>JAVXUO010003227.1:0-600000 GCA_033065855.1 Escallonia rubra | reverse complement strand
GTATCATCCAAGTAAATAGGATACAGAATCGTGAGATGAACCTTATGATACAATGAGCAAGGATTTGGGAATTGTTTGCAATCATTGAGGCAAGCTCATGGTGGGGGTTCTCAAAGAGAGTTGGGAGTCCTCCTGATCCAAAGAATGGTTTAACTTATGGCAGTTCCAGAGGATACAAAGTTGCACGTCAATCAGATTTCAGAGATTGCTCATTTCGGTCAGCTGTACGCTGAATACAAATACAGCCTTGTCAAGGGAAAGATGATTCTGATTGAAGATAACAAAAGTAATATGCAGCGGCTTAGCATGTGTCAGTTGCAGTGATTCGTATGATGGGGAAAAAGTAGCCATAAGGTAGTTCGTAAAGCTTGCCAATATTTTTTCTTCAGATAATATCAATAAACTCCTTGACGTTAGGAGGTAATCTCATTAAAATATCCATAGACTATCAAAAAACGTCAAATGCATCCTTTCACTTAACGGTATACAAGTGGAGGTAACAAGTTTCATGAAATGACTCAATTAACCCTCAATTTGTCATGAAAATGACCATATTAGCCCTCAGTTATCAACCACCAGTCTTTTCATTTATTTTCTCTCTCTTTTCTTCTTCTTCTTCTTCTCCGTCCATTAGCTACCGCTGCCAACTAGACCTGGCAAAAAGGGAACCGTACCCGTTACCCGACCCGTTACCCGACCCGTACCCGGTCCAAAATCCCGGGTACGGGTAGCCATTTTTACTACCCGCCGAAATTAGACCCGGACCCGAACCGACCCGTAAAATTCGGGTCGGTTCGGTTCGGATTTCGGGTAACCCGAATTTACCCGGTTTTTTGAACTATAAATTGGAATGTGCCCTAATTTCTCCACATTCGTTTCTCATTAGTCATTTCTCTCACACTCACGTAGACGAGAGACCCACTTCTCACTTCTCACGCCGTCGCAAGCCAAGACGGCAACAATCTGCCGGCGACGGATCCCTCCGGCGATGGAGCCCTCCGGCGATGGAGCCCTCCGGCGATGGAGCCCTCCGGCGACATAGCACTCCTACGACGGAGCCCTCCGGCGACATAGCACTGCTGCGAGTCTGCGACGGAGCCCTCCGGCGACATAGCACTCCTGCGAGTCTGCGACGGAGCCCTCCGGCGACATAGCACTCCGGCGACAAAGCACTCCGGCGACAGAGCCCTCAGATCTTCAACCTTTCAAGTTTCAAGGGAATTTCGGCTGGGATTGTTTGGGTGGCTTGACTGACCTCCATTAGTTATAACTTATAAGTTCAAGTTATAATCGCATGTCTTGGGATTTGATTGGCCTGGATTGGTTGGTCGTGGCTTGACTGAACTCCACCTGCTGGAACTTGGAAGGTTGGCCTGGATGAGGAAAATCTGTTTTGAATTAAAAAAAATAATAAATAAATAATTGTCAAGACCCGCGGGTAATACCCTACCCGCCAGGGTAGGGTACGGATCTCATATATTCGTACCCGGAAAAACCCGGGTATAAATTACCCGACCCGGTTTTACCCGGATCCGGCCGGGTATTACCCGTACCCGCTCGGGTAGACCCGTTTGCCATGTCTACTGCCAACATTACGCAATCTATTAGCCACACGTTTTCAAAGATATATGTTTTCATACACACACATCACTAGATACATATTATATATACATATTAATACACATACACATCTGTGTATGTGTGTCCACGAGCACGTTATATATAGTTCAGAAAAATCAACGCGACATTGGCAGATCTAACATTCTTTTGTAACGGTGGTCGGTAAATCTTTCTTTCGTTGAATATGCACTATGATGTTCTTTAACCCAGATGGATCTGGTGAGATAGGCAAGAGTTGAGTCAATTCCTAGATTACGGACTGGGTTTACCTTTTTTGCGGGGACTTTTGGCCATCTGCATAGTGTTAAATGCGCGTGACAATGATATGGTGGAATGGGGGGCTAGTGGGTATCGTGAATATGGGTCTGAGGGATTATTTATGCAGTGGACGTGGGGTGGTTATGAAGTATATATGGTTGGATGAAGTCAGTGGTTATTGGCTGATGTTTGAGACAGAAAATTGAATCAAAGAGATAGAAGAGAGAAATGGAAAGCGATCAAAGTTGAAGATTTGGTGGAGTGTGTTTGATGATTAATGATGTTGAGGATGGATGTTCTCTGTGATTCCAATCCATTTTCAATAACTTTCCCTCAGATGGTTAATGGACAAAACCATAGATCTCTGGTCAATGGATTACCAATAGGGATAAGGAGCTCCAAAGTATCATATGCCCTAAAAGCTTAAGTTGTTAAAGAATGGGCTCAAAAATAAATATCAGGCTTTAACACTTCCCCTCATGTGCAAGCTCCCAACTGCACATGGAGAAACAAATCTTGGAAGAATAAAACTAGGTGAACCATCACAAACTGCACAAACAAACAGGGTTCAAATTGTACTAGCATAAAGGAGAGCCAAATGAAAGCTGGAAGAATTGAACTCACGAATTCTAATACCATGTTTATTATCATGTTAAGTTACCGCCTGCTCTAAAAGCTTAAGTTGTTGCATAGTGGGCCCAACAACTAGTATCAGCGGCACTTAATCACCTGTTATTACTAGTAAAAGCTTAAGTTTGTTGATTAATCACCTGTTGGATGGAACTCATGCATCGCTCTGCTCTTTTCATTTGAGAGTACCCCGTATTTTTCCACCCCAAAGCTTTCCCCTCCAAGTTTGATATTGTAACATTTATTACTACCTGAGTAGCATACCCAGTGCAGGCCAGAGCTTCTACTTTTGCAATTTATTCCTTCTCTTGCCTCGCCTCCCTCTCTTCCTACATTCAAGGAAAAGCAGATTAAGATTTTATTATCGAACATTTATTACCATATTATTCTTATCTTTAAGTCAGTTTGAATGAAAATGGCCTAAAGTTATGAAATTGAGTCAGAAGAAACATGCTCCATACAGCAAACCGGAGATAATTAGGACAAGCGTTTCAACGAGAATCAACTTTTGACGGTTCAGACTATAAAAAATTGTAAATTATTCTCAAAGAGGCTACTTATAAGAGTTGGAGGCGTAGCTATTTAAACTAACCTATTCATGAGCAAGATTGACAACTTACCTTGCTCTACTGTGCAAGAATTTTTTTTTCTGCATGAGACATGTCCATGTCGCGAGTTATCTTTCATGGTGGATTTTCTGGCATTTTATCTTCATTGAAGAGTGGTTGGAACAGATCCCTACAATCAGGTTCATCCCACTCTAATTCATCCCACCATTCTTTGCTTGTCTTTATGTGCTTGAGAGAAGATGGAAAGTGGTTGATGGAGAACGGCAACCTCTTCAGCTTACTACAATTCCATATGTCGACAGCATCTAGTGAGTTACAAATGAAGACCATTTTAGCGATGCTTTTCAGCTCAGGCAAGATAGATAAGTACAAGCGACGAAGCTTCGGAAGTGCAATTGTAGGTAAGTCAGTGGCCTCTTCTACAATCTCCTGGATCGAACGAGAATTCCATACTTCAACTTCTTCAAGATTTTGCATGTGTTGCAACGACTCAACTGAGAACAGATTTTTTAGGCTGTTACAGTTGTGGATATGCAGGATTTTCAGCTTGACAAAATTTTGACCTTCCAATCTGCCGCTACATATAGCCTTTAAGTTGAACAGCTTCCGGAGGACCAAACTTTCAATATTTGGAAAGTGGTTAGCATCAGCCGCTGTTACAAACTCCAAGCCGCGGCAGCTCGAAACATAACATTCTTTTATATTTCCCAGATAGGAAACGCGTGACAGATTTGATAAAACACTTATATCATGGCAACCCTGTACTGCCAACTGCTGAGTATTCTCTGGTAGCTCGATGAAACTCCCACTGGTAGTGATATTACAACCTTGAATTTCTACACTATATTTTGCATTAGAAGTGGGTACAAACCATGACAGTAATCCTATTCCAAGATGGTAGCTTTTCAGTACCTGCCAATGTTTGGATCTTACATAGCTAATGAAGCTGGGTAAATCCTCGAAGGAAAGAGCAAGACTAGTTAACTGCGAGGAGCCAGTGAGTTGTTTACAGTCAGATCCCTTGCCTACAAGAGAATTTGATGACCATCTCCATTTGCTTTTAAACATTGATAGGTTTTCTAGACGAGACAGCTTCAGGATGACACCAGGAGAGAAGTATTTTAGTTTATCTGTGTACGACAGATCTAAACGCCTTAGGTTCACCAAGTCTTCCATATTGGGGGGCAATGCCCGGAGACGGGTGTACGATAGGTCCAACACCCGTAGCTCCTTGAGCATTGCTAATGGAGGAAGCTCCCGCAATTCACAGGAGCTTAATAGGAGGGCGCGGAGGTTTGTTAAGCCTGAAACTGATTCAGGGAGTAACAAAATACCAGTAGCAGAGAGGTCAAGAACTTTAAGACATTTCATGTCAAGAAAGAAAGAATTTGGAATGCTTTTGCAGTGAAGGTTCCTTGGAAGAAGCAATGTAGTCAAATTTGGGCTACTGGGATGACCAGGAAGGACTTCAATGCCACTATCCATTGCTGAGACCCAAGTAGCATCTCCCATCCATTCCATTGGCAATGCTTTCAATCCCATAGCTGCTTTGACGATGATCCTAGGACTCTCCCTTGTGATCCTGATCGCCATATCCCTCATTAAATCATGCAGTTTTACCCACTCTGTTCCAACACTCTCCAACATGCAAGCATCTTTGAGTTCATTTAAAACTGCATACCCCTTGTTGATTTCACTTTCTCTATCTCCCACTTCAGTGATCAATCCTTCAGCCATCCAGTACTCTATAATCTCCTCAACACTAATCTTGCAATCTTCAGGATACAATGTACAATACAAGAAACAATCCCGGACTTGATCATTCATTAAGTGATCATAACTAAATTTTAATCGTGCAAAAACATCTTCTTTCATGCCTTCAATTTCTGCCCTGGAACTCTTTAGCTCCTCCAATGCGTTCTTCCACACCCTAATGTCGGCAATTTTCCTCATGGCTCGTCCAATGGTAATAATGGCAAGTGGCAAACCACCACATTCTTCACACAGTATCCTTGCAGTCGATTCTATGTCAGGAGAAAGAATAGCATCTGCTTTCTCAATGAACAAAATCCATGCTTCCTCCTTGGACAGGAACTCCAATTTGATTTCCCTTTGTGTCTCCATGCCACGACAAACTTCCAAGAGCCGCGTAATAAGCACAAATTTACAACCGTTTTCTCTGTTTGGTTGTGGAATGCCCACCTCCTCTAAGGAAAATCTATGCCACAAGTCATCTAAGATGAGAATATATTTTTTCTTTTGCAAATGTTCAAAAATTCTGGTTGATCTCCAAATGACATTTTCATCTTCGAATAGTTCCAAATTTAAAGCATTGGCAATGTCCGATTGCATTTTCTTCAAGTTAAAAGTCTTTGATACAGTCACCCAAATGACAACGTCAAAGATCTGAGCTTCACTTAGTAAATTATTTACATGCATCATGATGGTTGTCTTCCCAATACCCCCCATCCCGTAAACACCGACCTTACTAACATTGGCATCTACCAGGCACTCCCATATCACATGTAGAACATTCTGAGGAGTTTTATTTCCTACCAGCGCTGTAGTCGGTAGGATCCTTACTGTATCTGGCAATGAGTCAACAAACAGCCCATTTCCAAATGCTGCTTTCGCTTGGAGCTCACTCACTTGTGTTACAATTTTCGTAAGAAGTTTGCCTAATTTATAACGCGAACCACAATTAGGGAAACACCCTCTTATGCACCTTGCTTTTTCGTTTATCTCTGTTTCAATGCTACTCACTTCACTTGTTACCTGTTCCACATTTTTAAGCCATAACTGAACCTCACTTTTCAGCTTCTTTTTCTCGTATACCATTGCAGCATCAATCTCCATTATCAAATCATTTTTCTTACCAAGTAGTTCTTCAATTGTGCGATGCATTGTCACCTGACGTTGTTGAAGATGTCTTAAATTATAAAAAACTCTTCCAAGTGGTGCCAATAGCAAATTAAGGACCGATACGGTACTCCCAACAATATCCATCGTCAATGCACTGAGGTTTAAGAGGAAAAAGTTAATACCAGAATGCATGTTACATGCTAAAGCCTGAAAGCAAAAAAAAATATATGCAAAACCTCACCAGATACTTTTGAGAAAGCTTTACACTCTGAAAACGTGAAGCTCCCAACCTCAGACTAGTCCCTTTTTAATGAAAAAATGCCAAGGTGAAAAGAGAGGCAGATGAAGTGCCTTGGATGAATTTCCAGATACCTCGACGAATGCTTGAGCTAGTTAATACTTAATAGTATCGCGGTCACCCCCAACTCCCAAGCTAAGTTAAAGAACGACATCAGAAGCTTCATAATCACCTTTCTATGGTGTTAGTTAGTCTAAGATATAAATGACTGGTACAACCTAATGCTAGAGACAATTATACAATTTCACACTTGTAGCCTCAAAAATTATGATTCATCAGCATTAGGGACTGTGGTACCATATATAGTTCGAAACAAATGTGATATGGGAACATTGTCAGTAGTTTGACACTTATATCCATCATTCAAGAAGGCACAAGTTCCTTGCGGGTCTTCTACAGTTGATTCGAACACTTCATATATCCATCATTCAAGAAGGCACAAGTTCCTTGTGGGTCTTCCACAGTTGATTCGAACACTTCACAGATCTAACAAGGAGCTCAGTAAGACCTGCTGTATATACCATGCTTATAATCCTCAATTTGTAGTTTAACAACTTAGTGAGAACAGATATGTATAGATTTTGTCTTATACTTTGAAATAAAGCCAAATAACCAGATTTTAAACAGATTCACTGTCATCTCATACTGCCAGAGCACTTTGCTACATGATGTATATATACTTTTATAACGGATAAGCTTTGGTACTATCTCCTATAAGTGGTAGCTTTACACTCAAACTAGCATTCTCCTAACTAATAATCCGAACCTTGTGTTAAGCCCCTATAAAAACCTATAAGTCTCAGGGAATGATAGTAATAAACATAAAAAAGGGAAACGTTATTGTACCTTCATGTCAAGGCGCACGAAGCACCGGTGAAGAAAACCAGGATTAAGAATCTAAATTAATTCATATCTCTTTCTATATTTTGTCCCGTGACCTCAAGAACAAATAAGAGTATAAGACACATGATTTATAAAAAAGTCGCTAGGCCAATGCACCGATTGTCCTGCGATTGCAGGGTCGGGGGAGGGTTAGATCTTCTCTGTTGCACCAAGAAAAGACTCATGACTGAAACATTAGCTCAATTATGGCAAAATATAACGAGAAATAGATCATCAAGGAAATATAGACGTACCACAAGTTTTTTTAGCCAAACAATAGTTGACTTAGATAGTCAAATGTGCAAGCTCCGTTGACTTCCTAAATCATGAGTGAGTTCAATCTCGCATTTGCAAAGATACTTACCTGCGATCACAGATTACAGCAATGATCAATAACAGAACCCCATTATGTACTTGTTTTCTTACTATCAGGCACGGTTTTCACTTGAAGCGATTGGCACAGTAATTTTGGGTTTCGATTCCGCTGTTCTTGCTAAAAGATAGTGGGAAATGAAGGGAAAACGAAATCGAGAACTTGGGTGGTTTTCAAGATTCTACAACTCTATCTTAAGGCGGGATCAGTAGAGTTGAATATTTCAGTAGGAAGAAAAAAGAACCCCATAAAGCTTAAGACATGCAGACAGTATATGAATGAATAGAGCAATACCTGAATGAATGAATCTTGGGAGAGATGGGGTTTAGAAATGTAAAGAAATTCAGATGGGATGACTCTTATTGATTTCAGATGGGAAGACTCTCATCAAACAGAGATGAGAATGTTGGACTGGACGAAAGCGAAATGAACCAATATCCCTTTTTTTTTTTTTAAAGCGGTAAGTCATAGAGATGCGGCCCCGCGGCCCAGCCCAGCCCGGCCCTATAATGAACAGTATAGACCCGAGTATGTAGGGCCTTAGACCAGGCCAAGGTTTCTGGAAAAATGGCCCGGCCCTAAAAAAGCCCGAAAAAGCCCAGCCCTGAAATTGGCCCAAAATTGGCCCGGATTTGACCCTAAATTGGCCCAAATTCTGGGCTGGCCCACTTTTTTCAAATTTTGTCCCCCTCCCAACGATTATATTCCCCATTAATTCAAAAAATTCCACTGTTATCCCCCCAACAACTATATAACAGTTAGTTTGTGGAGTATTTTGGTTCAAGTTAACTTTTTTAAATCTTTTAAGGTTTTTTACACTTTTACCCTCCCCAACAACTATAAACGGCTAGTTGTTAGGGGTATTTTGGTCTTTTATGAACTTTGAAAAATCTATAAATTCACACCCTTCCTTTCTAATTTTTCACACCAATCTTCTTACTCTCTCTTATCTAAACATTCTACATTTCTACAAGCTTTGCTACTATTTTCCTTTCCAATTACTACTCTTGCTAATTATTACTCTTGTTTATTAATTAGTACTTTTGCTAATTACTACTCATGTTTACTAATTACTGCTCGTGTTAAATTTTAATTACTAATTATTCCTCTTATTCATTTGTTACTCTCTAATTATTTTGTTTACTAATTCATAATTAGTGAATTCTTATTTATTAATTACTATTACAAAGTTGTTTTTAATTACTAACTCCGGCCAATTTTGAATTACTAATTATTGTTATTCCCTAGTTACTCTTCAATTCTTTTTAATTGTTATTTCTAATTACTTATTACTGCTCTAGTTTTATTTTTTCAATCCAGTAAAAATGTTTAGCGTCAAATATGTCTGGACTACTAAAGAAATTCAGGCGTGGATCATCGTCACGAAAAACACCACCACCAGCACAAACACCACCACCACGGCCATCACGAACACCAATCCAAGCACCACCACAACCATTCGCTCCTGGACGAATGAGTACGGGCTGTATGATAGATACCCAAGCCAATTGGGAATTCAATCAAAACATTCCAGATATTGATTACACGCCTTCACAAGATAGTCCGCATTTTAGTCAAGGACGCAGCTCGGTTGGTGAAGCTACTACTCCATGGCATGATGTTAACCTGATGAGCAGTCACGATGGAGAAGGGCCGAGCAATACTTCCGGTAATCAGCAAGAAGCCCAAAAGGTGAAAAAAAAGAAAGCCGAGTGTTGGAATCATTTTGATCAAATTACGGTGGAAGGTGGCGCCCGAAAAGCTCGATGTAAGTATTGTGCTAAATTATTTGCTACTGGTTGTGGTAATGGACATCTTAACAGGCATTACACTCAATGTGCACCTCGAAGTGGCCACGTCGAACCTACCCAAACACAGTTATCTTTTGACGGTAAGTTGTTTGTTTATGATCAGCGAAAGCAAAGAGACGGTCTCGCTGAATTTATTATTCACGATGAACAAGCCTTTAGTTTTGCCGATAGTGCTAAGCACGCTAGATATATGAACACCCACGTGCAACCTTTGTACAAAAAGGTTCATAGAAACACATCTAGATCCGATCCACTCCGACAGTATAAGGCTGCTAAAGCACGCCTGATCGATTATTTCGATAATTTTGACGGTAAAATTAGCCTTACTTATGATATTTGGCAATCTCCGTTTACTTTTGTTAGTTATAGTTGTGTGACGGCCCATTGGATTGATGCATATTGGATTATGAACAAGAGAATCATCGCTTTCGAACTCTTTCCTTTTTCGCATGATGCATTACACGTTGCTACTATTATAAATAATGCATGTACCACGTTTAATTTAAAGAATAAGATTATGAGTATTAGTTTTGATAATGCTACTAACAATACAGCTGTTGTTGCTGCTTTAAAGGAGAGCCTCGAACCTGTAATTTCTTGTAATTTATTTCATGTTCGTTGTGTTTGTCATGTAATTAATTTAATTGTTCAAGATGGTTTAGCTGTTGCAGGAAATATTCTTGTCAAAATGAGGGGTATGACAGCATATGTTTCTAGTTCAGCTTCGAGAACACAACAATTTAAAACGTTGTGTAGTCAGTATAATATGCCTCGCAAAAGACCAGTTACAGATGTGGTCCATAGGTGAAACTCTACATATCATATGCTTTTACATATTCTCGCATACAAAGAAGTATATACGCATTTTCTACTAACCTTGTTCCCAGCCGGCTTGCCAACTCACCTGGAATGGCAGATGGCTACACACCTAGCTGAATTTTTGGAGGTATTTTACACGTCTACCATTTTATTGTCTGGTACGTACTATCCCACCTCTTCTCTCGCTGTAATAGAAATTCTCAAGATGGCTACAATATTAACAAAATGGAGATATATAGGACCCTTTACGGAAATAGTAAAAGTGATGGATGAAAAGTTTAATAAATATTGGAGTGAACTGCCTGTTATTTTTGCTGTGGCTACTTGTTTAGATCCTAGGTTAAAGTTGCATAGCGTGAACGTCTCGATAAACGAGATATCAAAATTAATGTGCTACTCAGTAGAGGACACAACCAAACTCACAGCGAAAGTGAGCAATACATTTGAGGAATTGTTCAACTTGTATCGCAATTCTACTGACTTGCGCAGCCGAGCTTCATCATCGACTGCTGAGAGGCACTACTCATCATATCTTAAGGGCTTTGAACATCTAGTAGCAAGACAACTACCATCTGAAGGTACTTCTAATTCGGCAGGTTCGTCTTCTTTTTCCTCTTTTAATGAGATTGGTTTATATTCCAATACTGATCATTATTCTGATTTAACAGTGAAAGAACAAGTTAATCTTAATTTGTTAAATTTTTTGAAACAAAACCAAAACATGTATAAAACTTTATCCCAAATTGCACGGGATGTACTGCCGGTGCAAGCCTCCACGGTTGCTTCAGAGTCGGCATTTTCAGCGAGTGAGAGGGTTTTGGATGACAGGAGAAGTCGTCTTAACCCCGAGTCGCTCGAGCTATGTGTATGTTGGAAGGATTATCTTGATGCAAATTACCGCGAGCAAGATATATCGATTGACGATAGGAAGAGCAGTGACTCGGACGCTGAAATACTTCCAGATGATTAGGTAATTTATTTTTATTTTCCTTTTCTCAAGTTTTAAGAATAAAAAATTTCACAAAATATAGTTTTTTTAGAAACAAGATAGATATTTTTTCATATATATAAAAAAATAGGTAACTTCGTCTGTTTGTTTACAAGCAGTCGGTCCCAAGCCCGGATAAAGGAGGAGGGCTATGAACACATTTATCTTCAATTTAACTTTATTAGTTTGAATATTTGAATGTTAGAAATATTATTGTTTACATACATATTAATATTTCTAAAAATTTCACATTCGAAATGTAAATTTTTTGGAAATCAAATGTCTTACAGGGTTTGTAGCAACTTATTCTACATCAATACAAGATGTTTCCCTTATGAAAGGTGGCACCATGTCTTCTATACCACAGAGTATAAAGAATTTCGTCACTTATAGATAATAATGTTTCAAGATTTTTAATATGAGTTAATGATTCCGACGATTGCAACCTTTTTACAGTGGTCATGATTTTATAATAAAGATAAGGATGTGTATAGAAAAGGAGAAAGTAGACAAACTAATGAGAAAGTCACCCATGTTTAACTGCTAGTGCCCCTCTTGTGTAACGGGAACCATATTACAACGTCAGTGGGGAACCTCTTACACTAGTTTTATTTGGCGATTGAGGCTTTTGATGTTGCTCCAAGTCTCCAACCATTTAATTATAAATGTGAATAACAAGGAGTTAAGAATAAGAAAAATATTATAAAAAAATTTTGGGCCTGGGCCGGCCCAAGCCCGGCCTTAAAATATTGGGCCTAGGGCCAGGGCTTGGACTGGGCCCAAGTATATCAGTTTTTAGGCCCGGCCCGGTTGTCACTTCTACGGGCCCAACCCTGGCCCGGTTTCGTTGGAGGCCCTCTGGGCTTGGGCTGGGCCGGCCCAAGCCCGGCCCATTGACATCTTTAGGTAAGAACCTACCATCGAATGTAAAAATATCAGCCTGGATGATGATATCCCATCTAATGAAAATAAAAATTATATTAATATTAAAGACTATGGTTGTTTTTCTTTGCAGTAAATATAAGCTAAAACTAATTAAGACTGAAAATTTAAAGCTAAACAAAGACAAAACAGATTCTAATATAGATAACTAAAAACTAAAAAACACAACCAATCAAAAAACTAAACAAAATATAAACAGATAACTACACGGAAAAAAAAACCCACTGTAGTCGGCTATCAACCATAGCTATATGAAGACAAGCCACGTGCTAGCCACCAAAAGAGTCCACCCGCACGCACATCTCCACGCGTCACATTCACTGCATGCAGTGCCTGAAGCTAACAACTCTTAATCAGCTTCTGCCCACCAAGATTCGACACTGGAAACGGACCGGGAATAGCCGATCCGCCCTATCAGTCCACAAACCACCACCCCCCCCCCTAAAACCCCACCGCCGGATCATCCTTACGAGGAAGGAGTTGTTACCGCTTGAAAGTACCAAAGTTTTTTACGCTTAATTGCACTACAAATTATGTGTTTTTACAAAAGTTGCAGCTAAAATCTCAATATTTACTGTTTAGCTTTCAAAATCTTAAGGTTTATCATGATGTATAACACATTGAAGGATCATTAAGCAGTGTTAGGTGATGTGTATAGTATGTTTATTTCTTAAGTTCCCTGTGACTGAAACCATTTTCTTCCACGTCCACGTCAACCTCCACCTTTGCCACCACCTCCGCCAACTCCTTATCTTCCCTGTCTTACATAGCCTCTTTATGAAATAAATATAGGCCATAGAGGCCATATTTTTCCAACCCTCATTCCTCTTCATTGAAACCCCAACCAACAAGGACAATCATGCTTTGGTGCATAGATCGATGGTACTTGTTTTACGGCAAGGGGTCTGGTGTAAAGGTGATATCGATGTGGCAGCTTTGAGGTGACGATGAGTTTGTGGTAGTGTTTCGGTGATTATGATGATTGTGGTAGTGGTCGTGACATTGGTGGTCTCGAGGGCTATGATGCATGATATTGGTGTTAGGCTGATGGTGCAATAGTCGTAGCATTGACTAGTTTATTGAGCAATAGTAGATGTTAGGTTGTTGATGTTTGAAGTGCGATGGACATGACATAATGAGCTATGGTGTTGGTGATGTGCAGGGGCGGAGCCACGCTTGTACGAGGGGGGGATAATGTACCCCCTCAGATTTTAATTTATAGATATAGAGAGAGAGAGAGCCCACGACAGTCGACAGCCAGGAAGCCCGAAGCCACGACAACACGGCGAGCGGTGAGCAGCTGGGTATGAGCGATTCACGAGTCGCGACAGGGCGTTTGGATCTAGATCTAGTTCTAGATCAGTAGATCTACGCCGGCCGCCGCTACCGCTACACGCCGACGGACGGCCACCTCTGCTGCATCTTGTTTGTTCTGAAGAAGAAGACCTCTGTGGCTCTGTCCTCCGGTCACTCCACTCCACCGGACCACCGGCGCTAACGTCTCTGAGGCTCTAAGCTCCCAATCTTCTTCGGTCTTCACCACCGGTGGGCGAATTGGCCACAAAGGTATGTTCCGAATTCCGATTACTTTATTTTTTCCACTGTTCGCCACTGATCTTGCCAATTACCGTGATGCATCTCTACAACTAATCATTGTAGTCAACTAATCATTGTAGTCTAAATCTTCAACACCTACAAATCCGAAATAGAAATTCAATAATTTAAGGTTTGAATCTGTTAGAGCTGAAAGACCAAAATAAAGTGGATATTGATTATTGATTATCTGAGTTCCGAATTGATTGATGATTATTGAGATTGTTGATTATTGATTATCTGAGTTCCGAATTGTGATTATTGATTGAGATTATTGAGATTGTTGACGGAAGATAGGAACCAATTGGATTTAACGTGTGATTATTGAGATTGTTGATGGAGGATGTGACCAATTGGATTGAATGTGCGATTTAGTTGAATGGTCGGTTGAATGATAGCTTGATTTGTTACATTGAGAAAAATGTCTTCAAAGCTATTGGGAATGAGGCTATTATCAAGCGCTACCAATCTTCGGCGCCTCATCGATGAGTAGTTATTTAGTGCTTCCGTTTGTAAACTTTGAAATATCTATTTTGTATTCGCTTTTGTTTTGTAATGTAAAGAGTCTTTAGTGACTCTGATGAAATTTAATAAGACCTTTTGGATGCTTGTTCGTATTTTTTGTGTATTATTGAAAAACGCACTCTGGTTTTTTTTTTTTTTTTTTGTTGCCATTTTACTTATAAAAGAATTTATTAATTTCGATATATTTTTAGCACTTCCTGGGGTGAAATCTTGGCTCCGCCACTGGCGATGTGATGAGTAGGTGGTGGTGATGGTCATGAATTTGTGAAGATGGGTTATCGAGGTGGTGGACTATCATCATGGAAAGTTTTTATTGGTGGTTTTGGGTTCTTACATGGTGGCAATGGTGGTAGGGGAAATGGAGGAAGCTAAAAATGGAAGGAGAAATAGATTTATGAAAGAGAACTTGAACTGACAAATTTACCTAGGGTTGTCAAACGGGTTGGTTGCCTACTGGCCAGCCTAAAGAAAGCCTGGACTGGCCTGACTCCCACCATGAAAATGTAGGCTAGGACTACAAGGGCCTAAACCGAGGCTGGACTAATTTTTTTTCCAGAAAAGCCCAGCCCGACTCGTTTTAGGCCCACACACAGGTCGCCAGTTATCCAGCCTATGTCTGGCGTATTATCTAGTCCAAGCCCCACTTGGCCCGCTAAAATCCTCAAATTTTCAAAATTTTTAATTTTCCCCTCTCTCCGAATAGCTATGTTTTGTGAAAATGATATTTTTACCCCACTAACAGCTATATAACGATCATTTTGAGGGATAAATTCATCCAATCTTATTCTAACAACTCTTTTATGCACTTTATATATTTACCCTTCCCAACAACTATAAATGACTAATTTTAGAAACATTTTGGTCTTTTGTGAGGCTTGAAAGTTCTATAAATTGCTCATTCTCTTCACATTCTCCACAACTCAATTGGAATTCACAACTCTCTCTTATTTAAAAGCTTTCTTGTGCATTCTTATTTAATACTAACCCTCTAAATTTTTCAGTTTCAAGTTTTGTTTAATTATTAGTCGATAGTTTTTAGCTAAAAAGTATTATTTATAAAGCATTATTTACAGTTTAATTTTTTATTGTTTAACTAGTCTTACCTATATTTTTTTTTTGTTTTGAGTACTTTACAAAATGTCTACTTCAAGACCATCAAAATCACGTACCAAAAATGACCACCACCATGAGCGTCACAGCTTCATGAGCAATCACCAGCGGATATAGACATCAAAATTTCTTGGCTTTTAACCAAACATTCCTGATTCTTAGGCTAGGTTTGAGAAAAAAAATTTCCTCTTTTTTTTCAGTTTTTAAAAACGGAAAAAAAAGAGGCGTTTGGTAACCATTTTTTTTTCAGTTTAAAAACCAGTTTTTAAACTGAAGAGTAACAAAAAAACTCCAGCAACCGGTCTTTTTTTTCAGTTTTGGTTTTTTTTTCTTAGACCACCACCACCACCCTCCCACCGCCGGCAGCCACCTCAGGCGACCACCGCCGGAGACTGCCGGCAGCCACCTCCGGCCGCCGGCGACCACCTCCGGCCGCCGGCGAACACCTCCGGCAGCCACCTCCGGCCGCCGGCGACCACCGGCAGCCACCTCCGGCGACCACCGCCGGAGACTGCCGGCCGCCGGCGACCACCGGCAGCCACCTCCGGCCGCCGGCCACCACCTCCGGCCGCCGGCGAACACCTCCGGCCGCCGGCAGCCACCTCCGGCGACCACCGCCGGAGACTGCCGGCCGCCGGCGACCACCGGCAGCCACCTCCGGCCACCACCACCACCACCGGCCACCACCGCTACACCCCACCACCGCCACCGCAAACCACAAAAAAAAAAAAAAAAAATCAAAATAAAAAGGGTTACCAAACACTAAAAAAAAAAAAACTAAAAAAAAAGGGGTTATCAAACACCCACTTGTTTTTATATAAAAAAAAAATTAAGCTGCTCTTTAAAAAACTGCTCTTTAAAAACTGAAAACCAAAAAAAAAATTTGTCAAACGAACCCTCAATATACCCCTTCACACTTTAGTCTAACAGGGATCTTGGTTGGTGACACTAATACTGTTAGGTACAATCTTAACTCGAACAGTGATGGTGGAGAGGATGGACCAAGTAATCCCACCTCAAGTCCACAAGAAGTTGAAAAGGTGGATACAAAACTGAAAGCTAAGCTTCGTTTGACAAAACTTTTTTTTTTTCAGTTTTCAAAAAGAATAAAATTAAAGAGCAGTTTATTTATTTTTTTTTTACAAAAACAAATGGGTGTTTGATAACCCAGTTTTTTTTTTTTTTAGTTTTTTTAGTTTTTTTTTGTGTTTGATAACCCATTTTTTTTTTGTGATGATTTACGGTGGCGGTGGTGGGGCGTAGTGGTGGCCGACGGTGGCGGTGGCTGGTGGCTGATGACCGCCGGTGGTGGTGGCCGGAAGTGGTCGCCTAAGGTGGCTATCGGTTGTGGGCGGTGGCTGTCGGCGGTGGGAAGGTGGTGGTGGTGGTGGTCTAAAAAAAAAAAAAAACCAAAAGCAAAAAAAAAAATTCATTTTTGGAGTTTTTGTTTTTCTTCTTCAGTTTAAAAACTGGTTTTAAAAACTGGAGAAGAAAAAAAAATATATGGTTGCCTAACGCGCTTTTTTTTCCAATTTCCAAAATTGAAAAAAAAAATGAGTGTCAAACGGGGCCTAAGTGTTGGGTTCATTTCTTTTATTTGTTATTTTTAGTTGATGGCAAATCGAAAGCTCAATATAAGTATTGTTTCAGATTTAATTTAGCATGGTTGTGGTATTTCACATCTTAATAAGCATTTCGTGAAATGTGCATCTAAACAAGGCCATATTGATGATAGTTCAAAACTATTATCTTTTGACGATAAATTATTTATTTACCATCCGCGACAATAAAGAGACAATCTTACTAATTTTTTGTGCATGATGAAAAAACTTTCAAATTTGCTGATAATGAAAAGTATAGCATATATATGTTGTGCATCATTTATATAAAAAAGTTCATAGAAATAACATTAGATCTGATGCAACGACACAAATAATGTCGTTACATAACAGTTAATAAATTACTTAAAAAATTTTAATGGTACAATTAATCTTACTTCTGATGTTTGGAGATCTCTTAAATATACTTAGTTATTCTTGTGCGACGGCGTATTGGATTGGTGCAAACTGGGTTATGCATAAGAGATCATTGCTCTCAAAATATTTTCACCTCCACATGAAGCATGTGTTATTGCTGATATTATTCGTAGAGCATGTGAGAACTTTAAAATAGATAACGAATATTAGTTTTCATAGTGCCTTTACTAGTAATGTTGTTCTTTAATTGTTAAAGTCGAACCTCAATCTTAATGCTAGGTGGAAATGAAATTCATGTTCAATGTATTTGTCATTTAGTTAATGAAAGTATTTGTAACACCACGTATTTCCAAGATAAAGGGTATTATTTTGAATGTTACATCCTCGGTGGTAAGAAAAAAAGAATTTAAAGCTTTATGTGCTAAACATAAATTCATTAAATTGCTTGTTACCTTCTACAAATGTCCAGGTAGAACTCCAAATATTTTATGCCTTTACATGTTATGCCATACAAGGAAGTTTGTAATCACTACCTATTAACCAAGTTCCCACAATGATTGCCAAGCCTTAATGAATAGGAGTTAGTTTGATATATAGTTGAATTTTTGGAGGTATTTCACAACTCTACCGTCTATTATTTGGTACTTACTACCCCATGTCCTCTTTCTATATACTAGAGATAATAGCAAAAGAATTTTGATTTATTAACTTTTTAAAACAAAACGAAAAAAACTTATGCAATTAAGTGTTCTAATTGGTGCTAGCGATGGGTGAGACTCTATAAACAACTATATGGGGTTATCTCTAAACTAGCTTTTGGTAAAAAATAGTTACAAGTTGAGGTTTCTTAAGCTAGGGTTTTTTATTCAAATGGGGTGATAAATGAAATTTGGTCCAATGGATTAATCTGTTGTGTAAGAATTATGTCACCGTTGAATTACACCTCCTAAAAGGGGAAAAGCCTTATAGTAGAGTGATTGTCACGGTTGGATTACACATTTTAGCCTTATAACAAAGTGGTTACTATCTCATTAATGGACCTTTTTTGTTACAATAACAAGAGGGAATCTATAATAACTCGAACCCAGGGTTGACTTGTGGCAAATTGTAGCAGATTTAGCTATTTCGTTAGCGGAGATTTTATAAGTGATATTATTGGCAACTTTTAGCGACATAGTTTTTATAATAACCATAAGTTGTTAATAACAAAGACGGGTACAATGAACAATTAACGAGAGTAGGTGGTTAACTTTGAAAAAAATAATGACTAATGGGGAATATTGCGTAAAATAGACAATAGTCTTCAATTCATATCTACATAAATTTGGGTTCATATTTATAGAATGTCAAAGAAGGAAAGAGCATGAAAGGAGAAATTGGATGTAATTAGAAAAGGAAAGGAGGAAAAGTCAAAAGGGAGAATGAGTGGAAGAATTTTCGGAGAGAATCTGGGAGAGAGAAGAGAGACTCGACAGAGAGAGAGAGAGAGTTCAAGCAAGAGATTGGAAGGTAAAACTTGTAGTGTCTTCACAAGGTAAAACTTGTCATGTTATTTTCACGGTTCTCTCAGCCCTAACTACAATTTACACTTACAACTACAATTTACATTGGATTTAGTGTGTTCTTGACCTTTTAAGTAGTGTAACTCAGTGCAATTGTTAGCATGATGTAAGGTGTTCTTGGGGTTTGATTAGTGAATAATAGGAGAGTAATTTGTGAAGAGAAAGAGTGTGTGTGTGTGTGTGTGTGTGTGTGTGTGTGCATGTGTGTTTACGTGTGTTTAAGGTGAAACAATGTGTGTGTTTAGTCTAAGTTCTTAAGAATAGGAAGTATAAGTGTTGCTAAAGGCTTGGGTTTTTCCATCAGTTTTAGTTGGAATTTTAAAAGCCATTTCCAATATGATTTTGACAAAGTTGAAAATTAGTAACCCCCATTATTTTCGCAAGACCTACGATGTGGAATTTTTGGGATTTTTTTTGCATCCACGAAGGGCGTTAAATGATTTTATCTAAAAAAAAAGGGATGTTTGATTTATTTAAAATAGAAAATCAGACTATTTTTTCTCTGAAAATTTTACAGTGACCTTTTACCGCCGAAATGCTTCAGTGCCTAAAGCTTCAAGATTTTTCAGCGCCATTTGTTATATGTTGTGACTTTGGTCGCCTTCTTTTGAATATTTTCAATTTGTTTTTGGTCATGTTGGCCGTTAGGGGTAATTTCCTAGAAAGGGTGGTTTGATAATTTTACATGTTCGAAGCGGTGGTTTGGTAATTTCACATACTTGAAGGGTGATTATGGTGTGTACACGTGCGTGCGTTTATTCATATTAAGTAATTAAGTTTGTAATTACTAGCTATCAGTCAGTATAGGGGTGTGATGCGCAGTAGGTTTAGAAGGCTGAAAATGAAAGCCTTTGTGGGAGGAAGTGTAATACCCCAAAAATTTAATGTACTTTTAAGAGCTAATTTAAAATTTTCTTAGCGATGATTGATTTTTTTCTTTGCATCGATATACTTTTAGCAACGATTAGAGAAGTGGTGTAGCATAACAACTCATTAAAATTTTTTGAACACATAAATTATCGTAAATAATTATTTTGGACTTTTTCCGCGATAATAAAAAAAGATTGGGGTAAAATTTGAGTGACTAATGAAAGTGTAGGGGATTTTCTGTAATTTTCCTGTTAGGGTTATATATATATATATATATATATATATAAACCTGCATACTTTAGAGCAATCGTCCAAGGATCTCATTCAAGCTTCGTCAGACCCACCTTAATAGCCTGTTTGCGAGTTTTGAGATGAGAGAAAGGAAGAGAAGAGAAAAAAAGAGAATGGAAGACAATTATCATTCATCTTGTTTGTGAGTTTAAGAGAAAAGAAAGTATCATTCTTTTCTCTTGTTTGTGAGTTCAGTAGAAAAGAAAAGTCACCCGATTACGTATATACTCTTATATTACATTGTGATAATTCTAACAAACACTATGAATGTATAATCCTAAGAAAAAAAATGTGATTTCGTTGGGAAAACAAGTTAGTTTATGATAACTCATGCAAAATATATACCATACTAATGTCATAACCCTTACATAGCTGATTAATGTTACCATGTAAAAAACAAAAATAGCAATGAGTTGAACAAAATATTCCAACATCCAAATCTAATTCATGTCATGCCAAAAGCAAAATAATCAGTTATAAGTCAATTCTAACATCTAAAACAATCATTTGATTGTAAATAAAGTGGTAAGCTCCTATAAGAAACCCTAAAACCAAAGTCATTAAAAATTTAGTCTTCATTGTCTCAAGGGTAGTATGGGCATTATAAAAATGTTACTTACGAGAGTTTCCTTACTCTCCGTTTCTTCCCAATTTTGAGATGAAAGATTTAGAGACAAAAGAAGTCCAAACTTTCTTTCCATTTCTCTTCTTTTCTCTCCATAAAAAAACTCACAAACTAGAGAAAAGGGAGGAAATGAGTCACTTTCCTTTCTTTTCCTTCCCTTTCTCTCCTAAAAAAAACTCGCAAACAAGCTGTAAGAGAAAAAGAGAGATACCAAGAGAGAGATAAGAGGGAAGGAACGAAGGGGTTTTTCGGCAATCGGATAGGAATTTCGGTAATTCTCCTTTTAACTTTCCTCTTTTACTTTTTTTAGAGTTCAGTTTAAAAGGGAGGCATGAGAGAACCGTGAAAATCTTGTGTATTTAGGGCTGCCGTAATCGTAGTGGTAAGTGTAAATTGTATGTGCATATATGTGAGTGGAAGGGCTGCCTAAGGAAGTCGGAGAATTTATCCATGTTCGTGTGTATGTGTATGATGGGTAAATTTTACATGCGTGTGAGTGGGTGTGGTGGCTACGGCAACCACGAGCTGCCCTGATTCACAGAGTATGGTGTATATATTGTGGAATATGTGAAGTCAATTGAAGTGTGCATTGTGTTGCGTGGATGTGCGTGGGTGAGTTGCATGAGTGTGTGAAAAAGAAAAGAAAGGGAGAAGACCCACTGCCGTGATGCAGTGGGTATGAGAGGAGATGTGTGTGTATTGTGTGTGCTGTGTGCGTGGTAAAGCTGCCAAAACCTGCCCATGAGTGCATGTATGGGTTGTGTGCTCAGGTGTGAATGTGAGTGTGTAATGGGTGCTTGTGGGTATGAGAAAAGATGTGTGGTATTGTGTTTATATATGTGTTGGATGCATTTTTTTTGTGTGTGCTTGTCGTTGGGTGTAAATAGGTGAGTGAGCAGGGAAGACCCACTGGTGTGGGAAAAAATGTATGTGGGTTGTGTTTGTGTGAGTGTGTGGGTAAGTGGTAAGTGGATGACATGTGTGTGTGTGTTTGTGCATGTGTGTGTGTGGCTAGTCGTGGAATGTTAGAAAATAAGAGACGACAGTGGGTGTGAGAGGTGCTCAGTGTGTGTGTGAATATATATATATATCAATGTGTGTTTGTGTGTGTTACATATGTGAGTGTATGGTTTGTGTAATGTGTGTGTATGGGTGTGTGTGCTGAGTGAACCAATGTGTGAGGTCCGTGGGTCTGTAAATGATGTAGGGGCTGAGTGCAGTGAACAAAAAAGGAGTAATGGAAGTGGGTCTTGCTAGGTTGAGCAGCTGTGGTACCCTGTGCTTGCACAGGTGTACCACAGATTAGCTTTATGACCGGCGTGTACGTTGGGGCACACAGTGATCGTTAACATGTCAAATTTTACAGTAGGATACTTTAGGCTAAGTTAGAATTTCTAGCAAAAATTTGGTAAGTTTTTTAAGATGTATGTATTTTTAATATTTTCTATAAGTACATATTTGTAAAATCTTTTGGAGTTTTTAAAACTAATGAAAAAGTTCTAGAAGAGTAATGTTTTACACTAAAAGTGAGTCCCAGTTTAAGTTTGGTGATTTGTAGAGTTGAATTGTTATCATTTCCGTATCGCATTGAATTTAGCAAAACAAATTTTTTTAAATAGTTTTAATGCCTTTTAAATTTCAATTTCAATTTCTATAATTTTTATACATATTTTATGGTTTTTACAAAAATTATGAGTCTTTATTTCCAGCTAGAAACAATTATGGCAATTTATGGGCTTTTAGTATATTTCAAGGAATTATTTTTAATTAATAATATTCAAGAATTATATTTTTATTTCATATGATGTATTAAGCCATAAAGAATGTCAATGAGAAATAAAATCATTTATGTGTTATTTTTTAGCCTCGAGGAATGTGACGGGTCTTCTGGTTAGGTTAGTCGTGTGTGGGACCCGCTTTGAGTTGTATCGTTTCCGGGTTGAGGAGTGAGTACATTGTGGGTAGTTTATACTAGGTTTATAATATAGTAGTCTAGAATGTGTTCTGATAAGTGATTTATCAACCTAGATTAATTCAGAGGATTTTGATCGAGGACGTTTTAGCTTTGTTTCGCTTGGATCGAGGTCAGAGATTTCTTTCCGAAGCTTAATTTCATCTATTTGTTCTCATAAATATTTCTCTAAATTGTTTTCAAAATTTCCTTCGACTCTGTTATAATTGTTGTGAGTATGCATTGTTTGCCGTTAATACCCTGTTTTGAGCCTCACATGTTTATTGGAAAATTTTATTCGATGCTCAGTATTTATTACTCGTTGCGCATCGACTTATTCATTGTATTATCGATTATTGCATTCTGCATATTGACATGAGTTAGTGTATTGAGGAGTTATAAGGATTGTCTGTTATTGCGGGAGACGCTAGTACCTTAATGGTCTAGCTAGTGTTCATATGTATATGTAACCACATTGTTAGTGAGTAGGTGGCTTTGCTAAGTGTTTCCCTGCACTGCATGTGTGGCTTTGCATTTCACTCATGTTCAATATCATTTGCATTGCTTTCAGTGTAATTGGAATGGTTTCTATTTATTTGGTTTATGGGATTAAGTTGAATCTCTTCCCTATCGTTTTTAAGTGAATATGATAATCGTTGTATCTCCCCTTCTGAATTTTTAAGCGACCTTACCGAGCTCCCGAAAAATCGCCCCTTTTTATGTTCCTTTCTTCTAGGGTAACAATCGTCAGTAGAATTTTGGGATTTGTTTGAGCCTGTTCATGGAGTTTGTTTAGGATTTTCATTATTTGTTTTATTTAAGCCCCTGCGAGGGAATTAGTGTGTAACTTAATAAATTAAGTACTTTAATTTCGTCTTGTGTTTAAGAATGATTAGATGGGAATTTGAGTTACATTGTAGAAGCTCTGATATGGATATTATTGGGGTTTTCTTAGTGGGAATTGACATGATTGAAAAATTAAGAATTGATCAATTGATTGGCAAACGCTCCGAAAATTTTGGGGTGTTACAGTTGGTATCAGAGCTTAGGCTTTTGATTATGTAGACTTAGAAGCTTATACTAGGAATCTTGTTTGAGTAGTTGGAGTATTAGGAAGAAAACCTAATGATCTTAGTTAGATGATAGGGTATATATATATATATGGACGATACAATATTGACGACGCTTGTATTTTCATTACTGCATGACATGGCTAGGGACCCTGACGACGCACAGCTCGGTATCGGAGGATGGATAGAAGGTGATCAATTCGAGGATGATCCAGAGGAAGATCGTGACGAGGAAGGGCAAGAAGAAGAAAACCCTACTGTGATCAAACTGGAAGGGCTTATCGAGGATGACTTTGAGGTCGAAGACATAGAACGCGACGACTCCATACCATGTAAATGGGAACCAAAGTACACCCAAATGGCTAATGACATGGATGATCTAATCCGTCAGATGGCGTCCCTAGAGGTGGATATCAACCAAATGAGGGAGGAAAGAGATTCACTGAAAGAGCAATTGATGTTTTTGAGATAACTCTTGGGGGCAAAGGCGGTATGACTATAACTACTACTTCCGGACGAAGAACATGGAGTTAGAAATTTTTTTGGGTGATCCTAACTCAGTGACGTGCTCACTGACTCAAATAGAGCATTGGATTTGAGAATGTGACAATTATATGGAGGAGGAAGACAATTAGGGCAGGGAAAGCAAGAGAGAGTAGAAAAAAAATCGTAGTATCAGTAGAGAATAGGTTTATGTCTTTATAATCCGTAGAAGTGTACAATTTTCATTAACATTCGATTACTGTTATTTATTTTGATAAGTTTTAATTTGCATTGTTTCTATTAAATACAATTGTGTGATTCTGATAGTAGTTTATTTTATAGCATGGCACACACTCATAATGGTAGCACCAGGGGCTGAGGAGGCCGTACAAGAGGCCGAGGAGGCTATACCGGGGGTCATACTGGAGACCAAGAGGTTCCAGTTACGGGGATACCCTAGGAGATTCCAGTTGGGGAGGCCCCCTATGCATAACAGCATCAACCAAATCAGGAACCCGTGGCTGTCACCCTAAACACTATGAACCAACTTCTGGCTTTCATGGCCCAGAATTTGGTCAATCAGCAACAAGGTATACAAAACTCTATTCAGCCGTAGCCACAAGCACAGGAAGGGAGTACCCTGAGTGAATTCAACAAACAAAATGCGACAAACTTCAACGGGTCAATGGACCCTACAGAAGCAAAGTCTTGGATTATGGAGTTGGAGAAGATATTTCGAGCTATTAACTATACGAATAAGTAGAAGGTTGAATTTGCGGTATACAAGCTGAGAGGCAAGGCTGACCAATGGTGGAAGATGGTGGAGGCTAGCAAGACTGCTCAGCAATGGTCTGAAGTGACTTGAGAATAGTCCACAGAGTTATTTAATAAGTGGTACTTCTCTGCGAGTTACCGCAAACAGATTTTGAGAGAGTTTGCCAACATAACTCAGGCAGACAGGGAGATGGTGGATGAGTATGAGATGAGGTTTTCACGATTGGTCAGATTTACAGACAGGATGCTACCGATCAAGGCCGACAGGTGTCGAAAATTTGAGTAGGGACTTGGCCTGGTCTAAGGATAGAGTAATCTCTGCTCGGTTGTCAAGCTACGTGGAGTGCATGGATTTAGCACGTGCATTGGAACAGTCTAGATCCGACAACAAGAATAGGTTTGAGCAGCGCCAAGGTGGCCAGAAGAGGGACAAACAGGGGTAGGTCCTCAAAGGGTGACAAGCGTCAACAGCTTTCTTTTGCACCGCATCGGGGTGCTTACAGCCAGAAGATGGGGCATAATCAGGGGTTCAGACCCGCTTCATATCAGGGATCTGGACCTGGATAGAATTCTGGGGGTCGACCAGTGTAGAACATGGGTTATAAAGGTGCGCAGAGTGAGTGAGCTAGATCGACACAGAGTGTTGGGTCTAGACCGCCACTGGGGCCAGGGCATCGATCTACACATAGTGCGGCCCCGGGTACTAGGACAGTTTCTCAAGCCGTTCTTTGTACCACGTATGGGAAGAACCATGGCGACAGACCGTGCTATAAACTTATGGGGGGATGCTATGAGTGTAGGAGCACAGAACATCAGGTTCAAGATTGCCCATCGGCTAGGAAGAATCAGCCAACGTTCCGTCCTGCTCCTACAGCTACCGCGACAACGAGCAGTGCTCCTCGTCAGGGAGGAGGACAAAGTCAGCAAGGCCCTACTTAGCAGTCTCAACACGGGTAGAGGTCCATGACGTCAGCCCGTCTATTCTCTATGTCTGCCCAGGATGCTGCGACATCCAATGACGTGGCATCAGGTACATTTTCAATAAACTTACTAGATGCTCGTGTATTGTTTAACTCGGGAGCATCATACTCTTTTGTATCACTTAGTTTTGCACAGCGACTGAGGTGAAAAGCCGTCCTTTAGAGATGAAATGTTTTTACAGTATAAGTGAGTTCCAGTTTTAAGTTTGGTGATTTGTAAAGTTGAATTGTTATCATTTTCGTATCGCGTTGAACTTAGCAAAACAAAAAATTTAAAAATAGTTTTAATGCCTTTTAAATTCTGATTTCAATTTCTATACTTTTTATACATATTTTAAGGTTGTTACAAAAATTATGAGTCTTTGTTTCCAGCTAGAAACAATTATGACAGTTTATGGGCTTTTAATGTATTTAAAGGAATTATTTTTAATTTGAAAATATTCAAGAATTATATTTTTATTTCATATGATGTATTAAGCCATAAAGAATGCTTAATGAGAAATAAAATCATTTCTGGGTTATTTTTTAGCTTCGAGGAGTGTGACGGGTTTTCTGGTTAGGTTAACCGTGCGTGGGACCCGCTTTGAGTTGCATCGTTCTGGCTTGAGGAGTGAGTACACTGTGGGTAGTTTATACTAGGTTTATAATATAATAGTGTAGAATGTGTTCTGATAAGTCATTTGTCAACTTAGGTTAATTCAGAGGATTTTGATCGAGGGCATTTTAGCTTCGTTTCGCTTGGACCGAGGTAAGAGATTTCTTTCTGACACCCAATTTTAACTATTTGTCCTCGTAAATATTTCTCTAAGTTGTTATCAAATTTTCTTTCGACTCTGTTATAATTGTTATGAGTATGCATTGTTTGCCATTAATACCCTGTTTTGAGCCTTACACATTTATTAGAAATCTTATTTGATGCTCAGTATTTATTACTCGTTGGGCATCGACTTATTCATTGTATTATCGATTATTGCCTTCTACATATTATCATGAGTGGGTGTATTAAGAAGTTATAAGGATGGTCTGGATTGGAGGCGATATACGGATGGTCTATTATTGCGGGAGATGCTAGTACCTTAATGGTCTAGCCAGTGTTCATATGCATATGTAACCATGTTGTTGCTGAACACTACTTGTGTGGCTTTGCTAAGTGTTTCCCTGCACTACCTATGTGGCTTTGCATTTCACTCATGTTCAATATCATTTGTATTGATTTTAGTGTAATTGTAATTGTTCCTATTTATTTGGTTTAAGGGATTGAGTTGAATCTCTTCCTTATCGTTTTAAGTGAATCTGATAATCGTTGTATCTCCCCTTCTGGATTTTTAGCGACCTTACTGAGCTCCAGAAAGCTCTCCCCTTTTTTTGTTCCCTTCTGCATGTAATAATCGTCTGTAAAATTTTGGGATTTGTTTGAGCTTGATCATGGAGTTAGTTTAGAATTTTCATTCTTTGTTTATTTAAGCCCCCGCGGGGGAATTAGTGTGCAACTTAATAAATTAAGTTAGCTAGGAATTTGGGTTACATTGTAAAAGCTTTTATATGGATATTATTGTGGCTATTCTTAATGGGAATTGAGATGATTGAAAAATTAAGAATTGATCAATTGATTGACTAACGCTCTGAAAATTTCAGGGTGTTACATGAAGATAGGATTCAAGTTAAATGGTTTTGGAAGGAGCGGAAATCAGTGATAGAAAATTAGCTCCTATGAGAAGAGCACAAAACAACTTTAAAGGTTCTTTTAGTCAGATGTCGCAGCATGATCATTGCACCGAATTTTGGATCGAAGAAACGTGTAGCCTCAAGTAAGTAATCTTTGATACATCTAGTATTCTTTGAAGTGTTTGTGTTATCCATTTTGAAAAATCAATGTTTGCCAGAAATAAACTGCTTTTAGTGATATTTATCTGTTTCTCAAGTGAAAGAACGTTTATTGATTATGAACTGCTTTTAGCTTTTTTTATTTCTCGCTAAAGCCAGACCGACATGTAAACATATTTATTGCATTTGGATTAAAATATTTAGTGTGAAATTGATTGGTTTTTGGAATTGATGTGTTCGGATTTGAAAGCTTTTGGTTGATTGTTCAAATGATCGGTTTGACCATTAGTGGTTCATCGACTTTATCTACGACAGATTAAAATGAGCGATTTTTGCTTACTCGATTGTTGTGCCCCATGTCTAACGGGAAAAGTTAGATTTTGGCCCCTTGTCAACGGGGCTATGTACGTTGACGTAATGCGCATTACTATTGTAAGCGGTTTCCCTTGCTTCCATAGTTATGTTTATCCCGAGGTGGGATTCTGGGCCCAAGTCATTGGGGTTATGTACGCTGCCCGCATCATACTGTTGAAGTTGAAGTTTGGACCGGAACTTTGTTATGGAGATATTTTCATGCTGAATCTTTTATTACCTTCAGAACTGCTTACGTAAACGTGTTATGCTTGATCGAAGAAAATTTCCCTTTACTGCTTCAAATATTGTTTCTCAATGAGGTTTCTATTTTGTTAGCTAAGTTACTTTCTAACGTGCTATGGTCTACTTAGTTGGGTCACTGGTTACTTACTGGGCACGTGGAAGCTCACTCCTTAGTTATTATTTCAGGTTTTAAAGTAAGGTGATGATGACGAACGTGGAATCGATACTTAGTGTGGAGCTTTAGAGAAAGCATTAGAATTTTTAGGATCAAGCGCTTACCACTGCACCAAAAGCAATTGCTGTTAGTAAGGGCGCAACTTTATTTTCTTATAGTCCTGGCACAGTAGTCAGCGCACACGGTCGAGTACACAAGGGAGTAAAGGGACGCGGCCAACCTTCGATCTGCCAACAATCCCTTCCCCAGATACACCCCGGGGGACTCGAACCCGTGACCTGCTCTGATACCACTTGAAACCAATAAAATAACCCTAGAGGGGGGTGAATAGGGTTTGAAGACTACTTAAAAAAATAACAACTAACAAACCTCAATCTCAAAAACTCAAATAAACAAGCAACCAATCTCAACACAAATGTAAAACGATAAAGTAAAGGGAGAAAGGTTTAGAGATACTTGACAAGGAGAATTAAATGGTTCGGCTTGATATACCCACAAGCCTACGTCCACCCCTTCAAGGAAGTCCCTTGAAAGGCCATATAATCCACTAGTATGATCTTCCTTACGGGTCAAGATCGAACCTCTTACAACCCCTTGATGCTATGCCCACATCAAGAACAAGCTTTGACAAATCCAAAGCTCCAAAGCTTGACAACCCCAAGCTTTGATACAAGAACCTTTCAATTAAGAAATGTGTACAAGATTTCACTCTTAAGAAGTAGATGAGTACAAGTTGAAGTACTAGAATAAGAAAGATGAGTATATGATGACTTATGAAAGTGTATCTCTCTCTAATGTAAGCTCACAATAAATGCTCTCTTGAAAATGATGAGAAATCAATGAAAACAAGAGAGATTTGAACAATTGCTTTGATCTTTGAGAATATGAAAGATAGGAGAGCTTTGAATGCAATTGATGAATGAAAACAATGCCCAAGATGAGTATTTATAGAGCTGGGAATAAATATGACCGTTTGGGGTTAGGTGGGGCATTAAATGCGCCAAACGGTAAATGCAGTCGACTGCAATGCCCATTGCAGTCGACTGTAACCCAAAAAGTAGCCGTTGGAAATTCAAATTTCCAACTTGCAGTCGACTGTAATCCATTGCAGTCGACTGTAATAGGCTACTGGAAGTATTGCAGTCGACTGCATTCCAATGCAGTCTACTGTAATACCCTACTGCCCAACATGCAGTCGACTGCATCCCAATGCAGTCGACTGCATTCCTGAAAATGCAGTTTCCTTGTTTTTAAAGCATGAAAAACTTTTATGCATGCAAGGGAAACCTATGGGCAAATTCTAGGTATACAGTCATCGTAACGATCATCTCTCTATGTCTAGTTTACAAAGACGGAAATAAAAGCATGAAAACTTCAATCGACGAATTTCCTGTTTGATGCGTTCCGTTGAGAGTCTTTGACCGTGTTGCTCGTCTAATAATCCGTTTGCATGAGTATGAGATTTGTTCATATTGCTTCATCAACTCAATGCATGTTTAGACAGCATAATCATCAATGTTAGTTATCATCAAAATTAAATATAATACTAGGTTAAATAACCGTAGGGTTGACAACTTTCTAACGTGCTATGGTCTACTTAGTTGGGTCACTGGTTACTTACTTACTGGGCACGTGGAAGCTCACTCCTTAGTTATTATTTCAGGTTTAAAAGTAAGGTGATGATGACGCGTGGAATCGATACTTAGTGTGGAGCTTTAGAGAAAGCATTAGATGACTTTGAATGTTGTCCTGATTGTTAATGTATGAAAGATGGTAATTAAATTAGAAATGAAGTTGTATTCAAAGTTATAATTATTTTAATTTAGTTTTCACTGCGGTTTCTAATGATTTTAGTGAGTAAAGTCTGGAAGAGCCGTTAACTGGAGTCCACTGGGCCTGTGATCAGTCACAAACCTAGCTCATGGGGCAAGCTGTGGGTTCGGGTCATGAAAAAATCATCCAAGAATGGCTACTAAAAAATGAGACCAGTAGCCAAAATTGTTTGCATTGCTCTACCCAACTGCATTTCTATTGAGTGGTAGTTCTTATTTTTATATATTTATATTCATATGTGCCCCACATAACAAGCTAAGAAATTAAGACATTTAGGAGATCCATTTATGTGCATATTCTCCCAAATCAACCTAACAAGACGAAGAGGTGCCCAGAATTAGGGGAAGAAGGGGGAGTATACAATAGATAAATATGAGGCAACAACACATATGGTCCCTAAACTTTTGGCCATTCGCATGCATAGTCCCTGTAGTTTAAAATTGGTAAGATTAGTCCCTGTACTTTTTAAGTTTATCCCCTACAATCTTTTTTCACAAGGCCGTCTATTTTTTGCTGTTAATGTGCCTTTTGGTGGGGGTATTTTCATCCTTTCACCTCGTTGGTTTCCCTCCAAAAATTAACCCTAAAGCATATTTTGTCAAAACAAAGAGGGAGTTGAATGGTGGTGAATAATAGCAAGAGATTTGGTACGAATTAGGGCTTTATTTGTGTCAATTACGGTTTACTTATCAAGATTAAGTGTCAATTACGGTTTAATTAGGGATTTTATTGACTGAATTGAGTACATTATCTGTTTTAGGGTTTTGATTTGATCGTGATTCCATATATCTCGAAATCAAAGCAAAATTACTTGGGCAAAGAGGGAAAGGGGCGTCAATTTCGATAATTCTTCATTGTGTGGTATGTTGTCCAGACTTTATTTGCTTTATTCCTTTAATCATACGCTTTACAGTAATGTATATTGATGTATGGGACATTGTTACTTGTTAGGTTTTTTGTTCTATGTGTATGCTCTGTTGTGATTCCATATTTCAATATTGACTGCCAAATTGCCGTGACAATGATAAAGTGATGTTGTCTTTTGTTGAATGTACTATATATATACTAATTTAGAGGTATACTTATATACTAATGTAGATGTATGTTGTTTCTCTTGGAAACTGAATAATGTATATTATATGGTTAGTGTGTTGTCTATGTTGTAAATTGAATTTGATTAAATTGGTCATATGTCGATTGTTTGTATAGTGAATGGGTCTGATTATTTTACTCTTGAATTGTGCCATGGGGGACACTTTGTGGAAATCCCAATAATGGAATATATGGGTGGGTTGTAGACAATTATGGCATGTGTCATAGTGATTTTTTTCAATACAAGAGATTGTTTCAATGGTAGAAGAAGAGGGTTATAAGGGAAAATGTTACTTCCATCATGGAGTACCTGGTATGGCTTTAGATGAGGGGCTGAGAATGTTAAAGAATGATGCTAATGTAAAAGATACGATGGTGTATGTTGTTCCTAATACTGTGCTAGAGGTATACGTGGAACTAAGGGAAACATTAATTGGTGATAATACTGATGACCTTACACTGATGACAGATGAGAGTGGGTTTTTGGTATTGTAGGATGTGATGATGTCGATGGCAATCAGTTGGAAGGACTGTTTGATGGTACTCAAACTCAAGCTGTGGGGAATGAACATGAAATACCTCTAAGGGAAACTGAAACTGAAACATAGAAAATGGATGAAGATGGTAGGTTAGATAGTGAAGATGGTAGTTAAGATGGCAATGAAGATGGTAGTCAAGCTGATAATGAAGCGGATGTAGGATATACAAGTTTAAGGGCAGTGACTATGACTTTAGTAAGGACAACATACCCAATGATGAAAATGGGGGTTCAGCTGTTAAATTGTTTAGTGTTGGACAGAGAGGTAAGCAAAAGGCCCTTCATGACACAGTTTATGACCTAAGGGAAATTGAGGCACCAAATGAGGGAAAATATAGCATGATGACTTGTCAGATGAGTCAAGGAGTCCGCCATCTGAGTCTGATGAAGAAAGCTATGGGGGTTAGGTATGCACAATTTATGCTTGACAGAGACATAAAAGATCCAGAGTTTCAAGTACGGATGTTGTTTGCTAGTAGAGAATAATTCAAGGAGGCAACTAAAAGAGTATGCTATCAGGAACATGAGGGAGGTAGAAGAGTTTGTAAAAAATGATAAGGTTAGGGTAAGGGCAATATGCATTGGAAGTGAGCAATGTAAATGGAAATTGTATGGGTCTAAGAAGCAGGGGTTCAGAACATGGTAGGTCAAAACAAATTTTAAAGACCATGATTGCCCTACTCGTTTTTACCACAAAAGGGCCACTTATAAGTGGCTGTCGAAAGACTTACATGGAGAGGATTAGGTAAAACCCAAATATGCCAATATCTGCTTTGAAAGATGCTCCCAGATATGAGTTTACACCTGGTGTAAGAAAACATCAGGCTTACAGGGCTAAAGGGGAGGCATTAGATAATATCAATGTGGCCTATTTGGAACAGTACAAGAGAATTTAGGACTACTGTAATGAGGTTTGTAAAACTAATCCAGATACTACAGTGGTTGTTTAGAAGATAAAAGATGGTGAAAATCTGTATAGCTTTCAGAGATTGCATGTTTGTCTAATAAGGGCATGCAAGGCAGTGTGCAAACATTGCAGACCATTCATTTGATTGGATGTGTGTTTTCTAAAGGGCCCTTTCCCTTCATAGTTATTATATGCTGTTGGGATAGATGCACATAAGTGCATGTTCCCAATTGCATATGTAGTGGTGGAAGCAAAGAATAAGAGTTCATGGACAGGGTTAATGGGACTGCTTGGGAGGGACATTGGCATTGGGAATCAAAATCAACATGAGTGGAAAATCATTTCAGCTAGGCAAAAGATAAATGCTCATGACCTTAATTTTTAATTATGCTTGTAGTCAACTACTACTATAAGCCAATTTTAATTTGCAAAAAATTAAAATGTAAGGGTTGGTTCCAGTAATGTAGGATGTTTTTCTGCTAAGCACATGTTTTGCTTGTTGCACATGTTTAAGGATAATAACAAGTTGTTCAAGGGACAGAAGTTGAAGGATTATATGTAAAACGCAAGCAAAGCATCTACAATGAGGTACTTTAATAAAATAATGGAGAACTTGAAAAAAGATGACTCAACAGCTTATCAATGGCTAATGAATGTAAGCCCCAAACATTGAAGTATGGCTCACTTTTCTACTTTCCCTAAGTGTGATAAGCTATTGAATAATGTGAGTAATTCAATAGCTTCATACTGGAAACTAGGGATAAACCTGTTTTGACTATGTTTGAGGGGATTTGGAAACAATGTACAAGAAAAGAGATGAGATAAAACAAACATAATAGGAGGAATGCACCTCATATTCAAGAAATAGTTGAGAAGAACAATGCTAGGTCAAATTAGTGTAATAGCACCTGGAATGGGAAAACTGAGTACCAGCTTAAATGTCCATTTGATGCTCAGTATGTTGTGGATTTGAGATATGACTTGCACATGTAAAAGATGGGACCTCAGTGACATCCCTTGCTCTCATGTTGTTTCTGCCATATAATATGATGAGGCAAATGACAGAAACAAAGGGATGAGACCAGAGGAGTGGGTGCATGATTGTTACAAAAGAGAGTCTCGGACCAAGATATATGAGAACCTCATCACCCAATCAATGGTCCAAACCTTTGGGAATTTAGTAATAAGCCTGAACTTCTTCCCTCAATTCATAATACCCAACCAGGTTGGCCAAGGAAGGTTAGGAGAAGGGATGAAGATGACCCTAAAGGTGCTACTAAGTTAAGTATAAAGAGAGTGAGAATGACTTGTGGTAAATGTGGAAAGTATGACCACAACCAAAGAACATGCAAAGGACAGGGAAATGTGCTCCAAAAAGTAATAAATATTGCAAATGTAGATGGTGCAACTGTTGTGGCTGAAATAAATGTGGGTGATGCAATTGCTGCTGACGTTGATGCAAGGCAAAGACATGAAGGAAGAACTTAGAAGTTACCTATGAGTTTATTTTGGTTAGTTCAGGGATTATTACCATGTACTTTCTTTACAATATGTTAACTTCCCATGTATTTTGGCATCTCTAAATAGGTCAGGAGAAATCAAAGAACAACTAAAAGAACTGTGGGTGATGCAACTGCCTTTCAAACAGATGTTGATGGAAGGCATGAAGGAAGAACTCAACATTTACTTGTGAGTTTATTTTGGTTAGGTCAGTGTTTTTTTACCCTATACTTTCTTTACAGTATGTTAACTTCCCATGTATTTGGGCATCTCTAAATAGGTTAGAAGAAATCAAAGAACATGTATTGTGAATACGGAACGTGGTGAAAGAACAAAGAATAAAGTTTCCAGGAGGAAGAGCTTGATTGCACTGAAGATGGAAAATACAAGAGCAACAAAAGCATAGAAGATGCCTGTAAGCAATGATCAAGTAAATGCAAATGATGTGGCTGCTCAAGGACAACAGAGTGAAGCAATGGTTGCAAAGATGAGTGGCCATGAGGCTGTAGCTTTAATGAAAGCCATACTTGAGAGGAAAAAAAAAAACAAATGTAAGGTTGGCTGCAACGGCGAGGTGCCAAGATGCTACTCCATCCAAGTCTGCCAGTGCCAGTGCCAGTGCCAATGTTCCTACTGCAATTACTCATACGACTCCTACTACTCCTACTAGGGTAGTGACAAGAAGCTAGGCTGCTACTCTATCCAAATGTGCCAGTTCCAGTGACAGTGTTCTTGATAACACTCCTTATTCTAGAATAATGACAAGAAGCAAGGCTGTTACTCCATCCAAGTCTGCCACTGCTAGTGTTTTTGATAGCACTCCTCTTGCTAGGGTAGTGATAAGAGGGAAAGCTGTTACTCCATCCAAGTATGCTACTACCAGTGTTCTTGCTATTACAACTTACTCTCTTACTGCTACTAGGGTAATGGCAAGAAGTCAAGTTGCCACTGCTACTAGGGTTCGTAGAAGAAGTCAAGCTGCCACCCCTGTGAAGAAGAGGAATCATAGGTAGTAGAGGTTACCATAGAAATAAACCTATTCTGGATGTTGTGAATGATGTGTCTTTGGATATGGGTTTAGGAATTGAGACCTTGCTACATGTTTATGTACCTGTTTATGTTGGTTATTGAATGTGAGATTAGAACTTTAACTTTTGTGTTATGTTTTTTGATTTAATGAATCGGTAGCTTGTTATTGGTAATTGGATGTTTGATTTGTGATATCCCACATTTGATGTGGGATGATTTTTTATTAGTCTTATAAGACACTATCCATGAACTCATAAGTACCTAATTGGCTAGTCCTTTTGAGGGAGGAAATGCCCTGTTATGGGGCCGTCGACTGGGTTATTACAGATGATATCAGAGCCGACTCTCGAAAGCTCAGACTAGGCTATCCAGTCGGGCTGCCGATGGTTGGGGAAAATGAAGGCAAGCCTGGGTATATCCCACATCAAGAGGATAGTTAGGACAATGAAGGGTAAGCTGGGTATATCCCATATCGACTAGAGAGGATGCTAAGACGAAAGGTGGAAATATTATGATATCCCACATCGGTTGTGGAACGATTTGTGATTGGCCTTATAAGACCCTGCCCATGAGCTCATAAGTACCTAATTGGTTAGCCCTTTTGAGGGAGGCAATGCTCTGTGGTGGGGCCATGGACTGAGTCGTTACATGATTAGAACTTTAACTTCGTGTTGTGTCTTTTGATGTAATGGAATTGGTAGCTTGTTAGTGGTAATTCAACTTTGCCTTTTATTTTGTGCTCATGTGTTCTTGATCATGGAGTTATGTCTTTTGTGTATGTATTGTATTGTACCATTCATTTCACTTCCCATTGCATAAAAGTAACTCATTTTAGGCACCATTGCATCAAAACAAACTGGAGTCTATTGCATTAACTTCAGGTCATCTGCTTGTTACAACATAGCAAAACCTAAGCACATAGCCATCTGAGTACCATAATTTACAAATTGGAACTAGTACAATGCCATTTGGGTACACAATTGCTGACTCTAAGAACACATCTAAGCACTACTTCATATAGGGATGGCAATGGGGCGGGTCGAATGCGGATCTTCTAAAATCCGAACCCGCCTCGCTAGTCATTGAACTTTTCCCTGCCCCGCCCCGAGTTATTTATGTAAAATACCATAACCGATCCTATGTGGATTTAGGATACCCGAACCCGCCCCGTTCCTCTCCGCCCCCGATGTAGCACGCGAAAAACCCGAACCCGACCCGAACCCGCTTCATTTAGCAAATATTTCACACTTTTTAAACATGTATTACAACAAAACTTGCACATGTGTCACAAAAAATAAATTACACACATCAGATTAATGTCTAAAAATCCTAACGAAGACATTAGTATATACAACAGAGTTCAAATAAATTACAACATAGTTCAAATTAATGTTCAAATAGACTACACTATAGTTGATAGTTCAAATAGATTACACCACATTAACGTTCAATCACTTGGAAGCAGCAAATACGAGTATAAGTGCAGCAAGTAGCAAATATGAATACGAAAGCAAGCTCGTTCAGCTAGTCTGCACTTCAACTCCAAATACAACTACAGTCACTGTTCACTGAAAAAATAATAGGAAAAAAATGACATTAAAATAAATGGATACAAAAAAAAAGGTAAAATTAAACTGAAATACAATTTACATAAGGAATCATACATCCGTAACACATGAGTTGTCACAATCTTTGTCATCATTAATTGTTGCATATCCCTTGTGTGGTAGATTAGATACACCTACAACACCATAGTACAAATTTACAAGTACACGTGAAAATTTAAAGTATTGTCAAATTTAACTCCATGAATAAAATAATAGAATGAGTTTACCTTTCATTTCACCAGCCCACAACCAGTCTTGAGCACACATTAACGCTTCCAGTGTCTTTGGACGAAGCCTATTACGGTGAGGACTCACTAACCTACCACTTGTGCTAAAAGAGGCCTCCGATGCGACTGTAGATATGGAAATATCAAGAATATCCTTAGCCATCAGCTGTAATGTTGGGTATTTCAATCCATTAGTCCTCCACCAAGCTAAAATATCAAAGTCCAAAGACCTAGGCAACACATCCTCCTCGAGATAATGATCCAACTCAGATTTCACTATAGTCTTTCTCTTATTCTTGACATGTTCATCGAAAAATTTAAGAGAATCTAGACATCCCACCTCAACACGCTCTTACGAGCGAAAATATGAACCAATTCGAGTATCATGATCACTAGCTTCTCTATTTTGGTATTCACAAAGAAGTCTATAACAAAGTAATGACACCCTTTTAGTTTCTCCCTCTTCTCCCGACCCGTAAATCTGACTATAATAATACTGAATCAACTCCATTTTGTACCTAGGATCCAACACTACAGCAACCGCCATGATTCCATGAATATCCAACCAATATTTATTGAACTTCTCAAGCATTTTCTCAGCTATACTTCTAATCACCTCACTTGAGCTCATGCGCCACTCACCTAACACCATTCTAATCTCACAAATTTTAGGAAAAAAATAAGTTAGCCATAGGATACTTTGTGCCCGAAAACATCTCTGTTGTTTCATAAAACAACCTCAACTTGTCACATGTCTCTCTTGCAAAAGTCCACTCCTCTTCATTTGGGCAAGTTTTATATTGACATTCCCGTTGCTTCAAGCGAAAAAAAAAACATCTTTATACACAAATGCAGTTTCAACCATAAAAAACGTTGAGTTCCATCTTGTAGGACAATCAAGTGCCAACTTTTTTGTGCTTGAAATACGCAATTGACGAGTAGTCTCTTCAAAATTTTAATCTCTCTTTGGTGTTGCCCTCCAAAAAGCCACACTCTTTCTAACTTTTTTCAATTCCCTCCTTTATCACACTCAACCCATCTTTAACAATCAAATTCAACACATGTGACGTACACCGCATATGAATCAATTCACCAAACAATAACAGAGAACTAGAATCCAACTTAAGCAACAAGTCATCAATCATCGCATCATTCGTACTACAATTGTCAACCGTAATACATAATTTTCTATCAATGTTCCAATCAAGCAATGTTTATGACAAAGTATCACAAATAACTTCACCAGTGTGCGGACATGGCAAATATAAGAACCTATAAAGGATAAATTTAACAATTATTATGCGAAAGTAGGAATAAAATTAGATAGTAAAATACCAAAATTGCAAAAAAGTAAAGCATACCTCAAAATATGACTTTGAAGAATGAACTCTTCATCGATAAAATGTCCCGTGACAGCCATGAAACCCTTCTTTTGATTACTAGAAGCCCACAAATCAGTAGTGACAGCAATCCTACTTATTATCCCCTCCAACAGCTTCATCACTTGCTCCATCTCGTGTTAATAGATATTTATAATGCCGCTCTTCACTGTGTTCCGGGTTGGTATCTTAAACAATGGCTGAAGTGCAGACGATTACCTCCTAAACCCCACGTGGTCAACAATAGATAACTGGTATTCATGCAAAATTACCATGTTTCCAAGTTCTCTTTTGGCAAAATCCTGATCAAAGGTATAATTACCTAGTTCGGGGTTAGCATTTGCTTTACCCATTATCCCAGTCAAGAGTTTCTGTCTAACATCCGGTTGCCTTAGACGTTTACATTTATCTAAGTGCATACGTAGGTGAGTAGTCCCATTTTTTGGGTTTGCTCCAAGGGTTTCCGGCAGTGAATACATGTTGCTATCACGTTTCCACCATTTTTTTTCCTTTCGAAGTGCGTCCACACACTACTTTTCAAGTTCTCGTTGTTTAACTCATCGGGGCCACTGTTAAGGTCAACTGGTTTAGAACCAGAGACTCCCATGCTTGCATTTGGTGTTGATAGCTAAGAAGTTTGATCCTCTAATGTAGCTCTAGGGGTTTGTACCGGAGATGATGCAATGGGAGAAGACGTAATTTCATTGGAAGACATGGTTTTATCTATATATTCATTTAAACAGAAAAGAATGATTTTCAAGGAAATCAAAAGAATAATACCTACTCCAAAATAATATCAAATTCAAGTGACAAAAATTATAAGAGATGATACAACCAAGTAAGCTATGATACTACAAAATGAAAATACAAAACATGTCGCAAAAATAGACATTGTGGTATCTGCATCTAGAAAACCAAGAAAACTTTTTACATATCATCTGCACCATAAACACATACCCACTTCTGTTATCACAAGATTGCATATCATCGCGAGATTATCGAGCATAAAAAGAATTAATAAGATTCTGCAATTAAGAACATATAATGGAAATGGCAGAAGCCAGATTATAACTACAGCTCAATCAGGCTGAATGCTAAGGAATGTTTGCCTAGTGTGTTTATAATAAACTAGGTTTGAAGTCAGATCCTTGTGCCAAGCTGGATTTAAGTATTCAACCGCTGAAAGTTCATCTCCTGTCATCATCACCATGACCACCATCATTATCATACTTACTGATGTGTTCATAAAATAATTTTTTGTTCTCCAATGGCATGTTGTTTGGGAAAAAGATTAGGACCAAGGATTTTGAGAAGAAAGCTCGAATCAACTATAATCTCCAAAACCATATCAGTAACCTCTAACTTAGTTTGTGTTTATTGAATTGAAATTGAGACATTTACATTTTGCTTGGCTTTCAAAAGGTCCCAGGAGTGATCTATCAAGTTTTTCAAGAACTTGTGAGCCAAGATGAAATACAAAGACCTGGTAAGACATAAAGAACCCAGCAAATAAGAACAACAAAAGGCAGTGTTTTCAGAGTCTATAGAGAACAACCTGGCAAATGCATACAACCTGGCAAATGCAAACAATAGACACACCGTCACACCAGATGCAGTATATTGAAGGGTATTAAAATGCTTTTAGCAATTGAAGCTATTAAAGCATGCTTAGTCATGTTCGTTCTTAAATGTTTTTCAAACCCTAGATTAACAAGAATGGAATCACCCACAATTCATAACAAATAGACATAATCAAATTCGAAAAATAAAAATTGAAACCTGAGAGAAAAAAGATGAAGGATTGGTGTTATGGAAGTACCAGTGATCAAGCTTGTGCAGACCCATAACTCATTCAAGATTGGTGGGCATCAATTCGTGGCCTGAGGGCAAGCTATCCGACTATGAGCTCCTCCCTTCTAGTTACCGCTTGGTCCCCTCAGCCCATTGAATGGTCCAACTTCCCTTCCGCCAATCAAGCGAAGGGATTGACCTTGAATCCGCAAACAAAGTGGAATGATCTTACGGCTTAGTATCGACACGAAGACAGCCAAGTGGGAATTGGTATCAACCAGGGCTGATTGATCCTGAGGTCAAGGATGGGGGAGAGGAAAAAATTTAGGCCCGAAATTTACTTGGCTTCGCCAAAAGTCCTTATCTCTAAAAGCCCTACGGTGGAGGGTGGCCGTACGCCATGCGGTACTGCGGTGGAGAGCTGAGAGTGAGAAGGCACAGATTAGGGTTTGCCAAAAAAGAAGTATATATATGGTATACGATGGACGATTAAGATCAAGTAAAGTATTAGGGGACGACTAAGATCAACTAAACTATTAAGGTAAGTATACCGGGGCAGGTTGGGGTGAATACCATACCCGACCCTAACCCACTGTGGGTTTTTAAAAAAGTACCATACTCGCCCCACGACCCGGTCAAAGTCAAAATAAACCGCTTATATCAGGGCAGGGCGAGCGGAGATCCGCGGGTCAGATTTTTTTGCTATCCCTAACTTCATACACCAAAACACAATACAAGAAACTGGTCTTTTAGCGACGGACAAGTCTGTCGCTAAAAGGCCTAAATCCGTCGCTAAATGTCATTCGCCTATAACCCCGTCGCCAAAAGTTTGGCGACAGAATTTAAAAATCAATCGCTAAAAATTTTACTTTTACTGACGGGCCAATAAATTAAATTAGCAATGGAATTTCCGTCGCTAAAGATAATTTATGTATTTTAGTTTATTTTCTTTTTTCAAAAATTATTAATTTTGTAAAATATTTAGCAACAAAAATATTTGTTGAGCAATCTTACTAAGCTCTCAAAAGCTCATCATTTATTTGATTCCTTACTGCTGGTAGTGATCAACCGTAGATTGCTTGAGAATGGGTATAGAGCCTGAGTAAGATTCTAGAGTGCCTACCACTATTTGAGTAGTAGGACCCTTGCGTGGGTCAGTACTACTAGCCCATTTTGTAAGAACCTAAGTTAAGTTTTGGAAGCTTAAGTTTGTTAAACTAGCTTAAGTTAAGATTTTTTTTAGACTGTGTATTGTGGAGAATTGAGTTAATATTTAGTTAGAAGCTCTGAAGTTTGTGCCAGTAAGCAGGGTCTGATGTGAATTTTTATGGTAGGTCAACGCTCTGGGAGTTCTGGGCGACGAAGCTCTGGATTTCCGGTCGTTACAATAGTTTAATTAACCCTATTATTTCTTGATGATCCACAAAAGGTCTACTAACAACTCATGGTTCATAAGAAAGTTTACTAATTTGAGAGCACTCATTTTAAGGATGTAGGCGATATTTAAAAAATAAGCCTACACTAGGAAGACTTGTGAATTCATGACCTTACCCAATCCTATTATTCTTAATTTCTTTACTTTGCCAAGCCATCTAGCTGCAAAATGACCAGGAGTGTGAATTACATGTAAGGATTCATTTCATTCACGCAACCCATGCGAAAATAGTCATTGACGTCTATGGCAACAAAGTTCTTCTTTGTAAGCTCTTAACCAATTTTATGACCTAAGTCAACTGATGCTTTTGACCTTTGGGAAACTTTGATTACAAGGCTCTTTTTTTAATTTCTCGACCAAACTTGCGGTTTACAACAACCAATGCTTCTTACCTTTTGAGAGGTTATTTAGATATTTCCACAATTTTTATAACTGACTATTGAATGTTAAGATTAGAAACCTCTCATTTTTCTCTCATTCATTAAGTCACTGATGCCTAAGTGTATCAACCTGCTTTTATAAACGCCTAGATGATTTTTTTTGTGGTTCTCTTCTTTATTCCACCACCAAAACAGGTAGGCAGATGTGTTTATTGAGATACTTGCCTCTAGCTAACAGGTATCTATCTAAGCATGGCTTGACCCAGCATACCACGATGTGGAGTTATCCACGTAAGTTAGAATCAAAAGCAGAAATCACCATAAGAATAGGATTATTTGCTACAACAAAAAATGTGAAGAAATCATTTGTCATTTTACTTTTTCAATAGTTTCAAACGTTCCAATTTGTTTCTTTACAGGATAAACCTAGCATTTGCAACATTTCTGGTTGAAAGCTTTATAGATTAACTCGAGTACATATATATTCATACCAAGTGTGAAAATAACGACAAACTTTATACCTTGCTAGGTTTATTCTTTTATACACTCCGTTAATAAGAATGCATGGTATACTCAACTACTCTACTTTATTTCTTTAGCACCCCCTGATCACAAATCTTCAATCTTCTAAAGAGAGATCGAGCAACCATATGCATACAACATTTGAACAAAATTATAATGGGAAATAATGTTAAAGAGTAAGTAAACCGACTCAATGCGATCACAAGTGGTGCATTCTAGCTTAGCTTTCACGTGCTAGCTTAGTTTTATCTGATTGACCAATGTTCTCATCCACTGGACTTTGTCATCTAAGGCATACGCTTCAAATCTCTTTCTATCGCTCATAGTTAGGTACAAAGGCTTAGTGAGAACATTAACAGATTTGTTGGGAGCTGATGATTTAGCAGCCACTGAACGCTAATTCTCAAATCCTCTTTTGCACATCTTTGTTGAACTTATCAACATCCAAGCTGTCAATAACTTAACCCTTGCAACAAGAGTTAAAGTTGATTATAGAAATCATTGTTCACTTGCCAAATCTTTACTAGTTTATTTCAATTAAAGTTGATATGTACAAACTCTTAGATGCAACATCGATATATTGGGCGCATCTTAGAGGTGTCATACAAAAATTTAAGCTCTAGCAGTTATCAAGTATTTTTAGGGACATATAAGGATATGCACGTTGGACATAAAACTAGCACAATTTTCTATCAGCTTATTTTTGTTGCATGAAATCATAACAAGATTAATGATAACCTAATATAGTGCATAAGGAAACTTTGCTATACTCGGAATCACATTATGCCACATATGCTTAAGCCACTGAATCACATTACATGACATATGCTTAAGCTATCTTTATTGACTTCGACTTCCTTGCGCAAAAATTATTAATCCCATAAAAAGAAAGGGCTGGGTTCATCATTGAAAACCTCTATTGATATTTATGTTCATTCGAAAGGCAAATGTTCAGGCATTCTCTTGATTTTCTTGTTATTTTAAAATTACTAAATCACGTTAAAAAAAATACTCCTCCATTGATCCCACATAAATTGATCACATTTTTTTCTACATGTGGATTAAGGATTTAATCCATATATTGTGTGATTACCATTCTACCATTTAGAGAGAGGAGGGGAAGAAAGTGAGTCTGGAGAGAGAAAATGAGTTTGTGGGGTCTCAAATGTGGAGAGAGAAATAGAATAAAATAGTGTAAGAAAGTGAGCCAGTAGAGAGAAAATGAGTTGGTAGAGAGTTAAATGTAAAGAGAGAAATAGAATTAAAAAAAAGTGTAAAAATGGTAGACATGTAAAAGTACTATAGAATCTTTCTTAATTTGAAAAGTGAACAATTTTTGTGTGATGACCCAAAAAGAAAATATGATCAATATTTGCGGGACGGAGGGAGTACGATTCAAGTAACCCAAAATATCATTCACAATGCCAAATAAGAAGGCAAACATAAAAATAATTTTTTTAGAAACAAGAAATACTCCCATAAACAAAAAGTAATTTTTGAATACTCTAAATAGCAAAAGAAAGAAAAAGAAAAGAAAGAAAGAAAGAGAGAAATTATGAAGAACATTTAAAAATTATCAGCGGGGTATATCCATCATACCAAAAATTGAAATTTCAAAGAAAAAGGTCCCACCAAGGAGCACGTGCCACACCTGAGATAACCTGACCCACAGCCTCTCCGGACGCACCCACGTGCGCCACCACCTCTTCCTCTTCCAACCTTTTTTTTTTGGCAACAAACCAAAGGTCACGTGCCAGCTACGGCACGTAATTCTATGCACTGCCTTACAGGCGGCGGTTGGAGACAGGGCTGGTGTAATTATCTTTATAGGGCTAATTACACCTATGTCCCTGAGGTTAGGGGATAATTACAATCAAGGACACAAAGTTTCAAAATATAACATACCGTGACAAAAAACATTTCAAATGTATCACCCGTATCCATCCGTCAGGGTTCCGTCCAAAAAGTGTACTTTTTTAATGATGTCAGCAATACATATTTTAAAAATCCCAACTTTACCCTTATACTGTATAAAACAGTATAAGGCCAAAAATTTCTCACGTGCCAGGCATTTCCCGCTTCCAATTTCAAACTGTACTTGTTAACTCAAGTGGGTATTAAACAAATGGACAGAAAGGTGAAATTTGGACATTCTGTGCGGTTGCAAAGAGGAACAATGAACCCTATGAACGACTGAGGCAAATTTGCTTGAAGGAATAAGCACGAAGGTGGACAACTTGGATTCTGTGTGATTGCAAAGTAGGATATACAAAAGCCGCAGCATATTAAAGGTAAACTGAGCTAACCTTGGGCTACGAAATTAGGGTTTATCAAATTTAGGGCAAAATTAGGGTTTACTTCGAAATTAGGGTTGTCAACCAAAATTAGGCTTTGCTGTCTTCGTTAATCCCCAAACATCTACTGTTATATATGCATCTATATCTACTGGTATAGATGCACACCAGATGTTTGTTAAAAGTCCCCAGTGCGTTTTTCAGATTTTTTCTGTTTGTTACCTAAGCACTTATATCCTTTTCATTTGCAGACTGTTCATGTCAATATCCAAGTCTTCTTCAAGCATTGGACGTAAGAGATCGAATCAACCATGTGACCTGAACTATGAGGACAAAAATTACAATTGTGGACACAAGGCTTTGATTAGGGTTTCATGGTCCAACAATAACAAACATAAGTTGTACTACACATGTCCATTCGGAGAGTGCAACATGTTCGCATGGTGTAATCCTACCAATCTTGGCCTTCTTGCACTCCAACTTGGCACCCAGAATGTACCTGAAGCCATGGGTCAGTTTGGTGGTTCAATGAAGCATGATAGGCCACTAGTTATGAGGGTTGACGACTTGGAAGAGATCATGAAACTGTTGAAAATGGCTTTGATTGGCTGCTTCTTGATGTGTTTAGTGGCCATTGCCATTGGAGTGAAGTAGTAGGGTTTGGGCAGTTTAGGGCTGTAATATTTGATGACTATTATGAAATGGTTGTTCTTGTTTCTTTAGTGAAGTAATTTGTGTATGTCAAACCTTTTATTTAGTGAAGTAACTTGTTGTTTGCAACAAATGTGCACATAAGTATTTACAGTAGATATTGTATGGTGATTATTGCAAAGATGTCCAAACTTCAACATCTTTGTAACAATTATGTCCAAATATCAATGCAGTCGTGTAACATTTATGTCCACACTGAAAATAACATGTATCATCCATATCCAAAACTTACCAAACCTGCAACAGTTAACTCCAAAATGACACAACTCATTCTCAAACTCGTACCCAAACCAACATTGTAACAACAATGCAACTCATAGCACAGGACTGTCAAGTCCAAAACACATCTTTCATCCAATATAAAATAACATCCCTAAATTCATCTTGACATCTTTCAACAACAATGCAAATGTAATTAACATCCCTAAGCACAATTAGCATCCATAAGTAATTAATGTCACTACAGTCATGTCCAAAAAGACTGCTAATTATAAAAGTTTACACCTTAAGCACATTTACAAAAGTCACATTTAAACTGAAACCCTAAGGTCTGGAACTTGAAGGAGCAGCAACAGCTTGGGAGCTTGAAGGAGCAGCAGCAGCTTGGGAGCTTGAAGGAGCATCAGCAGCAGAACTGGTGGGAGCAGCAGCAACAATTGTAGTCCTATTTCCAGTGTCCTGTTGTGTATGATGTAAAAAAACCATTAGAAAGAAGAAGTTAAAAAAAAATACAGAGACTACTGGTAGGTGTTAGTCATACCCTTGCCCTTACATGAGCTCTTTGGCATGTCTTTCTGTTATGTCCAAGCTCTTTGCACAGTGAACACCTAAGTGTTCTTGACCTGGTTTGACTTGGTGTTGGCTCATCTGCTTGCTTTTTTCTATTCTTCCTAGGCCTGCCTGGGAGCCTTCTCAGAGGTGGGGGTAAAACTGTTGGAGGAGTTACTTCCATATCAGGCCACAACTTCATGTCTGGTACAGGATGAATCATACCTTCATAGGCCTTAAAAAAATTTTCCTTGTGGAAGCAAGGATCACAGAAGTCTTCAAGCATACTCCTTCTATAAGATATGCATGCAGCAGCATGGCTACAAGGAATCCCACTCACATCCCATGCCTTACATTCACAGCTCATCCTTTTAAGATTAACAATGTAGTTGATGCAAAACTCAGTTACTTGAAATTCATTGTCACTAGAAGTGTACATTTTCTACCTTCCTCTCTATTCTTGTTCAGCTTCGCCAAAATCCTTGGGGGTACAACAGTGTCCCAAGTTGATACTAATTGCAACCTCATGTGAAACCTGCCCATCAGTTTACTCCTTAGCTGCTCCACCAAGCTCAACACAGGCAAATACCTCAAGTCCCCTAACCAACTATTGAAGCTCTCAGTGATGTTATTTGTGATACTATCACACCTTGCCATTGGATCAAATCCAAACCTTGTCCATGATGACAATGGCAGGTTAGTAAGCCAATCATAAGCTGCCCTACTTTGGTCCTTTATTTTTTCCATTGCATACTTAAATGTTTTTGCATTATAAGCCCTAGCAGCCATCCAAAAGCTATTTCTCAACAACAAACCATGATGCTTAGCCTTGAAATTTGCATATACGTGCCTGCAACAGTGCCTATTGTAGACATTGGGGAAGATATGGTTGATTGCCTCCCTTAACCCCTTCTGCCTATCAGTCATAAATGTCTAAGGCTGCTCATCCCTGCCCTCTCCAATTTGGTTCTTCAGATGGCCAAAGAAAAACTCCCAACTGTCATTGTTCTCACTCTCAACAATGCCAAATGCTACAGGAAACAAGCCATTGTTCCCATCAATGGAAATGGCAGCCAACAGTACACCCCCATATGTTCCTTTTAGATGGCATCCATCAAACCCTATCCATGGCCTACACCCCTTTAGGAATCCATCAATCATGGCAGGAAAGGTGACAAACATCCTTTTGAATGAAGGTGGAACTATGAGGTCAGGCCTATTGTATTCTAATTCCAACACTGCTTCAGGGTTTGTCCTCTTAACCATCTCTTTATACATTGGAAGCTTAGCCTATGACTCAGCATGTCCTCAATCTATCTCATCTAATGCCCTTTTCTTGGCCCTATATAACTACATTATATTAGGTTGCACCCCATATTTCTGTATTTCTGCCATCATACCAGCAATTTTAATATCTGGATTTGATCTAATGAGATCTATGAGCTTGTTAGCAATCCAAGGTGATGTAGCTTCTGAGATTCTGCCTTCTCTAACACAAGTGTAGGCTGGTCCAATAGACTTAATCTTGAATGTTGTTTTATTAGGGCATACAGATGCATGAATTTTCCAAGGGCAGCTATCTCTTGCACAATGCCTACTGACTCTTACCAAATCACTCTTATCTCTGACAAACTTAAACCCATCTTTTATCACATAGTCCTTCAATGCACTTCTAAATGAATGTACATCCTCAAATAGTAGGCCTACCTCAAATAAAATAGGCCCATCAGTTGGCTTTTCAAAGACCTTTCCCCTCAATTTTTTAGTTTTATCCTTCCCAACATCAACACTAGAGTCACTGTCATGTTGTGGTTCACAGTCATCACTCCCTTCATAGTCAGGCATATCATCCCCATGCATCCCCACCCCATCATCACTACTTGAATCTAGATAATCACTTTCCCCTAAGCTAACATCCTCATCCTCACTGTCCTCACCACTGCTCACCACTGCCCTCACTGTTTCATCACTCTCCTCATCACTGCTCACCATTGCCCTCACTGTTTTATTTACATCCTCACCACTGCCCTCCCTGTCTCTTGCCTCATCACTATCCTCCTCCTCACTGCTCACCCTTTCCCTTGTTTCACTTTCATCCTCACTACTGCCCTCATTGTCACTTGCTTCATCACTATCCTCCTCACTGCTCACCACTGCCCTCACTCTGTTCTCTTCACTGCTCTCTCTGTCCCTGTTTCATTAACATCCTCATCCATGTTCTCTGTTTCAGTTGTATCTTCCCCTTTATTAACTGTTTCAGTTATATCCTCATCTTTGTTATCTATTTCAGTTGTATCCTTATCTATGTTATGTGTTTCAGTTTTATCCTTATCTCTTATGTTATCTGTATCAGTTGTATCCTTATCTCTGTTATCTGTTTCAGTTATATCCTTCTCCCTGTGTTCACTGTTACCTGTTTCAGTTACAACCTTCTCCCTAGTCTCCCTGTTTCCACCCTATCTTCATTACTGCTCACCCTGGGCATAACAACTACATCATCTTCTGCTTGTCCAGACTCTTCTTCAGGAGCAGCCCCAATTTGTAGGGTCTCATATACCATTTCTGGTACTGCCTCCACAGCAGACACATAAACATCTATCACTTTCACTCTCTTGTTTAACCTAAACATTTCCATCAAACTCATATCATCTACAATGTCAATACACATCTCAGCCCTACCAACCAAAGCACTCATGACAAACATTACACTAACATTGCTCATAACATCCTGAAGTCCCAGACTACATATGTCCTCTAGCAGCTCTATGTAAACTGTACCTATCTGGATCAACACATTGGGTATAGTGAACTCAAACTTGTTATCATAATACACCCTAAGATCATGGCTAAGAGAAGCCATATTAGAACCTGGTATAAGATCAAAAAAAAAAGAAAAAACTCCTAAATTTAAATACATCTATAAAGGCTATAGATTAACATGAAAAGGCAAAAGACTGCATACACAACAATACACAACATCATTTGTCACTAATTAAGGTTTTTAAAGAAAACCCCCAATTTTTCATTCCCGCAAACTACTATACGTAAATAGATACAGCAAATACATGACGAGCAACTAACCTACATAACATACAACCCACTACATTTTCAATTAAAGATATATCTCAAGAAAAAAAACCCTACACACTTTACATTTGCATGCTATCACAGACATACATTTAAATCGACACAGAAAACTGTAAACCCTAAAATTCGAACTGAGTAGTCGAATATCATAACATGCAATCATCTACGATGTGTTGATCTACGAGAAAATAAGTGTAAAAAAAACCTACATTTTACAGAAAAGAAACCCAAACACAGTGTATTAACATTTCAAGAAAAGGATCGACACTGGGTTGTAAATGGGTTCGTGAATACTAACCTGTTTCTTGTGCAGCCTTCTCACGTCAACCACGACCTCAATCTTCCACGAACTAGCGGTTTTTAGGATTTTTTTTTGGTGATGAAGCATGATGGACAGACGGGTAGCGAAGACAGAGAGAGAGAGGAAAGAGAAAAGGGATAATACAGAACTGTCGCACGATCGTGGACTTTCCCGCTTTCTGCCTCCTAGGGGCAAATCAGGATTTCAACTTTTATTTAGGGGCAAATAGGTTTTTTTGTCAAAATTGTTAAGTATTTTTGTATTCCGTTTGGTCAACGGACATAAGTGTAATTATTGCAAACTATTGTCCTCGCGTGTAATTATTCCCTAACCTCAGGGACATAGGTGTAATTAGCCTATCTTTATATTACATTTTAAAAATTGTAGTGAGCTTAAAATCTAGTTTTGGTCTCGTTTAGGTACAATTTGGCTCACCAACAAAAAAGAGCATGAGTGGGGAAAAGAACCAATGTACATCTTCCTCCACCAATTTTTAGAAACGATCCAAAGACCCATGATATTGTAAAATACATATCACACTCAAATCAAATCCATTTTCAACGAATTTTATATCATTAGAAAGCTGCTTCAGAGTAGATTCCAATGGTGAAAACGAAAATTCGTAAATCAAATCATGCTAAAATAGATTTTGGACAAAAGATTTTGGGTTTCAAACTATAATTTGAAATATCTTTTGATTTAAAAATCCGTTGATACTCAAAATTTGCAGATATAATCTAACATTCATATGTAACAACATATATGAAGTCCATCTAACGATTCCAAACAATAGATAACAAGCCATTAACAAGCTATTTAAAAAAAAATAACTTTTAAATGATAGAACAAATCTACTAGTTAAGCACGTTAATCATGGCATAACAAACATGTTAGGCACAAGAATAGCTTAAGAGGCTTTGATACCAACGAAGGAAATTCTAGTCCAACCCGAATACGCGTGTGTTGAGCACGTGTACTATATATGGGAAAAAAAATTCACGGACACATCAATCACCAGGATCTCGTTGCTATTTCACAAAAGCTCCGCAATAGAGTAGACTACGCGAGTCCGATCATTGTTTTCACCGTTCAAAAGTCTTTTCTCTCTATTTCACATGGTGTAGAAGAGAACATAGAAGGTCTGAATTTTTTCCATCATCTTTTTAACCAAGACCTATGTCACTTATATTATCTCACAAAGAGATATTATTAGGAATTGAATCTCTTAAAGCTTATTGTATTCTTAGGGGTTACACCGTTAATCACCCCAAGCCTTTTGGCTTTCCGGGTATGAGTTGAACCCGACATGGGTGTACCGGACTAGACCACAATACCAACACATTTTACACTCATTCTTGGTTCCATAAAACCTTATAAGACCATGGCGTCAATACTTCGGCTTGCATAAATTGCAAATCAACTACTCATTAGCTGCTCCTTAACGATCACATTCCCATCAGCGCTCCATCGGGTCAGCTTGCTCAATTTTATTTGCGAAATTAATATCGAGATCTTGAAATATCGATGAAAAGTCCAATCTGGTAGCTATGATGGTTTCTTGAAGTCCATATCCTTGGTCCGATGCTCTGGTATCACCAAAGAAGGGCGTGAGCTGGGCCTCATTAAGAGGTCTATAGTAGCGTGATTGGTAGCTCAAACTTGGACTTGGTACGTAGCATTTAGTTGAACCCGTGATGGTCTTAAAAATACGTAAAAAGGGGTTGTATACTGAGGTACAGGGATCCACCTCCAGTGGTCTTAAAGGAGGCAAGCTCCCCGTCTGAGGTGGGATACGAATCAAGGCCGGAGTTGATGAACTGTTTGTGCAAGTTTACATAGTTGCTCGATCTCTCTTAAGGTTTGCCCGTAAATGACTAGGTGAACGTGCATGGATGATGGATCCTTCATATTTAGGTGTATGTTTCCCCTCTTAGACTAATTAGACGTACTCGGTTCAGTCATCCTCGTTTGGGCTCCTTTAAGTGGCCTAGTGGACCTTCCATCACCCTTAGTCTTGGCCTGCACCTTGCCTGCACCAAATTGGTTTGCCCCCTCTTGGGACTTGTGGGAGCCTCACTTCACCATTGCATTAAAGCCCTTCGTCTAGACTGCAAACCTGGACCCTTCAAGTTTGTGGACCAAGTCTTTAAACTGTTTCCTCCCCACTCCCATGAACAAAGGCCTTATTTCTGTAGCCATATTCACCTCTGAAGCATACCCATTTTGATTTCTGTCCTTCCTTGCTAGAATTGATGCTCGTTCTTCCATTTTAACCCCCACACTATTTGCTGGACAGCATGGTTGTCCCACCATTACGTGTACAACCTACACACTCAGTTTCAAGGCTGACCCATCATCCTGAGGACACCTCGTTCTATCATTGCTGATATTGTTCTAGGATTTTACAAACTTCGAACCCACTATTCTCGTCCAATTCCGTATTTGTCAGAGGACTGCGTAATTCTCAGTTGGATATCGATACTCACCCACAGCAAAAAGAAATCAGATGTTGTCGTCCCGCAATTCCTCGCAATTAATTGTTCATACAACCCTTTGGTGTTGAGGATTTTGGTAGATCCATTTCCATATACACAATCATATAACACCCCCTTGACAACGTTGCCATTGAGTTATTTGCCCTTGCAGCCCTTCCTAACTTGTTCCCCACCTTCATGAGAACTTAAAAACCAAAATGCAATAATATTGGAATTCAAAAACCTTCAACGAAATGATCGACCACATTAAAATGATTTTCGTGATCGACCATCTCCAAGTTAAATCTTAGTTTCCTCGTATCCCTAATTGTATGTTCTAGAGTTTTTAGAGCCCTTCTTAAGACTGAACCTCTGAATTTTAACTAGAAAGGTTGAGACGTTTAGTATATGGCATTGGCCTTAGTTTTAAATTAGAAAAAAACTTCTGCTGTAACAGTTTTCGTGACAAAAGATTGCTGTCAATAAAAATTGTTTTGTGATTGTTGCTAAGATTTAGAGTAACAATCTTTTGACACTACTAAAATACCTTTAGCAAAAGTTTCCACTACAGAAAAGGATCCTAGTCCTTTTAAATTGTATACATGTTCATAAAATTATCATGTTAACATGATATTTCTTTTTAATATTGGGATATAGAAGCTTTGTGTGCAATGCTTTATGCTTATATCGGCTTATGTAGGTTTACTGTAGACTTGACAAACAGTGACATTCGACAAAGTGAAGCTAATACTAGCAAATTTAGAAACAAAAACAACAAATTTTAACAATCTCAGCTTATTTTTTCACAAACAATAACAAATCAACATGTAAAATTACTAAATGGAATCTAAATTCCATCTCTTTGACTTGGATTAGTACATCTCTTCTCTTCTCTTCTTTTTCTCCCTGACAGCAAGACCCTCGTAAATTGTACACCAGCTCCTTCTTCCCTCCGATGAATAAAGCATATGAAATCACCCAAGTGATCACTAGTGATGATAAGGAGATGTAGCTTGTGTCCTGTGCTTTCTCTTCTGGAGGAACCTCTGCAAAGATCTCTTCATGGAGAGACCAGTAGGACTATACAGTGGGGATTGTATCAGTGGAGAAGACGGCTTTGAACCAGTTGGAGTTTTCGACTTCTCCTCCTTTTCTTGACTTGCTAGCATTATTATGGCTCTAGCCTGCATAATGCAGAGCAGCTAGATAATTACTTTGTGAAATCCTCGTCCTTAGCACATACTAAGCACGATAATAACCAAATCAAAAGTGCTTAGGACATGTAAATATGGACTGGAAACCTCATGAAAATTATTTACTATCTAGAATGTATTAAAAAAATTTAATATGATTTCAGGTCGAGAAAACTAAGCTAATCAAGCCATCCAAAATTCAATATAAAACATGATTAATATACCTGCATTAAGGTCTTGGACCAACTATTAAATTTCAATTATTTGTCATAGGAGACTAGTAAATTTCCACATGTAAAATCCAGTGACTGCGTGATCACTATTTCCGCTATAAATCATAAAAGGCTTTAGCTAATTGCACTGGCATCACGCTCGGGTTTTGTAAATGACAGGGATTGCATCACATGCTCTAATTAGTGTACTCTACAATCGATCGTTTGATGTAGTCAGTGCGTGAATGTCATAACAATTAACCTGATCTATATGTCATATCTGAAAATCGAACCGCTGATCAACCTTCGCCAATTTTTGTAGCCAATTTTGTTTCCTATGCTTTTTTGATAAAGTTTTCCTATTATAGGCTATTCTTGTGGCTGCGGAGTCTTCTCAGCAAAAATGAAAACGTGCGCCGACAATCACCAACCCAAAGAGCGGCGATAAAATGACTTAAGGGTGCATCAATGTTCTATGCAAATCAAAGCTTGTCAAGTGTAGAGAGGAAAGAAAATGAAAATCACCCAGATGAACCGCATACCTGAAGCTCCGTAACGTCACACACACTCATCCTTCCGTTGTAGAAAATGGTCAGCTGCTGCTGGCTTTCTTTCTCATTTGGACTTCCATTCCAAAAATCCAACCTTCAGCAACACAACACCGAAAAAACAGAAGATATCATTCAATAACTTGCATACGGGGGTCCAAGCAAAAATCTCGTTCCAAGCATGGGATGCATAAGGTGATTGATCATTATACCACATGTATGATGCATATATATCGATTAGAATATTATGTGGTTGAAATCCTTTCTACGGCCGCCATTTAAATTTTAATTATATAATCGCGAACTGTAGAAGAGACGAGCAATATGCTAAAGTGTAAGCATTTCAATGTAAACCCACGTCTTACTTATCCAGCCACAAAAATTGTACTTTTCCCATTATCTCGTGTGTCTGTGTGTGTGTGTGTGCCAGAGAGAGAGAGAGAGAGTTACATGGGGTGGTAGGGAGTAGGGTGGTCGTCACTGGCCCGAAGGGATGCCGAAGGCGGCAGAAGGCGGAGCTCCAAGTTACAGTTCCTCTTCATACTTCTCAAGCTCTCTGTGTATCAAACCTAAAAGACAAATATAAGAGATGGAAACGAAGAAGATGGAGATGGGTATATATATATAAACACACAAGGCCTATCAGTGACTATATATGGAATGGAAAGGAAGGTTGTTGTAAGAAGAAAACGAGGGTGATGGGGGGGCCTATAACGTTCTTGAAAGCTTTGAACACGAAACGCACACACTAACTATAATAATAATTATAATAAAAGAAAGGTAGTGAAAAAGGGACAGAGAAAAATTCGGCGTGGGAGGTGTGCGTGTGTGGGCGCAGGAATTAGAGCACGTGGAACACGATTTCCCTGCAAATTGAACCGCCACGCCTTTACTACTTCCACCTTCCTTTGCATCTTCACGTGCTTGCACCTGTCGACTTGTAACTTTCATGTTTTTCCATCTTCTGAATTAACTAACATGAAGTGCCCCATTTGCCCTCCTCCTCTTCTGCTGCTTGTGCTGTGCAAGTGCAAGGAAGGACGTTTTGGGTTCGTTTTGTCTTCTTGAGCCCACCAAGAGCTTTCTTCTATGATTTGAAAGGATGTTATTCCTCTCACGATGTTGCCTCAGACAAGGAGTGACACGTAACCGAGTCTCCTCCTGAGGACGTATAAGAAAGGCGAAAAGAATAAACGGCTGTAATGTTAATGTAACTTCTACGTACTGATGACACATAGTTCATTCTTACACCAAGACACGAACTATAAATAAGGATCACAACCATGCGTGAAATGTGCCTTACAAAACAATCAATAATGTTTTGGGTTCAAATATTCTTATATCTAACATTTTGTGTTTGTGTCCGTGTACTTGAGCAATAATTGCTAGAAAAACACCTCGAAATAAAGATGTAGCAGAACTAGACGGATTTTCAAAAAACCAGACTAGCTAGCACACAGGCAAATTAAATAAGTATTATACACTTGACACAAATAAGACCCGTAACATCTAGTGTCACTCCATTGAATATTTTTTGTATTTAGTTGAAGTGAGATTGATGGTGCAGAATATAACTTCATATTCAAATCATAACAACAAGAAAGGATGTCCTTACACATAGATAACAAGCTCTGCGTGCAAACGACGACAATTTTAGAGCGTACAATCCGAATTAATCCAACTGACATGTCTCCATCATCTATAGCGACCATTAAAGAACTTCTTCTCTTGGTAGTTTCGTGGTGGTCCTATGGGAGTTTCCTCTTGTATACGACTGCCCTAGTGCGTTGCAAGGAACTTGCCACACCCCATATCTTTTTTCACTGGATGACTTGTTTTTTATGCTAAAGAAATTTAGTTCGAGTTCTTCATCTATGGTTGGTGAGATGCACCTTTAATTCTCGGTTAATTAGGAGTGAACTAAAACTTGTTTTTGACCTACACACGAAAACAATCACAGAGTTTTACTGAGAACGCTGCTCTCGTGACGGATATTATATTTGTATGTACGTACACAAGAGTTTAATGTGGTATACTGCCAAAACACATGATTTTTGTCAAATTAACGTTCAATTACAGAGCAAGACTTAGAGGTGTCAATGGGCCAGGCTTGGGTCGGCCCAGCCTGGGCCCAGCAGGCCAGAAAAAGGGCTGGGGCATTTAGGGATTCGGGCTTTGTAAACCGGGCAGGGCCTGGGCTGGACCCAAATCTTGGAAATGGAGGCCCTGTCCAGGCCCAAGCCCTAGGCCCTAACTTTAGGGCCGGGCCTAGGGCCGGCCCAGACCCTTTTTTTTCTTTCTTTTTTGTGTTGCAAAAATACTAATTCACAAAATAAATACAATTGATAGGCCCTAAACCATTCAATATCTCTCTCGTGACTAATGAAGTGTCTTAGAGCTTTACGTTTACTCTATTTGAGAATATTGATTAGCAACAAAGAGTAATTTTGTTGGCAAAAAGACAATATTTTCACATGAATAAATATAAAGAAATGTGCATGTCCAAAAAGTTAAAATAAAAGAGTAAATTATGAGATGTCTCTAATGATGTGCGAGAAAGAAGGGGAAAAGGAAAAAAAATGACTCAAAATGGTTTAGGGCCAAATTTAGGGCCAGAAACGGGCCAAGGGCCGGGCCTGACCCGGGCCTTTTTAGGGCCGGGCTGGGTTGGCCCAATTTTAGAAAATATTAGGCCTGGCCCTAGCCCTAGCCCAGGCCCAAGGCCCTACAGGTTAGGGCCAGCACTATTCACGTTTAGGGCCGGGCCGGGCTACGGGCGGCCGGGCCCTTTTGACATTTCTAGAGCAAGTGGTACAACCACCTTAAATCAGACTTGACTTTGGTTGCCTGCATGAATAACTAATAGAGCTGCCCATAATGGTTCAAATAACGGATGAAAAGTCAAGAGGTGGGACAGAAGCCAAGATATAAGTTACTTCACGGCCTCATGTTCGCTGTAAAGTTTAGAACTATTACTAATTACTTATGTTTTTTGACCGATAAAAACGGAGATGCTAAAGCACGGCAAAAATAGCATCTCCAAAAAAGAAAACATGCAATTCATTTTCAATATTTACGTCTTTGTCCATTTCTAAAGAAACAAAAAAGTACTTAGTCTTTGCCAACCAAAAGTGTACCAAATTGCAAAGGAGGATTCTAAGAAAATGTATAGAACTGTCAAGTTTCTATCTATCAACCAATGGTTGAAACTAAAACAGTGACCGCTGCGCAAATATTTCATTATTCAATGAAAAAAAACATGCGGAATATTTCACGGTGAATTATACATCATATTTAGAGTAATCTTTCACCGCAAAGTATTTTAATGGCAAAAATAGCATTTGAGTAAGCAAAATAGACTTTTACTTTTAGCACACATTTTGCAAAAAAAACTGATCCCTTCTATGGATCATTTATTAACACACACACACACATGTATGTATGTATAATAATGGTTAAGGGAGAACTTCAAGTGGAGTCTCTGGCAGTGTCATTATTCGGGTTGTTATCTCAAATTCTTTTTACGTGCATGGTGAACACTCTCCATTTAAATATTTATTTATTATAATTTTGACATGAATCAGGCATTCTTCGTACATTTTACAACGAGCAAAGTTTAAAAGCTTATGTCAGAAAGCACCGTGTCCATTCATGTCTAAAACCAACCAATGCATGTCTTTAACTGATAATAATGAACACCCAACATTTTCTTAATTACTATAGACACATACAAGTACACAATCACTCTACTTGTAGTTAAGAGTACATACGGTTGTACGGAGACCTGTTACAGTCAACGTTTATGTTTAATGAAAGTGAACGAGCGCTAACTAGGATTTTTAGAACAATGGGTGACTTGGTAATATTTTGTAGCACTTTGGTACGTAGAAGTTCTTAAGAATAGAGAAAGAAACATTTTTACACGTATCATTCTTGTCCGAACATCATGTTTGTCACTAAATATCGATAATTGACCACGTCTGCGTTAACCATTTAACAATAAAAATCGGTAAGCATGTATTTAGAACAATGCATGTATTTAAGAAAAGTTGGCCCGGAAGCATCTTGCAACTGCACGTGCCTCCAACTAATGAAAAGACCTCCATCTCTAGGTCTTCACATTCTGTCTCTAACCTGTCGTCTACAACAAGCAAACTCAGATTTTTTTTCTCATATGTGATGACCTGAGCCAGAAGTTAGGCCTAGGTGCTCTTGGAACGTAAAAGGTAAGACCGATCAACTTCCGAAACGTTTCTTGTTTGATTTTTTAGGGCACGTGATCAATGTTCCTGCTGGCCTTATGCCCTGTGATTATTTGGGTAACGAGGGTTTGACAAATTAATAGGAAAAACATGTCTACCATGTAAGGAAAATATATATATGCCGATCAAAGCTACTTCCTCCATGGATTTGGCTTCATATTTCTAGATCACTACAACGCTGACAAAATTTATTTTAAAAATAAGAGTATGGGAATTCATGGTTTGACGGTATGCATGCATAGAGCGCATCACAAAGTCTATGATCTTAAACAAATCATATCTCTGGTTGAAGACAAGTATAAAGAACGATACATATTGTGGAGGATAAGGGAAGCGAGTTCATGGCTGAAGGCCCAAACACAAAACATAACACCCGATCAACAGCTTAAGTCAATACATAGGGTCTCAATGCATACATATAGATCGACAAATGCACCGATACACAAGTTATTAACTCATCAGGTCCCGAGCGAGAGTCCTATTCTTGAGATTAACAATGTGAAGTAGCACCCAATTTACACGAGACTTTACTATTTCAAAACTTGATTTCCAAGAAAGTGGGTTCATGGTAGACGTGAAGATGCCACAAGGAATGCAATCCGAGTCAAATGCCAAGTATGCTGATGTGGGACAGAGCAAGGGTTGAGCAAGAGCAGAAACCAAGGATTTTCCAGACAGAGCCTGAGCAGTGGCAGTGCTGCGAGGGCGATGACACATGATGAATACATGATAACAGTCACATTCCAATGCTTAGGTCCAACGTTGGGGTCCTGTGTTAGTTTCTTGTGCGTCATCAAGCGACACATGGTGCTTCCTGGGAGTGACACCTCGCCGAGGCGCCCATAAAAATAACACTACAAGAAAAAAGGCTTTTAGCGACGGGGAAATCCGTCGCTAAAAGCCTTTATTCCGTCACTAAAACAATTAGCGACGGATTTACCGTCGCTAAAAGTCCCTCGTATAAAAGCCCGTTAGTAATAGTTTAGCGATGGAATTTTTAACTCCGTCGCTAAATATGTACTTTTTTGCGACGGATTTATTCTTAATTAGCGACGGAATATCCGTCGCTAATTATATTTTTAGTATTTTAATTTATTTTCTTTTTTATAAAATTAGCGACGGAATAATTTTTAGCGACGGACTTTTCCGTTGCTAAAAATATTATTTAGCGACGGAATATCCGTCGCTAATTATATTTTTAGTATTTTAATTTATTTTATTTTTTATAAAATTAGGGACGGAATCATTTTTAGCGACGGATTTTTCCGTCGCTAAAAATATTATTTAGCGACGGAATATTCCGTCGCCAAAAATCAAATTTTTTTTGAATTTTTTATTACCCAAACCTGTAATACAATTTTAATTTCTCAACAACAACGCGCAATAATCCATACGGAAAGAAATATATATAATCAATTATAAAAAATATTTCAATATAAAAAAACTCATATGTACAAGCTGGTAACCGAATACAGCTGGTTAGGGGAGGGGAAAAGAGTACAAGCCGAGGGCGGGGGGGGGGGGGGGAAGCTAGGAAGGGGCTCATTAGGGGTCGCCAAGTCCCAGATCTGGATCCTGCTGATTCGGGGCCGGCTCGGCATGTCCAGTAGTGCCCTGCTCCCTAATCATCCTCACCACCACTGTAGCAATGCGCTGGATCTCCTCGTCGTCCAACTGACGTTGAGGAGCCTGTGTCTGTGGAGGGGCAGCAGGGGGTGAGGACGCTCCTATCACGGCACGAGCAGTCGTGCTAGGCAGGCCGCGTATGCGGCCTTTCGGCCGATTCACAACCTTCGGCGTATCCAGCCATCGCTTCAACCCCCCAGTACTCGCAGCCATACTAGTGGACGCTGATGGCTGTCCGGACTGCTGCTTGGACCCCCTTAGCTGTTCATACGAGGCCTGCAAAAACAATGGTTTACGATACGTTAGGGCATTAATTAACGAAACGGACATTGATGATAGAAAGAAAAAACATTAACAGCTTAAATAAATTGACTCACATCGATCCGCCGGGCAATATCTGAAATATAGTCGCCCGCCCGGTGCGCCTAGTCCTTGTCCTTCTTCCGCACGTGCGTCTGACTATAGGTCAGAGCTATGACCTCATCCTCCTCCAGATCCGGGTGCTCGACCGCATTCATGTGTCGGACGATGTCGTGTGGCACCGACCCCCCCGTGTGCGTCGGATCTCTGTTCTGTCTGTTCTCGGCCCCGCTCTTACTCTTGGTGTCCCAGCCTGGATCCGCAGCCCACCGATCTATCATCTCCCCCCATACACGGTGAGATATCCAATGTGGGGGATATCTCGTCATGTCCGTCATAGGGGCACCCGCGGGCAGCGCCTTCTTCGCTCGGTCCCGTGCATCGTGGAGCCATCGGCGGTAATTCTTGCCGATGTAGGCAAAGAAAGCCTGCTGCCCCAATACCTGCTGCTGAGGCGTGTCAAACTTGAACCCCTCCTGTAAGGCATTCAATAACACAAATTAACAACATAAAACAAACTGTAATTAAACATTTACTAACGCTGAAAAAAATACTTCACCGTACCAGCCACTCCTCCCATAAGGCCTCCCTCGCAGCGGCATCCCAGTCCTTCCAGTACAGGCGTGGCTCGAAGAATCGGCCCTTCACAAGAACGCCGTTCTTCGTCCTCGCCTGAGCCTCCAGGATCCTGCCAAATAAGTAAATAAATAAATTAATACAGTTCAAATATAAATTAACACCCCAAAAATTTAAATATAAGGCATGAGGTGATATTTTTAGTACTTACAGGCCCTCCTGCGTGAGCGTAACTCTCTGTTTACGCTGGGAGTCGATGCGTACCCCGCGTGTCAGACCACGGCCTCGTCGAGATCCTACAAAACACATGCATTAATACAGTTCAAATATACTTTAAATATAAGGCTAGCGAAAATGTACTAAACACCGTTATAAACTATACCTGAGGTAGAACCCACGGAAGATGGAGAATGCACGCGCGTGTGGGATGAATCTGGCTCGGGCTGGGGCGACGGCTCGGGCTGGGGCTGGAGCTGGGGCTGGAGCTGGGGCCCCATCTGCTGTCCGCGATCACTCTGTGCCTCGTCATCAGTAGGCAATGACGAGGTGGGACCCACTGGGGAGGAAGCAGCTCGGCGTCCAGCCCGGCCACGAATAGCCCGTATCCTATCCATATCTGACTTCATATAGATTATATACAAAGACATTAACACGTGAAAAACAATAATTTAGGCATAAATCATCATCGGCACTATATATATATATATATATATATATATATATATGAATGGATGTACAAAAAGACATCAATAAACACCAAGTTCTAAAATGTTACTACATTTTTTCCGTGATGTTACAACATTACAAGTCAATCATTTTCAGTTTGCGAATCATCTTCATCACTTTCCTCGTCGCCCTCTTCTTCGTGGGACTCGTCGTCCTCTTCATCTTCTAATTCATCCTCTTCATCAGTAGACTCGGTCACATCATCTCCAACACTTTCCATGTCTTCCGCGTCATCATCTACGACTTCTTCTCCCACAAGAAGTGTTGTTGGAAGAGGAAGATCGTCCTCCTCGTTGTTGACCTCAACAGGGAACAAGACACGTGGTTGGTCGGCTTGAAAGGAGTCTAGCTCACTGTCATATGTCACGGCAATTTCTTGGACTTGATAGTTGTATACCAATGAGATTTGGGATTGGCGACGTCCTCCGCGTAAAAGACTTGTACAGCTTGACTAGCAAACACAAAGGGCTCGTCTGATGCAAGTCTTGACTTGACATTGACATCTACAATCCCTTGAGAGCTAAAACGGATTCCTTTACTGCATGTGATATCGAACCACGTACACTTGAACATTACCAGCCGGTTTTGAGAACCCAGATATGTTAGCTCAACAATCTCATCTAGCTCTCCGTAAAAGTCCATGCAATTCTCGGCATAACAGTCGCCGTTGACCAAGACTCCACTGTTTTGGGTTTGTTTTGTTCGGTCATCATCTTTTACGTTAAACCTAAACCCGTTGATGATATAGCCTCCGTAACAGGATGTTTGTTTGTTAGGGCCTTCGGCTAGTAATTTCAAGTAGGAAGGCACTGGTCTATCCATTGACTGAACCTATTGTAGATGACGGTAAAAATTAAGGATAAATCAGTATACTAATTGGCCACAGAACTGTATATAACACATAATATAATTTCGTTAAATAATCTTACACGGATTTTGAACCACTGTACAAATTGTGATTTCCGATGAGATTCAAGTTCAGCGGGATCAGTGATTAAAGATTCCGCATCGAACTCACTGCAAACCAATATGCATTTGACTCGCTTAACACACACTTTCAATTATGTACAACAATGTAAGTGAATTAAGACTTTAACTTACTCAACGAATGCCGAAACTTCATCGCAATTTAGAAGGGCATATATTGTTGCAGCACTGTACTCTTCATCTGTTAGCCATCGAGTATACGTTCGGCCGAACGGACTACCTGACTGCTTGAATATTGACAATTGCCCTTCCAAATTTGTGCTTGCTCCGGGATCATTTCGGCCTAGTTGATTTAACCTTGTACCAACATCAGGCCCGAAATATTGACTACAAAAGTTTACAAGTTCTTCCATTACGTAAGCCTCCGCAATTGAGCCCTCAACCCGAGCCTTATTACGGACTTTTTTCTTTAAATGGAACATGAACCTAGAAGTTTAGCGAATCGAGTTAGGTGGAATATCAATGATAACAGATGTCGCATTAAGTGTAAACGAACAACTGTAACAATTTAAGGATTACCTCTCGAAGGGATACATCCACCGATATTGCACGGGTCCACCCATCTTAGCTTCATATGCCAAGTGAACAGGCAGATGCTCCATTGAATCAAAGAACGAAGGTGGGAAGATTTTCTCCAGCTTGCAAATCGTCACCACAATGTTCTTCTCAAGCACTTCCATGTTACTCACCCGGATCGTAGAAGAGCATATATCTCGAAATAAATGAGATAATTCAGTCAAAGTCTCGCAAACAACCCGTGGCAACAGTCCCCGGAAGGCAATAGGAATGAATCTCTCCATGAATACGTGGCAGTCGTGACTCTTCATCCCTTGGAACTTGCATTCCGATACATTGCAACAACGAGATATGTTGGACGCAAACCCATCCGGAAGCTTCAAATTCTTAACCCACTGACAGACCTTCTCCACTTGTTTCTTGTCTAGACAGTAAGGTGCTTTCGGAAGTATGGTCCTCCCACTGACTGTCCGAGGATGCAATCCCTTCTCGCTTTAAGGTGATTTTTCGATTTGCCCTTGACATTCATCACTGTGTTGAACACATTATCAAAAACATTCTTCTCAATATGCATCACATCCATGTTGTTTCGGATAACGAGCGTCCTCTAGTAGGCTAACTCCCAGAGGATACAAAATTTTCTCCAGTTGTGCTATTTCCCGAATCCTGCAATCTTCTGATTCGGCACACCCTTACCGTGTGGTATGTCAGTATCAATTGCCTCCAGGTGTGAGAGTACTTTTTCACCATATGGGTAGTCCAGTGTGACAACCTCACGCTCGATTGTCCCGTCAAATTTATCCTTCTGCCTACGAAACTGATGGCCCGGTGGCAAAAGCTTACGGTGACATCCGAACCACGAGGCCTTTCTGTCGTGCTTTAACGTATGACCGGGGTTCACGCCCATACAAGCAGGGCATGCTAGCTTCCCACGTGTGCTCCAGCCACACGTCATTCCCAATGCGGGGAAATCATGTATAGTCCACATCAAAGCAGCCCTCATCTGAAAATTTTGTTTAAGGGATGCATCATATGTTTCGACTCTATGATTCCATAACTGTTTTAACTCATCAATCAACTGCCTTAAATACATATCTATGTCCTTACCGGGACTCTTCGGCCCCGGAATAAGCAACGACAAGAACATATACGGCTTCTTCATGCACATGCCTGGTGGAAGGTTGAAAGGGACAATAATAACAGGCCAACAGGAGTAAGGCGTGGTAGACTGATCGAAAGGGTTGAACCCATCGGTTGCCAGACCAAGTCTAACATTCCGAACTTCCTGAGCAAAGACTGGATGTTTGCGGTCAAACTCCTTCCACGCCTCTCCATCAGCTGGGTGTGTCAGCACATCGGCATCATTGCTGCGAGTCTCACGGTGAGCCCTCATATGTTTAGCCGTATTAGAGGAGTAGTACATTCTCTGAAGCTGTGGTATGACCGGGAAATATCGCAATATCTTCCATGCAATGTTTTTCTTCTTCCCTTTGTCTGATTTGTACCTTGAATGATCACATACTGGACACCGTGACAAATCCTTATTCTCTTTCCAGAATAATACACAATCGTTATTGCACGCATCTATCCGGTCATAGCTCAACCCAAGTTTCCTCATCATCTTCTTCGCGTCATAGTACGACGGCGGTAGCTTTTCACTTTCAGACAGTATTTCTTTGATTAAGGTAACAAACTCGTTAAAACCTTTCTCACTCAGCCCGTGGTCTGATTTCAACTGTAATAACCTACTAACCGCAGACAGCCGTGTGTGTTTCGGAGCTCCATCCCACAGCGGCTCTTCCGCAGCTCTCAACAACTCATAAAACTGATGAGCCCCCTCGTTTGGCAGTTGTGGACTGTCGTTACCCCAATCAACATTAGCATGCTCAGCATCCATAATCATATCTCGGTAATCATATCGTGCTCTTCCCTAACTTCAGTTTGACTAGCCTGGTTGGACGACAATACTATCGTTTCGTCGTGCTGCGTCCACCTTGTGTATCCACCCATAAAACCATACCGACGAAGATGCCATTTTACTTCAATTCTTTTTCTCCAGTGCAACAACTCACATCTACCGCACGGACACCTTATCTTATCAAGGTCAACATGTGCAGGATGCGCATAAGCGAAGTCGAGAAATTCGTCAACGCGACACTCAAAATCTTCAGCATTCTTCCTTTTCATCCAACTTCGATCGACTGACATGACGACTGAATTATCGTACTGTATACCACCTTCAATAATGACCAATGATTAGGCATTGCCGATGTAAATATGAATGCATAAATGTTACAACATGTCTACATATTTCCCCTCCACTCTCGAACAGGTAGTGGTCCTATCCCATTCAGAAAAGCACATGTTTATAAAACAGTGAATAACTCATGCTTAGTCCCATGTCTATGGAAAATTCGACAGCACCTCCCCGCATTTCTCCAAGTACACGACATCGATTAGGTGTTCTAACATTCATCTAACCTTTCTCAGGAAGGTTTGACGGATGTTAGAACACCAGATCTGTATGCACCCGGAGAAACACACGAGAACGTGTACCAAATATCCACGACATAGAACACAAAGCATGAGTCAAAACACTGTTTTATAAACAATTAGCTTTTTCAAACTGTCCAAACTGGACATCCAAAGGCTCATTACAAGGCATTACTTTGTAATGAGTACCTTTGAACGGGAACTAAGGTTTTTATGCATGCATGCGTTCAGAAATTGATAAGATATACAAGAATCTTTTCGAAATATCAAAACTATAGAAAGATCGTTCCATATGTTACCAATTCCACATTAAATAGAATTCGTTGGCAACGAGTTGAACCATCTCGTTGCCAATGGACTTCTCAAAACAACAACTAATATAAAGAAGGCAGGGTTTGTAAACAACGAGTAATTGAACCATCTCTGGGCAACATGGAGTAATTATGGGATGTACAAGGGCTAATTAGGGCTAACTGGGTTATTAGGGTTAATTACGAGTATTAATTATAGCTGATTAGGGTTGATTAGGACTAATTAGGATTATTTAGTCCTAATTAGGGTTTAATTGTGCCGAGTAGTGATGATTAGTCCTAATTAGGGCTAATTGGGCTTAATTGGGTTATGTTAGGGCTAATTAATGTTAATGAGGGCTAGTTTCAGATAATTATAGCCGATTAGGGTTGATTAGAACTAATTAGGGTTATTTAGTCCTAATTAGGGTTTAATTGTGCCGAGTAGTGCTGATTAGTCCTAATTAGGGCTAATTAGGCTTAATTGGGTTATGTTACGGCTAATTAATGTTAATGAGGGCTAGATTCGGATAATTATAGCTGATTAGGGTTGATTAGGACTAATTAGGGTTATTTAGTCCTAATTAGGGTTTAATTGTGCCGAGTAGTGCTGATTAGTCCTAATTAGGGCTAATTAGGCTTAATTGGGTTATGTTACGGCTAATTAATGTTAATGAGGGCTAGATTCGGATAATTATAGCTGATTAGGGTTGATTAGGACTAATTAGGGTTATTTAGTCCTAATTAGGGTTTAATTGTGCCGAGTAGTGCTGATTAGTCCTAATTAGGGCTAATTAGGCTTAATTGGGTTATGTTACGGCTAATTAATGTTAATGAGGGCTAGATTCGGATAATTATAGCTGATTAGGGTTGATTAGGACTAATTAGGGTTATTTAGTCCTAATTAGGGTTTAATTGTGCCGAGTAGTGCTGATTAGTCCTAATTAGCGCTAATTAGGCTTAATTGGGTTATGTTAGGGCTAATTAATATTAATGAGGGCTAGTTTCGGATAATTATAGCTGATTATGGTTGATTAGGACTAATTAGGGTTATTTAGTCCTAATTAGGGTATAATTGTGCCGAGTATTGCTGATTAGTCCTAATTAGGCTTAATTGGGTTATGTTAGGGCTAATTAATGTTAATGAGGGCTAGATTCGGATAATTATAGCTAATTAGGGTTGATTAGGACTAATTAGGGTTATTTAGTCCTAAGTAGGGTTTAATTGTGCCGAGTAGTGCTGATTAGTCCTAATTAGGGCTAATTGTGCCGAGGTGTAGGGTTTAATTGTGCATACACGGACACCGTCGATCAGATGTGGTGTCCGTGTCTGCGCTAACTAATAGGTATCTCAATCCAATTGGGTCCCATCCTCCGTCAACTATCTCAATTCTGACACCTCATATAGTGTGTCGATATGGTGTCTGACACGTGTCCGACGCCTCCGGACACGTGTCCGACGCCCACCGACACGTACCTCCAGACACATCGGCATACGTTAATTTATTTTTTAAATGTCAAACACTGTCGATCAGACGTGGTGTCCGTGTCTGCGCTAACTAACAGGTATCTCAATCCAATTGGGTCCCATCCTCCGTCAACCATCTCAATTCCGACACCTCATATAGTGTGCCGATATGGTGTCTGATACGTGTCTGACACCTCCGGACACGTGTCCGATGCCTCTGGACACGTGTCCGACGCCCACCGACACGCACCTCCAGACACATCGGCATACGTTAATTTATTTTTTAAATGTCGGACACCGTCGATCAGACGTGGTGTCCGTGTCTGCGCTAACTAACAGGTACCTCAATCCAATTGGGTCCCATCCTCCGTAAAAAATCTCAATTCTCAAATGCTCAATGCAATAAAAATTAACAAAAATCACACATTCAATCCAATTGGGTCCCATCCTCCGTCAATAATCTCAATATCTCAAATGCACAATTAACAATCTAAAATCATTAATTAACAACCTAAAATCATCAATTAATAATCGCAATTACTTCAAATGAACAGCTAATAACCTAAAATCAGCAATTAACAACCTAAAATCACATATCAATAATCACAATTCTCAAATGCACAATTAACAACTTAAAATTATCAAACAAATTATCAATGTTCAAATAGGAAAAAATTGTTCAAAATGCACATATCCGATGCGCTTGAATTATTTCAATTTAGGATTCGATTATATTAGGGCATTCAATTTAGGGTTCAATTAGTTTAATTTATGGTTCAGTTCGATTAGGGCATTCAATTCAGAGTTTAATTAAGGTTCAATTACATCAATTTAGGGTTCAATTAGGGGGTTCTATTGATTCAATTTAGGGTTCGATTGATTTGGGGCATTCAATTTAAGGTTCAATTAGTTCAATTTAGGTTTCAGTTAGACTAGGACATTCAATTTAGGGTTTAATTAGGGTTCAGTTACTTCAATTTATGGTTCAATTAGGGGGTTCTATTAGTTCAATTTAGGGTTCGGTTGAATTGAGACATTCAATTTAGGGTTCAATTAGTTCAATTTACGGTTCAATTGGATTAGGGCATTCAATTTAGGGTTCAATTAGTTTAATTTTGAAAGAAAATTCAAAACAAAAAAACTGCTTTACCAAACATTCACCTATTTTTTCTCAAAAAAAAAAACTAGTTTTGGTTTTCCTTTTTTCGAAAACTAATACTAAAAACCACAGCTTTGTCAAACAGAAGATTATAAACGAGGCCCAGAATTTTGGCAGTGGAAGCCAAAACTGTAAAAGATGACAACTGGTTTTTTCTAAATGTACTTATTGCTAGGAAGAAGGGGAAATATGGATTTGAGCTTATGAACTTGAGCCAAAACTCTAGAATTTGAGCTTATGGAACTCTTATTGGATTTTAGTTTCCCGATTTTGAGCGTATGAAACTCACATTGGATTCTCTATAGTCTGAGGACAGATATGGACTAGCTAGGCATATTGTTTTTATTTTAACCATCTATCTTTTTCCGATTAAAAAAGCGTCGAAGGCCATTCAAGTTATTACTTACTCATGATTCAAATGCTAATTAAATTTTTACCCACTTCCTTACTTATTTGACTTATCTCACCGCTACAAGTAACCCTTCATCTTCTTCGATCATTTCTTGTGGTTATATATATATCAAGTCATATCTATCACCGTTAAATTCAAAAAAAATTACCCTACGAAGGATACTTCATAGGTTACATGTCCAAAATATCATGACCTACGAAGGATGCTTCATAGGTTGTATATGTGTTACATGTCCTCGTTTTACTACTGTGATAGGGTATTAGTAGAGTATCACTTACAAGTTGCAAGTTGCTGGAGTTGATTGATAGTCTAAGAGTTTCAGTAGTTAAAAGGGCAATCTCCAAAATTGCATGAATCTAATTAGCTTTGGTTTATCTCTAAAACTTGCATGAATCAAAGTCTCACATGGACGGTATTGATGATCTAGAAACCATTTTGATCATGCTAAACCCATATAATACTCACGCACAGCAGCACAGGCACATCACAGCAGCATACACCTTACGCATAAACCCACATAATACTCACGCACACGCATATACCCGCACAACACTCACGCACAGCCACAACTCACGCATATACCCACACACTGTCACCTAGATTCTTCCACTGCAGTCCCCATATACAACAGCTTACACATTCGGCACCCACACAACATGTCTCTCTCTCTCCATACCCACAGCCCCGTCATGGTTGTTTTCTCTATCTAGATCGCAGCCACTGAAATTGTTTCTACCCTCATATGATCCATGGCGGTGCCGCAACTCATATCCCCGACAGCTGTGGCCGCTCATGGCTCCAAACCCGCTCACCTGTGCCCACCATGCACTCACCATACCTGGCAACCTCACATCATAATGCTAAACTCCTTAAACTCTCAACAATTTCTTTTCCCTCTTCACAGCTTCTCACATCCAATAGATCCATATACCCACAGTCATATATGCAATACAATAATGAAACTTAAACTGATCTCCATAAACTAAGAGAGAAAAAAAAAACTAAAAGAAGGCTTACCGAATTACAGAGTTTGGCAAACTAAATATGGAGCCCAACCTGAAACCCAGATTTATGGCAGCAATCCCACCTTAAGAAAATAAAATTGCAACAATAAGCTTTAGCCTTGATTTTTCTTCAAATATACAAATACAAAGACTTGTTTCTAATTTATGTTACTAACATGGTTTTAGATGGCATAGTGTGTCGAATCATGAACAAATAAAAATAGTGGACTTACTTTCTAATGAAGAAGATATGTAATAGTGACGGCAGCAGTGGAGGGCGGCGACGTTGGTGGCGCGGCAGCAGTGGAGGTAGAAGGCTTGATCGGCGTCGGGGGGAGGTTGGGGTGTCGCCGGAGGTGGGTCACCGTGGAGGTGAGAACGACGGTGGGATCACCGGAAGTGAGCAGATTTTTGAAGAGAGAAATGGGAGAGAGAAAAAAACTAGATATGGGGGTGTTTATATCGAGGACTTTTGGCGACGGAATGACACCGTCGCTCAAAGTCCGTCGGTGAAGATCGTATTTATTACGACTTTTAACGGCGGAATTTTTAGCGACGGTGTTATTCCGTCGCTTAAAATATTTTATTAAACCCTAAAAAAAACTAATTTTCTAATAAATTTTAGCGACGGAACTACTGTCGCTAAAAGACCCTAGGCAAAAAGTCGTCGCCAAAAACTTTTTTCGACGGTTGTTTTCATCGGTAATAGTATTTAAAAATGGACTTTTACCGACGGTGAATTCCGTCGGTAAAACGTCTTTTAGCGACGGAATATGTTCCGTCGCTAAAAATCCGTCGCAAAATACGTCTTTTCTTGTAGTGTAAGTGCTCCACGCACTGTCGGATCGTATATTCACTGGCCTACCTCACACAGCATCCCTTTGTCTATCTGGAAAGACTGGCCCACACAGCATCGATGTGACCAGAGAACCCATTGATCTAGCCACCAGTCCAAAACCCTTGCAGAGTACCCTAGGGCGTCGGGAGACACAAAGGACCTGGTAGCGGTGGGTAAGGCCCGAGACTAACTGCCATGCAGACTAGATGCCATGCCTTCTGGAGATCTACTCCTATGTCGGAGTGACCCGAGGGTCATGGTCCTTAGATGTGCTGATGAAAAGCCCCCATGCTAGAACACGTAGACTCCCTGGTGGAGATAGTGTCTTAAATAGAAAGCTCGAAGCGCTCCAAGGTAATGTCCTGAAGGAGTCGCCTACCTGGCAGGCTGAGGTAGTGTCGGAAGGACTTGCCTGGCCGACACACCGAGGTAGTTTCCCAGAGGTGTCATCTACCCGACAGGCCGAGGCAGTGTCCAGAGGAGTCGCCTACCTAGCGAAAGGTGAATCTTCATGCCAGAGCACTTGGAGCTCCCTGGCGAAGATATGGTCTTAGATAGTGAGCCTATCATGCGGGTTAGTCCTTATGTCGAAGCACTCAGAGCACGCCAAGGTAGTGTCCCAGAGGATTGGCCTTCCCTACGGACCAAGATAGTGTCCCGAAGAAGTCGCCTACCAGACGGAATAGGATTTTCATTTTGGAGCACTTGGAGCTCCCTGGTGGAGATATTATCTTGGAGAGCGAGATTATCCCATAAGTGAGTCCTTGTGCCAGAGCACTTGAAGTGTGCCAAGGTAGTGTCCCAGATGAGTCACCTACCCAACGGGCCGAGGTAGTCTCGAAGGAGTCACCTACCTGGCGGGAGGGGAGTCCTCATGCCAGAGCACTTGGAGCTCCCTGGCGGAGATAGTGTCCAAGCAGAATCGCCTATCCCCGCATGATGTTTCACAATCCAAGGAGTGGGTCAAAGCATGTTCCACGACCAAGGCAAGGTACGCATGATATGGTGAAAGGATGGATAATGCGGGAGTGTGGTAGTGTGACAGGATGCAGGATGCCAGGGGCCATGACTGTATAAGTGGAACGACACATGGGGTGGCAGAATTTTGTGGTGTTGGTGGCATGGTAATGTGACAGAGAGGCAGGGGGCATGATTGTATTAGCAGCGTGGTGGATGTGTGTGATGCCGGTGACATGGTAATGTGAGGGGGGGCACAACTGTATAAGCAGCACGGTGCATGGGCATGGCCGAATTTGTGCAGTGTCGGGGGCATGCTCAATGGCTAGAATGCGGGGATGCTATTGATGAGTGTTGTGCAGGGCACGTGACACGACCAAGGCATATGGGCTCAGGGATGGGTGTCGTAGAGACACGCATCATGTCGGGAGCACATGACGGGGAGCCGGCACTCAGGCGCGGCGACGATTGTCGCAGAGACGGCACTTCAGTGGAGATTGTGGCTGCATGATGGTAAGTGTTGTGAAACAGCCGAGCCTTGGGGGAAGGCCGAGGCGGGCCAAAGTACTTTACTTAGCGAAGAAGAAATGTACATTACTTAGTAGAGAAGAAAAGTAGGTTTCTTAGCGGAGAAGAAAATTATGTTACTTAACAAAGAAGAAAAGTACATTTCAGAGAAGAAAAGTATGTTACTTAGCGAATAGGAAAAGTACGTTTCTTACTCGAGAAGAAAAGTACATTATTTAGCAAAGAAGATAAGTATGTTTCTTAGCGAAGAAGAAATTACTAGCAAAGAAGAAAAGTACGTTGAGGAAATACAGAGAAAATGCACGTGATTTTGAGGATGCGCTTTGGGTTAACCTGCTCCATTGCATTGGACTTTGACAGTTGAAAATTTTTACGTGTCGTAGGAGCAGGACCCAAAAGCGGTCCAAAAGTACGTAGCCATATGGGATAGCAACAAAAATTAACGATGATAATCCATGTATTTGACACCTATGCATGCATACAAAGCGTCACAAAGTCTATGATCTTAATCAAATCATCTCTTTGGCTGAAGACAATATAAAAAAAAGATACATATTGTAGGTGATAAGGCGGATTGAGTCCATGGCTAAAGGCCCAAACACAAACTATAATACCCGATTATAAAGTCTAAATCGGCATACACGATTGATATATTGAAGTATTATTTGTTATCTACCCGATGTGAGATTCATACCACATCGGGTAGATAACAAATACTTATACGTACGTTACCTGGGACGTTGTTGTCGTAACAGATACTTATACATACGTACACAAGAAATTATAATGGTATACAACCAAAAACACATGATTTTTGCAAATTAATGTATAATCATATAGCAAGTGGTACATGTAATACCTCGATTTAATCTAACCGAGAATTAGATTAATCAAGGACATTATTTCTATTGATATTATTATTCTTATCGATGATCGACTAATTAGAATAAAATGGAAGTGGTTTGGCCTGCGGGGTCAAAATGTAATTTTGGGAAGTTAAGGGGCAAAAATGTAATTTTGGGAAAGATGGTGAGCGGGATGCACATTTTTATTACGTAGCATCATATCAATGATAATGAGGTGTTATGGGGCTAAAGGAGGGGTTAGGGTGATTTTGAGGTTAAAATGAAATTTTAAAAATTTGAGGGGCCAAAGTGCAAATTTTGAAAGTTTGTGAAATGTGTCATAAGGTGGGGAGAAGTTTGCCGAGTGTCTTCCACCTCTTGAGGGAATTGGGCTGAATAAGCCTTATAAACAATAAACTATTTTAGGGGATAAGATCATGGAATGAAAATATAAAAGGAAATTTTGGGGTACAAAATAGAAATAAAGGAAACTCAAGAACAAGCTTGAAGAACAAGAACAGAAGAAGCAGCGGGAAAGGAACAAAGAAGAGAAAAAGTGGAAAGGAGGAAAAAGGAAGAAGAAGAAGGAGAATGAAAGGAAAAAAAAAAAGAATTGAATCCTAAATTTGATAGGGTATGATCTTAAACCAAAAACGTGGAAATTGATTGAAAGTGTTTGAATATAAATCATATATACATGTATCTATATATTCAGTTTATGAGCTTGATTTGGGATGAATGAATTGTGGTGAAATTGTGTTGGAAATCATGAATATAAGACCCTAATCCAACAAGAAAAGAGAAAACGAACTAGGGTCTTGGATTGGGTTTGATTTTAGGGTGCGTGGGTGGGTATTTCAGTGGGTGTTCTTCATCCATGGTGGGTTTGATTTGAATTGCGGGTGTTTAATTAAGTGTAATTGTGTTAACCGAATGGAGTTAGGGTTTAAAAGTGTAGTGTAATGAAAATTTAGTGATTTAGGTGTATAAAACATGGTTGAACCATGCGAGATTGGGGATGAAAATACCCAGATGTGTCACGGCTGAAGGAGGAAGAAGGCTGTGTGTGTGTTTAAGGTGTGTTAGTGTGTGTGATAATCTGAATAGTAGATGTAATGGTCGCTAAAAGTGGAACTTTAACTAGCAGATTCTGATCCGAATTTTAAAAAATATCTCGGGTCAAATTTAGCCAAAATGCAAAAACTAGACCCTAATTATTTTTAAGAGACCTACATTGTGGAAACATTTCAGATTTTTCCGAGGGTTGGAAGGGGGTTAACGGATACGGGAACTTTAAAACTTTGCAGTGTAATTTAAAATACCAAACTAGCGCGATTTCACGCGAAACTTTTATGAGAACCCTAGGATGTTGGGAAGTTCCATTTTTCAGGATTTCAGACCATTCCGAAGTTGTTAGCTATTTTTGGCCGAAAGGGCTTTTAAGCGTTCGGTCCTGACACCGATTCGGAATTTTTGAGCGAAAATTTTGTAAAATACTTTTTAGCTCAAGAATAAATTCAAGAGGCTTAAAATGGCATTTTAAAGTGCTTTTGAGATTATTCTGATGTCGGGAACCCTCAGGGGCATGTTTGGTAATTTGCCACCCGAAGAGGGCCATTTTGGTAATTTTTTCGGTAAATTTTTCTGAAGGACTTTTAGTCCTAGAAGGGTTGTAAAACACTTGAGAGATTGTTTTGAAATTGATTTGGGGTGATGGCCGCAAGAGGGGTAATTTGGTAATTCTACATAAGTTGGGGGTGTTTTGGTAATATTTTCCTTTAAAATTTTCTGAGGGACTATTTGGTCTATAAATGATGTAGTACATCTAAAAACTGGTTTTAAAGTGGTTTTGGGGTATTGGTGGTGTAGCGGCCATCAGGGGGTATTTTTTGTAATTTGCCACGTTGGCGTTAAATTTTTGGGAAATGCACTTTATTAAGCGTCCGGAGTAGTGGGAAGCGAGAATTGTGTTAATACATCTAAAATGAGGGGAGGTTGTTATCGCTAATGCGTCGATAAGGGTAGGTTAAGGATCCAGTTATTGGATCGGGTTGACTAGCTGTCATAAAACACTGTGAGCGGTTAAATGGGAAGGGGTTGAATAAGGAGTGCGTATATGTTGAATAATGTCTAACAAGCAGGGTATTGTTTGACTAGGTGATGCAGCTTGTTGCGATCAGAGATTGTGAGTGTTTCGGCTATAAGCCAATCAGGTAAGGACAATGCGGTTCTGATATGCTAATTTATTGTTTTGATTAGCATGCCAAGTTGATGACGTGTTATTGAATTCTTGTTGTTATGATTGGACACCGGTAGTCATGGTGACCGGTATGCATATATTTGAATTGTGCTGTTGAGGACTTAGGATTGAATAAACCTCCTTAGTCCGCCCTTTTGATGGAATTTACCTAGGATTTTGTGTGTTCAGTTATTGTATGACTCAATTCCATTAGCATACCTGAAGTTGATGGTAATGTTGCGTAGGTGTTATTATGTGTTTGTTGTGATATGTCAGCAGTCATTGATAGCCGATATTTCTTCTCTCTGAGAACACTATTGAGGACTTATGGCAAACTTCTCCCAAGTCCACCATGTCGTTGGTGATGATGTTGTCGAGGTCGTTGCGTGTTGTTGTGAAGTGTCAGCACTTATTGGCAATCGACATTTCTCTTATGTAAGAAGGTCGTTGAGGGCTTGCGGTAATCTTCTCTTAAGTTCGCCCTATTGATGATGTTACGTTGAACTCTTGTTGTTACGTCTGAACACCCATTGATCTTCTGATCTGGTATTCCTTGCTGAGCTGTGCTGTTGAGGACGTAAGGTGGAAATTTTTTCCCCTTAGTCCTCCCCGTTGATAAAGTCCTACTGCTTGGTTGTAAGGTGGTTAGGGAAAACACTTTAGATAAGTTCCCTTCTTGTTGACACTGTCTCTTCTATTTACTTGAGACTGAGATGAACATCCCGTCAAATGGGACATCAATATGAGGATGATGGCCTATGAATTATGATCACTGGCCAAAGAGGATGAATGTCGCTCAAGCAAAGTCTGTCGTGTCTGGTCAAGTCCGGTCCGTCGTGTCCACGTGCATTGCATTTGATTTCTTTTTGATGTTGATGATTTTACAATGATGTTTATTTTTACGACCTTGAATTTCGGGTTCACTTGCATAGTCAGTCCGTCAGTCAGTGCTATCCATGAGGAGGTGGCAGTAATGCTGTTCTGTTGGGCCTTGAAGCCACTCAGTCTGACGAAAGAAAATATCATTTGACAATTACGCTGATGTGTGAAAATTTATTGGATCTCTTGATTCATTGTTATCGTTGAGATTATTATCACTCCTCCGAGTCTCTTAAATCATTTGTACCTTATACTCCTCGTGTTGTATTTACTAGGCGATTTACACTAATTCCTTATATTGAGCTGGAACTATGGTGGTATTGGTCAAATTTTCACAGCTTGTATAGTTGTAGGCTTGATCAAGTTGCATCATCCGGACGTAGTTTTCCTAATGGAAACTAAAGGTAATTTTATTAAGGTAGCTACTCGATTTTTAAATTAGAGTTTACTTCTTTTATAGGGGTGGATCCGGTTGGCCTCAGTGGTGGCCTGTGGCTGGGTTGGCGTACCCCTCTTTGTTTGATCGTCCGTCATGTGAATAAACATTGGATTATCACTACTTTACTCGGGTTGAATGGGGAACCTGAGCCTTATGAGTTTGTTAGTCCTGTACCTGGACCTTTATAGTCTCTCTTTTTCCTTCCTTTCTCTTGCCCCATCTGTCTGTGTGGTGATTTCAATCAAGTTTTAGATTCCTCCGAGAAATCCAGTTGTGGTATTATTGTTCCTCCTGGAATTTCAGTTTTTTTTTTGTGATTTCCTCGCACAGTGCGGTTTGTCTAATATTTGCTAGGATGGTCCGTTGTTCACTTGGGTGCAAGGTTCTCCTTTGCATGGTTTTGTATATGAGAAATTAGATCAAGTTTTGGCTTTCGTATATTGGATTGTTCTTCACACTATAACGGTTGCTCAGAAATTAGCTCTTTAGAGGTCTGATCATGCTTATATTGTGTGTATCATTGACACTTCCAGTACCTTACATCCTTTTCCGTGTCATTTTGAAGGCATCTAGCTATAACTATCTCTATGCTTACCTTTCATCAGGGAAGTGTGGTATTTTTTCGTGGTCGATTCAACACTTTTTCAATTAATGCGTGAACTTCACAGAGTCCTTAGGGCTTTGCGAGTGTGGAGCTTAGCCAGTTTTTTACATCTTAAGGATCATAGGTCCGCCGTTTACTGGTCGAGTCACAGTCTCAGGCGGTGCTTTCTGCTGACCATAGTCTCGCTAACTTTTCACTTCGTAATAAATTGGTCTTTCTTTTGAAACGTGGGGAAGTTTTTTGGGCCCAGCAGTCTAAAATTACCTAGCTTAACGAGGGAGATCGAAATAAAAAGCTCTTTCACGCTTCCACTATTATCCGTCGACGAAAAAATCATATATATTCCATTAAGGACCCCTATGGGACTTTGGTGACGACATAAGAAGGTCTTTACTCTTGCTTAGTCTCCTTCTTCTCGAACCTTCTCTTTCCCCGCCTACTACCTTCATATTAGTACTTTCTTAGCCTCCTTATCACTTCCTTCCTTATCCTCAGCTCTTGTCCTACACCTTCAGCAATCCTTCACGCCTGGTGAACTTAAATTTGTTGTCTTCCAACTCAGGGACTTGAAAGCTCCGAGTTCCAAATGGTTTTCCTCGTATTATGTTTAAGAAGTATTGGGGCTTATGGGTCCGTTAGTTACTCTAGCGGTTCTTTCATTTCTCAATTCGAGTCATCTTCTACGTGAGGTAAATTGTACATTCATCCCATTGATTCCAAAGTCAGTTGCCTTAAAACGCCAGCGGATGTTTGACCTATTAGTCTTTGTAATGTTTTTTACAAAATCATTTCCAAGGTGCTTGTTAATATGTTGCAACTTGTTATGTCTGTCTTGGTGTCACCCTACCAAAATGCTTTTCTTTCGAGGCGTTGCCTTTCTGATAACATTTTGATCGCTCAAGAGCTTATGGATTGTGTTCGGAAATGCACAAAAAGGGTTGTCATTCTAGTTGCTCTTAAATTGGACATGTGTAAGGCTTTTGATCCAGTTAGTTGGGACTTCCTTCAGGAGGTCCTTATTGCTTTGGGTTTTCCTGCCTCCTGTGTGAATTTGGTCAATCAATGTGTTTCCACTGTCACTTGCTCTATCCTCATTAATGGAGCACCCACTCCATTTTTTGAACCCTCCTGTAGTATCCGTTAAGGTGATCCATTATCCTCTTTTTCTTTTCATCCTTTGTGCGGATATTCTATCGGCCAGTTTAACACAGAGTGAACGTTAAGGGTGTTTCCAAGGCATCAAAGCGGGGAAATATTCGCCGTCGATCTCTCATCTTTTATATGCTGATGATATTTACTTATTTCTCTGGCTTAGGAAAGATTTTATTCATGACATCGAGAGAGTTAAACAAAATTTTCCCTAGTTATTAGCCTTAATGTTAGTGTTGTGAACAACCTCATTATTGAACGTGGGTTTGAATTTTCTTCTAAATCGGAGTTTGGAAAATATTTGGGCATTCACCTGGATGTGGTGGTTCAGAAGGAAATTTTCAAGGCTTTAGTTCAAATGGTTCAAGATCGATGTGTACATTAGTTGGGCCTCATGTTAAATGAAGTTGGTCGTGCTACTCTTATTAATTCGATCCTTACCTCCCCGGTACTAAATTACACTACAAGGAATAAGGCTTTTAGCGACGGGAAAACCCGTCGATAAAAGCCTAAAATCCGTCGCTAAAAGTCCCTCGTATAAAAGGCCGTTACTAAAAGTTTTGCGACGGAATTATAAAATCCGTCGTCTAATATAGAACGTTGGCGACGGATTTATTTATAAATTAGTGACGAAATATCCGTCGATAATTCTGTTTTACGTATTTTAATTTATTTTCTTTTTATGAAATAGGCGACGGGATAATCCGTCGCAAAAAGTCATTTTTTTAAATATTTTTTTAATTTTTTAATGCCCAAACCTGTAATAAAAAATTCAAACCAATTGGGTTCTATCCTTCGTCAACAATCTCAATATCTCAAATGCACGATTAACAATCGAAAATCATCAATTAAAAACCTAAAATCATCGATCAATAATCACAATTCTCAAATGCACAATTAACAACCTAAAATTATCAAACAAATAATCAATGTTCAAATAACACAAAATTGTTCAAAATCCACATATCTGATACGATTAATTTAATTTAGGGTTTAATTAGGGCTCAGAGTTCAACATTGGGGGAAAATTTTTCACAAGTACTTTGATCAAACACCAGCACTTGAAAACGCATATGCCCCATGTGTTCAAAGACAACAAAGTCCCCTAGATGGAGGTCATGCTGCTGCATGAATTTGTTCCAACCCTCTTCGAAATAAACTTCCTCTTGGCAATTCTTGATTTTAACAAGCCATGACCCCTTGCGGCTGGTTAAAGTTGCTTCATTTGATCTCATTGTGGTAAGCAATCTGCAAAAGGCTACCGATATGGCCTAACATATTCATAATACAGTAAGACATGTAAGTTTTTAACCAAAGAAAATAGTGCGTACACACACGAAAACACAGAGAAAGAGGGATGACATACAAGTTCTGTATGAAAATCAGGCATCATGACCTTGAAGAAGTGCCTGCCGACTGAAACGTCCATGTTCACCGAAGCAGAAGCCATTTAACCTACTTTAACATGAAAAACCAATCGAGCATTATTCAATTGATGAGCATCAACTTCATAGCTTAATTAAATCTATTAACTCCAGAATTGAACAATATAGCTCCAGAATTTTGAAATACTAGGTATTTTCAAGTAAATCCAGGACAGCCAACATAGATTTGATTATGTTAGTAGTCTAAGGGGAAAAAACTAATTCATAGTCTAAGGGGAAAAACCTAATTCATAACCAAAAAGAAAGAAATTCATAAACAAACATGTAATCCCTTTATTCATAAATGTAAAATGTTACCTAACCATGCCCCCGATAGATGGTCTGGAAAGTTCTCAACTAGACCGACATACAATTTTAAACCCTAATCTCGAATTAAATTTTCTGCCATATTTTGCTAACCCTAAATTTTCAACTCAACTGTTTCATTAATTCTATATGTATAAACTACAACAGATCTGACAATCAAACAAAGGGAACTCAAAAAGAAACAAAAAATTGTTATAAAGCTCGCAAGGCAAAGAAAACAAAAGAGATGCAAATTACATGTTACCAACATTCTTGGACATTACATGCAAAAGAGATGCAAATTACTTGTCTGAATCATCATTAACACCCAAAACACGTGAAAACAGAAAAAGTCATGAAAGCACTTCCTAGTTAAAGTCAGTAGTATCATCTCCAAAACCTCGCAAGAAATAGATAAACTATTCAAATACAAGGAAAAATTAAATGATGGTGAACCAACTCAATGTCATTAAAAGAGATTGAGTAACATACTGATGCCAAGGAAATGTGGGTTCGTACTTACGTGGAGGTGCCACAAAGGCTGCAGTCCGAGTCAGCTTCCAAGTATGTTGATGTGAGACACAGCAAGGGTGGAACAAGGGCAGAGACCAAGGGCTTCCCAAACAGAGCTTGAGGGTGGCAGTGCTGCGAGGGCGATGGCGCGGGATGAATACACGATGACAGTCACAGTCCGATGCTTAGGTCCAGAGTCAAGGTCCTGTATGTTTCTCTCTCTAGAATTCTAGAGTGAGAAAGTGAAAATGTGAGAGTGAAGAAGAAGTCCAACCGTTATCTCCTTCCGTCCAAATGAATTCTCAAGACCTCTATTTATAGAGATTGAGATGATGATGTCATAAACCGACACGTGGCGTTCCCCGGGAGTGACACGTCACCGGGGGGTCCACGGGTGCTGGTGCTCCATGGACTGTCAGATCGCATATTCACACGGCCTACCCTGCACAGCGTCGCTCTGTCTGTCAGAGAAGACTGGCTCCCATAACGTCGGTGTGGCCAGAGATCCCCCTTGATCTAGCCTCCAATCCAAGCCCTTGCGGAGTCCCACAGGCCTGGCAGCGGTGGGGAAGACCCGACGCCAAACTGCCAGGTGAACTAGGCACGATGCCTTCCGAAGACCTGCTCCCGTCTCGGAGTGACCCGGGGGTCATAGTCCCTTAGAGATGCCGACGCAAGCCCCCAGTGCCGGAGCACGTAGGCCAGTCACGCAGGCACCCTGACGGAGATAGTGTCCCGGAGGAGTCGCCTATTCCGCAGGCCGAGGTAGCATCCCGGAGGAGCCGTCTACCTGGCCGGCCAAGGTAGCATCCCGGAGGAGCCGTCTACCTGGCGGAAGGGGAGTTGAAGAGCTCCCTGGCAGAGATAGTGTCCTGGAGGAGTCGCCTATCCCCGCGGGTGAGTCCTTGTGCCGGAGCACTCGGAGCGAATCAAGGTAGCATCCCGGAGGAGCCATCTACCCGACTGGCCGAGGTAGCATCCCGGAGGAGCCGTCTACCTGGCGGAAGGAGAGTTGAAGAGCTCCCTGGCAGAGATAGTGTCTCGGAGGAGTCGCCTATCCCCGCGGGTGAGTCCTTGTGCCGGAGCACTCGGAGCGAGTCAAGGTAGCATCCCGGAGGAGCCGTCTACCCGACTGGCCGAGGTAGCATCCCGGAGGAGCCGTCTACCTGGCGAAAGGGGAGTTGAAGAGCTCCCTTGCAGAGATAGTGTCCCGGAGAAGTCGCCTATCCTCGCGGGTGAGTCCTTGTGCCGGAGCACTTGGAGCATGTCAAGGTAGCATCCCGGAGGAACGTCTACCCGACTGGCCGAGGTAGCATCCCGGAGGAGCCGTCTACCTGGCGGAAGGGGAGTTGAAGAGCTCCCTGGCAGAGATAGTGTCCCGGAGGAGTCGCCTATCCCCGCAGGATGATATACACTCCGGAGAGGGGTTGAAGCATGTTCCATGACCAAGGCAAGGTGCGCATGGTGTGATGAATGAGTGTGGTGCCCAGGGGCATGATGACATGATTGTGGCGCATGGGCAGGATGAAGTGAGTAAGGTGCCGGGAGCACGTCTATGTCAATGGCGCGGCACATGGGCGCGACGGAGTGCGTAAGGTGCCGGGGGCATGTTTGTGTCATTGGTGGCGCATGGGCGCGACATAGTGCGTAAGGTGCCGGGGGCACGTTGGTGTCAATGCTGGCGTATGGGCGCGACAGAGTGCGTATAGTGCCGGGGGCACAGTAGTGTGACAGAGAGCCTGGGGGCACGGCTGTATCAGCGGCGCGGCGCACGGGCGCGGCGAAGTGTTGGAGCGTGACGCCCGAACGTCGGTGACGGGGGTCACGGAGGCGACGTCCGGGCGACGGACGATGAGCGTCGTAGAGTTGGCGCGCGGGCGCGGGCGACGTCCGGACGACGGGCGACGGGGGTCGCGGAGTTGACGTCCGGACGACGGGCGACGGGGGTCGCGGAGATGACGTCCGGACGACGGGGGTCGCGGAGATGACGTCCGGACGACGGGCGACGGGGGTCGCGGAGTTGACGTCTAGACGACGGGCGACGGGGGTCGCGGAGTTGTGTATGGCCTCTTAAAGAGAAGTGAAGGTGTTAAGTATGGAGACCAAAGGCCAACCCTTCGGGGAAGGCCAAGGCCAACCTCATGGGGAGGCCGAGGCCGACCCCAAGGGGGAGACCAAGGCCGAGGCCGACCCCAAGAGGGAGGCCAAGGCCAACTTCATTGGACAAGTGCCATGGCGCGTCGACGGGCGACGAGCGAAGTGCGATGGTCGAAGTGTCATGAGGCTTGGTCACGTTACTTGAGCGTGCATGTTTTGACCGGTTGTGAGCGTTGAAAATGTATGTTGCTTGTGCGGACGTGTCATGCAAAATGGGGCCGCAGTGGGCCTTTGGGTACGACCAGAATAGGTTGGGAACACATACTAGTAGGAAGACATGGCTTATGCAAAGCAAACAATCGTCTGACGACTTTACCACTCCTCTACTAATCAATTGTTTTCGGGAACTGCTTGGTTCATCAAGGTAAGCTTGATGAAGTAGCACATTCAACGTGAGAAACTAACATGGTCATTATCATCAGCGCTGATATATGGTCACCAAAAATAGTGTAAAGCCTACTTTAGTTATTGATATCAGGGCTTAGTTCCATTCCACTAATGGTTCTACGTACCAATTGTTTATCATCCAATATTAGGCCAAAATCCTGGTGTATATAATCTACCAAGCAAGTTTTTTTCTCGTTTTCAATGATTGCTGACAGGTTAGGCCTGAAAAGCATATTCTTCACTAATAAGGGGAGATTTAGATCCTGAAAGTAAATTGATGGTGATTGGTGACTACAATCTTGTTGCTAAGACAAGATTTGCTGACAGGCTAATGAAAGTTCAACTAATCGCTGAAGACGTATTGATCGCTAATTGGCACTTTCATTGGATTAGGCCAGCGTTGGCTTGTGCTTCTTACTATTTGACATGTTAATATTCTTACTATTTCAATAACATTCTAACAACATGCTAAATGAGAGACCTGAGATTCTACAAGTATGGAACCACATAACACAATTTCAGAAATCAAATCATATTTCCCCAAACGAAGGCAATAAACTAATACTTGATCCTTTTGCTACAATATGGCATTAACTTAGAGAAACACAGGAACAACCAATCTGTACAGTCACAAACTGTGAGAAAATCTAGTTTTTAATCACAATAGGTAATCATGAAAATTTGATTTCAAGCAAATTAGGTTAAACAATTGGTAACATATTTTAGAATTTTGACTACTTCATAAAAAAACAACACAAGGAAAATTAGGTTAAACATATTTCAAGCAAATGAAGCGCATTTACCGTGAATGTAGGTGGTGGCTGAGGTCTCGAAACCAGAGTTGGCCGGAGGGTTTAATTTGGACCGTCAGAGGTGGCGCGGCGCGGGGGGAGGATGGGGGGTGTCGCTAGAGTTGTGGGTCGCCGTAGAGGGGGGTCGCCGGAGGTGAGAACGTCGGTGGGTGAGAGATTTTTAAGAGACACAGAGAGAAACGGGAGAAAGGAAAAACAGATCTGAAATGTTTTAAGCGGGACTTTTAGCGACGGAACGGCACCGTCGCTAAAAGATCGCCGGTAAAAGTCCTCATTAACGACAGAATGTTTAGCGACGGTATCATTCCATCGCTTAAAATAATTTTAAAAACCACCAAAAATTATAAAATTCTCTAAAAAAATTAGCGACGGCATAGTCCGTCGTTAAAAGTTCGTCAATAAATAACCGTCGTTAAAACCTTTACCGATGGAATAGTCCGTTGCTAAAAAATTTTAACGACAGAATTCCTTCCGTTGCTAAAAACTCGTCGCTAAATCTTTGTTTTCTTGTAGTGTTACATGTCTGTGTTTAAATTTCTAGTATCACTCTATAAGCAACTGGATCAAATTCTGGCTCATTTCTGGTAGTCTATTCATTGGATAGCGGGGCATACTCTGTGCCTCCCTGAAAAGTTAGGGGAATAAGGATTCTGTGATTTTTGCCTTTTTGAATCAATCCTTGCTAGCTAAACAGGCCTGGAAAATTTGGACTTAACCTCAAAGTCTGGTTGCTAGGGTTCTCAAAGGTCGTTATTTTGCTTGACGCCAATTTCTACTGCAGTTTTAATTTCGTACTTGTTCCTGAATTTGGAGAAGTGTTCTGGCAGGTCAGCGCATTCTTAAACAGGGCTTACAATGGCAAATTGGAAATGGCCAATCGATTTCAAGACTGGATGGATTGGTGGTTACCTTTTGTCCTTCTTTTGACCTTACAACAGTTTCATACTACTACTACTAATTCTGCTTGGATGGTCTCACATATGTTCCTTGCCAATACTCTCACATGGGATTTCAAGTCTGGATGGATTGGTGGTTACCTTCTGTCCCTCCTTTGACCTTACAACAGTTTCATACTACTACTAATTCTGCTTGGATGATCTCGCATCTGTTCATTGCCAATACTCTCACCTAGGATTTGGACATTCTCTTTCGTGCCTTTCTGAGGCCATTATTTCTCACATTTTAAGTCTTACACTCTTGTTTTCAGGGTCTATGGATATGCTGTTTAGTTTGTTAACTCAGGCTTTGGTCTCGTTTGTGGAAACTTCCAATCCTAGAAAAACTCAAAAAGTTTTTATGGCAATTCATCCATCATCGTTTACCTCTTTCTTCTGAGCTTCTGAAACGTCATTGTCCTATTAGAGTTTCCTGCTCTTTTTGTTTGTCTCACCTGGAATCATACGAACACCTATTTCTTGACTATTGCTATTTGGGACTATTTTTTGGGACGTCACTTAATACTCTGTAATATCCCAAACTTCGAGAGCGTTTAGGATAATCATCCGTGACCTAAAAAATAAACCAATGATAATTTTGAGCAGTGCTCGAGTATTAGTAGCGTATGGGAGCTTAAAATGAATTTTGGGACAAAAATATAATTTTAAAAACTGTTGGGGTCATTCTGTAATTTTGGAAAAAACTTTGGAGGCATAAATGTAAATTATAGTTTTAGTGATAAAAAATAATAAAATGAGTGATATTATATATTTTTAGTGATGTCTAACTAAATTAATAAAGATTAGAATAATTCTGGGGCTTAAATGTAATTACACAAGGTTTAGGGTTATTTTGCAAATATGAAAACTTTGGGGGCTAAATTGTAATTTTTGGAAGCTAGACATTATGTGTCATATTTTGGGAAGATGGATTATAAGGTAATGCCACTTACCTCCTACTTGAACTTTTGATGACTAATAAATTTAATATTAAACTAATAGATTGGATTAAATCAAAAGAAAAGAAAAGGAAAAGAAAGTTTGGGGAGGAAAATGGGAAATTCGAAAAAAAAAAAACAAAGAAAAAAGAACAGAGAAGAGCATAGTGCTCGGCTGAGAAAAACAGAGTAGGGAGAGAGCTTGGGGGAAAAGAGAGGAAGAAGGGGGAAGGGGAGAGAAATTGGGTTAGGTTTCTTTCAAGGAAATCTCCCTACCTTTTGGTGTGTGTTGTAGTGTGTGTTTCAGTGAATTTAGTGTGTGTTTAAACTGTGTGTGTGTGTGGTGAATGTAGGTGTGCAAGGGGGAATTTGTGCGTGCTTGGGTGCCTCGGGTGTGGATTAGGGGGAGTAAAATCTGCTGTTTTAACATGTATCAGTGTGTCTTTGGGGTCGTGAGTGTATGTATGCATTGTGTATGTGTGTGTTTTGGTGTGTTGGGGAGTCTCGGTTGTGGTGTAATTGTGTAGGTTATGTGCATATATGTGTGATTATGTGTGTGTTGTGGTGTTAATGTGTATGTAGGAGTGAACTGGGTGAGGGTTGGGAGTATTTACAGTGTGCCCGAGGGTGTGCGTGTGTATGGAATGTGTGACAGTGTGTGTGTTTTCTCGGGTGTGGATTGTGTTGTAAATAATTGTGTGTGTTGTGTTGGAAACTTGCAAGGCAATATGGAGAAACTGGACTGAAGATGCCTGAGTCGAATGCGTTGCACTCTTTCCTTAAGACAGTATTTGCTCCCTTATAATCTGCTTAGGGTAGCAGCAAATCTGCCTCCCAAGATAAAACATGCGAAACTATGTTGATCACAGCAGAATGCAATCAACAGACAGAAATTTGAGAGAGAGCAAGAGAGAATTCGAAGTGATTTTGATGATCTGACCATCAGCCCTATTTATAGACACCAAAGGGTGCCTAGAACATGTGCAAACAGTTGTGGCAGTTAAGTGACTCTGCAGATGTCACTTAACAGTCACAATCTGTAGACACAGTATAGAGGTGCAACATTTGAACTAAAAGGCACCAATGGTAGTTGCCATTTCGAAATTAACTGTTTCAATTCAAGTTGCAGCTCACAGGCTGAATTTGTCGCAAAAGTTAAGGCTGGGCTCGGGGTGAGGGCTCCTAGCGACGATGCGCACGTGCGAAGTGCAAAGTGCGCCTAAAAGCGCCAATAGCGCCTTTACGCCGCCGCCGCCACGCGCGCGTGTGCGTTCGGTGCACCGCACATGTGCAAGTGCATGGCCATGTATACCATGTGTTTCTAGAACAATATGGTATGTCACATGGCCATTTAAATACCCTTAACTTTTTCATTTTCCAACCATGTGGGAACCCACTTCATGATTAGTTTTAACCTTATTAAATGCCAATGTTTGAGAGTCAATATCTCTCAAACCAATCAATCAATTTGATTGATTCTTTTTGCAACTTATTCCTTGTAGTACAAACTTTAATAAGGTAAGAATCAATATTGGAAAATTTCCAACATGTTGTAGGTGTTTAGCAGAGTGTGTGCGTGAGTTGGGTGAGTGGAAAATGGGTTTCAGCAGAGGGGGAGAGGTTGAAGAAAGTGTGTGTAAATAAGATGAACTAATGTGTGTTGTAATCTGAATAGTGACTGTTTTTGTGACTTAAGGTAGAAAATTAATTAGGAAGTTTTAATCTGAATTTTTATAAATAGTTAAGATCATAATTTAATAAAGTCTAAAACAGTAACCCCTATTATTTTCATGAGATGTACGCTTTACAATTTTTGGGAAATTTTTGGTATTCGCAAAGGATGCTAAATTAGGGCATCGATTAAAACAATTAGCGATTTAATTAGCATAACAAACCAAGTTATTTTAATCTAAAAATTTTATGAAAACCTTATTTTATTGAGATGTTACACTATCTAAAATTATGTGTCATTCTGAGGTTGATAGCTATTTTTAGTCGAACCGACTTCTGAGCACTTGGTTTGGACACCAATTCAAAATTTTCAGGCAAAATTTTTTTAAAATGCTTTTTAGCCCAAAAATTACTTGAGGATACCTAAAATAGTGTTTTAAGATATTTTGAAATTTTTTGGCACCGAGAACCCCCAGAGGGGGTATTTTGGTAATTTTACCTATAAAAAGTATTTTTGGGTAAATTTGCATATCGGGAGGTTATTTTAGTGGTTTTACTTACAAAAAGGCTATTTTGGTGATTTAGGTATGAGAGCGGTGTTTTTGGTAATTTTACACCTCATGGGCATTTTGGTAATTTTATATAATCGGTGAGGGGGGTTCATTTTGGGAGTATGTGTGAATCCGTATTGATTTATAATATTGTGGTGTAGACCATATTCTAATAAGTTGATTGTTTAGTTTAGGTTAAAGCAACAGACTTTCTAGTTAAACTAGCTTAGCTCCGGATCCAGGTAAGGATTTCTATCTGAACCCATGGTAAGGATTCTTATCCGAACCCTAATTTTGATAACTGATGTTCGTAAGTATGCTTTCGATTTCCTTATAGCTATTGTCAAACACTGAGATGTGCATTTGAAATCAGAATGTTATTGCCAAGCAAATCCTAATATTGAACCTGAATCGGTCGTTTAGAAATCTTATCGATGCTCAACTTGTATCATATGCTGAGTAAATTCAACAATTGTTTGTATTTGTTCTTCTGAATTTTTGTGTCTAAATCTAATAAATGTTTGTAATCGTTCTTGCTATTTGTTTGTGGTTATTCTGGAATTCTGAATGATGAATTATATTAGTATGCTTAATGGTTATTAAAACCTTAATTATTCAGGTTATTGATATTCATCTTGGTGCTTATTTTATTGCACGTTAAGCATGAAATTTCTTATTGTTTCTGTGTTGACCTGGGAATCTATTCTGTAGGGAGGCGTTATAAGGGGTCTGAACCTACGTAATTATGTAGGGCTAGTACCTTAATGAGAAGGTCTAGTTATCGTACATCATGCATTGCATGCGTAGACTTTCTGCGCATTGCCTGAATGGCATTGCATCTGCCCAGGATCAACATCTCTGATTCGTTTACAGTGTATCTCACAATGTTTGTTTGAGAATGATGTTCAAATGAAGGTATTGTTACCTGATTGAAGGGGATTGAGTGGCCTTGTGCCATGTGATTATTTGGGTTATGAGGGGTCGAAAAATTCATAGGAAAACCATGTCTACCATCTAAGGTATAATATCTATATATGGGTATCAAAGCTACTTCCTCCATGGATTTGGCTTTCATAGTTCTAGATCACGTCGTCACCGACGAAATTTATTTCAGAACAAGAGGAAAACAGTTCATGTATTTGAGAGTATATATGCACATAGAGCGTCACAAAGTTTATGATTTTAAACAAAGCATCTCTCTTACTGAACATAGTATATAAAAAGGTACATATTGTAGGAGAAAAGGCGGAGCGAGTCATGGCTGAATGCCCAAAGACAAACTATAACACCCGATCAAAAAACTTAAGTCAATAGGATTTCTATATATATATATATATACACACACACACACACACACACACACAGACAAATGCAACACTTGATTGACACACAAGTTATTAACCCATTAGGTCCCTGTAGTCCTGTTTTTGAAATTAACAACGTGAAATATCACCCAATTGACACATGACTTTACTATTTTAGAAATTAACCATGAGAATCCATGTATTTGATGGTATGCATGCATACGAAGCGAGACAAAGACTATAATCTTACGCAAATCATCTCTTTGGCTGGAGGATATGGAGATCGTATAAAAAAGATACATATTGTAGGAGATACGGCGACGGAGCAAGTCCATGATTGAAAAGTTTAAATCTGTGAAAGCATCTAATTCAAAACTAATTGGTAATGAGGGAGAGACATATGTATTAAAGTACTATTTGTTATCTGCCAGATGTGAAATTGATATTTCTCAATACGTTCCTTCACGTGTGACTAGACTGATTTTTTAGTGGGTCTAACGCGTGAAAAAATTCAGTGGGTGCCGGTGAAGAACTAATTGTGAAATTGTCTGCTAGGCTTGGATCAACCAGCTCTGATACGGTGATACCAAGTGAAAGCGTCCAACTCAAAACCAATAAACTAAAGAGATAAGTTTATATATTGAAGTGTTATTAACCCCAAGGTGTTGGCCTGGTAGTCAATGAAGTATGCTTCCTACCTTAACTTCCCAGGTTCAAACCTTGTGGCTAGCACCCGGAGAAAAAACATTTCCTCTGAATGCACCAAGTCGATGTAAAGGATGCGCCCTTAAGATCTCTCGGGAAGGGGACTTATGGGCTGTTTGATAAAACTAAAATTTAAGTGTTGAAAAAGTTAATTGCTGAATTCGTAAAACTGAAAACTTTAAGCGACTACATTTTTACTGAAAAATAAGTTAACCTGTTTGGTAAACCAAAAGTAAATGTCTGAAAATTATTCCATTTATAAATTTATCCATTTTATCAAAATCATGCATTTATTTATGTCCTTCATAACTTTTTTTTGGGGCCAAAATCGTGTTGGAGGTCGTGGTGGCAATGGCAGTGGCCATGGAGTTTTAATGGTGGTGGTAATGCTGGTGGTGGCGGCGGCGCCGCTGGAAATGTATCAATGGTGGCGGTAGTGGTGCGTAATAGGCAGTGACATGACGGTCACGGTAGTTGTTGTAGTTTGGTCGATATTTAGATGGTTTTGAAAGTCATAGACGTGGTGACGGTGGCGATGGTGTGGTGGAGGTGGCGGTGTCCTTGTGGTGGTGTTGTTGGTGGTAGTGGCTAGCTTCTGGTAATTGTGGTGGTAGTAGCAAAATGAAATAATTGTTGTGGTGATGGTAGTAGAGTGGTGGAGGTGATGTTGCCAGCAAATTAATAGAGGTGGTATCATCGTAGTAATTATCTTTTTTATGTAGAATTATGTTAAATAACTTTTAATCATCTCACTTAATATTAAGTGATAAACATTAAGTAAGTACCTTGACTTAAAATTTTAGCCTATATTTTGTAAGAATTAATTTTTTAAGTGATACGAAGTTAAGTGTTATCAAACGCGATTAATTGAAAATTTTAAGTTTTAAGTGCTTAATTGCGTTACTAAACACATTCTTAATCTCGGTTGACGTTAAAGCTGACCCGATGATACTCCTTACTGTCTAATCCAAAAAGAAGTATTATTTATTATTTACTAGATCTGCGATTGATAATCGATATGAATTTAAATCTCTCAACGGAGTCATTGGGTCTGTGTGCATATAAATGGGCAAAGTCTAACACTTCACCATACCCAAATTACTAACCCATTAGGTTCCACGGAGTCCTATTTTTAGAATCACCGATGTGAAATTCAACCAAAATGACACGAGACTTTACCATTTCTTAGTAGTTTGTGATCTGAGATTCTTTTGAAAAATGGAAGTACGGAATAGAAGGAATGTGTGATTGCTGACTCAGGACAATTTTTGTTTTCATGTGATCATATGCTGGTGATTGCTGACTCATGACAATTTTTGTTTTCATGTGATTATATGCTGGTGTTGATACGAAAGAGGAAATATGCGTCTGAAACATGTGAAAATTACAAATTAATATGGGAAGTGAGATTGGACAATGCATACTTAACTTTTTTCTAAGTGAAAGAACCAAATTATAGTCCCCAAAGTAAAAGTGGTATGCTTAATAAGATTGGCAAAATATTGAATCGAAACGAGCAAACTGTGAAAACAATACATCGACAACCATACAAAGGCCGGGTGTAGATGATGAAAAACTCACCGGATGAAAAAATCTACTCGCATGAGGTAATGCCTTGCCTCAGATCAAGCGAGGACATCCTATATCACGAAGATTTGAAGACAGCATTATTATGTCTCTATAGTTTCAAGTTTTTGGTTTTAAATTAAACGGGAAACACGTGGCTTATAACCTTATCGTGATATGATGGGATGTTGTTGTGAGGCTAGAGTTGTCAAAAGGGCCGGGCGGCCCGCGGGCTGGCCCGACCCGGCCCGTTTCTGGCCCGGCCCTCTGGGTGAACAGTGACGGCCCTAAACTTTAGGGCTTGGGGCCAAGGCTTGGACCAGGCCAAGGAAATCTGGAAAAAAGCCCGGCCCGGCCCGGCCCGAAAGAAGCCCGGTTTTGGCCCGGCCCAGTTCTGGCCCGGGTCTGCGGCCCGGTTCGGCCCCACCTGGTTTGAATTTTTTGTTTTTCCCCCCCTTTCTCCCACCCCTTTTCCTCCAACGGAAATATTCCCCCAAAATTCCACTTTTACCCCCCCAACAGCAATATAACGGCTAGTTTGGGGGGTATTTTAGTCTAACTTAATTTTTCCAACTCCTTTAAAGGTTTTTACACTCTTACCCTCCCCAACAACTATAAACGGATAGTTTGTAGGGGTATTCTAGTCTTTTGTGAAGTTTCTAAAATCTATAAATTCACACCATTTCTCTCTAATTTTTTACACCAATCTTCTTACTCTCTCTTACCTAAACATTCTATATTTCTACAAGCTTTGCTACTATTTTCCTCTCCAATTACTACTCTTGCTAATTACTACTAGTATTTACTAATTAGTACTCTTGTTTATTAATTACTAGTCTTACTAAATTCTAATTACTAACTACTACTCTTATTAATTTGTTACTCTCTAATTCTTTTGTCTAGTAATCCATAATTAGTGAATTTTTATTTATTAATTACTATTACTAAATGCTTTTTAATTACTAACTCTCTCCACATTGGATCAGAATTACCCTCAGTGATTAATATTTGTTACTCGTTCATCCTTTTAATTGTTATTTCTTATTACTACTCTTATACTTGTGTATTTAGTTACTCTTACAAAGTTTAGCGTGAAATATGGCTGGATTATTGAAGAAAATGAGGCGTGCATCGTCATCACGAAAAACATCATCATCATCGCAAGCACCACCACCAGCACAAGCGCCAGCGCCACGGCCATCACAAACACCAATCCAAGCACCAACACAACCATTCGTTCCTGGACGAATGAGTACAGGCTGTATGATAGATACCCAAGCCAATTGGGAGTTCAATCAAAACATTCCAGATTTTGAATACACGCCTGATGAAGACCCCTCGCATTATAGTCAAGGACGTAGCTCGGTTGGCGAAGCTACTACTCCGTGGCATAATCTCAACCCTATGCCTGGTCATGATGAAGAAGGGCCGAACAATGCCTCCGGTAACGTGCCAGAAGTCCAAAAGGGGAAAAAAAGAAAGCCGAGTGTTGGAATCATTTCGATGTAGTTACGGTGGACGGCATCCGAAAAGCTCGATGTAAGTACTGCGCTAAATTATTTTCGTCTGGTAGTGGTAATGGACATCTTAACAGGCATTACCCTCAGTGTGCACCTCTACAACGCCACGTCGAACCTACCCAAACGCAGTTATCTTTTGACGGTAAGTTATTTGTTTATAATCAGCGAGAGCAAATAGACGGTCTCGCTGAATTTGTTATTCATGATGAACAAGCCTTTTCTTTTGCCGATAATCCTAAGCACTCTAGATATATGAACACATACGTTCAACCTTTGTACAAAAAGGTTCATAGAAACACAACTAGATCCGATGCACTCCGATAGTACAATGCTGCCAAAGCACGCCTTATCGATTATTTCGATAAATTTGACGGTAAAGTTAGTCTTACTTCTGATATTTGGCAATCTCCTTATACTTTTGTTAGTTATTCTTGTGTGACCGCTCATTGGATTGATGCAGATTGGGTTATGCACAAGAGAATCATCGCTTTCGAGCACTTTCCTTTTCCGCACGATGGAATGAACATTGCTATTCTTATATTAAAAGCATGTACCACATTTAAAATAAAGGATAAGATTATGAGTGTTAGTTTTGATAATGCTTCTAATAATAAAGCTGCTGTTGCAGCTTTAAAGGACACGCTTCAACCTGTACTTAATGGTGAATTATTTCATGTTCGCTGTGTTTGTCACATTATTAATTTAATTGTTCAAGATGGTTTAGCTGCTGCAGGAGATATTCTTCTCAAAATGAGGGGTATGACAGCGTATGTTAATAGCTCGAGTCCGAGAACACAACAATTTAAAACATTGTGTGTTCAATATAATATGCCTCGCAGGAGAGCAGTTACAGATGTGGTCCACAGGTGGAACTCTACATACCACATGCTTTTACACATTCTGGCATACCGAGAAGTCTATACGCATTTTCTACTAACCCAGTTTCCAGCCGGCTTGCCAACTCAAGAGGAATGGCAGATGGCCACATACTTAGCTGAATTTTTAAAGGTATTCTACACGTCTACCAATTTATTGTCTGGTACGTACTATCCCACCTCTCCTCTCGCTGTAATAGAAATTCTCAAGATGGCTACAATGTTAACAAAATGGAGATATATAGGACCCTTTAGGGAAATAGTAAAAGTGATGGATGAAAAGTTTAATAAATATTGGAGTAAACTGCCTGTTATTTTTACTGTGGTTACTTGTTTAGATCCTAGGTTAAAGTTGCATGGAGTGAACGCCTCGATACAAGAGATATCGAAATTAATGTGCTACACAGCAGAGGAGACAACCGCACTCACAGCAAAAGTGAGCAAGAGGTTTGAGGACTTGTTCAACCTCTATCGTAATTCTGCTGACGTGCGCGGGCGAGCTACATCATCATCCACTGTTGAGAGGTATTATGCGCCATACCTTCAGGGCTTTGAACATCTAGTAGCAAGACAACTACCAGGTGAAGGTACTTCTAATTCGGCAGGTTCGAATACTTTTTCCTCTTTTAATGAGATTGGTGTATATGCAAATACTGATCATTATTCTGATTTATCAAGGCAAGAACAAGTTAATTTTAATTTGTTAAATTTTTGGAAACAAAATCAAAACATGTATAAAACTTTATCCCAAATTGCACGGGATGTACTGCCAGTGCAAGCCTCCACGGTTGCTTCAGAGTCGGCATTTTCAGCCAGCGGGAGGGTTTTGGATGACAGGAGGAGTCGTCTTTACCCCGAGTCGCTCGAGCTATGTGTATGTTGGAAGGATTATCTTGATGCGAAATACCGCGAGCAAGATAAACCGATTGATGATAGGAAGAGCAGTGACTCGGATATTGAAGTACTTCCGGATGATTAGGTAATTTCTTTTTATTTTCCTTCTCTTAAGTTTTAAGAATAAATTTTTTCACAAAATATACTTTTTTTCCATATATATAAAATAAATTTTTACAAGCAAGATATATATTTTTTCGTATATATAAAAAAATAGGTAACTTTGCCTGTTTGTTTACAAGCAGCCGGTCCCAAGTCCGGATAAAAGGAGGAGGGCCTATAAACACATTTATTTTTCTATACTTATTACTTAAGATCGTCTCGGGAATTAACATGTATCAATCCCGGGTTTTCGGCCAATTAGTTTGAAGTAAAATATCAAATAGTAGAAACAGTCTCTCTTAAATAGTAATAATTGTTATGTGTTCAGATTTTATTAATAAAGATCACCAAGAAGAGTAAGAAAAGATGTAACATATAGCAAAAAATAAAATGAGAGACAAATAAATATATCTATACATACATATATATATATATATATATATATATATATATATATAAATATTACAATTTGAATACATATATGAATATATCATTTATTTTTTTTGTTTCTTTTTTTCTTGTTTTCTGTTGGTTCTTCTTTCTTTCCCAAAAGGGAAAGGTTCCCCCCCCCCCCCCTTTTTTTCCTTCATTATCTTCCACCAAATGCATCCATTATCCACATATCCCATATTTTAACATTTAACTAACTTAGTCATTGTAACAAGGAGGAGGTGGCAAGACTATAAAACATGGTTTTTTTTAATTATTTTTTATAAAATTACACAAATGTCCCTAAACTTTACGTATTTATAAAAGCACCCCAAACTTTGAGAGTCATGGTGATATTATTGAGAAACGTCTCTATAAGAATATTGTTGCTCCGCACTTCGGATAATTAGCAATCATTTTTCAGTAGACTTTCGGACAAAGAAACGTAATCTTGGGACATATTTTGAGATCGAGATTTGTGTACTATTCGAATTATACTTACAAGATTTTCTTTGATTGCACGATTTTGACAAATCTCATATTCACGTCTCTTACGAAAACAACAAGAATTGGCACACAAAAAGAAAACATTTTTTTGCTTCTCGCTTTTGCTCTAGTTCTTTTTTAGTATTGAGGAATGATAATGGTAAAATATAAGAGCGCATCAACAATAAAGTTTTTCGAGCCTCAACCCATTATTAAAAGTAAAAGTAGCCTACAACAGTTTGCTCTATATAACGATCATTGTCGCTAAATGTTATTAGTGTCATTTTGCATGCATTCTTTTAACAATTGTTTTAGCATTACAATCGTTTTGCATACGTTCTTTTAAGAATTGTTTTAGCGTTACAAAATAAAAGTTACTAGACATATTTAAAAGGAAATACTCATGTAGTAACCAATTCTTTTTTCCCAATTCAAGATAAATTCATGAGGAAGTGGTATCTCTAATAAAACAACATTATGAGTAAAGAGGGATAATTATAGCCAATTAAAGAAAGAAATTACACAAAAAAAAAAAATTTATTTTGGGCCCAGGCCAGGCCCAAGCCCGGCCCTAAATATTGGGCCTAGGGCCAGGGCTTGGACTGGGCCTAGCATTTCTCCTCAGTCGGCCCGGCCCGGCCCGGATTGGCAGCCCCTTGGCCCGGCCCCGGCCCGGCCTCGCTTCAAGCCCGATGGGCCCGGGCCGGGCGGCCCAAGCCCGGCCCGTTTGACATCTCTATGTGAGGCCCTAGATATAATTGTTGCCCACAACTAATTATGAAAAACTCGTCTAGGAAAATAATTGAAAATGATTATCGTCTTTGTCGCCGTTCTTTCCACCGCTACATTTTCGTACATTTTAAGTGCAACGAGTGGCTTCCAAGTATTAAGGTCTTCGTTTTCTCAGTAGGCCCGTAGGCAGTATCCCCAGTTTCGTGGACGAGTAATATTTTCAAGAAAATATTATTTATTAAGGAACTATTACGATTAATCTTCATAATCATGGTTTACATAGGAAAGTTATGGCACTTCGCTTTCATAAGGTTTCATGGCTTGAAACCATAACAATAATCTACGTGGAGACACTTCAAAACCATGGGCTGGAGCTTTCCGTCAAAGCAGAAACCATGTCTCTACTGGTATTACAGCCTTAATGCTAGCCTCTGCTTCACGCATGCCCTGTTTTATAAATCACATGCAAATCAAAATGAATGAGCCCCCACCCATTTCATTTTCTGCACGTTCCAATATCAAAATTAACTAGCTTAGCTTTACAGATAAGTTGATAACCGAAAGATAAGAATACCCAAATTTTAGTCAAGCATCTCAACTTCCAGCTTTTTGGTAACTTCCTACTCAATATCATGATGATTGATGAACAACTCCTCTTTATCTTTCTATATTCAGAATAGCAGCAGCGTATTTTTTTCAAACTAATTAGATATTTGTCTGGGGAGAAGCCATTTTACTTTGTCACTAAAAACTACCTTTACACTATTGAGGGCTACATGTAACATTATTGTTTTTTCATCGGACCAAAAGCTTTGTTCATCTTTCAGCTCTTATGTTAAATATCCATCTATTCTCCATAGATGAGGTAATTGCTATTCTCCATAATGATGACCTAATTGCTATATATATCTTTTCTTTTGGGTTAAAAAAAACTCTCATGCACATAGCTACCCATTTTCAAATGAATAGCGGAGATTTTACAACTACAAAATTGATAGTCATTTTCAACTATAGACATTTTGGGTTGATTTGATTAAGTCTGTTCAGCCACCATATCACCCATTGGAAAAGAGTAGCGCTACTTTGGTTGATTAGCAAATTTGTCGTATTCGTTTCATATTTTTGAATTTGTTGAAAATGTTTAGTATTAAAATTTATATTGTAACTCAATTTATTGTTCCATTAGTAATTTTGAATTTACATTCGAATAAGGTGGTGTTTGGATATCAAATCTGAATATGCACGTACTTACTATGAATGGGAAAAATAACAAATGCAAGTGTAAGAGCATATTTGAAAAAAATAAAGGTAAGGACATATCCACAGTATGGCCTAACCTAACCCTAACGATAAGGGTAGAGCTAAGGATAAAACAGATAATCATTGAATGAGAAATAATTAACTACAGATCCTATATGAAAAATAAAACATTCCAACTATATTACAAACATAAACATAGAAGACCGGGGGGGGGGGGGGGGGGGGGGAGGTGTTTAATTGTTTGGTTTTGTGAAAGTGGTAGGACCTAGGAAGCACGGACACGGACATGGTATCAGACATCGACACCGAAGGGGACACCGGACACCGTAATTTCCAAAAAATTGGATTTTGGACACCGCAGGACACCGCTATTTTTTAATATTTTTATTATATATATATAATAAATATCAAATATATTCCAGAAACTAAAATAACAAATAATAATGAAAAACTACCAAAACAAGGAATTCAAATACAAATCATACTTAAACGTTAAATCCAATATAGTACAATGTACATGGTACATAACATAAGAAATTAAGTCTTACAAAGTCATACGAATAGGAAACAAAGGAAATAATTGAAATAAGTAATAAGTCGATCAAGTGCTCAATCTACATCAATCGTGTCATCTTCTTCATCGTCCTCTTCACCTCCATCTCCATCATTATTCTCATCCCTGCATATTTCAGCTTCCATCTCTGGCTCATCAAGCGATAGATTTGCAAACCGAAGCATCCCGACATCTTCAAACCCATCATGATTATCTCCCCCCACATCCCACATTTTGGTCTCCCCTTGGCTATACTAATTTGGAGTCCTCCTTGACAAAAGACGGAAATTGCTATGAACAAAAACCAAGTCTTCTGCACGTTGGGGTGTCATCTTGTTCCTTCTCACCGAGTGAATAAAAGAATAGGTACTCCAATTTCTTTAGGCACAAGATGACGAAGAAGGTTGTGCAAGAAGTTTCAAGGCTATGCCTTGGAGGATAGGTGCACTTGCACCGTAAAAAAGCCACCAAGTCTTGGGATCCATACCATAGCGATTAGATATGGAATCAAACTCTCTAAAATCTCCATTAGGCCCAATAAATTCAGCATACTCTAAATTGACCTTGTTGCGGTCCTCCAAGTTTGGAAAGTACCTCCGAAGACATTTTATTCTCTCCTTGTTGATCTCATTGTCCTTGTGTGGAGGAACTCGAGAATGATCATCATCAAGCCACTCACGGGTATAGTACCTTATGAAAGAAAGTAATGAACATTGAACACATTTAGATATATAACTATAAGTAAGGGGCTACATTAGTAGAAGACTAGAAGCCAAAAAAATCAACTCAAATGTTAACGTAGGATGATATTACCTTGGGTTTAGAGAATGTGCCAAGCAGTGAAGTGGAGTATTATTCTTGTTTCAACGATCTACAAGAATATTTTGCACCACATCAAAGAAGGTGGACTCCTCGTCGGGTCTTTTCACTTCATGCTCATATATGGCCTTCTTAACTTTTTCAATCATCGAATCCCACATGTCATAGACTAGGTGAAGACAAGGCCTATCGGTATCACAAATCTTGAGGATGTCATACATAGGAGTAGTGAAAGCAAGTATGTAATCAATGGAATCCCACCATTCATCAGCCAACACCTTCTCCTTAACAAACCTAGCCTTTGCTACATCATCATCCCGATAAAGATTCCAACGATCACTAATTACCATGGCTTGAAGACCACCCTTAATGAGCTTAATCCTCATAAGCATCACAATAGCAGAAGAAAATTGAGTTTCGGCCACAGAAAGCAACTTCAAATTCACAAAATCATTAAACATTGCCAATCTCATTGCGTGATTCATAATGAAATTCTTAACTTGCCAAGCATCCCCAATGACGTCAGTAATCCAAGCACATTCCATATAAGTAATATCATTATTGTCCGCATTCTTGGCTGCACATATGTTCTTCAATGCTAAGTTAAGAGTATGAACGACACATGGTGTCCAAACAATACTTGGAAATTGTTGCTCAAGAAGTTGCCCAGCAGCCTTACAAACAGGAGCATTGTCCGTGACAACTTGGACCACCTTCTCATGCCCAATCTCCACAATCACGTCCCTCAACAACCCGACAATAAAATGTTTGTCCTTATAATCACCCGAACAATCTATTGCTTTCAAAAACATAGGAGCACCATAAGAGACAACCATGATATTAATGAGTGGCCTCCTTTGCGAGTCACTCCACCCATCACTAACAATACTTATACCCTTCTCAGCCCACATGGCTCGAATCGGTGCTAACAGCCTATCAACATTCCTTTTTTCCTTTTGCAAAAGAGTGATCCTTAGCTTATTATAACCCAGTGGAACATAACCTCCAAGCTTATGATTAGCGGCAAAAGTATATGAGTTTTGATAGTGTGGGTTCCTCGCTAAGTTGAATGGCACACCCCCCCGTATAGAACATCCTAGCAATTTCATAATCTAATTGCTCACGCTCCTCATTGTTAAAAAAGCCTCTTCAAGTTTATTTGTCCCCTTTCTTTTTTTTATATTCTCTTCCATGTATATTGAACATGCACCAACATTAGAACCGGATCCACTACTAGGGGGTAAAGGTACCTGAAAATTAGAAGCATTTTTTACTCTCTCTGCGGCTTCTTCCTCCAATCTTTTGAACTCCAATATGTCCTTCTTTGTCACTTTCGAGCAAGGTTTGATCCCAGCACCGCTTATAGCTAGCAAATGTGCCCTCACCGTTGTATACGACCCTTTCTTCTGCACTTTGCAAAAAGTGCACTCCCAAGGCAAGTTTCCTCCCCCTTGTACGGTCTTTCCCGTCCTTACTACGAATTTCCACAACGGTTTTAAAGGGTCGTTCATAGTTGCTGTTGATCCACTTACAGCACTACTAGATTCATCCATTTCTAAAATTAAGTAATAAACTAATAATAAATATACACTAACACATTGCATTCTGAAATTAAGTTGACAAAATAACTACTGAAATTAATTAAGTTGACTATAGGACTAACTTCCAACATTTGGAAATTAACTACAAAAGATGCGCAGCATTACATGCAAAGTGTAACGAGTCTTGAGTGTTGACTCAACACTCAACACAGAGGGAGAAATAAAAAGAGAGAGAGAGGCACGGCAGTCGCCTCACAGACGACTTCGAAGATTCAAGAGAAGGTACCTGTGAGTAGGCGACGGCGGCGAGGACCTCCGGCGACGATGCAGTGACCTCCGGCGATAGCGACGGCGAGTCGCAGCAGCTGCTTTAGTCTTCGCGACGGCGACTGGAATCGTCGGCGTCGGCTTCGGAATGGTCGCGAACAGCTCCGGCGACAGCTACAAGTCGATAATGGCTTCCGTGAGGTGCTTCCAAGCTGACGGCCGTAAGGTGAGATTCATAGATGTTTGTTTTTTCAGATTAGAGATTTAGGGCACAATCTATTTTCTCTTAAAAAAACCCTCACTTCTTACATTTAATACCGATTGACCCCCGAAATTAGTTCCAAAAATTTCAAAGTAGCCCCAAACGGTCGGACACTGTACATCACCGTGTCCGATACTCCTCGATGCAGTGTCCGACACGGTGTCGGAAAATTAAAAAAACAAAATTCGGACACCAATTGACGGTGTCGGACACGTGTCGGGCAGTGTCCGGAGGGTGTCGGGGTGTCCGTCCGTTTAGGACACCAAACCCCCCCCCCAGGAGGGGTGTCCGTGCTTCAGAGGGTAGGACTTTGGTTATTAAATGGAGATTGTAAAAACTTTTGAAATTGGATAAAGAAACTAAAATTTCATTTACTCTAAAAAAAATCACTTTATAATTAGACGAATCGTGAGTAAAATATAAATATTGGTCGTGAATCACCCAATATTTTCTATATTAAAAAAAAATACACCAGTAGCGAAAAGATTAATTGGGTAATAGGCAATTCATAAATTGAAGAAAAAAATCCACTATAATGAAAGTGTTGTGTGTGTGTGTGTGTGTGTGTGTATATGTTTACTAGCATTATGCAGCTTACCCGAGGCTAGCAACGAAACTACATAGTTTTTTGTACTTTCTTTCTAATTCTTCTTTTTTCCTTTCCCTGTTGACTCATTGATCATTCGCAGATTTGCCTACACCATGCAATTGCCCCATTTTCAGCCATCGTCGATGGCCAACCACCAAACCGACGACCCATCAGTCCCATCATCACAAACCAACGCTACCACAGAAACCCACCACCATCAGCCCTTTCTCTTTTCACCAAATTACATAATCAACCACTATCACCTACCCCCAACTGCCGGCCAACGTCCCTTGTTAGTGACACACCACTTTCATCATCATAAACCACCGCCGCCATACACAATCTCACAAACCACTAATGCATCATCACAGACCACACCCACCACCAACAAAATCACAAACCACTACCATCATTACAATTGGATTTGTTGAAATATTTAGATTTTAATCATCAAATTTCTCACATTGGGGATCTTCGAAAATCTTCTAAATTCGTTTAAGAGAATCTATAAAAACAATGATGATAGAAACGCTGGAGTTGAGGACGGCCATAACAATGGCTGCTATGGAGTTAAAAGTGGTAGGTTTTTCGATTTATCAGTGGAAATGACTTCATGTTGGTGGTTATCAATGGTCTCATTGATCGCGACTGGTGGAGGTGATTGGTTGATGTGGTGGTTTTGCTGATGGTCTGCGGTAATGGTAGGTGGTGCGTCGCTGATAAAGGAGCATGACAATTAGGAGGTGGGTGTGGCTAATTCTATGACGTGGGAGGAGGAGAGAAGGCTGACAGTGGTGGGTTTCATTATGGTTGCAGTTGTTTGTGATGGTGAGGCCAGCAGAAAACAAAGACGACAGCAATTACAAAGGACGGCCAATGGAGAAGATAAAAGCGGCCTAATCTGATGCCACAGGAAAAATGGATCGACAGTGATGTGTCTAAAGGTCTGTTTGAAATCACTTCCAGTTTTATTTTTTCGTTTCCAAAAAAATCAAAACCAATTTAGTTTTTATTTTTCGCAAAAATAAATGGGTGTTTGATTACTCAGTTTATTTTTTTTTTTTAGTTTTTTCTTTGGTGGTGGGGGTGGCGGTGGCTGGCTGAGTGGTCGGCGTTGATGGTAGGCCATCGGCGGCTGGCAGGCTGCGGTGATCGGTGGCGGCGGGCGGTGGCTGTGGCGATGGGAGGGTGGTGGTGGTCTCAAAACAAAAATCAAAATTAAAAACCCAAAACTCCAGTTTTAAAAAACAGCCATGTTTTAAAAATTGATTTTCAAAACTAAAGAAAAAAAAACAAAAATTATATGCCAAACGTGTTTTTTTTTTTTCTCCAGTTTACAAAACTGGAGAAAAAACAGATAACCAAATGGTTTTAAACGCTACCTAAATCGGCGGTTGTTTGTGATGGTGGGGGGTCAGTGGTTCACCGATGCGGAGGCTCGTTGGCAGACAATGGCTGACAATGGGGCTGTGTGGGTAGATATAGGAAACAAATATACACACACACATACACACGCGTGCGTGCGCACAAACAATATCTTTTTGACAACTGTCATTACAAGTTATCATCGGTCAAAGTTAAATAGACGATGTACAAAAGTCCTCGCTTGGGTAGCTTTCCCATTTTATAAAACTATTAATGAATGATACTTATCTTCAATACTTAGCTTATTATTAGACACTAAATGAGATTAGTTAAATTAAATGTGACTTTGGCAACTTGAGATTTGGTCGTAAGCTAGGAGCTTTTATAAATATTCGAACATATTGATTCTCTCATCTCTCAACTCAACTGGACTTTGGAATTGGTCCTCGTGCATAAAACCTAGCTAATAGCAACTCTAAGAGAACATCGACCAAAATTAGGATACAGATCATTTTTTGTACAACATTCCTACTGTGATCGCTTAAGTGATTGTCACTAAGTATTTCATTGTTGTTGCTAAAATATTTTTGTCACTAATATGCATTGAGCTACACATTTTCGTTAGAGGAAAAGTGATATACAGTAGAGAATCTTAATCCTCAAAAATAGTACCAATTATGCACCCTTACTCCTAAAGTGGTTGGCGCGCTCGTTTTCGTAAAAGTGTTTCCAAACAGTTGGTTCCTTATTGTGACGTGTTTGATTTACAACAAGTCATGTCAGAGACAGCTTTAGCAACTACGTACTTATATTTGACCCAAAAAAGAAAAAACTCATTGAATATGCAATTTTTTCTATTATCAATTTAACTAAAAAAAATTAGAGTTAATTAGAGTAGTGTCCATGATATTAAGGTGAAATTACAGTCAAGCATACTAAGTTTCAAAATGTGACACACCATGACCAAATTTTTTTAAAACGTAATAAATGTGTCCATCCATCATTAATTCGTTGAAAGTATATTATTTTTGTTGATATCACTATTACGTACTTTTAAAATGCCAATATGCCCTTGTATAATTTGATTTTTTTTTCTTCCTTTTCTCTCTTCTGCCTCCCCGCCCCCTCTCTTCCCCCTCTTCTCAAACCTAATTTCCAAATTAGGTTCGACTCTCTCTCTCTCTCTCACACACACACACACACACACACACACACACACACACACACACACACACACACACACATACATAGCTCTTCCCGCTTGTAGTCTTTATGGCTATGGACCAAAGCCTCCCTAGCTAGTAGGCTCTTTACACATTCCAATTTCCAATGATTATAGCTTCAATCGCACATCTTTTCAGAATAAGGTCTATGCCCATTTCTCGGTCTCGATTTCAGTCCCTGCTGAAGCACCTCACTTCCATTATGTTATATCCAACCGTGTTGATGAAAAATGTGGCCTTGAATCTTGAGCAAGTTTATGTTAGTTCCCGAGTAAGTGCTATTAAGTGTCTTACTCTACAATGGCAAGCTCATAATTTCTATATCCTTCCACATGATGTTGCGGTTAAGCACGTGTACCCAAGCAAAACTGTAGGCTAGTAACTTTACCTTATGTATAGAATTAATGGGCAAAGTTGAGGTTACAACTTTCGGTCAAAGTGACCATTTCGGCCAAGTTAAACGCTTTTGGTAATAATGATGAAAATTTATATTATTGTAAAGGAATGCAAAGTAGTTAGGTTATACAAAATTCATAAAGGGTAACGAAATTGACATACGTATACATGGATAACAACCTCATCACGAAGGCATCACAAGATAAAATTAGTCAACAAAAAAGCAAGCAACACGTAAAGAACACATATAAAACCAACAGCTGCCAATAAAAGATTATTAACATCAATAATATATAGAAAACAAATTTCTTTTCTTTTTTCTTTCTCATTTTCATTTTGGAATTGGATAAGAACAAACAATAAAGCTTGCCACCTGCCACCTCTAGTCAATAGAGGCAGGCCTACAGCCGACACCTGCTACTGCCAACTGCCCACTTCCAACATAAGGACATGTGTCCAACACTCGACAACAAAAGGACGTGTGTCCCGAGGCCACCATGAGCCAGTTATAGCAGATATGCAAGCCTCTGCGACTGCCGCCTGACTACCGCACGTCGTCTACGACCTATGGTCAGGGGCGGAGCTACACTGTGACGAGAGGGGGCTAATTTACCCCCTCAACTTTTGGAAAAAAAAAACATTTCAAAAATCACAGGATCTACTACTTTCTCTCTCTCTCTCTCCCCTCTGTGCGACATCTCTCTCTCTCTCTCTCTCTCTACTCTGTGCAACAGCTCACAACCACTGACCCTCGCAGTCAGCCATGGTCATGGGCTCACCAATTCAAGCCATTCGGCCACTCCGGCAAGCAAATCGCAGACGGACGATGGCAGAGCAGACACGGACACGGCACCACCCCCCCAACGCCAACGATCTAATTGAGCTTGATTTTCTCTCTCTCTGGATTTTGGTAGCAGCGGCCATGAGTCCCACGACCACGAAGGCACGGCGCACAAACAATCTAGGGTTCCAAGTTCTGACGAAGCCCATCGGCGGGAGGCGACGAGTCTTTACTCTTTAGGGACCTCCCCCTTCCGGCCTTCCCCAACCCGTCAGGCCCCCTTCGGCGTCAGCCCCCAGCTCCTTACCAAAGTCTCCGTTCCCGTTTCCGCTCATATGAATTCATCTCTCTCGGATCTGCTTGACCGGACTCGCCATTCAAGCTCAGCCTGAACATCCTTCAGGATCAAGCTCATTCACGTATATCAGTATGTTGTGAAGAAATTTCTTCTTCTTTTTTTTTTTTCCATTGTGCTTTATATATTTCGAGTCTTTACTTGTTGTAAACAATATGGATTATGAGGAAAATTAGGCCAATTTGGTTGTTTGCTGATAAACTAAAATTCTTGAAGGGGTGTTTGGTTTCTTGGAAAAATTTCACGGGAATTAATTGAAATTTTGGGATTGGGTTTTGTTCAGTTCTTTGATTTGTAAACGTGGTGGTGTGTTTTTTATTTTTTCGGATCAATTGATTTTTGGGTGTTGTGAGGGTTATTGTTCTTCTCTAGTTTCTATTGAAAGACATTGATTTTTATTGGAATTGCTTATTTGCTTTTGTGTGCTAATATCTTGAGGAAACAGACAAGAAAACATATTTAATTTTGTGAAATTAGCTGAATACTTGTCAGACATTGATAATGATTGTACATTTGTACTTATTATTATGTTTGAACCAAATTGAGAGGGACACGATAGAGACGGCGTGAGAGGGAGACGACAGAGTCCGACATCTCTTGTGTATCTGGTCTGGGTGTGACGGGTATGGAGCTTGGATCTTGAGATGGAAAGTGCGAGGGATGTTGTAAGAGAGAGAGAGAGATGGTTTTTCGGTTGGAATTGCAGATATATGGGGAGAAATTGAAGAGAGAGAGAGAGAGAGAGAGTTTTCTAATGCGTTGAGGAGAGTTTAGAAAAATGGTGCACAATTGAATGGGTGTAACTTTTCTCTAACATAGCATCCAGAAAAGCTGAAAACACCTCAAGGTGTTTTCAGGTTTTTCGGCACTCTTAGAGTATGTGTATTCAAAACAATTACAGAAAATAATAAAAAGTATTCTGAAAAAAGCATATTTTTCACCATTATTGAAAAAATGGAAAACAAAATTCCTAAACATACAGGCCCTTGAGTTCTTAGTTTCGAATACTTGAGTTTCGAGGGGTTTAACAATAGCTAATAACTGTGGCTCGAGTTGTGTTAAACCAAAGGGTGTGGGTTTAATTGTGAGTAGCGTGAGTTTTTTCTGATACGAAGTTGAAGTCGTGCCAATTTTTAGGTGGATAGGATCAATGAAATGCATATAGTAACTTTACGTGTAGCTTGCTTAGCTACAAAATTAGCCACAAGTCTTTAATGGCTCTCACCTTTTATATGCTTTTTAAGTACACTTAATTTTTGTGTATTATTTTACTTATAAAAATTAGTAAATTTGATATAATTTTTGCACCCCCTAAACAAAAATCCTGGTTCCACCACTGCCTATGGCAAGATGGAACTTCAATTCGCACCACCAGAAGTTCACTACCCCCCCCCCCCCCCCGACCAACTCACCACCTTTGCTAATCGTGGAAAACCACGGTCCAACAAAGTCACCACCAATCCTTACAACCTCCACAAAACACGCCCAAGGCTCAACCACCGCACCTCCGATGACAGACCGCCCCACACACGTCTAGCAGCCCCACCAACTGGAACCCTTTAATTCATTCCATTACCGCAAAGGGATCTGTGGCTTCGGGGGCATGCAGTTGTGACGAGTCTCTCGGTGTGGTTTTGGTGGGCAGAATATCGCCGGTGATTGTGAGTGAGGTTGTTTTGGTATTTTTGTGCTAAGTGACTTTCTTACATTAACATCTAGTATTGCACTCAAAGTTATCTAATGTCGTTTCTAGAGTTCCACTCTAAATTTCGATTCCACGCTCGTCATCATTACCTTACTTTTCAATCTGAAATGATACGTAAGAAATGAGCTTTCACGTGCTTAGCAAGTAACCAATGACCCAACTAACTAGACCGTAGCATGTCAAAAAATAAGTGAGTTAACTAAAATAGCGACTTTATCAATAAATAATATTTAAAAGCAGTAAATGAAAATTTTCACGATAAAGCATGATAAAGTAGAAGTAAAAAAGATCCGAGGGCATCAAAGTCACTTAGCACAAAAATATCATCATAAGAAACTTTCAACTGAACACCAACTCAATGGTATGATGCAGTCATCGTTTAGTCACACTGAGTTGGACTCAAAATCCGATCTAATAATAATCATTATAGTGGACGCAGGGACGACTATTAGTAAATGTCCTGCACATCGACGTTCCATCCAGTGGACAAGGACTCAAATTTCTCTATTAGATGTGGGGCACAACAGCCATTAACAAAACTTCATCTCATTCTCTAAAAAAAGGTACATAAAGGACTCTTCTTTAAGGTCTTCAAGAAACCTCAATTGTTTTGACACCAAGGCTTTCTCGATGCCATTCAAATGCATCAGTCGTGCCTCTTAATTCAACATCTCTTCGTTTCTTTTCTTTTTCTACCTGACAGCAAGATCCTCGTAAATTGTACAACTGTTCCTTCTTCCCTCCGATGAATAGAGCATACGAAATGACCCAAGTGATCACTAGTGATGATAAGGAGATGTAGCTTGTGCCCTGTGCTTTCTCTTCTGGAGGAACCTTTGCAAAGATCTCTTCATGGAGAGACCAGTGGGGCTATACAGTGGGGATTGTATCAATGGAGAAGATGGCTCTGAACCAGTTGGACTTTTCGACTTCTCCTCCGTTTCTTGACTTGCAAGCAATATTATGGCTCTAGCCTGCATAATGTAGAGCAACTAGATATTACTATGTGAAATCGTCGTCCTTAGCACATACTAAGCGCGACGATAACCAAATCAAGAGTGCTTGGTACATTTAAATGTGAATTGAAAATCTCATGAAGATTATTTGCTATCAAGAACGTATTCAAATTTTTGAATATGATTTCAGGTCGAGAAAACTAAGATAATTAAGCCAGCCAAAATTCAATACAAAACATGTTTAATATACCTGCATTAAGGTCTTGGACCAACTATTAAATTTCAATTATTTGTCATAAGAGACTTGTAAATTTCAACATATAAAATCCAATGACCGCGTGATCACTATTTCCGCTGCAAATTATAAAAGGCTTAAGCTAATTGCACTGGCATCATGCTCGGGTTCTGTAAATGATAGGGATTGCATACATGCACTAATAAGTGTACTCTACAATCGATAGTTTGATGCAGTCAGTGTGTGAATGTCATAACAATTAACCTGATCTATATGTCATAGCTAAAAATCGAACCCCTGATGATGATGGTTATACCACTTGCCAATTTTGTAGCCAATTTTGTATCGTATGCCTTTTTGATAAAGTGTTCCTATTATAGGCTATTCTTGTGGCTGCGGAGTCTTTTCAGCAAAAGGGAAAACGTACGCCGACAATCACCAACCCAAGGAGCAGCGATAAATTGACTTTTAAGGGTGCATCAATGTTCTATGCACATCAAAGCTTGTCAAGTGCAGTGGGAAAAAATGAAAATCACCCAGATGAACCACGTACCTGAAGCTCAGTAGCGTCGCACATACTCATCCTTCCGTTGTAGAAAATGGTTAGCTGCTGCTGGCTTTCTTTTTTCGGACTTCCATTCCAAAAATCCAACCTTCAGCAACACCCATAAAACAGAAGAAACCATTCAACAACTTGTAGACGGGAATCTAAATGAAAACCTCGTTCCAGGCACATGGAATGCATCACGTGATTGATCATTATACGATACGATCACATGTATGATGCATATCGGTTAGAATATTTTGTGGTTGAAATCCTTTCTACGGCGCCATTAAAATTTTTATTCTAAAGTCGCGAACTGTGGAAGAGACGAGCAATATGCTAAAGTGTAAGCATTTCAATGTAAACCCAGGTCTTACTTATCCAGCCACAAAATTGTACTTTTCCCATTATGTCATGTTTGTGTGTGTGTGTGAGAGAGAGAGAGAGAGAGAGTTACATGGGGTGGTCGGGACTACGGTGGTTGTCACTGGCCTGAAGGGATGCCGAAGGCGGCAGAAGGCGGAGCTCCAAGTTACAGTTCCTCTTCATATTACTCAAGCTCTCTCTCTGTGTATCAAACCTAAAATACAAATATAAGAGATGGAAATTAAGGAGATGGAGATGGGTATACACACACACACACACACACACACACACACGAGGCCTATCAGTCAACTTATATGGTTGTAAGAAGAGGAGGAAGGTGGTTGTAAGAAGAAAACAGGGGTGATGGGGGCTCTGTTAACGTTTTTGAAAAGATCGGCGTGGGGTTGTGTGCGTATGTGGGCGCAGGAATTAGAGCACGTGGAACACGATTTCCCTGCAAATTGAACCGCCACGCCTTTAGTACTTCCAGTTCCACCTTCCTTTGCATCTACACGTGCTTGCACCTGTCGACTTGAAACTTTCATGTTTTTCCATCTTTCTGAATTAACAACATCTCAAAATTGTGTTGTGATGCAGTGCCATTTGCCCTCCTTTTTCGCTGTTTGTCCTGTGCAAGGAAGGAAGCTTTGGATTCGTTGTCTTCTTGAGCCCACCAAGAGTTTTGTTTGATTTGAAGGGATGTTTATCCTCTCTTAATGGGTGTTTTCCCCGCAAATCAGCGTCCATTTTTTGGTTCGGGTTTGAGCAAAAACGATATCAATCATGTTATTGATAATATATCAGGGATACAATACATGAATATTTTTTTTTTGACAAGATACCATATTTTTCAAAGCGTTGCCTTAGACAAGGAGCGGCACATTATTAAGGCTTCTTGTGAGTACGAGAGTGGCAAAAGAATAAACGACTTTAACGCTAATAACAACAACATTTAGGCTATATGCCGAAGAATTAGCACACCCTTAAACCAAAAAGACACTAACGTATAATACCCACGACAAACCACCACTAACGTATCCACGGTGACCCACCAGCGAACCGACGACCATCTACCACCATCATTCCCACAGCCGACCACATACCAGACATGGAGAAATATGTGTCTATGTGTGTGCTTGAGTGAATGAGGAGGAGAGGAGAGAGAAGATAACATATATAGAGGTTGAAGAGGGTACGGTGCAGCCGTCAAATCCACCACCTCCACTGCTCTATCGCTGTACCCACCTTGACCGCGTACCCACCAAAATTGACGGTGATGGTGAAATCTGCAGCTCCATCTCTCAATCTATGGAGAAGGAAGACAATAGAGGCAATGGTGGAGGTGGAGATGGAGGATGAAGACAGTTGAGGGTGGAGGAGGGAGGGAGGCAGAGAGGGAGAGGGAGGGAGAGAGGGAGAGGGAGGGAGAGAGAGAGAGAGAGAGAGTTACCCACATTTCTTTTGGTGTAGGTGTTGGTGCTCAATTTGGCTCTGACGGTGGTGGTGATGGTTGTGGCGGTGACATGGGGTGATGGCCAGTGGTAGTGGCGATGGCTGAATCACCCCCACCCCCCGGGGCCCCGCTCACTTTTGTTTATAGGGACTTTTGTACCACAAAAAAAGAAAATGGACTTGGGGAGTTAGAAGTTGAAACTAAGAGGCATAGAGAGAATTATTCATTTTTACAAATGATCTTCCTAGTTTACTCATGTTATTTTGTCATTTTAAATTGTTTTGACGCCTTCCGTCCAAAAAAGTGGACAGAAGGTTTCAGCAGACAAGAATTTTTACCCTGGGGACTTATCCAAGCACACAAAAAAAAAAAAAAAAGTACTTTCGGGTTTAGAAAGTGAAACCTAAGGGGCATAGATGAAATTACTCAAATATTTTTATTTCTTGTAACATTTTTTGTTTGTGCTAATGTACTTCGGTAATAAGTGCCAGAAAAACACCTCAAAATAATGGTGTAGAAGAACTATGAAGCTTTTCAAAAACCAACTAGCACACAAGCAAAATTAAACAAGTACTACATGACTTGGGCACAAATAAAACATAAAGTAAATTGGTAGGCTAAAGGGCCCTTAACATCCATTATATGTCACTCCAACGAATACGCATTTAGTGGGAGTGAGATTGATGGTGCGAGATATAACTTCATATTCAAATCATAGGCATCAGAAAGGATGTCCCTCACTTATTACGACCATGTAGATATCAAGTTTTGCATGCAAATATATAGCGAAAATTTATTATGTTCAAAAGTTCCAAATTGACCCAACTAAAATGTCTCAGTCATATATAGCCACCATTAAAGATTTTCTTCTTCTATATGGCGAGTTTATTGTGGTAGTTTCGTGGTGGTCCTATGGAGTTTCCTCGAGTTTAATTGCTTTTTATAAAAGGTGCATGTCATGTTGTCACTTTGTTGGCTGCTTCAGCTCCATTCGTTAATTTAGATAGTAGTAGACTAGTAGTTGTCAAGCAGAGACTTGTGCATTTCCACAAGAATCAACATGTGGAAATTCAATCAAACAAACTTCACAGGATACGTCTTAATCATCTCAAGGTGTCAACTACGATACTCCCAAATAACTTAGTACGGTGGTTGGAAGACTCGTTCTTCATGCTAAAGAAATAGAAATTTAGTTCGAGTTCATGGTGAGACGTACTCTTTTTTCAGTTAATTAGAAGTGAACTGAGATTTGTTTTTGACCTATTTACGAAGACAATAACAGTGTCACTGAGTATGTTGATGAATATTTATATATACGTACATTAGAAATTATTGTACTATACTGTCAAAACACGTGATTTTGGACAAATAAATGATAAATTACAGTACAAGTGCTACAACCACCTTATAAAGCAGACTTGAAGTTGGTTGCGCAGTAATAGAGTCAACAAGTAATAGAGCTAACCATGATGGGTTCAAATAAAAGACACCAGAAGTCAAGAGTTGGGCCAAAAGCCAAGATAGGGAATATTGTTGTCACCACTTATATGTCATTTCATCGCCCCATACTCCCTAGAAGGTTAATAATTGTTACTAATGCTTTTTGAGCGATAAAAAGGGAGAGGGTAAATCTTGGTGAAACTAGCATATCCAAAAAATAAACAAGCGATTCATTTTTTTTTTTTTTTTTTATCCATTTTTTTTAAAAAAAATCACAAATTACTTGGTCTTTGCCAACGAAAAGTCTACCAAGTTACAAAGGAGGATTTTAAGAAAATACTATATAGAACTGTCAAGTTTCCATCTATCAACCAATAGTTGAAACTAATTAAAACAGTGGCCACTAAACAAATATTTCATTATTTAATAAAAGAACATGCAGAATATTTCATGGAGAATTATTCATCAAATTGAGAATATAAAATCTTTCACCGCAAAGTATTTTAATGGCAAAAATAGCATGTGAGAATGCAAAGTATAGTTTAATTTTTGGCACAATTTATACGCGACACACACTGACTAGTGTGTGGAGCACATGCGTTGCAAGAGGATGTAGTCGAGAGTAATTTTTGAGATGATATCATTAGCTTTGTTTAGATCAAAATAATATAATTCAATTATGTTCTTATTTTTTTGTGACTTATTTTAAAAAAAATGTATATTTGATATTTGCAATTATAATCAGTTCAGTCTTTATAAGCTTCTGGATTAAAGACATGTTTGATGGTGCTCCTAAAAAGAAAAGTAAATGGAAAAATTAAAAGAATGAATCTGTATCTTTGGTTTTGTTTTTGTAATCTGTCAAATTGGTTTATGCTATACACTTAAGATTTGTAATTTTCAAGAGCAGCGTGTGCTTTGGATTTCACTCTATTAATGTTGTACATCATGTAAAGCACATAGTCTTCTACTGCAATATCTAAACAAATTTTAGTTTAAATTGGCATCATGTTTAAGCCCTTTTTTCATTTTTTGATACATATTTAACCCTATTTTCTTTTTTTTTCCTTCTTTTTTTAATCAATTTTTTGTTTCTTAATTGATTTTTTTAGTATTTCAGTTTCCTTTTTTTTTCAAACTTTTCAATTGGTTAATTGTTTACTAACCTAAAAATGCAAGGAAAAAAAATTACAATTCTCATTACCCAATTCATAATCCAATATTCATTTTATTTTAACCAAATTGAAAAGGGAGTAATAAAAGAATTTATATATTTCTTTCTCATCAAACTTTTCATTTTTCAATTTTTAGAAAAGATTTATTACTCAATAATATTCATTTAATTTCAACAAAATTTAAAAGAGTGTCATAAATGGAAGGTAAAAATGTTATTAACGTAATTAACGAAGGACAAAATCGTCCATAAACGATTTACAACGTTCGTACTTTTATAAGTAGTGTGTGTGTGTGTTTGTATATATATAATGAGAAGATATTTTTTGGTGTAATACCTTTTTGGTGTTATACTGAGAGTGACTCCAGTACTTAAACGTATCCAAAATAAGGGCAAATTCGTAAAACACGTTTTTTAGTGTTACATAACTACATATCTATAGTGGTTATAAGCTGCATTTCAAGAAAAATTATAAAAAGTGGCAAAATAAAGATCTTAATTGATAAGTAACTACCTATGAAAATATATTTAGTTTTACACGTTTACATTTTAATAAAATTTGCACTATTAATTTTATTTTTGCACACGCATCGCGTGTGCCACTGTGACTCGTATATATAATGAGAAGTGTATTTTTTGTGTAATATCATTTTGGTGTTACACTGAGAGTGACTCCGGCGCTGACACGTGTCCATTATGAGGACAAAATTATAAAATATAACTATCAACTCTCCATAAAATCATTAGTTACAACCATTTGTTACAAACACCCACTCTCTGCATGTAACTACCATTTTCTTTTTTACATTGCCCCTTCTCCCTCAAATCTGAAGAAAATTCAAATTACAATCTGTCAATTGCATTTGTAAGCGGCAGTGGGTGTGCACGGCATAGTATATATAAAACACATTTTTGGTGTTACATAACTACTAACCTACAACAATGACAAGTAGCATGCCAACAAAAATTTTAAGAAATGACAGAAAATAAAAATCTTAATCGGTAAGTAACTACCTATATAATTATGGTTAGTTTTCACAAATTAAAATTCATCAAAAAATAGAGCTAAAGTAAAATTTAAAGGTCAAGTTTGATACAATAATAATATTTTGCTAATTTATGTTTGGATAAGTATGACTAACTTATTTTCAGTAATTTAAGATTATTTTTACTGAATATGACAATAAACATGTATACGTCATTTTTTTTATAACAAAATTTGTACTATTAATTTCATTTTTGCACACGCATCGCGTGTGTCACGATGACTCGTACTTATTAAGCCAAAACTTGGTTGGTTTGGTGTAACATCCTTTTTAGTATTACATAACTATCAACCTACAACGATCACAAGTGGCATTCCAAATTTTTTTTACACAAAATAAAAATCTTAATTGGTAAGTAACTACTTACACAAGTATATTTAGTTTTCACAAGTTAAAACTCATCAGAAAATATAGTCAAAAAAATTTAAGGCCAAGTTTAGTACGATAACAATATTTTTTTTTGGACACATATGACTAACTTATTTTTCTATTCTTTAAAATTTATTTTACTGGATATAACAATAAATACGTATACGTGATGTTTGTACTATTATTTTTTTTTTCACACACACATAGCTTGTGCCACGGTGGCTCATATGTATATATAAACGAGAACCTCAAGTGGAGTCTCTGCCACTGTCATTATTCGGATTGTTATCTCAAATACTTTTTTATGTGGATAGTGGACACTTTCCATTTAAGTATTATTCATTATATTTTTCGTATGAACTAGACACTCTTAATACATTTTGTAACGAGCCAAATTTAAAAAGTTATGTCAGCAAGCACCAAGTCCATTCATGTCTAAGATCAACCACTGTACTTGTAGTTAGAATGCATATCCGTAAAATTTAATATTTTGTGTAATAGTTGTAAGGACACGTATTAAAGTCAATTGATAGAACAAAAGTTAACGGGTACTAAATAAGACTTTCAACACCATAAGTGACTTCGTAAAAATTTATAGCACTTCCGTAAAATTAAAGTTCCTAAGAGTAGAGAAAGTATTTAAATTTCTAGACCGTATCATATTGTATCATACTTATCCTAATATCATTTGTGTCACTAAAAACATATAACAAACCATTCACACATTAACCATTTAGCAATAAAATGAGGGGTGTAAATTGATATAAAAAAAAGAGGGATAGATGTGCTTTAACTCCCTGTACTTTGGGTCGGTAACGATATGATTTCCTCCTCTTTAAAGAATTGAACTAAGCCTACATGTACTTTGGACCGGCAGCAAATTGAACCGCCAACGCCTTTACTACTTCCACCTTTGCATCTATACGTGCTTGCACGAGTCGACTTGAAACTTCCAGTTTTTCCATCTTCTGACTTAACATTTGAAAATTGTGTTTTGAGGCGGTGCCCGTTTTGCCCTCCTTATTTATTGTATGTCTTGTAGAAGAAAGGAAATTCTTGGGTTCATTTTGTCTTTCGTTCGCCTTTAAGCAAAAAACGATAATCACGTCATTGATAAATATATAGTACAAGATAAAGTATATAAAAAAATAAATTGACAAGATACCGCACTTTCCACACCATTGCGTCAAATAAGGAGCGGCATATTATCAAGGCTTCTTGTGAGTACGAGAGCGGCAAAAGAGTAATCGATTTTAACGCCAATATAATTCATATTGAAGGCTAGTTACATAAAGGATAAAGGATTAGGGTGTCCTTATACGAATCAAGATATTAACTATAAATAAGGACAATGACCCTGCTCCAGAGGTACCCAGCACAACTGAAATTACAAAACAATTTGTATGTAATATCTTGGATTCAAAATATTTATATCTTGTAACATTTTGTGTTTGTGCTAGTGTACTTGAGTAGTAATAGTTGCTAGAAAAATACCTCGAAACAAAGACGTAGAAGAACTATAAGAATTTTGAGAAAATCAGACTGGCACATAGGTAAATTAAATAAGGATGATGTCGCTTGTGTAGAACTATATAAACCATAAAACAAACTGGTAGGCAAAAAAGCCCTTAACATCCAGTTTTACTCCATCGAATACATAGTAGGAGCGAGATCAATAGTGTGGGATATGACTTCAGATTCAAATCAAGGCACCGGAAAGGATGTCCCACACTTATCACAACCACGTAGTTTACAAGCTATGCATGTAAACAACAAAAAAAGTAGTGTACGAAATTCCAAGTCGATCCAACTAATATGTCTCTGTAACATATAGAGACCCTTAAGGAATTTCTTCTTCTCTATAGCGTGTTTACTTCGGTAGTTTCCTCGTGGTCCTATGCGAATTTCTTATATATATATATACACACACACACACACACACACGAGCGCGCGACTGCCCTAATGCGTTACAAAGAACTTTGTTCTGAACCCCATATCATTTTTCACGGGATTCATACTCTTGTCTTTCTATTTGCTTTTTCTGGAAGATGCATGTCATGTCACTTTTGTTGGCCGCTTCAGCTCCATTCGTTAATTTAGATAGTAGTTGTCAAGCAGAAGAGACTTCTGCATTTCCACAAGAATCAACATGTGGAGATTCAATCAGATAAACTTCATAAGGATGCGTCTTAATCTAGTACTACTATATAAGTACACAAGAAATTATTGTGGTATACTGCCAAAATACATTATTTTTGTCAAATTAACGTTGAATTACTGTAGCAAGTAGTACAGTCACTTTTGTTGGCTGCTTCAGCTTCATTCGTTTATATAGATGGTTGGTAAGTAGAAGATACTTGTGCATTTCCAAGAGAATCGACGTGTGGAGATTCAATCAGATAAACTTCATAAGGATGTGTCTTAATCTAGTTATAATTAAGTTGTCAACTACGATACTCTCGACATAATTAGTACGGTGGTTGAACAGCTTGTTCCTCATTCTAAAGAAATTAAGTTCGAAATTTTTTCGCTACGGTTGGTGAGACATGAAGTGAACTAATACTTGTGCCTAACCAAAATACGAAGATAGTCACACATTGTTACTTGGGACACTGCTCTCGTACAAGTACCGATATGTAGGTAAACAAAAAATTATTGTGGTATACTATCAAAATACATGATTTTTTGTCAAATTAACTGTAAATTACAGTGCAAGTAGTACAATCACCTTAAATAAGACTTCAATTTGGCTGCCTTGACAATTAACTTTTAGCGACGGATTGTATTCCGTCGGTAAAAATGACTTTTAGCGACGGATTTGACCGTCGATAAAATTCCGTCGCTAAAGATCTTTTGTCGGCAAAAATTTTTAGCGACGGACTTTTACCGACGGACTATTACCGACGGAAAATCCGTCACTAAATGTTATTTAAGAGTTTTTTTTTCATTTATTTCTTTTTTTCAAAAAATTAAAATTAAAATGGGTTTCAGCGACGGACTTTTACCAACAAATTGTATCCGTCGCTAAAAGTCTTTACATTTGTAATTTTTATTGTACTTTAGCGACGGCGAAAAATCCGTCGCTAAAGATGATTAAAACCTACAAACCCTTCTTTCTCTTCCTCTTTCTGTTTCTCATTCTCCTCGCCGCTCTTGCTCCTCTCTCTCTCTCTCTCTCTCTCTCTCTCTCTCTCTCACCCACACCGACTTACGCCGCCCACCTTCGTCGCCCACCTCCCACGCCATTCTGCCTCCACTCGCTGCCCCACCTTCGTCGCCCACCTCCCACGCCATCCCGCCTCCACCCGCTGCCCCACCTTGCCTCCCCCACCCCGCCATCCCTACCCTCCTACCCCACCCCACAATAGTCGTCGACAGGTTGGGGTGTCAATGATGGAATAGTTGGTGCTAGAGATCACGACGCATGCGATGAAATCTCTTGGAAGGTGATGGTGATGCATCTGGAGTTGTTGAAATGCATTATACACAGCGGATTCTGCATATAGATTTGAGGTAAGATCTGAAACGATGTGGATTATCTAGGTACAGGTCTTATTTTGCCTGCATTTTTCTCTTTTCCTGAATGTTAAATATTGGTGTTCAAATGGGCTGAACTTTGTAAGAAATTGGATAAATGGATAAATTCAGTTGCTAGTTGGTATTACTCTTTATTCTCTGACTGGGTTGGCAATCAGTTCCTTAAAGGGTCAATTGTAGTTCTTTGGAGGGTTAATTGTAGTTATCTAAAGGGCTTGAATTTTGTTGTACAGGATATGAATGTGAAGCTTGTAATTCATCAACTTGGTACGAACACACCCGAAAATTGGATATAAATGGACTGAGGGATGTGTTGGTGGATTAATGTTTAAAACATTAGCTTCTGGGTTCATTCCATCCTTGCTTGTTTCCGTTTCGACTGCGGATATGGTGTACAATTGCGGGGATGAAGAATTTTGGAGTATCAAATTTAGTTTATATTTAGTTTTAAGGAAATTTGTAATTTTTTTTTTGGGTTTTGTATGATTTGTTCTATTTTATTTAGTGATTATCTGATTTATTGTATTAAGTGTTAATTGGTGGTGTATATAATTTAAATCTTATTTGTATTAAAGAATTAATTTTTGTTTAATTATTTGTAATGGGTTTTAATGTATAACAAAATAACAAAAAAAAAGTCCTTTTTAACATATGGACTTTTTAGCGACGGAAATCCGTCTCTAAAAGTCTTTCTACGGATCAATAAGCCTGTTTAGATATACACTTTAGCGACGAAATTAATGTTGTAAAGAATTTTGTGATAAAAATTCTGTCGCTAATTTTTTTCAGAAAAAATCAGATATTAGACAAAAATATAGAAAATACTTTTAGCGACGGAATATTCCGTAGATAAAAGTAATTGATTCCATCGGTAAAAGTGACATATTTAGCGACGGATTTAAAAATTCCGTCGCTAAACTATTAGTGACGGGCTTTTATACGAGGGATTTTTAGCGACGGTGAATCCGTCGCTAATTCTTTTAGCGACGGATTTTGGGCTTTTAGCGACCGATTTCCCTGTCGCTAAAAGCCTGTTTTCTTGTAGTGGAATGTTGTTTTCATCTACTTATATATTATTACTCCGTTTGACTGCTTCAGATTCGCTATAAGTTTATTAATCGTTACTAATGCATTTTGAGTGATGAAAAGGAAGATGGTAAAGTATGGTAAAAATAGCGTCTCCAAAAAAAATAAAAAATAAAACATGTAATTCATTATCACTATTTAATTATGTCTTTGTCCAAATTTAAAATTTTCGAAAAAAATACTTTGTCTTTGTCGATGAAAAGTCTTGCAAAGAAGGATTCAAAAATATATATAGAACTGTCAAGTTTCTATTTATCAACCAATAGTTGAAACCAAAGCATTAATCACTACCCAAATATTTTGTTATCTAATAAAAGAACATGCAATGCCCTGGTGGTCAAGGAGGTTTGCTCATTCCCTTGACTTTATGGGTACGAACTTTGGGATAAATACCTGAAGAAAAAATACTCTCCTGAATGTATCAAGCCGATTCGGGGGTGCGCCCTTAAGATAACCTGATAAGGGAACTTAATCTTGATTGACGTTATAACTGACAGGAAAAGGTCGAAAATACCCCTTATCGACCGACCAAAAAGAAAATTACAAGAAAAAAAATGGAAGCACATACAGATTACATGGTGAATGTACCCTAAAACTAAGAATATAAAAACTTTTCCCGCAAAGTACTTCAATGGCAAAAATAGCATGTGGATAAGCAAAGCAGAGTTTCATTTTTGGCACACTTCTTGAAACAACTTATCCCTTCTATGGATCATTTTATCATTACATGCACAATTTTTCTAGGGACTAGGGAGAACTTTAAGTGAAGTTATAGGATTCTTATCTCAAATACTTTTTACGTCCATGGTGACGATGGACACTCTCCATTTAAAAATGAATTAATTATAGTATATTTGAATCAGGCATTCGTGATACATTTTAGAACGAGCCAAAATAAAAAGGTCAGGTATATTTCATACATGTCAACAATCACCACGTCCATTCGTGTCAAAGACCAACTAATGCATGTCTCTAACCGACAATACAGAACACCCAACATTTTCTTAATTGCTATAGACACATAAAACTACTCTACTAGTAGTTAGAGTATTTATTAGTAAGAAAAAAATTTAGTGCAACAATTGTAAAAATACGTGATACAACCAATAAAATGAAAATGAACGGGTGTTAACTACGATTCTCAGAACAATGTGTGAGTCGGTAAACCTTATAGCACTTTCTTTAAAAAGTTTTTAAAAAATAGAAAAAGTATATTCTTTTCTATATTGTATCATACTTGTCCGAACATTATTTTTGTCACTAAAAAATCTATTACTGACCACGCACTCATTAACCATTTAACGATAAACTAAGGTGTGTAAACTAATATAAAAGAAAATTCAAGAAAAGTTTGCAACTGCATGTGCCTTCTAAAGGTGTCAAACGAGTCGAGGTCCCGTGGGCCAGCTTGATACAGCCCGAAAAAAGCTTGGGCCGGTCCGGCCCATTCCATGAACAAGTGGCCACGGGCCAAAGGGCCAAGGGCCTGGACCAGGGCCAGGCCGCCATTCTCTAAAATGGCTCGGCCTGTCCCGACCCTTGAAAAGCCCGAATCCAACCCAATCTAGGCCTGGCCCTAAAAAAGCACGGATCTGGCCCGATCCATGCCCTAAAAATCAAAATTTCAAAATCTTCAGATTCAAACTAGGGATGGCAAAAAACTCTGAACCCGCAGATTTCCGACCCGCCCCATTCCGGTAGGAGCGGGTTTTTTTGCATTTGACCGTATCATGGGGCGGATATGGTATTTATTTCAAAAACCCGCAGCAGATTAGGGTCGGGTATGGTATTCTCCGCGACCCGCCCCGCCCCGCTATACTTATCCTAATAAAACATTTGATCTTAGCCGTCCATCATGTAGTATATATACATGTTCTTTCTGGCAAACCCTAAATTTCACGCCACTCACTCACTCTCTGCCGCACGGCCAGTCGGCGTGCCCACTCTCTTCCAACGCACAGCCACGAACTTCTGGCCACTCCACCGCACGGCCACGAAACTGCGGCAGCTTTAGCGCACGGTGTCTTGGGACGGTAACGCGGCATTCTTACTGATCTACCCACTCTTTATCGTACAGCCACGAACTTTCGGCGATTCCACCATACGGCCACGACCTTGCGGCAACTCCACCGCACGGTGTCTTGCGACGGTAACACCGCATGGCCACAGACTTGTCTTGCAACGGCTCTGCCGACGGCTGCACCAACGTCGTTGCCTTCTCTCTTTATCACTGATTTAATTTGTGAATCCAAGGTTAGCTAAACCAAGCAGAACAGGGCCAGGGCAGGAGAGGGGCGGGCTGTTTGGTTTTGGGTTTTTTCGCGTGCTATAGGGCGGAACGGGGCAGGTTCGGGTTTCTTACATCCACGTAGGATCGGTTATGGTTTCTTACATACAAAATCCGGTGCGGGGCGGGGCGGGGAGAAGTTTAATGACTAGCGGGCCCGGTTTGGATTTTAGCAGATCCGCATCCGACCCGCCCCATTGCCATCCCTAATTCAAACCCCCCACCCAAAACAGCTACATAACGGCTAGTTTTGGGGGTATTTTCGTCCAACCATATTCCAACAACTCTTTTATGCATTTTTACATTTTTACACTCCCCAACAACTATAAACGACTAGTTTTTAGAGGTATTTTGATTTTTTTTTTTAACTTTAAAAAATTTATAAATCCACCCGCTCTTCTTCACATTTTTCACACCAATATTCTCAATCTCTTTTATCTGAATTGTATAAGTTTTCCTACGTTGTTATTTGTTACTAAGTAGTAACCCTCTCAAATTTTCAATTACAAGTATTATTTAACTATTTGGTACTTTTATTCTATTTCATACTCTTACCAATTTTATTTTTCAGTTTTGTCAAACAATTTTAACATAAAATATTTATTCCTCAAGATTATCAAAATCATGTAGTAAAAAAACGTCCACCACCACCACAAGCACCACAATTTCAAGATCAACCACTAGTGGGCATAAATACCCAAAATTTTATTCACCTTAGCCAAAACATTCCAGATTTGAATATACACGTTCACAAGATTACCCGCATTTTAGTCAAGACACTACAAGAAAAGACGTCTTTTGCGACAGAGTTTTAGCGACGGAATCGATTCCGTCGCTAAAATGAGTTTTACCGACGGAAACCTCCGTCAGTAAAACTCCGTCGTAAAATATTATTTAAGCGACGGATTTATTCCGTCGCAAAAAACTCCGTCGGTGAAAAGGCGTTTTACCGACGGAAACCTCCGTCAGTAAAACTCCGTCGGTACAAACAGGTCTTCACCGACGGACTTTTAGCGACGGCGTTATTCCGTCGCTAAAAGTCTATTTAACTCTCAGATCTGGTTTGAACTGTCACTGCTTCTCTCTTCGAAAATCCCAAAACCCATTTCCGGCGATTGTGCCACCGCCGTTCTCACATCCTGCCCCACCTTCGGCGCCACCGAAAGCCTCGACACTGGCGGCGACCTCCCTCGACACCGGCGGTGACTTCCCTCGACCCCGGCGGCTTAACTTAAAGAAACTACACTTGAGGTAACTTATTTCTGCAACTTCACAGGCCCGATTCTCCTGCATACGAGATATTTGTCGTTACCATTTGCTTCCCTTTGCACATTGGGGGTTAAGTATGTACAATGATCTGTACGCCCCCATCGATCTGGTAGCACTATCATTTTGAGGGTGTTTATGTTTATCATTGCACCAAATTTCTGTTGATTCACAGCTTTGGTATCCCCGTTATCGTGTCAGACTACAAGGAAGCAGAAGAGAGAAAAGACTAGGAGAGAAATTAAAAAGACCAAACAAAAACATGAAGATTATGGGTTTGTAACTCATTATACGAGTTTTAGACAAAGCCTGTAACTCATTATACATTGTGTACTGCCAAGTTAGGTTAGAACTAGCCTCTCGATAAGATTGATGCTCGTGTAAAGAAGTAATAGTATAATCGATAGTGAAAGTCCTAAAGATGTACTGCTGGTTTTTGTGCCTGTTATGGACGAGCATGAAGGGAAGGTGGACGTTTGGTTAGTTGTAGCAAGATCATTGGTGGTGGCATGTCTCGTTCACCAGAATCATCAGAGTGGATAGACAAATCAGCAAAATATGGAACACCGAATATTGTACATAAATGAAACGAAGACATAAATAAGTAAATCTTGTTCCCAAAAAACAACATGCGAAGAGGTGCACCAACATTTGGAGATGGGATTCCAACACCTTTACCCCTTATGTTCGATACAATATGTATGAAACAACAAAGATGCGCATTAGGTCCTAGACCGTAATTAAACTACGATCGGGAGATGAACCATATAAACGGTCATAGAGAGTTTGAGTTGTAGATGGAACAATTGATGGTAAAAATGGCAGTAGAGGCTGCTCCCCACCTATCTTTTTGTGACAAAAGGCAGAAATGTTCGAAGCATGAATAGTGTCTAGAAGATGCCGACGTTTGTATTCACCACGCCTGACCTTTTGGGAAGTGCTAGGACATGATCTATAAGCAATGGTTTTGTCTTTTTGAAAAAGTTAGAGAAACTATTTTGGTTTGTAACCGTGAAGTTGTCATTATTAAGATATCTTAGTATTGAAAGATAATTGAGTTTCGACCATTGTTTACATAATTAAGATAGATTTGGGATAATTCAGATCAAGTACACATCAAATGGCATAACTAAATAAGATCAAATGGAGTTCAAGAAATTAAGGAACTTTGATAAAATGGCAGTGTAGCTTGTTTAGAAAGCTAAATGGTAGAATAATTCACATGTTTAGGACTGAATTGACCTAACTGACCCCTAGATACCACATGACGTAAATCAACCGAATCCTAAATTAAACTAATTCAACCCTAAATTGAATACCCTAATCCAACTGAAACCTAAATTGAACTAATTGAACCCTAAATTGAATGCCCCAAATTAACCGAACCCTAAATTGAATCAATGGAACCCCCTAATTGAACCCTAAATTGATGTAATTGAACTCTAATTAAACCCTAAATTGAATGCCCTAACCGCCCTAATTGAATCGAACCCTAAATTAAACTAATTGAACCCTAAATTGAATGCCTAATACAATCGAACCCTAAATTGAAATAATTCAAGCGCATCGGATATGTGCATTTTGAACAATTTTTTCCCATTTGAACCTTGATAATTTGTTTGATAATTTTAGGTTGTTAATTGTGCATTTGAGAATTGTGATTATTGATCTGTGATTTTAGATTGTTAATTGATGATTTTAGGTTATTAGCTGTGCATTTGAAGTAATTGTGATTATTAATTGATGATTTTAGGTTGTTAATTGGATTGAATGTGTGATTTTTGTTAATTTCTATTGCATTGAGCCTTTTAGAATTGAGAATTGAGATTGTTGGCGGAGAATGGGACTCAATTAGATTGAGATACTTGTTAGTTAGCGCCGACACGGACACCACGTCTGATCGACGGTGTCCGACATTTAAAACACAAATTAACGTATGCCGATGTGTCTGGAGGTGCGTGTCGGTTGGCGTCGGACATGTGTCCGGAGCCGTCGGACACGTGTCCATAGGCGTCGGACAAGTGTCGGTATGTGTCGGACACGTGTCGGTATGTGTCGGACACGTGTCCGGAGGTGTCAGACACATATCGGACACCATATCGACACCCTCTATGAGGTGTCGGAATTGAGGTTGTTGACGGAGGATGGGACCCAATTGGATTGAGATACCTGTTAGCTAGCGCAGACACGGACACCACGTCTGATCGACGGTGTCCGACATTTAAAACACAAATTAACGTATGCCGATGTGTTTGGAGGTGCATGTCGGTGGGCGTCGGACACGTGTCGGTATGTGTCGGACACGTGTCCAGAGGTGTCAGACACGTATCGGACACCATATCGACACCCTCTATGAGGTGTCGGAATTGAGGTTGTTGAATGTGCATTAAATTTAGGTTAGTTAGGTTAATGCGACAGTTTTAGCATACAGCCCATAGAATCTCATCGTGGCTCCAGCACTGGCTATAATTAGCTCTAATTAGTCATGATTAACAATATTTTAGTAAATCAATTCACCCTAATTAGCTCTAACGAGCCTAATTAGTTTTAATTAACCCTAAGAACCTAATGAAAATCAAATTAGCTGTAATTACCCCAAATTTTCCCAAATGAACCTAATTATGCGCATATTGATTATAGTTAGCCTAATTAGTCGTAACTTGCACTAATATAACCCAATTAAGCCTAATTAGCGCTAGTTAGGACTAAGCAACACTACTCGGCACAATTAAACCCTAATTAGGACTAAATAACCCTAATTAGTCCTAATCAACCCTAATTAGCTATAATTACCCGAAACTAGCCCTCATTAACATTAATTAGCCGTAACATAACCCAATTAAGCTTAATTAGGACTAATCAGCACTACTCGGCACACTTAAACCCTAATTAGGACTAAATAACCCTAATTAGTCCTAATCAACCCTAATCAGCTATAATTATTCGAATCTAGCCCTCATTAACATTAATTAGCCGTAACATAACCCAATTAAGCCTAATTAGCCCTAATTAGGACTAATCAGCACTACTCGGCACAATTAAACCCTAATTAGGCCTAAATAATCCTAATTAGTCCTAATCAGCTATAATTATCCGAATCTAGCCTTTATTAACATTAATTAGCCCTAACATAACCCAATTAAGCCCAATTAGCCCTAATTAGGACTAATCATCACTACTCGGCACAATTAAACCCTAATTAGGACTAAATAACCCTAATTAGTCCTAATCAACCCTAATCAGCTATAATTATCCGAATCTAGCCCTCATTAATATTAATTAGCCGTAACATAACCCAATTAAGCCTAATTAGCCCTAATTAGGACTAATCAGCACTACTCGGCACAATTAAACCCTAATTAGGACTAAATAAGCCTAATTAGTCCTAATCAACCCTAATCAGCTATAATTATCCAAAACTAGCCCTTATTAACATTAATTAGCCCTAACATAACCCAATTAAGCCCAATTAGCCCTAATTAGGACTAATCATCACTAGCCCGCGTCGTAGATGATGACGCGGAAGACGTTGAAAGTGTTGGAGATGATGTGACCGAGTCTACTGATGAAGAGGATGAATTAGAAGATGAAAAGGACGACGAGTCCCACGAAGAAGAGGGCGACGAGGAAAGTGATGAAGATGATTCGCAAACTGAAAATGATTGACTTGTAATGTTGTAATATCACGGGAAAAATGTAGTAGGACTTTAGAACTTTGTGTTTAATGATGTGTTTTTGCACATCCGTTCATATGTATATATATAGCTATTGTGCCGATGATGATTTTTGCCAAATTATTATTTCTAATGTGTTAATGTCTTTGTAATTTATCTATATGAAGTCAGATATGGATAGGATACGGGCTATTCGTGGCCGGGTTGGACGCCGAGCTGCTTCTTCCCCGGTGGGTCCCACCTCGTCATTGCCTACTGATGACGAGGCACAGAGTGATCGTAGACAACAGATGGGGCCCCAGCTATCACCGTCGCCCCAGCCGTCGCCGTCGCCCCAGCCGTCGCCGTCGCCCCAGCCCCACCTCGAGCATTCGCCCCAGCCCGACGCAGATTCATCCCGCACGCGCGTGCATTCTCCATCTTCCGTGGGTTCTACCACAGGTATAGTTGATAACGTTGTTTCGTACATTTTCGCTAGCCTTATATTTGAACTGTATTAATGTCTGTATTTTGTAGGATCTCGACGAGGCCGTGGTCCGACACGCGGGGTACGCATCGACCCCCAGCGTAAACAGAGAGTTACGCTCACGCAAGAGGGCCTGTAAATACTAAAAATATCACCTCATGCCTTATATTTAAAATTTTGGGATGTTAATTTATATTTTAACTGTATTAATTTATTTATTTACTTCTTTGGCAGGATCCTGGAGGCTAAGGCGAGGACGAAGATCGGCGTTCTTGTGAAGGGCCGATTCTTCGAGCCACGCCTGTACTGGAAGGACTGGGATGCCGCTGCGAGGGAGGCCTTATGGGAGGAGTGGCTGGTACGTTGAAGTATTTTTTTCAGCATTAGTAAATGTTTAATTACAGTTTGTTTTATGTTGTTAATTTGTGTTATTGAATGCCTTACAGGAGGGGTTCACGTTTGACACGCCTCAGCAGCAGGTACTGGGGCAGCATGCTTTCTTTGCCTACATCGGCAAGAATTACCGCCGATGGCTCCACGATGCACGGGACCGGGCAAAGAAGGCGCTGCCCGCGGGTGCCCCGATGACGGACATGACGAGATATCTCCCACATTGGATATCTCACAGTGTATGGGGGAGATGATAGATCGGTGGGCTGCGGATCCAGGTTGGGACGCCAAGAGTAAGAGCGGGGCTGAGAACAGACAGAACAGAGATCCGACGCACACGGGGGGGTCGGTGCCACACGACATCGTCCGACACATGAACGCGGTCGAGCACCCGGATCTGGAGGAGGATGAGGTCATAGCTCTGACCTATACTCAGACGCACGTGCGGAAGAAGGACAAGGACGAGACGCACCGGGCTGGCGACTATATTTCAGATATTGCCCGGCGGATCGATGTGAGTCAATTTATTTAAGTTGTTAATGTTTTTTCTTTCTGTCCTCAATGTCTGTTTTGTTAATTAATGCCCTAACATATCGTTAAACCATTGTTTTTGCAGGCCTCGTATGAACAGCTAAGGGGGTCCGAGCAGCAGTTCGGACAGCCATCAACGTCCACTAATACGGCTGCGAGTACTGGGGGGTTGAAGCGATGGCTGGATACGCCGGAGGTTGTGAATCGGCCGAAAGGCCGCATACGCGGCCTGCCTAGCACGACTACTCGTGCCGTGATAGGAGCGTCCTCACCCCCTGCTGCCCCTCCATAGACGCCGGCTCCTCGTCCTCAGTTGGATGACGAGGAGATCCAGCGCATTGCTACAGTGGTAGCGAGGATGATCAGGGAGCAGGGCACTGCTAGACAGTTCGAGCCGGCCCCAGATCAGCAGGATCCAGATCCAGGACTCAGCAACCCCTGATAAGCCCCTTCCCGTGCCCGTTCTTAGCATCCCCCCCCCCCCCCCGCGCTCCCCGTGCCCGGCTTGTTCTCTTCTCCCCTCTCCTAACCGGCTGTATCCGGTTCATGACTTGTACATATATGAGTTTTTTTTATAATAAATATTTTTTATAATTGATTATATATATTTCTTTCTGTATTGATTATTGCGCGTTGTTGTTGAGAATTGAAAATTGTATTACAGGTCTGGGGTAATTGAAAAATAAAAAAAAAATTCAAAAAAAAAAATTGACTTTTGGCGACGGATTAATTCCGTCGCTAAAGTATTCCTACAATTAGTTATTTAGCGACGAAATATTCCGTTGCTAAATAAGTTTTTTAGCGACGGAATATTCCGTCGCTAAAATATTTAATCCGTCGCTAATTTGACAAAAAAGAAAATAAATTAAAATTCTAAAAATATAATTAGCGACGGAATATCCGTCGCTAATGAAAAATAAATCCGTCGGTAAAAATGACATATTTAGCGACGGATTTAAAAATTCCGTCGCTAAACTATTAGTGACGGACTTTTATACGAGGTATTTTTAGCGACGGTGAATCCGTCGCTAATTCTTTTAGCGACGGATTGTGGGCTTTTAGCGACGGATTTCCCCGTCGCTAAAAACCTGTTTTCTTGTAGTGAGAACGCAGCTCGATTGGCGACACTACTCCTCAAAGGCAGAATCTTATCCCGATGAGTGGTCGTCATGACGAAGGACCAAGCAATCCTGCCTCTAGTCCGCCAGAAGTTCAAAAGGCGGAAAAAAAAAACCTCAAAGGTAAGTGTTGTTATCATTTTGAGCAAATTGAAGTTGATGGCGTTCTAAAAGCTCAATGTAAGTATTGTGAAAATTTATTTTCATGTGGTGATGGTAATTCACATCTTAAATAGGCATTTCCGACATGTGCACTTAATCAAGGCCATATCTATTCTAGCCAAATGCAGTTATCTTTTGACGGTAAGTTATTTATTTATTTATAATCAACGAGACCAAAGACACGGTCTTACTGAATTTATTGTTCACGATGAACAAACTTTTAATTTTGCAATTAATAATAAGTACTCTAAATACATATATAATTACGTGCAACTTTTGTATAAAAAAGTTCATAGAAACACAACTAGGTCTGATGCACTTAGACAATATAATGCTGCTAAAGAGTAGTTAATTGATTACTTTGATAAATTTGATGGTAGAGTTAGCCTTACGTTTGATGTTTGAAAGTCTCCTTTAACCCTGGTTAATTATGCTTGTGTGACGATACATTGGATTGATTCTGATTGGATTATGAACAAGAGAATCATCTCTTTTGAACTCTTTCCCTATCTGCATGATGCATTTCACATTGCTGATATTATACGCCGAGTATGTAACACATTTAAATTAACAGACAGTATTATGAGTATCGGTTTTGATAGTGCTTCTAATAATATAGCTGATGTTGAAGTCTTAAAAATGAACATTAGACATATATTTGATGGTAACTTTTTTTCATGTTAAATGTGTTTCTCATATAATTAATTTAATTGTCCAAGACGGTTTAGGTACTGCAGAAGATATTCTTCACAAAATGAGGGGTATGGCAGTGTTTATTAACTGTTCGGGTCCGAAAAATACAGGAATTTAAAGCTTTATGTGTTCAATATGATTTGCTTTGTAGGAGACCACTTACAGATGTCGTGCATAGACGGAATTCCACATATAAAAGGTTTTTACATGTTATGTTATACAAACAAGTGTATATTCATTGCATACTAATCATGTTCCCACAAGGCTTGCCAACTCCCGACTAATGGCAGTTAGTTGTGCACCTAGTTAAATTTTTGGAGATATTTTACACGTCTATCGTTATATTGTCTGGTACGTACTATCCCACGTCCCCTGTTGCTGCACTAGAAATTTTAAAAATTGCCAATATTTTTAGAGAAATAGAGATACATAGAACCCTTTCATGACATAGTACAACATGTGGACATTAAATTTGATAAATATTGGGAGGAATTGCCTATTGTTTTTGCAGTCGCCACTACTTTGGATCCTAACTTCAAGTTGCATGGTATACATGTCTCAATATTAGAAAAATGTGAAAAAATGTACTACCTGGCTGCTAAGAGAAATGAGCTCACAAATAATGTGAGTAAGTCATTTGAAGATCTTTATAAACTTACATCGAATTTTCGCTAATGTGCGCCAACATCAGACAAGAGTGGCATTGAACATGTAGTGACAAAACAGACAAGAGTGGAAGCTAATTCTAGTTCTACAGGTTTGTCATCTTTTTCCTCTTTTAATGAAATTGTTTATATGCGAATACTGATCATTATTCTTCATTATCAATGGATGATCAAATAAATTTTGATTTGTTAATTTTTTAGAAACAAAATGCAAAAATTTATAAAATTTTATCCCAAATTGTTTGCAATGTACTACCGATGTAAGCCTCCACGGTTGTTTTGGAGTCATATTTTTCATCAAGCGGGAGGGGGTGTCGGATAATAGAAGGAGTCGTCTTAGCCCCGAGTCACCCGAGTTATGTATATGTTAGAAGGAATATCTTGATGCAAAATACCGGGAGTAGAATAAACTAGTTAATTATAGGAAGAACAATAGTTCGAGCGTTGAAAATCTTCCAGATGATTAGGTAATTTTCTTTTATTTTCCTTTTATAACATTTTAGAATAATTCTTTTCTCAAAATATAGTTTAAAATTTTCCCGTGCATTTTTTTAAAACAAATTAAATGTATTTAAAAAAATACACATGAGAATGTGATTATTTACAAGCAAAATAAATATTTTTTATCACTTTTTTTGGACAATTAATCCTTTATATAAAAAAAATATTTAGGTAACTTCGCCTGCTTGTTTACAAGCGGTCCCAAACTCGGATTAAAGGATGAAGGGATATGAACAAATTTATCATAAATGTAATTTTGCCGCAAAAAAGAATTAAAAAAAAATTTGCTTGGGCCCAGGTCTGACCCTTAATTTTGGGCCAAGGGCTTGGACTAGGACCGGTCCCGCATATTCTTGAGATGGCCTGTCCCGTTTTCCTAAAGAGCCCAAAGGATCCGGGTTGGGCCGGCCCAAGCCCGACCTTTTGATATCGACCTCCATCTGTAAGTCTTCACAATCTATCTCTAACATCATCTATAGATAACAAACTAAGATATTTTTTTTTCATATGATGACCTAAAAACTGACATTAGGCATGTGGGTGCTCTTGAACAATGTTCGTGCTTGCCTAATTCCAAGTGATTATTTGGGTTATAAGGGTTTGACAAATTCATAGGAAAAAAATGTCCACCATGTATGGTAGATGTATATGCCGATCAAAACTACTTCCTCCGTGGTTTTGGCTTCGTAGTTCTAGATCACTACATCCATAAAATTTTATCCTCTCATTCTAGAACAAGAGGATAAGAATCCATGTATTTGACATTATGGATGCATACAAAGCATCACAAAGTCTATGATCTTAAACAGTTCATCTCTTTGGCCGAGGACAATTAAGGCGGAGCGAGTACATGGTTGGGGGCCCAAACACAAACTATAACACCCGATCAAAAAACTTAAGTCAGTATGGTCTCTGTGCATACATAAAGACAAACGCAACACTTGACAGATACAAAAATCATTAACTCATTAGGTCTCGAGAGTCCTATTTGAAACTAACGATGTGAAATACCACCAAAATGACATGAGACTTTACTATATTTAAAACTAACGATGAGAATCCATGTATTTGACAGTATGCATGCATTCAAAACGTCACAAAGTCTATATATGATCTTAAGCAAATCATCTCGTTCACTACTAAAAAAAGTGGTTTAGGCGACACTAGAAAAGTGTCGCTAATGACAGTAAAAGTGTCGCAAAGTAATTTCCCGACACTTCATCAACGGTTTTATTAAGCGTCGCAAATTTGGGCGTCGGGAATTTCCCGACACTTGTTACAAACGTCGCCGTTCCACTTACGACACGTTTGTGCGACACTTTCAAGTGCCACTTATGGGGTCAATAGTCAACTCAAGTATGCGACACTTTTGAAAGAAGTGCCGCTAAAATTAGCGACGCTTTCACTAAAATGCCATTTTTATTTGGCGGCATTATTTTTGAAATGTCGTTAAATTAGCGACACTTTCTTCAAGTGTCAGTTTTGTTTAGCGGCATTATTTAGCAACGCTTCTTTTCAAGTGTCAGTATTTATTTGGCAACACAGTCTTTGAAACGTCGTTAATTTAGCGACACTTCCATCAATTGCCAGTTTTGCTTTTTGTGGCATTATATTAGAAATGTCATTTCTATTTACGGCACTTTTAAGCAATTGTCACTGATTTTTTACCTAGCGTATTGTGGAATCTATTAAAAGTACATTGGTCTAATACAACATAAATAATGCACAACTAGTCGATCTATCGAGCTTATAAATTCATCATTAAAAACAAGCTAGTGTCATTCATCAAGCATATCATATCCAACATTCACATCCTAATTACATAATCATCCGAAAGTTATCAATTTCAAAACATACAAATATAATTTCATTGAACAATCAACCTAATTAAAGATATATACATCTCATCCAAAATGTCATCACAATGCATATAGCTTCTTTTAAGTCCAATAAAAGCATTGATGTCTTCTAGTCATATGAACCTGAAAATTAAAAAAGTCAAGAAAGAAGGTTATAAACTTAACCGGTATAACATAAGTCAAATTAAACCGAAAAACTAGTCAATAAACAGAATGCATTAAGAAAGATAAGCACTCGTCTACGTACCCTTTCATTCTTGCATCCTATTTTGCAAATTTTTCAAAGTGACGAAATTCTTCTTTACTTTTTTATGTTGAGAAACCTGAACAATTAGATAATACGTAATCATTAGTTACACAAAGGAAGAGACACAATCATATGAAAAACAACCATGCACTTATGTAAATATTTATAAACCAAAAAAACAAAAGCATTAGTTTGTAACGAAAATCCACATCATAGGCAACGAATACGGACTTCACGCGACAAATAACAACGTTTATGGTTTCTGCAACAACAGGGTTCTAAAAAGACGGGTGGCATGGTGTCAAGTTTCCTCGCTAATTATGTGGTTTAAACCAGCATGCCTATATTGATTGATGTTAGCTTCCCAACCTGAATTTCAGTTCAGCATGCCTATATTGAATGATGTGGTTTAAACCAGCATGCCTATATTGAATGGTGTCAAGTTTCCTCGCTAAGTAAGAGCCTTGAATCTACTAGATGGCACAGTGCTCTTGGATGGGAGCTTCCATTTCTTCCGTTTCTGGATTGAACTCTTAACAGATAGTTTCTAGCAAAATTATCATTGCAAGTTGGATGATGCCTACGTACTGAGCTATATCAACACCATCACCACTGCAATCCGAACACAAACTCGCTGCCAAAAATCTGAAGTTCTATATATAAATATGTGATTTGTATTTATATTTCAAAGCTTCCTTAACCTCTGAAGTTCTATATATAAATCTGTGATTTGCATCATCAAATTAAAGGAGTCACCAAAAGCTCTCCGAGAGCTTCTTTACTCTCTCCATTAAACAACTACCAAAGTAGCTTCTGAAATTTACCATTACTGTCTAATGTCTCTTCTTGATGCACTTTTGAAGCCTAGACAAATTATTTTCCAACCTAAACACTGTCTCCTGCCATTCCACCTAAATATGCAATCTTGACATGCACAATACAATCATTCATCCATACTGAACATATGACAGAGAGAATATCTAGCTAATAGTAAACACTTGAAAGTCGAAACATCATGATCGACACACCTCTTTCATTTCAGAATCTCTACAGCCTTTTGGTGACATACTTAAAACTTCTTAAAGCTGAAATAGTTTTAACACACCTCTTTCTGTGGAGTAGAGCGTTTTCTTGGTGAAGCCCGTAGCATGTGCATCACGTTCCCTTGATCTTGAGGCATTTGCTTCTGTGGAATTGGCTGCTGCACATTAAAGTGTTTTCTTGGTGAAACTCGTGGCACGTGCTGCATATTCCCTGGACGTACTGTACGAGATAATGATACCACTCGACGACTACTTGATTCATCAGGAACCTGATACCATTAACATGGGGTATAATGTGTAATAATTAGATAAAAGAACTTCAAATTCTCACAAAGGAAATAGTGAAACTTAACTTGTCCAGTTCCGGAAGAAACGTCCTGGGAAGACTGCATCGACAACATCACAGTCCGTACATGGGACATCATGTTCTCTTGCATTTTAGCCTCCAACTGTGCCTTTATGGTTGATACTTGAGTTGATACTTGGGCTGCTACCTGAGTTTGCATCTCTTGTTCCATTTCAGCTCGCATTTCATCTTTCATTGTAGCCTCCAATTGTGTTTTGATAGTTGATACTTGACTTGACACCATGGCACCCACCTTCGCCTTCCCTTTTTCCACTTCTATACCCACATAAACACAATCAACAATCACACAACATGGCTGCAACAGCAGTCATTCCCACAAAAACCAATGTACATGCCCACCCACGACACAGCACCATGCATGGCTGCCCACCATGGCAGCCACCTTCTCCTTCCCTTTTCCACTTCTACACCCACCTAAACACCCTATAAACCCACCCACGACACAGCACCATGGCTGCCCACCATGGCACCCACCTTCGCCTTCCCTTCTTCCACTTCTATACCCACATAAACACAATCAACAATCACACAACATGGCTGCAACATCAGTCATTCCCACAAAAACCAATGTACATGCCCACCCACGACACAGCACCATGCATGGCTTCCCACCATGGCATCCACCTTCTCCTTCCCTTTTCCACTTCTACACCCACCTAAACACCCTATAAACCCACCCACGACACAGCACCATGGCTGCCCACCATGGCACCCACCTTCACCTTCCCTTTTTCCACTTCTATACCCACATAAACACAATCAACAATCACACAACATGGCTGCAACAACAGTCATTCCCACAAAAACCAATGTACATGCCCTCCATCATGGCTGCTCCTACACAGTTGTTATTGCAGTGGTTATTCCCTGCTTCCATATCCTCCATATATTAAGATAAATACCAAGAACATATATTAAGTTTTGGAGACAAATGACTTCAGCTATTACACACATTATATAACTTTATACCTTAATGTGGTTCCATATAGCATCCTTGTTAAGCTTTGGTACCTTCCTCCACTCGATATAATTCAGTGGTGCCAAAATCCCGTTGCGTGCAAGAACTCCCAAATGTGATGCAAGTTTAGTCCCTGATTCCAGAATTGGTTGGCCAAGCTCATTAGTGGGAATTTCCAAAATGCTTCCATTTTCACCCCACCCACCATGCATCATTGTTGGGCCTCGAGTATTTGTCTGATCAGGCTGCTCCACGCTTATAACTGTTCATCAAATTCAGGTTACTGCTACAAGACATTCCATTTCTATCGCTCAATCACTATATATCAGATGCATAGATCTCATGCTTGAGAGTATGTAAATGTTCTGTGCTTTAATGAAATAAGGGACATCTTACCCAAAAAAATGCACCAGCAAAAACAAAAATGAAAATTGTAGCCCTTTGGGTGTTTATATATTGACATATACTGGACTTTTCTTAACAGAAAGAACACATGGAAACTTGACATATACTGACATATACATGAAAACAGTCTAGTATATTGACATATATTGGACTGTTTCCAGCATAGTAATTGAAATGAAATAGGCCAAAATTGTACACGTCTTATTATTGTACCTGCCACATGCTCATAATCTTCTTGATGGTTGTTTGTTGGTTCACTGTTTGTTGGCGAGGTGCCACCTGCAGTAGTGGCTGCCCAGCTTCGTGGTGGCTCAGGCATGGTGGCATTGACCTCTTGATGCTCATCTTGACGCTCCTCATCAGGGTTTGGCATAGCTCCTGCATTTCTTTGTGCCCCATGTCTACTAATTGCCATTATGCCTATGTAGTATTACAATCAAAGGTATATTTCACCGGTTAACAGGCAACAAAATAGAATATACAGAGAAAGACTACTTTGTTTCACATCGTAAACATGGTATAAGAAAGTAGCATAGAAACTAAAGAAGATGAAAGCAAATCTTTAAACTTCACATGAGGTTACATTGCAAACACGGTATAAGAAAGTAGCATAGCAAGTAAAAAAGATGAAAGCAAATAACCAAAATCATTAACAGAGTATCCAAAAAAAGAAAAAGAAATCTACTCGAAATTCTAAGGTCGTTCAACATTTATCAACTGAGCATCCATTATCGTACTTTTCTCCTCTTTCTCCTTTGCCTAGGATCATTGGTGAGTGTGGGGTCAACTTCAGTTCCAACTAAACCTTGCCTTACCCAGGTAACATCCTCATCACATATGAACGTTGAGTCATCCAAAGATTGCTCATTCCAAAAATTAGTATGATACTGACTATGAGCTTCGTCTGGAGATTCTTCTTCAAGAAGATCAAAAAAGTCTCTAGGCTTTGCCTTGACAACGATGTGCCAGTCTTCTTCTACCGCATCTTGGACATAAAAAACTTGTTCAGCTTGAGATGCAAATATAAACGGTTCATCTGATATGCTATGTGAATGCGCCAAATGGTTGAAGTTTACAAGCGTAAAACCCAAGCCATCTCGGTCAACAAGTCCAGTACCATTATCTACCCAGTCACACTTGAATAGCACAAACCTATATTTTTTAGAATAATGTAGAACTATGATGTCTGTCAAGACTCCATAGTAGTTTACATCTCCCGCTATAGGATTCATGTCTCTTGCACTTGCATAACTATCTGTATTTGCCTTAACCATGACCCCACTATGCTGAGTTATTCTATTACTCTCGCGAGCCTTCGTGTGATACTTAAATCCATTTATAACATATCCTGTATATCTCTCTGCCTTCTTTAAAGGACCCATTGCCAATGATATAATTTCTTCAGATAATGCCTCGTCACCTTCCTCGTATAGCTTTTGGACCTATTTTCAAATGGTGGAAAAAGTTTCAGGTTAAAGATTGCACCCACATTAGAATTAACTTGAAGTGAAGCAATAGATACTACACTCATTTTACTTACATGATTTCTAAACCATATGTGAAAAGTCTCATTATGAACTTTATTGACATCATGCGGTCGAAGTCGGCGATTACTCCTTCTAATGGATGCATGATGTTCACTGCATAAATTATATACTGAGTTACAAAACCACGCGAACATAGGAAAAAAACCATATTCATGTCAGATTCTCACCGTCGATATTGAGTTATTGCATCAGAGTTGACAAGAACATATCGGTGTGCTTGTGCATATGAAACGTCATCAAGTACAAATCCCTTTGATGCCCCTAAAGGGCGACCTCCTACCGAATTCCTAGTACTGTCTCCGCCATCATCAAGCCTAAACGGTCGATTCAACTTTGTCTCAACATCGTTATTTAGATACCTTGAGCAAAATATGACGCACTCCTCTAACCAGTATCCTTCTGCAATTGATCCCTCTGGACGGCTTCGAGTCCTTACATAGCCCTTAAGAGTAAAAAGGTATCTAAAATGCCAAATAAAAAATAAAAGCTCAATAAGAAAGTTATCACACGTGGGCCATAACTAACAAATAACATCAAACTAAATTTAGAAGCAATAACACACCTCTCAATAGGGTACATCCAACGATACTGTGGTGGTCCACCTATCAAAGCTTCTTCGGCTAAATGAATAACCAAATGCTCCATGATATCAAAAAATGATGGCGGAAATATCCTCTCAAGGTGGCAAAGTGTAAGCGCAATACGTGATTGAATATGACTCAATTCTTCAACATGCATGACTTTTGAGCAAATTTGCCTAAAAAAGTTGCTCAGCTCAATCAAAGGTTTCACTACGTTCTCCGGCAACACGCTTCGCAGAGAGATAGGAAGTAGCTGTTGAATAAGGATATGGTTATCATGACTTTTGAGTCCCGAAATACTTCGTTTTTGAAGATTGACACGTCGTGATATATTCGAAGCATAACCATCTGGGACTTTAACCCGCTTCAAGACTTTCAGCACATCATATTTGTTCTTATTATCCAGAGAGAAAGATGATGGTGGCAAATAAAATTTGTTACCCGCCCGTTGTTGAGGATGCAGTGCCTTTCGAATACCCATTTCCTTTAGATCATTGCGAGCATTTAAATTGTCCTTTCCTCTACCATCTATATTCAACAACGTCTACAGTATGTTGTCACATACATTTTTCTCAATATGCATCACGTCAAGATTGTGACGTAGCAAATTGTCCTTCCAATAAGAGAGCTCAAAGAATATACTTAGCTTTTTCCAATTATGTGCCTCACTATCATCCTCATTGTTGTCTCTTTTCCTCTTCTTACTTTCTTGAGCTTTACCCTTACCAAACTCATTCTTTATGTCCTTAACTTGCTCATAGACTTCAGCTCCAGATAATGGAATGGGCTTTGGATCTAATTCAACTTCACCATCAAAAGAAACTTTATCTCTTCGAAACTTATGCCCCTGATCCAACCATCTACGATGTGTCGGATAGCACTCCTTCTTTCCATGACGCAGACGACGAGACTTTGTGTACCTGTGACACAAAGGACACGCCAGCTTCCCTTTCGTGCTATATCCCGACAACATTGCATATCCTGGAAAATCACTTATCGTCCACATTAGTGAAGCGCGCATCTTAAACATTTGATTGCTAGCTGCATCATAAGTGTCTACACCAATCCATAGTTCCTTGAGCTCGTCAACCAAAGTACGCAAGTACACATCTATGTCATTACCTGGTCCCTGAGGACCATCTATTAGAAGAGACATCATCATGTATTGTTGTTTCATGCAGTTCCAGGGAGGCAAGTTATATGGAATCAAAATTACTGGCCATGTGCTGTGAGCTATATTCATACTCCTAAACGGGTTAAATCCATCCGAAGATAATCCAAGTCTTACATTACGTGGATCACTTGCAAAATCTGGATGAAGTTCATCAAAATGTTTCCAAGCACGAGAATCAGCAGGATGCCTTAGAACCCCATCATCAGTACGCTCATCTGCATGATACCTCATAAGAGATGCTGTCTTTGGTGACATGAAGAACCTCTGAAGTCTTGGTATCAAAGGGAAGTACCTCACTACCTTGGCGGGTATCTTCATTTCCCTAACTTCATCATCATTTGGTATAGCCTTTGACTGTTTGTATCTAGGGGTATGACAATGTAAACACTTGCGCTCATAAGCTGTCTCTTTCCAGTATATCATACAGTCATTGGAGCACGCATGTATCTTCTTATAATCAAGCCCTAAATTCCCAATTATCTTTCGAGCTTCGTAGAATGACTTTGGTAATGTTTCGCCTCTAGGGAATGCATCTTTCAATAACTTAAGCAGCATTGTAAATACCTTGTCACTCATTGCACTCAGACACTTTATATTCAACAGCAAAATAAGGAACGAGAGTGTCGAATACTTCTCACAACCAGGATACAACTCTTTTTCAGCTTCCTTTACGAGATTGAAGAACTTCTTAGTTGCATCGTCGAGGTCATCACTACTTTCATTTCCTTCCCCACTATATCTCTCATCTAGCTGATTAAACAGAGGGACACCAAAAGCATCACGTATCATTTCTTGTGTTCTATCACCCACGACTGGTTCAGGAACAGAACTTGAAGTCAATGATGATTCGCCATGGAAAATCCAATGTGTATAGCTACTTAGAAAACCATCAACCACAATATGTTCTGCCACATCTACTTTCTTCACGAATTTCATGTTACGACACTTCGTGCATGGGCATAGTATCTCTGTAGCATTAGGTCTATCCTTGGAGGCAAACTCAACAAACTCATCAGCACCTTTCTCATACAAAGGATCCAATCTATTTCGTATATTAATCCAACTCTTATCCATATTGATTTTGAGCCTGAGAGTGTACAAATGAACAAAATAATTATATCCTTAAATCACATAAAGAATATTGTCCTAGATAGTTGAGAAGCCAAATTCTTGATTACATTAAAGAAAAACCAATAATCTGGCCTACACATATTTGCTACTATTCAATATCTGGGAAATGCTAATTCACTGCCACAAGAAGCAGGCCACTGTTATCACCACTGGTATTCTTACACTGCCCATATACCCATGAAAAGGAAACTCCAAAAGCGCTTCCCGCAACTTCTTCGTACTAATTTAAATGGTAATGCAGGAACTTATAGGGTAAGCTGGAGACAAATTTCATGCGTTTATAAGAACGCCGCGCACACACAGAACACACTTGTGTAGGTAAACATGCACATATTTATATGTTCAGTATACTGTGATATAGTACTTCTCAAGATAGAAGGAAAAGGAAAAAGAAAAATGATCCATTCTTGCATTCAGCACACATTCGTTGAGAATATATTCTTAACTTTGAAACAACATAATACCTTGATCACAAAAGAAAATGGAGCAACAAAGTTAGAATTCGCTATGTCCTCTTTTCTTGGTCTGCACTTCTCTAATCTTTTGAAACTTTAACTAGCTTTTATGAAATCATAGCAGTGAATCCTAGACCAATTCAACAAAAGAAAGATCTAGACATACATAAGGCACGAATTAAGGAACGCAAAAAATCACATCAAATACGATTAGTTGCACACGTAACCACATGTTGGCAAGAGATTAAGCGCAATGAACATTGTTCAAAAGTGTATAGAACTGTTGGACATTCAGGACTTAAACTATCCCAAGGGCTCCAAAAACCTCTCTGAAGAGCTTGTGCATTCTTTTTCTTTCCATAAAGCCTAGTACATCATGTTAGAAAACAGGATTTACCAACATCCATGAACACAATTCCTAGCATTCTACAACTCAAGCATCTTGTGTCTACAGTATGTTAGATAGTCAATTCCTAACAAGCTGTTGTGTCTACAGTCTGTTAGATAGTTACACACACCCTTGAGATAGTTTAAGTCCTGAATGTCCAACAGTCCTGAATGTCCACCATAATCATTTCACACAAAATGGAACAAAAGTTATGAAAAACATGCTACAGATTACAAACATTGGGCAATCCTGTTTCTGTTTCTAAGTCTTTAATAGTCTCTGTTTTCCTCAAAAGATAGCAGAGAATATGGTATATATGCAACTCCATCAAGTTTGGGGCAAAGGTTCATTATAACATTGAGCTTTGCATATAATAATCTTCCAGCAATGTCAATAAACATGTCACAGGTTTTTACCTGGAACTAATGCAGGATTAAGCGCCCAGCAGCCTCTCAGACGGCCTTCTTTTTCCGTCGTGAGCTGAAAAGCAAGAATTCGACGTCAAAATTTAACGAACATTAAGAGATGGTGGTGAATCTTAACATACCATACCTTGCTGAAAATGAATCGGAATTGCACACGTCACTGTGCAATAATTTACAGCGAATTGATTGCGAGAGAGACCATGAGAGCAGCAAGAGAGCGTAATTAAGGAAGAAGATGGGATTTGGGCGACGGCGGTCTTGAAAGTGGAGGCTGAATCGGTTCAAGTTTCCAACGGCTGAACCGACCGCTGAATCGACACGAGCAACAGCGATTTGGGGAGAGTGCGAGGGAGGCTGATTGTCGGATGTTCGGAGAAGATGAACAACAGCGATTAAACACGAGCAACAGCGATTTGGTTCCCGATCGCGATGTATGTAGCGGGACTGTAGAAGACGAGTACTGTAGCACGCCCCTATTTGGCCGAAAATTTTGGCGCCACGATTTCCCACTATTTCTTTTTGCTCCGACGTTTATTCACTTTTTGGGTCAAACCGACGTTTATTCACTTAGACGAGTAAAGATAAAAAACGAAATAAAAGACCAAAACGACGTCGTTTAGAATCCAAGAGCTATGGCATTTACTGTAAGTGTCGCTATTAAACGACATGTCAGTAAATGACGCTTAATTAGTGTCGCCAAAAGTAAACCGACGCTTAAACAATGGCACTTAATAAACCGTCGGAAATTTTGTGACACATTAATATATGTGTCGTAAATTTTCCGACATTGTGATGGAAATGCCACAAAATATAATTAATTTATGGCACTTTTGTAAGCGTCGGAAATTAAGCGTCGCCTAAACCACTTTTTTTAGTAGTGGTTGGCTGAAGACAGTATTTTAAATAAAATAAAAAAGACATGTATTGTATAAAGAGGTTACGGTGGAACGAGTCCATGGCCGAAGGCCCAAACACAAACTATAATACTTTATTAAAAAGTTTAAGATATGTGAAACCATGTATATAAGGCTTATGTGTTGAAATGCAATTTGTCATCTATCGGATGTGAAATTGATATATAGAATACCTGTTAATAAGCCACGTGACGCGACTGATTTTTGTGGGCATAGTACGTGGAAATATTGACTGGGTGACGGTGGTGAACTAATTTTGAAAGTGTCTAGTAAGGGCTGGATCGACCAGCTTTAATACCAGGTGAAAGCATTCAACTCAAAATCAATTGACTATAAGGAGAGAGGCTTACAAGACTTGTATATTTAAGTATTACTCCGTATTTGTTTTTTACCAGATATGGGATTGATACCCAATGTGACACTGATACATGTGAGATTTATATCTCTCAACAAAGTCATTGGGGGTCTGTATACATACATATGGACAAAGTCTAACACTTCACCTATACACATTTACTATGTCCCAGGGAGTCCTATTTTTAGAATTATTTATGTGAAATATCACCAAAATGACACGATAGTTTTCTATTTTCTTTGTATTTGGTGATCTGGATTCTTCTGTTAAAAAAAATATAGTATGGAATGGAAGGAATACCTGATTGCTGACTCTGGACCATTTTTATTTCCATGTGATGATAAGTTGGTGTTGACACGAAAGAGGAAATATGTGTATAAAACATGTGAAGAATGCACATTAAGTAATATGGGAAGTGGGATTTGGCAATGCATACTTTCAACTTTTTTCTAAGTGAAATAACCAAATTATAGTCCCAAAAATAAGTTGGTCTGCTTAACAAGATCGGCAAAGCAAACAAACTTTTAAAACGATATATCGACAGTCACGGAATGCGAGGGGGTAGAAGTGATGAAAAATCAGCGGATAAGAAAATGTAAATGCATGATCAAGCAAGGACAACTTATATTCCAAAGATATGAAGACGCAATTGAATGCGGAACAACGTGGCTCATAACCTTGCGATATGATAGGATGTTGATGATATTGTTGGATGGTATAGTGAGGCCCTAGATTTTCTTGTTGGTCACAAATAATAATGAAAAACTCCTCTAAGAAAATAATCAAAAATGATTATCGTATTTGTCGCCCTTCTTTTCCATCGTTAGATTTTCGTACATTTTGAGTACAATGAGTGGCTTCCGAGTATAAAGGTCTTCCATTTCTCAGTAGGCGCGTAGGCAGTATCCCCAGTTTCGTATACGGGTAATTTTTTCAAGAAAATATTGTATTCAGTAAGGAACTATTACAATTAATCTCCATATTTGTGTACATAGGAAAGTTTTGGCACTTTGCTTTCATAAGGTTTCATGGCTTGTGTTGCTGTTAAAAATATGCTCTGCGTATCTTCCGGAAGCCTGGACCGATGACCTGCAAGACAGAAAACGAGTGACTGCCGGGTGGAGTTTCCGGCAGAGAATTCTCCGATAATTAAGTCAGAACACAGCTACATGATAATAACTCTGAATAAGCATGAAATACACAATATGTCATCATCCTTATACCTGGGGGGTTAGACCCCTTTATATAGCTGTAGGAGAAGACTCCTAATAGGACTGGGCCGTGGGCCAGATGTGTTAGGATCGCGTCCTTAAGGATCACGTCACGATCTCTGATAAGATAATTATTGATCTCCCAGTTTAACTGGGATTGCCGGGTATTCCCCAATTATTGGGAGTTATATCAGCTTCCACAAGGATAATCTATGTGAAGACATTGCAAAACCATGGGCTGGAGCTTGCCGCCAAAGTAGAAACCCTGTTTCTACTAGAATTACAGCCTTAATGCTACCCTCTGTTTCACGCATGCCCTGTTTTATAAATCACATGGAAATCAAATTGAATGAGCCCCATTCATTAATTTAGATAATTGTTAAGCAGAAGAGACCACAAGGATCGACGTGTGGAGATTCAATAAAATAAACTTCACAAGGATGCGTCTTAATCTTGTTAAGGTGTCAACTACGATAATCCCGAAGTACATAGTACGGTGATTGGACGGTTTTGTTCTTCATGTTAAAGAAATTAAGTTTTGAGTTTTTATTGTTAGGGTCGGTGAGAAGCACCTTTTGTTGGTTAATTTGATGGGAACTTATACTTGTGTTTGACCTACATACAATGACAGATATTTATATGCAGGTACACTAGAAATTATTATGGTATACCACTAAAACACGTTATTTTTAACAAATTAATGTGCATTTACGTAGCAAGCGGCACAACCACCTTGAATCAAACTTCACTTTGGTTGTCTGCATCGACAATTAATAGAGCTAACCATAATGATTCAATTTATAGACGAAAAGTCCAGAGGTGGGCCACAAGCCAAGATAGCAAATGTTGTTTATTAACCCGCTTACATGTTATTTCACCGCCTCATACTTGCTATAAGGTTGAGAATTGTTACTAATTTATGCAGTTATAACCCGCTAAAAGGGGAGATGGCAATTCATGGTAAAAATAGCATCTCCAAAAATATAAAAAAAAAATGAAAAAGTCTACCAAATGCAGTTTTAACCCGCTAAAAGGGGAGATGGCAATTCATTATCAATGTTTATATCTTTGTCCATTTGAAATAAAAATACTTAGTCCTTGTCAATGAAAAAGTCTACCAAATTGCAAAGGAGGATTCCAAGAAAATATATAAAAATGTTAAGTTTCTATCTCTCAACCAACAGTTGAAACTAAAACATTGACCACTATGCGAATACTTCATTATTTAACAGAAAAAATAAACATGCAGATTACATGGTGAATTATGCATGAAATTAAGAATATAAAATATTTCACCACAAAGTTTTTTAATGGCAAAAATAGCATTCGAGTAAGCAAAGCAGAGTTTTTTTTTTTTTTTCCTGGCACATTTTTTGCAACAACTTATCCCTTTTATGGATCAGTTTATGTTACATGCATAATAATGGTTCAAGGATGAGCCTGATAATGGATCAGTTTATCTTCATGCTATACTACTTTCTGATTGTGACTTCATGTCGTAGATGAGCGCTAATGTCAGGATAAGCCTGTTGGTCCCAAAAATTTTGTGTAAATTAACTACTAGCCGCAGAGGGTTGCATGTTATCCAAGGAAAAGACGGTGTACGATGTCTAAAAAATATTTAAGTGACTGCCCATGCATTAGCCATTTTAATGATAAAGTAAGGTGCATAAACTGATGTATATTAGAAAGTTCAAGAAAAGTTGCTAAACATATTTGCAAATAAGGAAAAAACCTCCATCTCAGATATTTTATTCATGTGATGACACGTGATCAATGTTCCTGCTGGCCTTGTGCCATGTGATTATTATTTGGGTTATGAGGGGTTGACAAGTTCATATGAAAACCATGTCTACCATCTAAGGTATGCGGATTTGGCTTTCATAGTTCTAGATCACGACGCTTGCGAAATTTATTTAAGAATGTGAGGAAGAGAGTCCATGTATTTGACAGTATACACGCATACAGAGCGTCACAAAATTTATGATTTTAAACAAATCATCTCTCTTACCGAACACAATATAAAAAGCGTACATTTATTAGGAGAAAAGGCGAAGCGAGTCATGGCTGAAGGTTCAAAGACAAACTATAACACCCAATCGAAAAGCTTAAGTCAATAGGATCTCTATGCATATATATAGACAAATGCAACAATTGACCGACACACAAGTTATTAACCCATTAGGTCTCGATAGTCCTGTTTTTAAAATTTACAATGTGAAATATCATCCAATTGACACGAGACTTTACTGTATTTGATAGTATGCATACATATAAAGCAGAAACCATGGGGCTGGAGCTTTCCGTCAAAGCAGAAACCATGTCTGCACTAGAATTACAGCCTTAATGCTACCCTCTCCTTCACGTATGCCTTGTTTTATAAATCACATGGAAATCAAAACGAATGAGCCCCCATTGCATTTTCAGCACGTTCCAATCTTCAAGGTTAATTACTTAGTTTGGCTTAGCTTTGAGATAAGATGATAGCCGAAAGATAAGAATACCCAAATTTAGTCAAGCATCTCAACTTCCAACTTTCTACTCAATATCATGATGGTTGGCGGACGGACAACTCCTCACTTTTGGAGCAATTCCACAAGAAAATGGGTGCCTTTTTCACTTTCTACAATGGTCGAAGATTCCAATTCCAACTCTCTATCCAAACACCCCACCCAGGTTGTTCATTGTTTATTCACATGATTAAAGTTGTCAAAGCAATTCATACTTTCAATAATTAATGAGAAGACTATAAAGCCTGATGGAATAACTTTAACTGCTCTCAGAGTCGTAAAAAGATACAACACGTCGTATAGCAATAATTATTGTCGTTCGATATTTTTAGTGTTTCTTATTTAGTAATGCTAAAAAATACTGCTAAAGATTATTGGAGAAAGTGTTAGCAGAAAAATTACTAAAAATATTTAGCGAAACTAATATTGTTATATAAGATATTGTAACTATCTTTTTACAAACAGAGTAGCAGTAAAGTATTTTTCCAATCTAATTAGCTATTTATCTGGGTAGAAGCCATTTTACTTTGTCACTAAAAACTACCTTTACACTATTGAGGGCTACATGTAACATTATTGTCTTTTCATCTGATCAAAAGCATTGTTCATCTTTCAGCTCCTCGTGTTAAATATCCATCTATTCTCCATAGATGAGCTAATTGCTCTACATCTTTTCTTTGGGGAAAAAGAAAAAAAAACACTCTCATGCTCATAGCTACCCAGTTTCAAATGAATGGCCGAGATTTTACAACTACAAAGTTGATAGTCATTATCAACTACAAAGATTTTGGGTTTGATTTGATTAAATCTGCTCAGCCACCATATAACCCATTGGAAAAGAGTAGCGCTGCTTTGTTTGGTTAGCAAATTCGTTGTATTTGTTTTATATTTTTGAATTGTAGAAAATATAGTGTTAAAATTTATATTGTAACTCAATTTATTGTTCCATTAGTAAATTTGAGTTTACATTCGAATAAGGTTGTCTTTGGATATGAAATCCAAATATGCACGTACTTATGATGAACGAGAAAAATGAAAAGTGCAAGTATAAGAATATATTTGCAAAAATAAACGGATAGTCATCAAATGAGAAATAATTAATAATGTTCCTATATAAAAAATAATGCATACCAACTATATTACAAATATGGGAGGGAGGGAGAGAGAGAGAGAGAGAGAGAGAGAGAGAGGGAGAGAGAGAGAGAGAGAGAGAGAGAGAGGGAGGGAGAGAGAGAGAGAGAGAGAGAGAGAGAGAGAGAGAGAGAGAGAGAGAGAGAGAGAGAGAGGAATTTTGAGGTTAATTGTTTGGTTTTGTAAAAGTGGTAGGACTTCGGTTAGTAAATGGAGATTGTAAAAACTTTTGAAATTGGATAAAGAAACTAAAATTTTATTTACTCTAAAACCTGAATCATGTAACCAAGCAAAGTGTAAATATTGGTCATGAACCCCAATATTTCCTACGTTAAAAAGAAAAAACAGCAGCAGCTAAAAGACTAATATAGGGCAGTAGGCAATTTCATAAATTGGAGAAAAAAATCCATTGCAGGGGAAATATTTTCTATAGGATGATCCATTAGGTACCACCCGAACTTAGTCCATATATTTAAAGTTTTAAACAATTTAGCCCTCTAATCTATCTCATGAAAAAGGATAGGACACACACACACACACATAATATGCTAACTGCGAAAGAATGATGGCTACGATATCTTTTTTACAAGCGTCACTACGATGTCTTTATATACAAGTATCACTAAAAGTTATCACCGGTCAAAGCTAATAGACGATAGACAAAGTGTCTCGCTTGGGTAGCTTTCCCATTTAATAAAACTATCAATGAACGATACTTATCTTCGACACTTAGCTTACTAGAGACTAAATTAGATTACTTAAGTCTGACTTTGGACCCTCGAGATTTGGTCATAAGCTTTGATAAATATTTGAACCTATTGATTCTCTCGTCTCTCAACAGGACTTTGGAATTGGTCCCGTTGCATCTCAAACCCAAGCTAATAGCAACTCCAAGAGAGCTGCTATCAAAATTAGGATATGGATCCTCTGTTGTACAACATTCCTATTATAATAGCTTAAGTGATGTCACTAGGTGTTTCAGTATTGTTGCTAAAGTGTATAATGACAATTTTTTGTCACTAATATACATTTAGCGACATATTTCAGTTAGTGCAAAAGTGATATATAGTAGAGGATCTTGATCCTCCGATTAGTACCAAGTATCCACCCTTACTCCTAAAGTGGTTGTCGATTATTAAGTACGTTCTCGGCAAGCTTTAGTGTTAAGGTAATAAGACGATCCCTGTATCCAGCAATCTGACACATTTCCACCATTGCAATATACCTCCTGAATATATTGAGAACACGATAAGAGCATTCAACTTAACCTCTACAACTAATGCTTGCTAGAATGGTTGTTTACATTTCCAAGAGGGGGGATAAATCAACAAACAAGATGATCCAAGACTTTAGACAATCCTGAAACATAATTACATGGTTCCCGTTCACCGTTGGCATTCCTCCAAGGGACCACGAGCCCTCGAATGAAATAGTTTTACTCAAGCAGGCCAGGTCCCAAGCATATCATGCATGTAGTTAGTACTCAGTAGAAAACAATTTGATACTTCATCATCCTTAAAACCCACCAACTGGCAAAATAATATCCACACAACACGAACCAGAAATGAGATCTGTTGAGACGATGAAAAGAGGGCACATCTAAACCAAGCAAACTGGGTAGCCCCTCGCCCCAGAGACAGCGTTCACACCCTCCCACCCTCCCCCCCCCCCCCTCCCCCTTCTTCTGCAAAAAGATAACACACCCCCAAAAAGATAACAAAAGAGGAATGGACATATTGCAGAAGAGCAGGTACCATAAAATTATCATGCCTGAGATCGACAATAAAATACCTTTTATGTGTATTGTCAGACGAAGAAACACGATCTTGACGGGAACACGTATTGATAATTTCATCCACCTCCTGTCTTGAATCTAGTAAACAAGAACAGCCGAGCACCGTATATAAAATAAACAAAGAAAGCAACAAAGGACTATTGAAATGCCTCGAATCCTGAATCCTGTTAAACCTCTTTACCTTGTTAAGTAGCAAAGACTTTTCGTGAGCTGCTCTTTCAAGAGCAGTTGACGCTGCACTAAGAAGAGAAACTGTAGAGGTGTCAAACGGGCCGGGCGGCCCGCGGGCTGGCCCGACCCGGCCCGGTTCTGGCCCGGCCCCGTGGATGAACAGTAGAGGCCCGCACACATAGGGCCTGGGGCCTGGGCCTGGACCAGGCCTGAAGAATCTGGAAAAACGGCCCGGCCCGGTTTTGGCCCGGCCCGGTTTTGGCCCGGGCTTGGCCCGGTTTTCGGCCCGGTTACCTGGCCCGGTCTGCGGCCCGGGTTTTGGCCCGGTTTTGGCCCCACATTTTTTGAATCTTTTGCTTTTCCCCCCCTTTCTTCTCCCCCTTTTCCAAACTTCCACTTTTACCCCCCCAACAGCTATATAACGGCTAGTTTGGGGGGTATTTTAGTCTAACCTATATTTTTCAACTCCTTTACACTCTTACCCTCCCCAACAACTATAAACGGATAGTTTGTAGGGGTATTTTGGTCTTTTGTGAAGTTTCTAAAATCTATAAATTCACACCATTTCTCTCTAATTTTTCACACCAATCTTCTTACTCTCTTCTTATTCTCACAACAAGCTTTGCTACTATTTTCCTCTCCAATTACTACTCTTGCTAATTACTACTAGTATTTACTAATTAGTACTCTTGTTTATTAATTACTAGTCTTGCTAAATTCTTTTTAATTACTAACTCTCTAATATTTGTTACTCGTTCATTCTTTTAATTACTACTAGTATTTACTAATTAGTACTCTTGTTTATTAATTACTAGTCTTGCTAAATTCTTTTTAATTACTAACTCTCTAATATTTGTTACTCGTTCATTCTTTTAATTGTTATTTCTTATTACTACTCTTATACTTGTGTATTTAGTTACTTTTACAAATTTTAGCGTAAAATATGGCTGGAATATTGAAGAAAATGAGGCGTGTAACGTCATCACGAAAGAAATCATCATCATCGCAAGCACCACCACCAGCAGAAGCGCCAGCGCCACGGCCATCACAAACACCAATCCAAGCACCAACACAACCATTCGTTCGTGGACGAATGAGTACAGGCTCTATGATAGATACTCAAGCCAATTGGGAGTTCAATCAAAACATTCCAGATTTTGAATACACGCCTGATGAAAACCCCCCGCATTATAGTCAAGGACGCAGCTCGGTTGGCGAAGCTACTACTCAGTGGCATAATCTCAACCCTATGCCTGGTCATGATGAAGAAGGGCCGAGCAATGCCTCCGATAACGTGCCAGAAGTCCAGAAGGGGAAAAAGAAGAAAGCCGAGTGTTGGAATCATTTCGACGTAGTTACGGTGGACGACACCCGAAAAGCTCGATGTAAGTACTGTCTTAAATTATTTTCGACTGGTAGTGGTAATGGACATCTTAACAGGCATTACCCTCAGTGTGCACCTCGACAAGGCCACGTCGAACCTACCCAAACGTAGTTATCTTTTGACGGTAAGTTATTTGTTTATAATCAGCGAGAGCAAAGAGACGGTCTCGCTGAATTTGTTATTCATGATGAACAACCTTTTTCTTTTGCCGATAATGCTAAGTACTCTAGATATATGAACACATACGTCCAACCTTTGTACAAAAAGGTTACTAGAAACACAACTAGATCCGATGCACTCCGACAGTACAAGGCTGCTAAAGCACGCCTTATCGATTATTTCGATAAATTTGACGGTAAAGTTAGTCTTACTCTGATATTTGGAAATCTCCTTATACTTTTGTTAGTTATTCTTGTGTGACCGCTCATTGGATTGATGCAGATTGGGTTATGCACAAGAGAATCATCGCTTTCGAGCACTTCCCTTATCCGCACGATGGAATGAACATTGCTACTCTTATATTAAAAGCATGCAATACATTTAAAATTAAGGATAAGATTATGAGTGTTAGTTTTGATAATGCTTCTAATAATAAAGCTGCTGTTGCAGCTTTAAAGGAGACGCTTCAACCTGTACTTCATGGTGAAGTATTTCATGTTCGTTGTGTTTGTCACATTATTAATTTAATTGTTCAAGATGGTTTAGCTGCTGCAAGAGATATTCTGCTCAAACTGAGGGGTATGACAGCGTATGTTAATGGCTCGAGTTTGAGAACACAACAATTTAAAACGTTGTGTGTTCAATATAATATGCCTCGCATGAGAGCAGTTACAGATGTGGTCCACAGGTGGAACTCTACATACCACATGCTTTTACACATTCTGGCATACCGAGAAGTCTACACGCATTTTCTACTAACCCAGTTCCCAGCCGGCTTGCCAACTCAAGAGGAATGGCAGATGGCCACATACCTAGCTGAATTTTTGGAGGTATTCTACACGTCTACCAATTTATTGTCTGGTACGTACTATCCCACCTCTCCTCTCGCTGTAATAGAAATTCTGAAGATGGCTACAATGTTAACAAAATGGAGATATATAGGACCCTTTAGGGAAATAGTACAAGTGATGGATCAAAAATTTAATAAATATTGGAGTAAACTGCCTGTTATTTTTACTGTGGCTACTTGTTTAGATCCTAGGTTAAAGTTGCATGGCGTGAACGCCTCGATACAAGAGATATCGAAATTAATGCACTACACAGCAGAGGACACAACCTTGCTCACAGCAAAAGTGAGCAAGAGGTTTGAGGACTTGTTCAACCTCTATCGTAATTCTGCTAACGTGCGCGGGCGAGCTACATCATCATCCACTGCTGAGAGGTATTATGCGCCATACCTTCAAGGCTTTGAACATCTAGTAGCAAGACAACTACCAGGTGAAGGTACTTCTAATTCGGGAGGTTCGTATAATTTTTCCTCTTTTAATGAGATTGGTGTATATTCAAATACTGATCATTATTCTGATTTATCAAGGCAAGAACATGTTAATTTTAATTTGTTAAATTTTTGGAAACAAAATCAAAACATGTATAAAACTTTATCCCAAATTGCACGGGATGTACTGCCAGTGCAAGCCTCCACGGTTGCTTCAGAGTCGGCATTTTCAGCAAGCGGGAGGGTTTTGGATGACAGGAGGAGTCGTCTTAACTCCGAGTCGCTCGAGCTATGTGTATGTTGGAAGGATTATCTTGATGCGAATTACCGCGAGCAAGATAAACCGATTGATGATAGGAAGAGCAGTGACTCGGATATTGAAATACTTCCGGATGATTAGGTAATTTGTTTTTATTTTCCTCTTTTGATCCTTTTGGATGACGTTGCAGATTTCTTGATCTTTGATTGCTGATATTTTGGATAGACATGCATTATTATTTTGATTGTTAAAGTTTTAAGAATAAATTTTTTCACAAAATATACTTTTTTTCCATATATATAAAATAATTTTTTACAAGCAAGATATATATTTTTTCGTATATATAAAAAAATAGGTAACTTCGCCTGTTTGTTTACAAGCCGGTCCAAGCCCGGATAAAAGGAGGAGGGCCTATGAACACATTTATTATTTTTCTATATAAATTGTTATGTGTTAAGATTTTATTAATAAAGCTCACCAAGAAGAGTATGAAAATGTTTAACATATAATAAAAAATATAATGGCTAACAAATATTATTATTATATACATACATACATATGTATATTACTTATAATGAAATAAAAGGATAAAGATTAGGTTCGTTAAATTGTGAATATTGCCTAGAGGCTAGAGATGGAATTTAAAATTGAATAACAAGAAGAAAAAAAAAATTTGGGCCCGGGCCCAGCCCAAGCCCGGCCCTAGATATTGGGCCTAGACTGGGCCTAGGTTTCCCTTCGGCAGGCCCGGCCCGGCCCGGCCCGGCCCGGTTGGCAGCCCCACTGGCCCGGCCCCACAGCAGGCCCGATGGGCTTGGGCTGGGCCGGCCCAAGCCCGGCCCTTTGACATCTCTAAGAGAACTAAGTAGACTCAACGTCGGTTGATGCTGTACAGCAGGTGCATGACTATCCGAGGGACAACTGGAGACCTGATTCACATGTCAGGCAGGGGAAGAGTCAACTTTATTATTGTGGAATGGTCATGATTGAAACTTCTTGAATTGCAGCAATTCGATTAAACATGTACCCCAACCCATGTTACCTGTAATCTCAGGGATTACTTTTTGACCAGAAAATACAGATAGGAGCTCAAGCTAAAGCAAAGACGAAATGTGCTCAGCTCTGACTTCCTCTGATTCCGAACAGCCAAAACAAAATCAGAATTTTTGTTAAAGCAGTTTAAATTTTACAACGAAGCTTAAAATAACTTTCGTCCGTGGAACGCATAGATGAGGCTGCAGTAAGAGCGACTGAATCGCACGCAAAAAGAGTGTGCATGAATGTCCGTTTTTAAGAGACATGTTTATCTGCTTTCTGGAAAATGTTGATTTAGCATATAATTAAGATATAGTATGAAGAAAGTCTTGAAGCTTTCACATTGATGGAACAAATCTGGTTAAGGAAGACAATAAATATTGGTACTCCACAAGCTGATTCTAAGTTCAGACGGGATAGTGCGAGCAATAGCGAAGGTCAGGAGAGGATGAAGCTGGAGAGTGTCGAAGCGATCATGACACTGAGTAGCAACAGCTGGTGTGCACGTGTACCGAACATCGGTAAGTTGACATTAGTTCAGCATTATAAAAAGCACGCCTAGATAGGCGCAAGGCGCACCCAAGCTAACAGCTCGGGCCTCACCTAGGCCTAGGCATTGCGCGTTCAACAAGGCTCCCGCCTTGTGAGCCTAGTCGCAAGGCGCACCCAGGCTCACAGCTCGCGCTTCACCTAGGCCTAGGCGCAGCGCGTTCAAGAAGGCTCGCCCCTCATGCGCCTAGGGACAAGGCGCGTAGCGACGGTGGAGACGCGCATCTAGGCGCATGACTATAGTCGTTGGATGTGCCATCGTGTCTTTACATTGGCCATCGATTTTCTTTCAGATTTTTTACCGAAGTGGTGCAAATATTTCACTGACTAAACTAAGAGTAAAGACTAACACATAAAACCTAAATTCAAAATCCCCTAATCTGTTTCACGAGTCACGACCACCACTCTCACAGTCTCACGCACGGTCGCCGCTCGCAACTGTTCTGTCCCTTGCTCCGGTCGCCGTATCGCCTCTCCTGTCGCCGCCGACCGCCTGTTGCTCCGGCCGCCGCTGCCGCTCTTTGCCCTGCTGCTCGCCTGCTCCAGTACCCCGCTGGTTTGTTTCTCTCTTCCTCTCTCTGCTCCACTACCCGCTTTATCTGTTCTGCTGCTTAAGATAATTGGCTTGATCTGCAATAGTTTGAATGCCCTGCGGCCCCTGCCCAATCTACTTGATTTTATGTGCAAAAAGATTTTAATTCAATAACAATGTATAATTAGCACTAATGTATCTGCAATTAGTATCATACAGATGGCAATTCATCAAACTAACTACAATGCTGATCTGATCTACCTAAAGTGGAGGATGCTCCCTATTATTATTTTACTTCTGGCATATCATGCAATTATTTGGGCATATGATATCTGCAACAATTATTTTACTACAATTAGGTTTCATGTTTCTCATGAGCCCCTGACTTTGACTGGATTGATTGTAAAATTCTGAACCTTTGAGTAGTTAACAGTATTTTTACCCTTGCTTTTGTCTTTTGAAAGTTAGAGAAGATACATGAATCTATTTGCGGTAGTTCACTTTCTGCTTTGTGCTTTTAGTCACCAAGTTCTCTTTTAAGAGTTTGTCTTAGTTTTCCACTTTATTTATTGCTCAACTCAGTGATTATTCCTATGTGATATCTTTAGCCATCTCCATACCTTAGTTGTGTCTCCTAATTTATGTTTGGTTTAGCTTTAGTGGTTGCTGCCTGCTAATGTTTTACCTTCCAATTTGGACAACTCATATACAGTAGTCCCTTAGCGATGATGAGGATAGTGGTGTTATGTTCATTTAGAATGTAGTGATTTGCTATGTTTCATTGGATTTAAGACTCTTCTAATGTTGGAAGTTTGTTAAATTATGATGTTATGAAATTTGAAAGTTTTTCTAGTGTTTGGAAGGTTGTTAATTGTCATATTCAGATTTTTTTACGTAATTTTATTATTTTAATGCACTATTATTTATTTATTTATATTTATTTTAATATTGCGCCTCACTTCGAAAATGTGTGCGCCTAGGCTCCAGGGACCTTTTATACCTTAGGTGCGCCTGCGCCTTTAATAACACTGCAGTAGTTAGAGCTGGCAAAACATGACCAACCCATACAACCCAACCCGCTGATTTTTGGCTTCTGCGGGTCAACCCAAGCAAACTCGTCAGATGGGTGACTTGACTCGCGGGTCAAATTTGGGTTGCTGAAACAAACAAGGGTCATATGGTGGGTTGGGTGGCTCGACCCTCGGGTCCAAATGGGTCACTATATAAACAAAAGAAAATACCCTAATACCGTCTCCGGCGCCGTATCCAACAGATCTGAACGCGACAACCATCACTATATCCGGCGGCGTACCCAACTGATCTGAACGCAACAGCCATCAGCATCTCCGGCGCCGTACCTAACAGATCTGTAGGTTGTCGCCGGCAGCCTCTATCCTTCACCGTATCCAAGCGACGCCTTCGACCATGTCAACCACCAGCATCTGCATACCCTCTCTCCGTCGCCGGCAGTCCCTCTCTTTGTCGCCAGCAGCCTCCATTCCCATTTTCTCCGCTTTTAAGTCTTCCTCTTCTATCAGGTATTATTTCCTCCTCCTCGCAGTAATGGGTTTTTGGTGCTTCATATTCTGATTATGATTCATACATGTTCTATTTAATAGAATACAGGCCCTTTGTACGCTCTGGAGCTCTTCTAACGTAACCTGTGTGATACAGAACAAGAACGAAGGCTTAAACCTAGTTATCAGGTCCTTTAGGTGCGTGCGTGTGTACTAGAACTAACCTTTTTAACAAAGAGCCCAGGAGCTGAGCATGGTCATCCCTGGAGTTACCATTTGCTGCAGCTGAAGCTCCCATGTACATGATGTAGACGCCATTAGTATTTTGGCCTTGGCCTGCCTCGAGTTCTCCAGAAACGTGAGGACAAGAAAACAAATAGAGTGCCGTTTCATTCTAATAACACTTTTAGTCATGTTAAGGTTATGAAAAGCTCCCTGTATCCCAATTCCCACCAGTCTCTTTGGGGCTTTGTACACACACCACCCAGTAGGCAGTAAGGTTGGTCTAGACTAGTGGCTTACGCACTTATAGATACGCACGTCGATAAGCTTATATATTATCCGTGTATAGTGCGCAGCTGGTTATCTATACACCACTGAGGGTTGGTACAAGTGGTGGAGGTGGAGGAGGGTGGTGGTGTATTTTGGGAATATTTTCCAGTGCTTACTTATGAATTGCTCTGGAAAACAGGCACTAACATAAGTCTAGGTAACATATGAACAAAGTGAATAAACCAATGCGCTTTGGATGGGATAAATCAAAAGCATAGTTTTGTTACGAGGTGGCCCTTTTTTCATTACCATGTGAGGAACTGTATTGATGGAAATGGGGTGATTGATTTGTCGGGTTATTAGCCTTTTTAGCTTGGAAGTCGACATCAGAAAGCTTTACTGCATTATGCCCTCGGTTGGTACTTAGAATGGTGCTTTTTGAGATGGAGGGGGGCTTCAAACTAGCAAGTTTGAAGGAGACCTTTTTTGCATGATATGCTTACATGAGAAAATCTCTCTCTCTCTCTCAATCATCAGGTAATTTCTCTCAAGCACAAATCATGAAATGAGAGCCTAACCCTTAGTTGAGCAATGTCTTATATCTCTGCTAGGCTCTCATCACCAAAAGCAAAATCACTCCAGTCATGTCATGCTTGAAAAAGTTTGTAGCTTCTAAGAGGTTACATGGTCAAGCTGGATTGCATTTAAACAATCTTTGTGCTCATTTTGGCCATTAAGAGGCAGTTTTACTTTCTTTCTTTTGTTTGAAATTTTTAGCTTGATTCATTCTAAGGGTGCAATTTGGGCTGGTTTACAATGGGCTTTAACCAACCCAGCCCAATTTTGAACAAGTTTTAACCCACCAAATCCAACAAATTTATAAATGGATGGGTTAGTTCAAGTTGGGTAAATATTTAAATGAGTTAAATTGGGTCAAACCCATTAAACCAAGCTAACCCATCCTAACCCAAAAGAAAAAACAAATAACGTCCCGTCTCTAGGGTTCTAATGTTGTATTGTCCTTCCCCGACCGTTGGCTCTTTCAGTCTCTCCTTCCCCGACCCAAGTTGGTAAGTACAGCCGACTATCGGCTCTTTCAATCTCTCCTTCCCCGACCGTCAAGAGAGGTTGTAGCCCTGAATCAAATTTCTAGGGTTCTATCGTCCCTTCTCCCAAATCAAATTCCCCGCACCCATCTTTTCGCACAGCACTTGAAGAAGAAGGTAACCGAACAAAACCCTAGTTTGAGATTTGGGTATTTACCTGTTTTGTGATGAATTTTGTTTGACTTTGTTTTGTGCAGAGGCAAGTGATAAGTGACAGACCAGCTTCAGTCCAGTTCAATCTCTGACGGAACTTCTATTTCTGGTAATTTTGATTTACGGGTATTGTTATACACTTGGTTTTCAAGATACCATGTTTTTGTTTTTAAATATACAAGCAGATTAGATGAATCTTGATTGGATATGATCTTGTTTTGTTGCTGCTAATCAAGTTTTTGCCTTCTGCAACTGTGACACCATTCTGTGCATGCAGCATTTAGTTGAACCTGGCAACAGGTCTTCATAAGAAGAGCAGGAAGTCTACCCCCTCTTTCGTTACCCTACCCTAAAAAGCACTGCCCCGTTTTGTCATCTAACAATAGCCTAGATCATCTTCAGCTTTGTAGGCTTTTGTGACACTACTTGTGCTCCAATTATATGCACCAGTATGATGTACTTACACAGATAAAGAAGATAGAAAAGCAGCCAATCAATGTCTAATGCCAAAAATATAGAGATATCTTGATTGGTTCAAGGCATTTGTTGTTGCACATCTCAGTAGAATGAGTGATTCCATGTCCTACTTTCTTTCGAAGCAGACTGCCCACCTTGAGAAGTTTTAGGACTGAAAAATCAGTTGGTGTTTTAAGTGGTATGACGGATTTTTGGTTGAATTTAATTCATGTGATCGAACCGTTTATTTATTGGAGTTACCCACGGCTACAAATAGTTGTAGAATTCAGTCTCCTATTTATACGTGGATCGGCTCCAACATTGAACGTAGATCCTGTTAAAAGCTTGTAATGAGTCGTCGATAAAGAACGTCCCTGTAGTTTTATGGAAGAAATACAGCTTACTGAAGGGAAATAATAGGCAGCCTGCTAAGATAGTCATCGACATCTAGACAGCCTGACCTGCCAAGACTGTCCTGTATCCCAATTTTAAAGCCATCGCTGCAGTATAAAGGCCATCTGGCCAGTAAAAGAAAAGGAAAAGTATATAAAGGCCGTAAAGTAAAAGTAGCACCACCAGCAGTAAATTTTCCTTTTTACAAAAGCAGCCACATAATTGAGGAAGTCAGTATGTCATGATTACTGGGTTAATATAATTGAGGAAGTCATTATGTCATCTGAGTTTTCTGCTCTTGGAGATTGATTTGTACATTTGTAGCATATAATAGTTATCAACCCCGTATGACACTGAATCTACTTAGCATGTAAAATTAAGAGTATCTAATCTACAATTCTATATTTAACTACAATAAGTGATTCCAAATAAAAACTAACCATAATTCGAACAAAATTTGAAATCACTAAGCATTATCGTCTCTTTCTAATTTCTTAATCACAGTCCAAATAGATATCCCCAAAACAAAATGAAGAAAACAAACAATTCAAAAGTTTATCAGTCGACAATCCCATAGAGCTAGCTATAGGACCCCCAGGGTGCCGACTTATCATTCTAGTTGCAGATAATTTTCCCAATCTTGTGAAGATTCAAAACAAGATTTGATTGTTGAAATAACGAACTTGAGTTAGCAATGGTCAGTAAAGCTGGTGTCGCCTGTCATGCCACCATCTCCACCTGCAAAAGTTGCAAGCATACATGTCATTTCTTCAATTCAGAATACTAGTGGCTTGGGATTTTATTTCTGCTTTCAGAATACTAGGACCTTTTGTTAATGGTTTTATTACTTCTCATGTGGTTTAACGACATGCATGAATTGAAGTGGGAGGGGATCTATTGTATCAAGTGTTATAGCTTGTTGCTTGTTTTCCCTCTCTACACATGTTGATGTTTATTTATCTTGCTAGTTTAAGGAAGACTATAGCATTTTTTTATTAGAATGGAGCTTATTACTTGTCTTTAATGTCTGAGTTATGTGTTTGTTTAGTGATTGATCTAGAAAGATTTCTTTATAGTATTGTATTTCATCTTTGACCAAATAAATTAGACTTTTCATTTATAAAAAATAAAGTATATCATATAAGTCAAATGCAAGTCATGTTAGTCTTTAGATAATGAGACGAGTTGAGGATCATTTTATAAAATAAAAGACAAAAGATTTAATGATGTTAGTTGCACTTGGGTTTGTTTGGGTTGAAACCCGACCCGTAGTATTTTTACTTGGGTTGGGTTTTTTTTGCAAAAAGCCCAAGTTGGGTTGGGTTGAGATGGGCTTTTAAAATGTTGGGTTTTCTCGGGTTGGGTTGAAACCCAACCCAACCCGTCTAAGTTGCACCCCTAATTCATTCTCAGTAGTCTTGGATATTATTTATCCTTGTCATTTTACAGCAGTATTAAAGCTGTGGGGAAGCATCTAATTACTGTAGTTGTTGAATGTACAATCCAGTGACAATAAAATTTGACTTTGAGTTGGATTTAGATGATAGATTTTGTGATGATTATAGATTGACATTTTCCAATGATTTTAAGATTTTGCATTGCTTCTTTTTAGATTTAAAGCCACACCATAGCATCTTGTCCTATGGTGTGGCTTTTTATTCTACTGACACTTGATTTGGTGACTGTGAACCGATACATCTGCTTTATCAGTGGCCATGGAGGTTGTCTTCTTGTTTTAACTGCAGGAATCCCTATTTTCAAGTTGACAAGTGGAAACATATTGAAATATCATTAGTTGTGTGGTTGCAAATGTAAAGATTGTCATGTTTTTGGGTTTCATGAAACTTTAACTATGTAAAAGTAATGTTTTCCCTTTTAGTACTTTTAGTTTGCAATATGTGTTAATTAGTTTTTTGTTAATTTGTAATATAACGGGATGGATATAGAGTAATATGTGTATGTGATAATAATGGATGTGTGATATTGCTAACATTAATATGTGTGTAGAAAACGTGTATAGAGAATATGTGTATAGATAAACCCTAATTTCGGCTTCTCTTTGCGCTCTTGCTTCATTACACGACTGTAGAAGACGATGGGTGAAGTAGAAGAGCAACAGCAGCAGTACCAGATCGACCTTAGCAATCTCTTTGCTTTCAATCCCCACCACAACTTCCCTTCTGTTCCTCCTTCCAGGTTTCCTTAACTTTCTTTCCCTTTTGCTTTTGTAGAAACATTAATCCTCAATGTATCATAGAATTTAAGTAACCGGTTAGCACTTTTGAGCTTAACTTCTTTCTGACAATAGAAAGTGCATTAAGTATATGTTGCAAAAAGATCTAATTGTATTTCTTTTTATCATATTTATTACATAGAGAGGAGCTGGTAAAGGAGTGCCTAGAACTGGGCACCAAGTTAGTTCAAGCAGTTGCAGATGCTCTCTTTAGCTTACCTTCAGTTGAAGACCGAGATGGGCCCCTTGTCAAGTTGCCTACTCCAACTATTAGATTACCCCGCGAGAAGCCTGTAAAGTCCTCCTTATCCTTTTCATTGAGTTATATGTGTTCTTGGGGACATATTTACAGATTGTTTACCTGTATGCACATATTCTTAGCAAGTTATTCCTTCTATTACATATGCAATGGGGAGGAGTATTTTTTTACCATTCGACTTATATCATTTGACTTTATGATAAATACCATTCACAATATTCTCTTTACGCTTCTCAGCTGCCAAAGCCTAGACCTCCAACAAAATGGGAGGTGTTTGCCAAAAAGAAAGGTTAGTATATGGCAATCTCTGCTAAATCTGCAGCCAATTTTGGTTTTTATTTCCAATCACTGATGCCATAACCTTGCAGGCACTATGAGTTGATTGTTTTTTGAAATGCTTTGAAACCCCCTGCAGGTATCCAAAATCACAAGAAAGACAAGCTTGTGTTTGATGAGCAAACCGGTACTTGGAAGCGGCGCCATGGCTACGATCGTGTAAAAGATGACATAGATATACCGATCATAGAGGCAAAGATGACTGATGGTAATTATTAAATATCGGACACTTATTGTTGTGAATATGGCCACTATGTACTGAAATTATATCAAAGCATGAAAGAATTATCAGTTTTTGATGAACTGTGTAGAAAAAAAAGCAAGTAATTTTTTATGTTAGATGCTTGAATTTTGTTGACTTGTCAACCCTTACCCTTTCATGTGGCAATATGACCTCATTTGAAATGGAAATTCGAAATTAACAAGGGTCTTTTACTTTTTCTTCAGAGCCAGGAGTGGATCCTTTTGCTAAGAGGCGATCAGAAAAGAAGCAGCGAGTTGAAAAGCAAGAAAGGCACCGATTACAAAATTTGAAAGAAGCTGCAAAAGTTGGTGCACTTCCAAGGTTTTATCCTGATCACTATTCCTTAACATGTATCCTGGGTGCTTATACAAACTTGGTCGCATCATTCCTTTGTTGTTCTTTTTGGGAGTAATCTTGCATTAGCAATGAATTGGCTGACTTGTGGCAGCACCTGCATGATGCGAGAGGGGGCACAAGCAGAATTAAGGAAAATGTTTAGTCCTTGAATAACACAAATGGCAATCAGATTAGTGTAGAAATAGAGGATGGCAAATTTGCTATATCATAATTGCTCGAAGTCCGACTCTTTCATTGCCTTGATAAATTTGCTATATATTGTTATATATTGAGAAGTTTATTTGTTTTGTCTCTAACCTCGAAACTCTCTTCTTCTCTTCATAGCATAAGCACCTAACAGAATATACACGCTTTTGTAATTTCTGATCAAACCTTAATCTCCCCAAAAGCGAGAAATACTGGTTTTAAAGTAAGTTTTGTTCTGCAGCCATGTTCAACTTGCTGCCACAGCCATACCTATAACGGGAACGCAAGCTGCACCTAGGAAAGTTAGTAAGGAGGAACTACAAAATGTAGCTGGAATGGCAGCAAGTGCAACTGCGAGTGGTGGTAAATTTGACAAGAAGTTGCCAGGGGAAAAGCCCCAGAAACATGAAAAGAAGTATCGCAAGGTTTGTACTTGCCACCGAAGTCCCTTGCCACGCCAATGCTTATTAACATCTCCTTATTTAACTCGTGTTATCTACACTGCTGTATTTCAGTTCCTACCAGTGGTGGAAGGATCAGGAATGGGCTCATTAGAGAGGCAGCAAACTGACAAAGTTTTGAGCAAGCTAATGTCCAAGAATTCTCATGAGATTCTCAATGTTGAAAAGGTATGCTCAAGCAGTCTATTGTGCTATGTATCTAAAGAGAATTTTTCTTTTCAACATAAAATGAAAGATTTTTCAACCGATTGATTTTTATTGTCTGGAAACAGGCCGTGAACATGTACAATGTGAAGAGGGAGAAGAAACGAAGAAACCAACCAGGGAAGTCTTCATCGACCTCGAGCAAGTTGAAACCAAAGAACCCTCACAATAAAACTTCAAAGAAAGGATCTTCATTCAAAGGAAAATCAAAGAAGGGATCTTCGTTCAAAGGAAAGTCAAAGTAAAACTATCTCGTAGCCTCATCGCAGCATATGGAGGTTATGTTGGTCACAAGTTTTTTAATCAGGAAAATGATAGTGTGTTCTACTGTAAGTTGTCTTTATTTATTGGGCGGAAGTTTCTTATCTTCTGGGAATCTGATTCATTATTATGGCTTAGTGGTATTTGTTTGAAGCTTTCCCATAGGGGTGGCAATGAAGACCCAAACCCATTTACCCGCCCAAATCCGTCCACTTAAAATTCACCCAAACCCACCCATTTAATAAATGGATCGTAAATGGGTCATTCATTTTACAACCCAATTATTCGTGAGTTTAAGTGGGTTGTAAATGGGTGCCCATTTAACTGTATACGTATCTCGCTTTTTAGTGGCACATTAACAAAGTGAGAATAAGCTGGACGGTTACACATTACATAGACACTTTCTCTCTTAACCAACACCACCAGCACAAATGGAATCATTTTCAATCGCGCCGGCAGCCGCATCCCACAACACAGCCACCAATCTGGCGCCGAAGGCTACCACTACTGCCCAACAATCGCCTCCGATCACGTCCAGTCGCAAACCCACGGCACCTATCACGCATCCTCTCCAGTCGCAGTCCCCCGGCCACCATCACCGCCTCCAACTATCGCACACCCACGGGCGCCATCGGCGACTAAGTTCACATCCACAGCCACAGCCACCAGGCCGAGCATCCACCGCCTAAGCATGGAAGAGATTTAGTCACATTGAGGTTGTAAGTGAAATTCGAATTTGCAATGGTTAAGAGAAGCAGATTTGGGTTTTTGTGGAGGAGCCACGGTGGTTTCTACCTTGGGTAATGGCAATTTTTAGCGGTGGTTTCAGATGAAGGATAGGGGGCTTGTTGTGGTGGTAGTTGTTGGTTTTTTCGTGGGTGTGGTGGTAATTGTGGCATGATGCGGTGGTTGTGAGTATTGAGGAGGGTGAGAGCGTGGCGGCGGTCCGGCGGAGGTGGGTATGGGTGGGGACGGCGACGATAAAGGTGGATACGGGCTGTGCTGTGGCTTCGACTGTAGCATGTGAATTGGTGGCGGTGGTTTCAGACGAAGGGGAGATATGAGAATTTTGTAACGTAAATGGTTCATTATTGGATAAATAGGTGTAAATGGGTGAACCAACCCATTTAAGAGATAACCCATTTAACCCATTACTAAACGGGTTAATGATCCATTTAGACCCAACTCAATTAATTAACACCCAAACCCAACCCACTCACCCATTTTGCCACCACTACTTTCCCATATATAAAAGATGACATAATTCAAAGTCTACAGGTAGCGCGACGGCTGTTATTCATTTCTCACCAAAAGATCGCATATTGCCTTTTCTTCATCAAGCTTCATGGTAAGATGGAAACGTGGGTCTCATGCTCAGATGTGGAGACATGCAAACTTGCATTGTTACAATATAGCACTGTGTGTGTGGTCTGGAACAAAGTTCCAGATATCCTTGGAGGGAACAAAGTGGTTTTCATAACATTTTCTTTTCTATGGTGTGGGGAAACATAAAGATCAAGTTTATCCAGAGTACGTGGGCACAATATTAGAAAGAGACTGCAGAAGACTTGGCAATTGAGGGTATAAGTTTTGTTTGTTTGTTCATTCTTTTTGCTGATTTGAAGCTCCGGATGAAAGGGAAAAATAGATTAAACAAATTGAGGATAACACAAACTCTTTGGTAAACACCACTGCTTGCAAGTAACAAGAGAGAATTCTGGGGATGAGCATTGGGGATGAGCATTGGTGTGGTGTGGTGTGGTGTGGTGTCCTGGTCATGTTCTTGGTAAGACCCTCCCAAAACAGCTGCAGCTGCAGCATTTTTTATCAAATATAGCTGCAACAGTAGCCTAAGCTATGAAAAGGTGGAAAGAGGATGAAAATGACCAAAGTGTGGTTAAGGGAGCAGCAAGCATGTAGTGAAAGCTTTGAAAACCAAATTTTAAAGCCAAAGCCAACATTTCATGGAAAGGTCTCCTTCTAAAAGCCAAAGCCAAAGCCAAAGCCAAATACTTTATTACTGTGCTTTTAACGACAAAAAGAGTGCGTAATAGCGTATGTCATGTAAAAATAGACGCTTCTAACTATTTATACCGAAGTACAATAGGTTAAGCGCCTTAATGATTAATGGCATTCCTTTTGGTGCTTGTATAAGACGCATAATTTACATGGAGTTGTATAGGAATAGGACTACAGTCTATAATGGAGTATTACGATGCAAATTATGGTCTCTTCGCTACTAAAACTAATGTCAATGTGACGATAAGCATAAAACAAAACTTGTCAAATTGTTTTGAGCATAGAACGGTTGTAGTTTATAGCGCGTACTCTCAAAGTCCCAAAGCCTCATCTGACAATTCTTAGTTACTTGAAGTAAAATATTTCTACTATTCAACCAAAAAGGGAAAAGCTCAAAATCGAGTCTACGGTTGTCAGCTTCCTCCCCAACTCAAAATTTAGAGTAGTATCCTCTAATTAATGTCTACACCGAAAGAAATTCAAATTTTTTTGTAGTTTTTGTGGGCATCTTTTTTAGGTTATAAAGGAGCTGAACTGAGCCACCTTAGGGCAATTCAAGCTTGATTTATTCTACTTTTCAAGCTTTAAATTTGGATTAAACTCGAGATGTTCATCTCTCGAGCGAGGTTTCTCTTTAAAAAGTCTTGTATCAAACTGAGCTCAATAAGTTAACGAGCTCTTGAATGCCTTCACGCTTAATTCATTTGTCTTATGAGGTGATATCGCACAAGCTAAGCTCAGACAGCTTAAATCTTTTTATCAACTTACTATTTTGTCTCGAGAAACGAGTTAATAACATTCTTAATTAAATGATAAAACCACCCATATTGAATTAAAAGTTAAACTCATGAGAGGTGAGTAAGCATATTTAAGGGTGAATTAGGCATATTCAAAGTAAAGCTCATGGCAGGTGCATAAGCATATTTATGGGTGAAATTAAGCATATTCCAAACCTAAGAGTTTCGTAATTAAGGCCAAAATTAGGTTATTTAAAAAACAGCACACATACCTACACACGCACACTGCAACCAAATTCCCGAGTTCTCTTACTCGCAAAGTGCCAAAATTTTCTGTGGAGCAAAGCAAAGGCGTTTAGTATCGAAGAACACGCACACACCAAGGCTTCTTTTCTCTTCATCAAAGTACGTACTACCCGCCAACAAGGGTTGGTTCAGCGGTCCCCAGTATCCCAATCCAGGTTTCTCACCTGGGTTCGAATCCTGCCCGCCGCACTTGTTGGTGGCAAACTTACGTCATCGCCCTGCTTGTGCTCCACACACGAGTCCTTGTGCGCTTTGGCTCCGACATAGGTGCGGGAATCGGGGGCTCAGATGTATGTAGGTCCCCGATGCGCAATACTCCCTGCCGGTTGGATTAGAGCCTTACGGTCCAGCAGCCTTTTTTGTACCAAAATAAAAAAGTACGTACTACCCTGGTGGGTAATCTCCAACCACTTCTCTTCTTAGGTTGCTTCGATACATCAATTTGCTTCAATTTCTTAGATACCCTTACGTAGCATATCGTGGGAGATGCTACGCAAGAGAGCTTCTATATATTGTGATGAATCAATCTCGATCGAGATAACAGAAAAATAACAGAGAGAATGAAGCTGAAGAAGAGAATTGAGATTTCTATTACTGAAAATAGAGACTACAGACTAGAGGAGAGAGAAGAATTCACTTCTTTGTTCACATATGCCTACTCTCTCTTCTAACAGAAATTCAAAAAGGAATTCAGATTTGATTTTGGCTCTAGCGCCAAAATCTGTTTACACAAATGTCACTAAAAGTCCTTTAAAAGAAAAGCTAAACGATGCCGTCTGACTTGAACACCAAACGATGCCGTATGCCCTTGGCGCCAAATCTCTGTTAATCTTCTCCAGTGGCAGTTGGAGCTCCAGCTTCTGGTCCTAATCCCGATCGTTTGATGCGAATTCTGACCTTATGTTGTTTATTCTCAGCTTCCTTCTCCTTGTTGACAGCTCCATCAACCTCCCCTTGGCTCAGTTCCTCTGTTGCATGTCCTGGGGACACGACACCTTATCGTTACTTACACTGTATGAACACAACCCGAACTTTTTGCACCCATTTGCTAATTCTTGATTTTCTTGGAATCCATTTTCCTAACATCGAAAATTTTTGAGGCACAATCTCTTGCTGTACATCAGAGTCCCGTTTTACCTAGTCTTTTTGTACCCTTTTGCTAATTATTGGTTTTCTGGCCGGGTACCCATTTGGCTAAGAAGAAATTTCTTGCCTTAAAACACAATTTTACGCCATTTGTATAGACAGTACGTATGGGTATCATAGAAAACTTGAAAAAGATTTAAGGACAAAGAAGGGATTAATTTAAAGCTTAATAGAATGGGCAAAAGAAGATTGCTAGGGTTAGAAAGTAGTGGGGATGAGTTATTCTTAAAAATCTGGGATTGGGTTTTTGTGGTGCCCAAGGGATGAATCTACTCATGCTGGGGGATTGTTTGCAAGTGTTGGGCAGATGGGAAGGGGATTTGGGGTGTCCTCAAACACTCCGAATTCGGGTGACATTGGCATACACTTCGTTGCCAGAGTCTAGTTTGAGGATTCTTCGGGTGCCAGAACTCGTAGAAGGTGAGGAGGAAGTGGATCAGTGGGGCGGTTGCCGTTGCAATTTCGCGGACAGCATTCGCCCCACTTGAGACAGACTGTAAGAGCACTTTTGATGGTTGGGATGAAACAAAAGAGGAAAAATACAAAGACTCCAAAGAGTAACAAAAGGAAGAAAGTTGGAATAAAATATTACTTGTATTTGAGAAAAACTTGCAAAAATGGATTGATAATACAATAAGCTTATTGAACCTCTATTTAAAGACTAGGTTCCACTAAACCACTCTCCACATATATCTCCACTACTCACTCCATGTTTACCACTAACAAACAACCCACTACTCACTCCATGTTTACCACTAACAAGCAACCCACTACTTACTCCATGTTTACCACTAACAAACAACCAAAGCCCACTATGTGAACAAGCCTCACATTTAGCTATAAAATTGGTAACTGAACATGAAATAATCCAACTAAGCAAAAGACTAGGAAAACAAGTAAATACAACTAACTACCTATAAAGTAAGTTGCACTAATTTTGACACTCCCCCTTAGTGCAAGCTTACGACACCCAAAGCTTCCCGAAAACGTTGAAACTTAGGCTCCACCAAAGCCTTAGTAAATATATCAGCCACTTGATCGTTGGTGCGAACGCTTAATAGCTCAACATCTTCGCTTAACACTTTCTCACGAACAAAGTGATAACGCACCTCTATATGTTTTGTTCTCGCATGAAAAATTGGATTTGATCCAAGCTTAATGGCACTTTCATTATCACACTTAATTTGCACAGCATAGTCAACTTCGCAGAACATGTCTTCAATTAGCCTTTTTAACCAAACGCATTCTTGTGTAGTCATAGTTGCTGCCACATACTCAGCTTCGGTGCTAGACAAAACAACAATATTCTGCTTCTTGCTACACCAAGAAACTGCTGCTGAACCAGTGTTGAAACAATATCCTGAAGTTGAGTGACGATCATTTGTATCTCCGGCCCAATCTGCATCAGTAAATCCACTCAACACAAAGTTATCACATCTCTTGTACAGAAGACCATAATCAAGAGTTCCTTTTACATAACGTAAAATTCTTCTTGCCGCTTCCAAATGAGGGGTTCTTGGATTTTGCATAAACTGAGAAACAACACTAACAGAGTATGAAATTTCCGGCCTTGTGATGGTTAGATAAATCAAACTTCCAACAAGTTGTCGGAACTTCCTAACATCCTTCAATGGCTTCCCTTTATCTTTCTTCAGCTTAAGATTTGGCTCCATTGGAGTGGCCTTTTCTTTCGAATCCCCCATGCTGAAACGCTCTAAGAGACTTTTTGCATAAGCTCTTTGAGACACAAAATACCCTTGGTCTGATTTTTCAATTTCTAGACCAAGAAAACATCCAATCTCCCCCAAATTTTTCATATCAAAACGAACAGACAAGTCATTTCTCAAATTAGAAATTTCTGATTCATTATCCCCAGTTATTATCATATCATCAACATATAATAATACCAGGAGATGCACATTTGATTCTAATTTTATAAATAAACTAGAATCTGAATCAGAAACTCTAAATCCACAGAATATGAGGTATTGAGCAACTTTACCATACCAAGCTCGAGGAGCTTGCTTTAGGCCATAGAGTGCTTTCTTCAATCGGCAAACATGATTTGGAAATTGCTTAGAGACAAAGCCAGAAGGTTGCTCCATAAATACTTCACGATCCAACTCTCCATAAAGAAATGCATTCTTTACATCAAGCTGCCATAATTTCCAACCTTTAAAAGCAGCAAGCGAGATAATTGATCTAACTGTCACCATCTTCGCCACCGGGCTAAATGTCTCCTCATAGTCCAACCCATAGTTTTGAGAGAAACCATGAGCAACTAAACGAGCTTTAAACCTATCAATGGTGCCATCAGAATTTTTCTTCAAGCGAAACACCCATTTGCAAGTGACTGGCTCACACTTTTCTGGTTTCGGTACCAACTCCCATGTCTCATTTTTGTCTAAAGCATCAATCTCTTCTTGCATTGCTCTCTCCCAATTTGGACAGCCCCTCGCTTCCTCATAACTTGTTGGTTCTTCTGCAGTTAATGCTCCTGTAAAGAAACATGAAGTCACCGAACAACTATTTAGTTTTACCTCATAATCTTTGAGGTAGTCTGGCTTCTTTGTTTCCCTTGTTGACCTTCTCACGGCTTGTTGCTCATCTTCTCTTCTAGCAATGTTCTGAGTTGGGGACTCATTTTCTGCCTCTACATTACTAGGTGCTTGCACATTTGCTTCAGGAAATAGAAGCTCCAAATTATCTTGATCATCACCAAGAGCAATGAACTTTGGAGCAGAAAATGGCGAGGACACCTCATCAAACACCACATCTCTAGAAGTAGTAAACTTCTTTGTATCTGGATCCATGCACCTCCAACCTTTCCTATGAGAGTCATAGCCAACAAATACGCACTTCTTTGCTTTCGGGTCAAGTTTGGTTCTATTAGATTTAGGAACATGAACGTAGCAAATAGAACCAAATACCCGAAAATAATTCACATTTGGCTTTTCACTATACAAAATCTCAAAGGGAGATTTTTGTGTACCTGGCCAAGGAGGCAACCTGTTTGTCACATGACATGCACATTGAATAGCTTCTGCCCAGAGCTTCCGAGGAAGATTCTTGTCATGCAGCCATGAAAGACAAATGGAAGAAAGATACCCAAGCTTCCTTTCTGCAACTCCATTTTGCTGAGGCGTGTCTGGACATGTCATTTGACGAAGAATACTGTTGTCATCACAATATTTGAAGAAGTCATCTGACATGTATTCCCCACCATTGTCACTCCGGAGGCATTTTATCTTCTTCCCAAACTCTTTTCCAATGGCATCCTTGAACTCCATAAACTTGGATAGTGCTTCACTCTTCTCCTTCAAAAATTTCACCCAAGTGAACCTCGAGTGATCATCTACCAACACCATAACATAGCGATGTCCGCTATAGCTTGGTGTTCTCGTTGGTCCCATCAAGTCTGTATGAACCAATTCAAACAACGTGGATCTTTGATTTGATGACCTTTTGAAAGGAAGACGATGAGATTTGCCATATTGGCAACCTTGGCAAATCACATCTTCTCGGACATTCTTCAAAGTTGGCATACCATCTACCAACTTTTTAGAAGAAATCTGTTGCAGCAATTGGTAGCCTACATGACCCAACCGAGCATGCCAAATAGCAGCATTATCGGTTTGGCTTGTCTTCTTCACATAAGCTTCACCTGCTGACATAACGAACAAAGAACCTTTCTTCTCACCAGAAAAAATAACATTAGCAGATATTTCTTTCACATTATCAAGCACCTTTACTTCCTTTGGGCCAAATAAGACATATTTTCCAGAATCAGTAATTTGAGGAACTGAAACTAGATTTTTCGTCAAACCTGGAACATGATAAACATCATGCAACTTGACACTGCTTGTATCGTTGGCCACATCGATCGTCACAACGCCTTCTTTTGCTACAGGATGAGTAGAGTTATCAGCAGTGACAATAACTCGATCTCCATGGTGTTCATGCACTTCCGAGAACAAAGTATCATTCCCGGTTACATGGTGAGAACAACCTGAATCAATGATCCACTCTTCTTTCTTGTTGTCAGCATAATTGACAAAAGCTTGGGTTGACTTTTGTTCAATAGCCTCAACAGTAAAGCAATGATCCCATTTGAGTTAATCATCTCCTTCGCTTGTGTATGCGACGTTGGCCTTCGAAAGCTTCACCCGGCAATTTTTCTTTATATGCCCAGTCTTCCCGCATCTGAAGCATGGTGAGAACAACGTCATCGGTTTCAAAGCTCTTCGCCATCTGTTTCGCCAAGGCTTCTTGATTAGAGAGCAAATTCTCTAATTCTTCGACAGAAGGCTGTGTCGACCACCCTTGTATAGAGGTGACAAAAGGCCCGTATTCCTTCTTCAAACCGCGAACAAGATAGCGACGTAGACGAGCTTCGCTAATCTTCTCATCCGTATCTATCTCTGAAATCTCAGCACAAATACTTTTAACTCGTAAAAAGTATTCTGAAATTGACATACCTCCTTGCTTTAACATTGCTAACTCGTTCTTCAACAGCTGTAGCCTTGCTGTATTCTTCTTGGTAAACAGCCTTTCGAGCGTTTCCTAAACTTCCTTCGGAGAACAAACGTCACGAACATGATCAATGAACTCTTTGCTAATAGATGTCCTCAAAGCAAAGAGAGCCTTCCCACACTTGATCTTCCACTTCCGTCGTGACTCGGCATTCTCAGGAACATCGGAAGGGATTGCATCAGTACCGGCAATCAATTCCCATAAGTCCTGACCTTGAAGGAATGCCTCCATACACATCCTCCAATACTTGTAGTTTTTGCCTACAAGTTTCTCCATCCCGTTGTAAACATTTCCTCCATTTGAGACCTCCATTGCAGCAGTCAACGAAAGCTCCCTCTCACACGTTCAAACTTCTCCAACAAATAAATTTGATAGACAAGAAGATTTGAACAACAAAAGAACCTTCAGCTGGCTCTGATACCATGAAACAAAAGAGGAAAAATACAAAGACTCCAGAGAGTAACAAAAGGAAGAAAGCTGGAATAAAATATTACTTGTATTTGAGAGAAACTTGCAAAAATGGATTGATAATACAATAAGCTTATTGAACCTCTATTTAAAGACTAGGTTCCACTAAACCACTCTCCACATATATCTCCACTACTCACTCCATGTTTACCACTAACAAACAACCCACTACTCACTCCATGTTTACCACTAACAAGCAACCCACTACTTACTCCATGTTTACCACTGACAAACAACCAAAGCCCACTATGTGAACAAGCCTCACATTTAACTATAAAATTGGTAACTGAACATGAAATAATCCAACTAAGCAAAAGACTAGGAAAACAAGTAAATACAACTAACTACCTATAAAGTAAGTTGCACTAATTTTTGACATGGGAGTGGTGGGCATTCAACCGCTCAAGTGTTCCAAGATATCATGAAGACAGACGGCTGGACAGGATTATTCAGGGGGAATCTGGTTAATGTCATCCTGGTTGCTCCGAGCAAGGCAATAGAGGTACTTGAGTGAATCCTGTTTTTCAAGCTCTAAGCTCTGTACGTGCCCAAATCACACACCCACACAAACAAACTCAAACTTTCTGGTTCATTATTTAGTTTGTACGACTTTTTGTTCCTTAGTTTGCTGCCTTTATATATAGCCCTGTTGCTGTTTACTCTTGATTTGAAGACATTTAATCATGATAGATGACATGCATTCTTTACCATGATTGCCAAATGACCTATGTGCTTATTTCTTTGCCTTCTTTTAGTTATATGCGCTTCTCTTGTTTCTTATTTTCTGTGGCCCCTGTACATTGTAGTCCACTAAAACTAACATCTAGCAGGCAAGCTCAAGTGATGATGGGCCAAATTGGGACTAGTAGTCGAACATACCTTCTTTGGGATTTAAGAATAGCTGCTTGCATATATTACGTCATTTTTGTTCTGGGTTTCTTCAGAAGAAGTATACTTGTATGATTCTTGGTAGGTAATACAGGAACGGAATCTGTCACTGTTTGGCAGCTCTGCTGTGCCTTTGATTTCATGGCTCTGTTATGTCATAGAAAGTTTGACTAGATTATATTAATTGAATTGTACCTTTGTAGTTTATAATTCTTCAAATTTATAAGTTCCAATACTGCACCTAAAAACTTTCATCTTGTATATTCAAAAAGACTTATCACTACCAAATAATTACCTTCACTCTCATTCATAGTAGTACCATTTTTGCTATGCCTTGTTTGCTCATGTATAGCTATTGAAACAACAGCCCTTCTTTCTCCCAGTATAGTCTATTAGCTGATAGTTCCAGCCTGAGAATTTTTTCTGAGAAGCTATGCGGGAACACTATTTCAGCAGTAAAGCGTTTGCCCCCTAAAACAAGCATGTAGGCTGACATATATAGTGAAGATTTTTGGTAATAAAGACAAAACGGGCATGCATTCCTTGTCACAATGCGCTGAACTTTTTGAGAAGCTGGTCAATACCATAACAAAATTCTCACTCGATTTTGTGTGTAGTATCGAATCTTGTTTCCTTTTTAAACCTAATGGAGTAGACACTAGTCCTTTGAACTCATCAGCAATCGCGACAAAAGTTGACAAACTTTTATCAATCCTTAATATATAGAGCAAAAGTTTATTCCCTTGTGCTCTGCTGTCCAGTGCATCTTCCTGCTCTCTTGTATATGCTTTTGACATATGGCTTAATTACGTGTGCAGTCATCTTCCCAAATATTGGCGCTACATTTGAACTTTTAGCTTCACTGCTATAAACTTATGGCAGTCATTTTATATCACTTCTATTCTATCAAGAAGTCAATGGATAATTGAAATGGTAGTATATATGCGAGCAAATGGTAAAGAATGGAGATTTAGTGCCAAGTATTTAGCAGACCAACAATTTGGGTGCATTCTGACAAGTTTTAAGATATGACTAATTAAAATTAACTTGGTCCTCTTTCCAATTACGGCTCTGCCTTTATGCTTTATGAGAACATGAACATTGAAGCTAGTTTCTGTCTGAACTTACTATTCCTCTTTTGTTTGATCATCTAAATCCTTGCTAATTTGGTCATCATGTATTCCTCTGTGAGGTGCTTCCAGATATCATTCTCAATTTTTTCTTGAACTTTGTGCTTTATTGACAAAGTGGTTTTCTAATCCACTTTTAAAGACCTCCTCTAGCTAGTTCCTCAACCCTAATATGATCTTTCAGTGGCATTTTCGGTTTCATCCCGTTTACTTAAAAGCGCTGTTTTGAGAACCTGCTGAAAAACAAAGTTACTCATTGCATCTGGCCCATTGGATAATTGGACCTCCACCTTCCTCTGGATTCATGAAGGCAATTAGTTCTCAAGACTATTTCTTCACGTCTTTCATTGCTCCCCGGCCACCCCCACTCTCGCAAGTATATCCGCAATTGTTTGTTATTCACATTCCAATACGAATCTCTCCAAACAAGCAAATAGAGAGGTCAAGTACTTCACCTGCTCTTAAGGCCACTTACACGTCACCAAGTGATGGGATCCAATTTCCCTGTCAAAGTTTTGCCTCTGTCATGAGAACCTCATTGTGGTGCTTCAGTTTTCAGATCTAGGGAAGCTCCGCTGCCTTATGGTGCATATTTGCGCAGTAAGTGTTGCATGCTTGTTGTTCTCAGCCGATTTAATCAAATCAACAAAGTTAACTGGTTAGCAAGTAGCAACCACGACATAAAATGAGAATGAAGTAATGACTAAAACGGAAGATTATATTGGTTGTGCTTTGTGGAAAAACTGACCAGTTCTTCTCAAAACTTCTTCACTTTACATTTGGTAACTCATACTGTCCCATCCACTGTGAATTGCTGTTCTTAAATTAATTTTTGGTCCAAAATGCCATAGTCTAGCTTCAGTTGTATCTCTCCATTGACCCCATATCTTCTTGTTCTTTTCAAACTCTCTGCAGTTATTTGCTTATGAGACAGTTAAGAAACACTTGACACCTAAACCTGGAGAACAGCCCAAGCTGCCTATACCTGCATCTTCAATTGCAGGTGCTATTGGTGGAATCAGCTCTACGTTGTGCACTTACCCTCTTGAGCTACTCAAAACTCGACTGACGGTCCAGGTAAATGGAAAAGCATTTACGTGCAGTCAGAATATTCCAATGCGGAGTTTCTCAAGCTCATCTTTTATTTGAAAAAATTGTGTCTTGCAGAGGGGTGCTTACAAAAATTTCCTAGACGCATTTGTGAAAATTGTGCAAGAGGAAGGACCTGCAGAACTATACAGAGGCCTCACTCCAAGTCTGATTGGAGTAATCCCATATGCCGCCTCAAATTATTTTGCATATGAATGATATGATACCTAGCGAAAGGCAAACAAAAAGGCTTTTAACCAGGAGGATATTGAAAATATTGCAACTCTTTTAATCGGATCAGCAGCCGGCTCAATCTCAAGTACTGCAACTTTCCCACTTGAGGTGGCTCGGAAACACATGCAAGCCGGGGCTATCAATGGACGGCAATTCCATAACATGCTTCATGCCCTTATGTGCATACTTGAAAAGGAAGGGGTTGCAGGTCTTTACAGGGGTTTGGGCCCAAGCTGCGTGCTGCTGGTATCTCGTTCATGTGCTACGAGGCGTGCAAGAGGATTTTGGTTGAGAATGAAGATACCCATGAGCATTTGGGAGGGAATTCTGGATTTTATCTTCTTTGAGAAATTAGTTTTTAAGTTTTTCGAAGCTTTTACAGATACTGACGAGAGAATTTTACGTTCCCCTTAATGTGACCGCTCTTTCTTGACCTGTCACATATACGATTGACACTAGTTGGTGTTGGGTAACATTCGAACTGAGTTTCAAATGCTGCTGAGATCTACTTTGTTACATACCCTAGGAGAATATTTCAACATACAAGAGGTTTTCTGTTGCTGTAAGAGGACTCACTGTGCCTATGATAAATAATAAAGTTCTAACTAATGTGTTTCCTAGGCTTAAATACGTTGATGTGGAGAAAAAGGCTTCCCCACTAATAAACTAATTACCCCTACCCCCAAGACCTACCTTATAATCTTGAAGACTTTCAAAGCAAATTGGCCTAAACCGATAATGCTATGCTATTCCTTCCTCTTATTACAGTTGCAGTACAGAGATTGGTATTGTATTAATGCAACTCCTCTTTGTAGAGGATCCTTTTCCACTCCTGAATCGGCTCTTCTTTAAGGTCTTCAAGAATGTTTTGACACCAAGGCTTTCTTGATGCCATTCAAATGCATCAGTCGTGCCTCTTCATTCAACATCTCTTCTTTTCTTTTCTTTTCTTTTTCTCCCTGACAGCAAGATCCTCGTAAATTGTACACATGTTCCTTCTTCCCTCCGATGAATAGAGCACACAAAATCACCCAAGTGATCACTAGTGATGATAAGGAGATGTAGCTTGTGCCCTGTGCTTTCTCTTCTGGAGGAACCTTTGCAAAGATCTCTTCATGGAGAGACCAGTAGGGCTATACAGTGGGGATAGTATCAGTGGAGAAGACGGCTCTGACGAACCAGTTGGAGTTTTCGACTTCTGCTCCGTTTCTTGACTTGCAAGCAATATTATGGCTCTAGCCTGCATAATGTAGAGCAACTAGATAATTACTATGTGAAATCCTCGTCCTTAGCACATACTAAGCGCAATAATAACCAAATCAAGAGTGCTTGGGACATTTAAATGTGAATTGAAAGTCTCATGAAGATTACTATTTGCTATCAAGAGTGTATTCAAGTTTAAGAACATTAGGGTCGAGAAAACTAAGCTAATTAAGCCATCCAAATTCAATATAGAACATGTTTAATATACCTGCATTTAAGGTCTGGGACCAACTATTAACTTTGGATTATTTGTCATAAGAGAATGGTAAATCTTCACATATAAAATCTGATGACTGCGTGATCACCATTTTCGGTACAATTCATAAAAGGCTTATGCTAATTACACTGATGATGATGGTTGTACTACCTGTATCAACTTTTGCTAATTTTGCTTGGTATAATTTTAAGATAAATTTTCTCTAAAATAGGTTGTACTTACGGCTGCGGAGTCTTTTGAGCACCAAATGAAAACGTGCGCCGACAATCACCGGCACAAAGAGCAGTGATAGAATGACTTAAGGGTTTAACCAAAAAAAAAAGGAAAAAAAGAATGACTTAAGGGTGCCCAATGTTCTAAGTGCAGAGAGGAAGAAATGAAAATGACCCAGATGAACCACATACCTGAAGCTCCGTAGCGTCGCACACGCTCATCCTTCCGCTGTAGAAAATGGTCAGCTGCTGCTGGCTTTCTTTCTCATTTGGACTTCCATTCCAAAAATCCAACCTTCGGCAACACAACACCCAAAAAAACAGAAGAAACCATTCAATAACTTGCATTCGGGAATCTAAACGAAAATCTCGTTCCTGACATGAGATGCATCAGGTGATTGATTATTATACGATATGACCACATGCATAATAATGTATATCAGTCAGAATATATATGTGGTTGAAAGCAGACGGAAAGAATTCCTTTCTGTGGCCACCATTTAATTTGAATGCGAAAGATACAAAAGTCCTTCTTATCTGTGACGGCCACAAATTTGTACATCTCCTACTATCTCGTTCGTGTGTGTGTGTGTGTGTGAGAGAGAGAGAGAGAGTTACATGGGGTGGTAGGGACTACGGTGATTGTCACTGGCCTGAAGGGATGCCGAAGGCGGCAGAAGGCGGAGCTCCAAGTTGCAGTTCCTCTTCATATTACTCAAGCTCTCTCTCTGTGTATCAAACCTAAAAGACAAATATAAGAGATGGAGATGGAGATGGAGATGGAGATGTAGATGGAGACGGAGATGGGTATATATATATATATAAACACACAAGGCCACTTAATATATGGTTGTAAGAAGAGGAGGAAGGCGGTTAATTGGTAAGAAGAAAACAAGGGTGACTGATGGGGGGCTCTGTTAACGTTTTTGAAAAAATGGGCGTGGGGTTGTGGGCGCAGGAATTAGAGCACGTGGAACACGATTTCCCTGCAAATTGGACCGCCACGCCTTTACTACACGTGCTTGCTTGCACCAGTCGACTTGTAACTTGAGCCCACCAATAGTTTTGTTTGATTTGAGAGGATGTTTATCCTCTGTTACGGCTGCTTTCTTACCAAATCAACGCCCATTTTTCCGTTCGGCTTTATGGAAAGGAAAGACGATACCAAGCATGTCATTGATAATATATATATATATATATAAATTGACAAGGTACGACACGTAACTAGTAGGGATGGCAATTAACCGCACCCGGCTCTCGCCCCGCCCCGCCCCGTTAGGAGCGGTTATTTTGACTTTGGCGGGGTTATGGGGTGGGTATGGTATTTTTTTTTAAAAATCCGCAGTGGGTTAGGGGCGGGTATGGTATACTGCCCAACCTGCCCCGGTATCCGACCCGCACCCGCCCCGGTATAGTTACCATGTGCATCATGCAATCTTAACCGTCCATCCTATATTATATATATTTGTGTCAAACAAACCCTAGATTTTAATTTCTCACACACTCTGCCTCTGCCGACTTTCCCATTACCATGCCGGCCGCCGCTGCCTAGTCTCTCCCTTTCTGTGACTCTACCAAAGGTTCCATAGCTGGCCGCCGCTTCCTCATTCTTCCCTCCCTCTATTCCGCATCGTCTTTGGTCAGCCCTCACAGCCATAAAACAGTGAGACCAGCTCCACGGCTCCATCGTCGGCCTCCATCACTGCCTCCTTCGTCGTCTCTCCTTCTTATCCCAAATCCAAGGTTAGCTATATTCTTATCACTTCTGTAACGTGAGTCTTGTAATAACATGTTTAATTTTGGTATTTTATAGCTTAATTGGTAGTATTAAATTTTCTCTTTTGAAGTCGCTGTTCTAGACTAGCATCATCAATTTTCCTTAGATTCAAGCCATCCATAATTCAAGTTTTTCTTAACAGCAGGGGTATTGTGTGTGGAGGTTGTGTTGCTTAGGAGATGTTTACGCCAAGATGGAAAGTATGGCTCTTTTGACATGGAGAAAGCTGGATTGCTAACATATCCAATTCACCCAAGTGTCTGTATTGCATCTATCTTGTAGCTGCAGTATAGTTGTTTGACGATCCACGAGTTCTACAAAGAAGAAGATGTGAACAAGACCAGAGGGAATTGTTCATTCTCTTGTCCAGTGCTACTTTAGACTATAATTTGTGGGTTTTTTCTTGTCTTCAATGTCTTGCTTGCTGTATGTTAAATATGGTTATGATTTTCCTTGTTCACTTTCCAGCTTGTAAGCTTCATACCATTTTAATCTCTTCATATCATTCATCCCATTTTTCTGGAGTCAAGTAATATTAAGCTTTCGACTCTCAAGTATAAGCTACATTCAGCGCAAAGGAAATTATAAAGCAGCAGCAGAGTTTCCTTAGTGAAAACTGGGACTTTGAATTTGAGAGCAAAACTAGTGATCCATGCTTCTTAAAATGAAAATTATGGCCATGCTTCTTAGTTCTTAGTTTCTTTGCTTTTCATTGCAGTTTCATTGCAGAAGGTAGGTGAATGAATTTTTTTTTTGCCAAACCAAGTGGAATGGTTCGGGGCGGGGCGGGTTGGTGCGGTTTTGAGTGCTTCAGTGAAGGCCGGGGCGGGAGCGGGTTTTCCAAACATCCTTAGGATCGGATATGGTATTGCACATAAATGACCCGATGGCGGGGCGGGGCGGGGCGGGGCGAAGTTTCAGGACTAGCGGGGCGAGTTCGGATGTTACAAGATCCGCATCCGACCCGCCCCATTGCCATCCCTAGTAACTAGAGAACGCTGCCTCAGACAAGGAGCGTCACATTGTCAAGGCTCTTTTGTGAGTATGCGAGAAGTAAAAATAAACGGCTCTAACGTCAATACTCCTACCGAAGGCTACCTACAAAAAGGATTAGAACGTTTTTACACGGACCAAGACACTAATTATAAATAAAGATAATAACTCTGCCCTAAAAGTACCCAACACAACAGAAAATTACAAAACAATCCACAATATATATTCTGCGGTCAAACATTTTTATCCCATGTAACATTGTGTTCATGCTAGTGTAATCCAGTAATAATTGCCAGAAAGAACGACCGGAAAGAAAGATGTAAAAGAAGTATAAGGATTTTGAGAAACCAAACTTGCATGCAGGCAAATTAAAGGTATTATTTGAAGTAGTTTTTTATTTCAGTCTTTTGTTCAGTTTTGAAAATTAGTTTTTTTTCTTTCAGATTTATAAACCAAATTTTGAATTGGGGCTGTTTTCGAAAACTCCATATTGGAGTTTCCTATTTTTTTTTATTTATTTTTTTTGTTGGATCCATCTTTCAATTTTTGTTGGAAACATTTCATGTCTCTTCTTTTCATCAATCTCTATCACCAACACCTATCACTTAAGAACACCAAACCACCTAAATTGTCAACTACCATGCTCATTGACCGCCGCCGCCGCCGCCACCACTAACCAGCATCGCCGAACACTAAACTACAAACACTGTAAATCATAACAGCCACTGACCATTGATTTGCCACAACCACTGATCAGCATACCCAAACACCAAACTTGCTAACACCGCTAGCCACCATAGCCACTGATCGCCACTACCATCATTAGTGACCAACACCTAAGAACACCAAACTCACGAACATCAACCACCATAGCCACTGATAAACACAACCACCACCACCACTAACCAACACAATCGAACACCAAACTCTCTAATATCGGTCACCACCACGACACCACCACTCATCTAACTCGAAATCCACCATCATACCGATCACCATTGACCTTGCAACAACATTGATATAGCTAAAATTATGTCTCTAATCAGTCGATGACACGTGGCAGTTATGACCCATAGTCAACTCTGGATAGCTACCAATTCAACACTTGTCATATTGGTACGGATAGGATTCAATCATCAGGGATGGTGACGTGATCTTCGAGGATCCTAACACGATCCTGATTGATCTGGCCCAAGGCCCAGTTGTTAGACCCCGCATATTTAAATTGCTTATAAAAAAAAGAGGAAAATTAAAATCTAGATAGTTTGGGGACGTAATGGGTATTCTATAATTTTTATTTTAGGAATATAAGTATATTTCTTTAGGTTATTAACATGTTACGTATTATATATATTCTGTAGGAACAAAAAGAGCACACCAAAAGTTCAGAAAAGTCTCCAGAGAATCCCTAAGAATAACCTTTTGAGAATTTGATCATTACTTTGAGGTAAGAATTTATTTTCAGGAATCGAATAGAGGTTTGTAGTTGAAATCATTACGAAATTTTGTTATTGCTGAAACCAGCTATAACTTTAGGGTATATTGATTTTTAGGGAGTTTGATGCAATTGATTTATAAGATCAAAGTTTTGGAATTGAATTACACAATTGGAGATAAGGGTTTACTGTTATTGAAATCTAAATCAGCGTTGGATCAATCAATCCGATATCGTAAAAGTTTAATTTCTTTTTAAAATCTAAAATTTATGATGCACATAATTATTTCTATCCTTCAGAAGTGCATAGTCCTATATCCATAACCTTACTGCCGTCGAATGTTGGCCTCGTCATATATACAATATGTTTGCTAACTAACCCCAAGCTGGTTTTTTTCTTTTTTGAATAGTCCATTACGTGGCTATACTAGATTTATTCCATGATGTGATTCATCTCTTTTGATTATTTATTATATACATTTGGACCTTTCTTCATAGTCTCCATCTTTGAATCTTTGAAATTGCATGCCACGTTTGTCTTGAAATCATGCCCTTTTGTCATCATCATTTGGGTAATATAGTACTCCCTTCATCCCTAAAAAACTGATCATATTTTTTTTTTTGGGCCGTCCCACAAAAAGTGATCACTTCCAAATTAGGAAAGACTCTATATGTACTTTTACATACTTACCATTTTTATATTTTTTTATTCTATTTCTCTCACCACATTTAATTCTCTACCAACTCATTTTCTCTCTCCTGGCCCACCATTTTACACTTTTTTATTCTATTTCTCTATCCACATTTAACACCTACCAACCAAATTTCTCTCTTATAGCTCACTTTCTTCCCCCCTCTCTATAAAAGGTAAAATGGGAAAGACACACAATATAAAATATAAATCCTTAATATACGTGTAAAATGAAATGGATCACTCTTTTAGGGACGGAGGGAGTATATTTTGAAGAGACATTTAGAAGCCTTTTACTTTGTGGCTGACTCGTGTGTGTGTGTGTGTGTCAGTTGGCCAAGAGAATTTAGGTTCTGTTTTACATGAAAATTGGTACAGATCCCTTCATTGACTGGCCTTGTTTTGGCTGTCGTAGGTCACAAATTTCCCTTCTTTGTGCGTGTCAGTTGGATGCAATTCTTTACTTGTTTTGCACGTCAATTTTCTCTCGTATAATTTCATGTTATTCATTGTTTCGTATACCGTCTCTTATTCTGTAACCCAATAAATTAAGGGATAATTGCATAAAATACCCATGTAGTTTGGGGTAGTTGCAAAAAGACTCATGGAGTTATAAAATTTGCAAATGGCCGCCTGTGATATTAATTTTGTTGCAACCGTTAGAAAAATCGTTCGAATTGACGAAGCGTGATATTCATTTTCTTAAAAAATACGTTTGATAAATTTTAATATATTAAAAGGACTAAATTACCCTATTTTTTTTTCTCTCCCACCCAAGTCCCAATTTCTTCTCCATTTCAATCAAACCCTAACCCTAGCCACCACCTCACCAACCAAAACCCTAGCCGCCACCCCCATCTACCACCACCGCCGCCCATTTTGACCATCACCCAGCGTTGCCATCGCCGCCGCTAGTGCCTTCATCAACTAGAGCTAAATTCGTCGCCACCACCAATCCTTTCCACCCACCGCGAACTCTGCGTCGTCATCCCTGTCATCTCCCCCACATCTTACATCGTCGCTCGCCCCGCGATCAAACCCAGTGACTTGCACCGCCGCCAATCACGCCATAAACCCTAGCCAATTGCGCCACTGCCACCAGTCTGATTCAACAACCAAAACCGTAGCCTATTGAAAACCAAGACCATTCGGGGAAAAAAAACCTAAGCCACCAACAATTCGAACTCTAATCGCACAAATTCAGATCTAGGGTTTCAAATCAACATCTTGGGCGATTTGAAACCCTAGATCTGAATTTGTGCAATTCGGGTAAATAATCAAATCAACATCTTGGGCCGCCGCTAGCCCCATCGATCCCCGCTTGTGCCGCCGCGAGCTCGCCGTCGATTCATGGCAGCTGGCCTCCGTGCATATCCAGATCTAAGAATCTCGTGGAGAAGAAGAGAATCAGATAGGAAAAGAGAAATGGAAAGGGCATGCCCTTCTCATTTATATAGAGGGGTAATTTAGACATTTTTGTCATTCTGTTACGAAACTTTTACGGTGTAACACCTTTGCAATTTCATGTGTGTTTATGCAACTTTGTAACTCCAAAGGTTTTTTTGCAACTACCACAAACCACCCCCCGGCTGGGAGGCATCAACCTCATCCCGACAGGGGTATTTTATGCAATTATCCCATAAATTAATAATATGCTCGTACGTATTTAGCTTCAGTTGATCTCGTCTAGATCCACAATTAAATTGTGTTGCTACCTTCGAATGTCTGTTTATTGTTTTCGCTAGCCAACTATGTGCGGCCTATTACTAAGTATTGTTTAAACAAAAAAAAATTGTCTCTAATATATGTTTTAGATGTTATGAGTATCTTTCTGGTGACTCATGTCACGTTGTATGTGACTTTTATATTTCTGACTTACCCACATGGATTGGAACGTGGACAAACTCAGTGGGATGAGTATGAGTTAGAGATCGCGATCTTATTTTCTGAACCTGGTTACATGTGTCCGTGATGCATGTGTGACCTTATTTTGAATGGCTCTCGAGTATCTGTTTCTGTATAAAGATATATTTGTACATTTTGAAATTCGGTCTGGTATTTGTTCCGTTAAAATTTTGTATCTCCGTAATCTCATTTCTCAGACATTTTTTCTTCTTCTTTTGATTGGTCCTTTGAGAGACATCACTAGGCACTTGGCTCATTCCCTTATTATTTTTCCTTTCAGGTGATGAGTAGGTGAGATTGGATTACAGAGTTAGTTGTGTGACTGAGAGCTAGCGATTTTTATCTCAGAGTCAGTTTTAGTATCTTTAGATGTAATAATTAAGACAAATTGAAATTGTTAAGATTTTATTTTGGAACTTCATGTCAGAGTAATTTGGATTATATAAATGCTTTAGGCCGCTATGACATTTATTGATGTATCTTTGGGATTAATTAGTACAAGCTATGAATGACCACTTGAGGAGAATTTTTTATACTTTAAGGTTTTTGAACTCTGTTTATTCAATATTAACGCTCTGAAAATTCAGAGCGTTACAGCCCAGCCGCCAAGACTGATGTTTACAGGTAGCTTTTAAGTTCCAATAATATCTTTTACGTTCCAACAGCACCCACATGCCTAACATCTGGTTCAGGCCTAAAGGGGGCTACCCAGGTATGTAGACGACTGCACACACATCTACATTATGTTACATTGCTTTCTACATAGTTAGCTGAGCTATGACTTAAGCATCGAAAAGTTTCTCCGCCGGAACCCCACCAGGCAGTCACGTTGTATTCTGTTTTGCAGGCCTATTCTTAGGTAGTGGTTCCCGATCCAGTTTTTAGCAACAACAAACACCACAAGATTTCATTCATTGATTTAACCCTAGTATCTTTGATCTGCACAATAAATTCCAAGTCAGTCAAACCCATTTACCCAATTAAACCCTAGTCAAACCTGGTGAAACCCTAATTCGCAACCTAGTCTATTACTGAAATAGCAGCAGTTGGACGGTGACAAAAGATATATGTTGGTTGTCGCGGGGGCGCTTCTGGTTATTGAACATAGGAGTCCAGAAGAAAGTTACGAAAGTTATGAAGTATTGGAAAGTGAAAGAAAAGGGAAAAGAGGAAAAATAGAAAAGGAAGGGAGGAAAAATAGAAAAGAAAAATAAAAGTAAAAATCAATTATATACATGATATCCAACAATTCATCAGTTTTGTAAAAAAAAAAAACTTAAAGAGGTCTTGATTTTGATTCTTTTAAAAACAAAAACTGAAATGGATTCAAACACACATTAAATAAGTATGATATGTATGACTTGGGCACAAATAAACCATAAAATAAATTGATACGCAAAAAGGCTCTTAAGTCACTCCATCGACGACATATTTAGTTGGAGCGAGATCTATGGTAGCTATGACTTCCAATTCAAATCAAGGCACCGGAAATGATGTCGTACACTTATCGTGACTACGTAATTTACAAGCTTTGCATGTAAACAACAAAAAATTTAGTATGCGAAAATTCGAGACTCCAACTAATATGCATGAGTCATATATATATATATATATATATATATATATATATATATATACACACACACACACACACACACACACACCATTAAAGAATTTATTCTTCTCTATAGCGTGTTTACTTTGGTAGTTTCGTGGTGGTCTTATGGGAGTTTCCTCATATATACGACTGCCCAAGCTAGTGCTTGCAAGCAACTTGTCATCACCCCCTAGAGATGTCAAATGGGTCGGGCGGCCCGCGGGCTGGCCCGACCCGGCCCGCTTTTGGCCCGGGCTAGCCCGGCACAACAAGTGAACAGTAGCGGCCCGTGTATTTAGGGCTTTGGACTTGGACCAAGCCGAATAATTGCAGAAAAAGGCCCGGCCCAGCCCGGGCTAGGCCCGAAAAAAGGGCTGGCCCGGCCCCGACCCGCTTATGACCCGCTTTTCAGCCCTATGTTGGCCCTTCCCTTTGTGGCTTAATTAATAAAATATATATAGCTTTTGCTCAAATTAAGCAAGATTCATAGCTTGGTCTGGTGGCACAAAACTGTGCTAACTACTCCTAAGAGAGTTTTTTTTTCTCTTGTCCTTTTTCAGAGGTTCAACTCGCGATATAATCGTTACATATCGCAATAAATTCGTTAATGTCGCGATATTTAATATATATTCATGAATCTTGCAAATAATCATGATATATTCGCGATCAATATTTTCTAGTAATTTGTCGCTATAAATTTGCGAATATTGTTACTTTTCTCAAGTTTTTAGAATAATTTTTTTCACACAACATAGTTTACATTTTCGCTATGGATTATTTTTAAACAAAGTAATTGTATTTAAAGTAACAATGCAGATGAAAATGTAACTATTCACAAAAAAAATAGACATTTTTCTCATATATATATATATATATATATATATATATATATAATAGGTAACTTCACAAACAGCCGATCCCAAACCCGGATAAAAGGAGGAGGGCCTATGAAAAAATTTATATTCAATTTAAATTTAATTCCTCTGCAAAGTGGAAAATAAATAATAAGAATTAAAAAAAACATTGTTGGGCCCGGCCCTGCCCAAGCCCGGCCCTAAAAATTGGGCCTAGGGCCAAGGCTTGGACTGGGCCCATATATCCCATTTTCAGGCCCGGCCCCGGCCCGTTGGGCTTGGGCTGGGGCGGCCCAAGCCCGGCCCATTGACATCTCTATCACCCCCCATATCCTTTTTTACTGAATTCAAACTCTTGTGTTGGTGATGACACGTATATCTCAAAGAATAATGCACATGTCTCTTTAATTGCTTTTTCTACACGGTGCATGTCATGATGCACAGTTGTTCCAGCTTCGTTCGTTAATTTACACAGATCGTTATGCAAAAGAGATTGATGCATTTCCACCAAAAAAAATTCAGTGCAACAATTGTACCGACGCGTATTACATTTTAACGGATAGAACGAAAATAAACGAGCGCTAACTAATAGGATTTCGAAAACAATGAGTAACTTGATAAAAGTTTATAGCACTTTCGTAAAAGTTCTTTATATAAGAATAGAGAAAGCATAAACATTTCTATACCGTATCATACTTGTCCGAACATCATTAGTGTCACTAAAAAATATGTAACTAATCATGTGTTAACCATTTAATGAAAAATGAGGTGTCTAAATTGATAATCCCCCTCCCCCCGTCTCAAAAAAAGTAATCATATTTTCTTTTTGAACTGTTCCAAAAAATTGATCACTTTTCAAAACGATTTTTACACTTTTTATTGGATTGGAATGCCCTGCTGGGTTACAGCAGGGTGCTGTACTCAGCAATGTGAGAGGGGGAAGATAGAGAGTAATCATCCCCCCCCCCCCCCTTCTCTCTTTCTTCCCCCTCTCACATTGCTGGGTACAGTATCCTCATGGTTACAACAAGGAATCTATATCCCTTTTTATTCTATTTCTCTCTATATTTTAATCATCCACCTATCAAACCATTTTGTCTCTCCTGACCACTTCATTTTCCTCCCCTTTTCATCCCTCCCTCTCGCTGCTTAGAATAACAAATTACTTATATTCTCAATACCCGTGCCAAATCAAAATGAAATATTTTTTTTAAAGAGCAGAAGGAGTATATATAAAATAAAATTCAAGAAAAGTTGGTAAAACATCCGGCAACTGCACGTGCCTCTAATAACTAAGGAAAAGACCTCCATCTCTAGGTCTTTTCATTCTGTCTCTAAGCTGGATCCAGATCCCCTGCTGTAACCCATGGTTACGGCAGGGGTGCTGTACCCATTTATGTGAGAGAGAGGGGGGGGAAGAGAGAGAGTAACCATGGTTACAGCCCCCTCTCTCTCTCTCCCCTCTCTCACAGAAATGGGTATAGCATTATGCTGTAACCCCCAACCATGGGTTACGACAGGGAATCTCAATCTCACTTGTCATCCACAACTAGCAAACTCAGATATTATATTCATGTGATGTGATGTGATGACCTGAACCAGATGTTAGGCCTGTAGTGGGTGTTGTTGGAACTTAAAAGGTTAGACCGATCAAATTCCAAAACGTTCCTTGTTTGATTTCTTAGGGCACGTGATCAATGTTCCTGCTGCCATGTGATTATTTATTGGGTTATGAGGGCTTCACAAAATCATAGGGAAAACATTTTCCATCATGCAAAGTGTACGTATCATGTGATCAAAGCTACTTAGCATTTGGCTTCGTAGTTCTAGATCACGACGTTTATTTCAGAATGAGAGGATGAAAATCCATGTATTTAGCGTTACAAAGTCTATGATATTAAACAAATCATCTCTCTGGCTAGCGGGGGAGCTAGAAAAATATTGGGTACCAAATATATAAGAGATTAATAGCCGCAACAATTAATTATTATATATTAAATCACGAACCATGAAATTTTCATTCTACAAGGTTGAATCTTTTTTAAGCGTTCAATAGTTAAATTATTTTAAATACCATCAAACAATTTCTTTTTCGGTATACTCTGATCTTGTCCAATTCGAACTTCCCGATTGAGCATCCATGAAACTGATGAAAAATCCAAATTCCCAACTCCCATTTACCAAATTCAGTCCCAAATTACCAATTCCCAAACGCGAAATTCTAAATTCCAAATGCCAGTATGAACAGAAATTGCCAAACTCTCAATCCAAAAGTAAAAATCCCAATTATATATCTCAATGCCTCAATCTGAAACCTATACACCCACGAGCAGCAACCCAAATTCCCAATTCCTAATTTCCACCACAAGCAGCAGTTGCAATCTGAAATTAAAAAATTCAAAATCTCAATCTGAAACTAAAAAACCTACTAGCAGCAATTGCTAACTCCCAATTTCAAATCGTAGATTGTAAGTTTCGAACTCTATTTCCAAAGTCTAAATTGAAACAAAAAAGAAAGGGTTCAAGGAATTAAGAATCAAACACTGGATCAGAAATTTTGCCATGCTTTCACCGTCAAAATAGCCGCAGACTGCCGTGACCGTTGGGTGTCGTTGTCGAGAATTGACCCGCCGTTCATGTCACGTGATCCCGGGACCTGCCCCTGCCTGAGCCCGTGACCTTTGTGCTGTGGGTGCCGTGACTCGTGAGTCGTGAGCCCGTGAATTGCCCTTGCCTGCCATGATTGGAGAACAAGACTACAAGAGGACAACGCCGGAGGGCGGAGGTGAACCGGCGGGTTTGTTGAGGGCGTGAACCAGTCAGGCGACCTGGCGGTGCCCTCTTTTGACTTTCAGCTCTGAAAACAGTGGGATTTGGGAACAGGCGAGTATGAGAATAGAAAAGAATTTTTTTTTTTTACTTTTTGTGTATTCGTGTAGACTTTGTTTTTTTTCCTTCTTCTTAATATAGTCGTGTATAATTTAGCATTTTAAATGACTAATTTTTTTTTTAAAGCTATCTTTAAGGTTTTTAGGTTTTGAAATACAACCCAATTGACACGAGATTTTACTATTTTAGAAATCAACGATGAGAATCCATGTATTTTACTGTGTGCATGCATGGAAAGCGTCACAAAGCCTATGGTCTTAAGCAAATCATCTCTCTGGCTGAAGATCGCATAAAAAAAGATACATATTGCAGGGGATACAGCGGAGCGAGTTTATGGCTGAAGGCTCAAACACAAACTATTATACCCGATTAAAAAGTTTAAATCTGGGTAGTACCGGGTCTGGATCGACCAACTCTGATATCATGTAAAAACATCCAACTCAAAACCAATTAACTATAAGCGGAGAGGCTTATAAGACTTATATATTGAAGTGTTATTTGTTACTTACCCAATATAAAATTTATATCCGTCGACAAAGTCATTGGTGTCTTTGTGCATACATATGGACAAAGTCTAACACTTCACCATACACAAATACTAACCCATTAGGTTCCGGGGAGTCCTATTTTTAGAATCACCGATGTGAAATACAACCAAGATGACACGAGACTTTTCTATTCTCTAAGTAGTTGGTGATCTGAGATTCTTCAGAAAAATGGAAGTATGGAATGAAAGGAATGCGTGATTGCTAACCCATGGAGACATTGCAAAACCATGGGCTTGAAACCATAACATTAATATGTATGGAGACGTTGCAAAACCATGGGCTGGAGCTTTCTGCCAAAGCAGAAACCATGTCTCTACTGGTATCACAGCCTCTTAATACTAGCCTCTGCTTCACGCATGCTCTGTTTTATAAATCACATGGAAATCAAATTGAATGAGCCCCCGTTTCATTTTCTGCACGTTCCAATACCATTATACCAAGATTAACTAGCTTAGCTTAGAGATAAGATGATGGCCGAAAGTTAAGAATACCCAAATTTAGTCAAGCATCTCAACCTATCAACTTTATGAGAACTTCCTACTCAATGTCATGATGGTTGGCTGACAACTCCTCACTTTTGGTGCAATTCCACAAGAAACTGGCTGCTTTTTTCACTTTCTACAATGGTCAAAGATTCCAATTCCCACTCTTTATCTAAACACCCCGCGGGAGATAACGTTGCTCATTGTTAATCACGTGATTAAAACTGTTAAGATTTTTATTATTTAATTAATAAATGAGAAGAGTATAAAGACTGAAAGAAAAAATTTGGTTATTTATCCGGGCCGGAGGAGGAAGATGTTTGCAATGTCTCGTATAGTCATAATTAATGGTGGTTTTGATGTTTTTAATGCCTCTTAATTACTTAGTGACGGTAAGAAGTGCCGTAAAAAGTTGTTGCTGAAAGTGTTAGTAGAGAAGTTGTTAAAAATATTTAGCGACCATCAACATTGATATGCAAGGTATTGCAATTGTCTTCTTACGACCAGAGTAGCAGCAAAATATTTTTTAAAACTAATTAACTATTTGTTTGTGCATAAACCATTTTAGTTTGTCACTAGAAACTTCTTTTACACTACTGATGGCTACATATAACATTATTGTCTTTTCATCGGACCAAAAGCTTTGTTTATCTTTCACCTCTCGTGTTGTATATCCATATATTCTCCGTAAACAAGACCTACTTGCTATATTTAGTATCTTTTTTTTTTTTAAATAAAAAAACTCTCATGCTTATATCTACCCATTTTCAAATGAATGGTCGAGATCTTACAACTACAAAGTTGAAAGTCATTTATTTTCAACTAGAACCATTTGGGTTTTAATTTGGTTGAAGTCTCCTCAGCCACCATATAACCCATTGGAAAAGAGTAGAGTCGCGTTGTTTAGTTAGCAAATTCGTTGTATTTATTTTTATATTTCTGAATTTGTTGAAAATGTTCCGTTTTGACAATTATATAGTAACTCAATTTATTACTTATGTGGTTAGCAAATTTGAGCTTTATCATCCAAAATAAAGTTGTGTTTGTATATCGAATCCAAATATGCACCTATTTATCATGAACGAGAAAAATAAAAAATGCACGTATAAGAGCATATTTGCAAGAACAAATAGACAATCATCAAATAAAAGATGATTAACTACGGTTCTTATATGGAAATAAACCAGATAAACTATATATATTACAAACAAAGAAGATGAAGAGAGGTGAGAATTGTAGGCTGAGAGAGGAACTGTGAGTTTAATTGTTTGGTTAATTTTGTAAAAGTGGTGGTACTTTGGTTATTAAATGGAGATTGTAAAAACTTTTGAAATTGGATAAACAAACTAAAATTCCATTTACTCTAAAACAAATCACTTTGTAATTAGGTGAATAGTGTAATCAAATAAAGTGTAAATATTGGTCGTAAACCACCTAATATTTTTTACATTAAAAAAAGAAAAAACACCAGCAGCTAAAAGATTATTAGGGTTGTTGGCAATTTCATAAATTGGAGAAAAAATCCACTGCAATGAAAATATTTTCCATAGAATGGTCCATTAGGGAAGCACCCCAACTTTTGTCCATACATTTAAAGTTTTTAAACAACTTAGCCCTTTAATCTATCCCACCAAAAAGGGTAGGATGCAAAAAGTCGTCAAACTTGTCTTTTATATACAAAGATATATATTATGTGTGTGTGTGTGCGCACGCGCGCGTGCGCGGGTGTGTGTGTATTGACAGCTAATTGTGAAAGAATGATGCTATAATATTTTTTTAACAAGTGTCATTTTATTTATGCACAAGTGTCACTAAAAGTTATCATCGGTCAAAGTTAAATAGACGATAGACAAAGGGTTTCACTTGGGTAGCTTTCCCGTTTTATAAAACTACCAATGAACGATACATATCTTCAATGCTTAGCTTATTAGAGACTAAATTAGCTTAGTTAAATTAAATCTGACTTTGGCAACCGGAGATTTGGTCATAAGCTAGAAGTTTTCATAAATATCTGAACCTATAGATTAGGGCGAATTACACCTATATCTCTGAGATTTAGGGGTAATTACAGCCAAGGACAATAGTTTGGACAAATTACACTTATGTCCATTGACCAAACAGAATCTTAAAAACCCTAACGGTTTTAATGAAAAGACTTTATTACCCCTGAGTTGGAACCTTATTTATTTTTCAATGCCATTATTTCATCTTCTTATTTTTAATGCCATTAATGTCATTACTCGCCCCCCCCCCCCCACCCCCCCACCCCCAAGCCCATTTGGCCATTTCTGTCTCAACACCATCGACAGCACCCCTTCGCCTGTCGCCGCACCCTTCCCCTTCCCCGTCGCCCCCACCCTCCCCCTTCCCCTTTCCCGTCTCCGGCGTCGCCTTCCCTCGAGATGGCGCTGGTGACAAATCTCGGGCGGTGCTGGCAGTTGCGAGATGGTTGCGGTGCTGAGGCGTTGGTGATGGCGCTCGGTGAAGGAGCGTGGGGCTGCTGATCGGAGTTGCTGGCCGACGACGGGCTGCTGACCGGACGGTTGCAGTGGTAACGGCACGGTCGCACCGGCGCGATGCTCGCAGAGGCACGATGAAGGGGCATTTCGGTGAAGGCGCGGGGAACGAAGTTAGTCGCCAGCGACTGCGTATGCTGCCGGTAGTGGGGCTGCCATGGCGTGTAAGAGGGAAGGGACTGCCGGCGTGAGGCGAGGGGAGGGGGCTGTCGGTGTGGGGCGAGGGGAAAGGGCTGCCGGCGGAAGACAAAATAATTATTCTAAAAACCTTAATCCAAAAATCCTTAATCCTAATTTGAACATTTAAACTATTATATTGGATATTTTTCAAGAAAACCCTAATTTGCAAATTAGGGTTTCAAGAAAATCCTAATTTGCAAATTAGGGTTTCAAGAATATCCTAATTTGCAAATTAGGGTTTCAAGAATATCCTAAAACTAAAACTGATAAATAAATCATATATAATAATAAACATATATTTTTCAATATATACAGTACAAGGGGTAGTATCGTCATTTTAAATATATATATTGATGACATCATACAAAAAGTACAATTTTTGGATGGAACCCTAACGGATGGACACGGCTGATACATTTTAAAAGTGTTTGGTCACGGAATGTTACATTTTGAAACTTGTTGTCCTTGACTGTAATTATACCCTAACCTCAGGGATATAAGTGTAATTTGCCCTATAGATTATCTTATCTCTCAATTGGACCTTGCATTTGGCTCCACCGTAATCATTGCATTTTTCACCTATCAGAATTCAAACCCATAGCCGTAATGAGAGACATTGTCGAGCTGATGACAAAAATCTCAAATTTTCAACCAACCAAAAAAATCAACAACCCCTCGCCTCCCAAAAACAGTAGACAGCCACCCCCTCTGACTCTCCACCCCCTCACCATTACTTGTCCTTGTTCCAACCCTCGACCCACCTCTATTTACCTCGCCATAGCTTACAATAAAGCCCGGTTAAAAGTGGGAGTAGGCCTCACTTGGTTTAACTATCAGAACATAAGATGTGGATCAGCAGCTTTCTCTAATTGGATATCTGCACAAGCAAAAGGCCTCCTACTAGTAACGAATTGGGCGAAATCTAAACATATCACTCGCATTATTATTATGACTGATTCAAAATTTTTACTTTCTCAGCTCATGAACTCTGACGACGTCCCAGACACTGTGGCGCCGATCTTGTATGATTTATGTCAGCTTCTTCAGTTTATACATCACCTTAGCACCGTCAGAGCCGAAGGCTTGCAACTAAAGGAGGTCAGATCACTAGCAACTTTTGCATGTTATGTCCGTATAAATGTATATCAGGACTGGGTCAATGAATTTTGTTGTAATTGATCTACTCCCTCCTTCCTTTTGCTTTTGTACTATTGCAAGCCTAAACTCTACTTTCTTTACTTTTTCGTTCTACATGACGTGCATAGTCATGAGCTTATATGTATAGCCGTAATGGCTAACTTTGTAATTTTGTATCTTTCAATGCAATTCTCTCTTCTACCAAAAAAAACTGGACCTTGGAATTGGTCCTGGTGTATCTCAAAATCGAACTTATAGCAACTCCAAGGAAGCAGTTATCAAGATTAGGATATAGATCCCATACTATACAACATTCTTACCGTAACAACTTAAGCGATTGTCACCAAGTGTTTCATTGTTGTTGTCTATATAGTGACAGTCTTTTGTCACTAATATGCATTTAGCGACATATTTTAGTTACAGCAAAAGTGATACATAATAGAGGATCCTAATCCCCAAAATTAGTACAAGTATCCACCCTTACTCCTAAAGTGGTTGCCGTGCTCGTCTTAGTCTTAGTACAGGCGTTTCCGAACAGTTGATCCGTTATTTTGACATGTTAGATTCACAGCAAGTTACGTTAAAACAACTTTCGGCGAGTAAGTGTTTATATTTGAACAAAAAAGCTTGTTGAACGTCCAGTTTTTTTCTATAATCATCATCAATCTACCTAACATCCAAACAGGGTGCCATGGCACAGCACTCGCAAACCTGAACAGTAGATACGGCCAAACTTTTAGTTGCCGGTTATTCTTAGAGACAACGTTTCTAGATACTTGTGTTCAAAATGGAATTCCTTCGTGTCACAAGCAACTTGAAAGCGAAAGGCCTTTACATCAACGTAAGACGGATCATTATCAACAGCATTAACAGCAACAGCTGCAGCTCGTGAATGACATTATAAAAACGGATCTAACAAGTATCACAAATTTCAGGTGCTGTGCCATGGCAGCCCTGTCTTTTCATCCAGTTACCTTCAGCAACAGTGAAGCAGCACCGACACCAAATGATGGAAAGGAGTGTCAAAACAACCATGCAGGAGCTCATGTGGATGAACCTTGTACCAGCAAAACGATTTTTTAATTCCTTAGATAAGTGAATCAACACCAAAGTAAAATGCATCCAAGAGAGATGCACCCCATGTACAAGTAAAAACAGCAATTGACCAACCCTTGAAGCAGAGAAATAAGAAGCTCAAAAAAAGAAACTTTGATGCTTGGAGAAAATGTTTTTTGATTTCTCTCTGTAGTGAACCATCAGAAGACTGTTAAAGCCTGATCTACGTTGTTGGGTACATTCTCTAGTGACTTGAGCTTTTAGAGCAACCGGTAACGTAACATGGTATAAGAGCTTTTGTTGCGCAAGGATGTCGGTTCAATGGTTCTTACTTGCATGTTTGGTCCCCCCATCGGCTTGAAGAAAATGCTCTTAAAAGGTAAAAGAGAACCTCGATCAGGTCACATCCTTTAATTCATGACGAGAGTATGCAGTCCAACTTAATGAGTCTCTCCACGTGCAGACAAGAGCTTGCATGTGGGGAAAAGTATTGAGACAAGATATCCATTGTTCGGTCCATTCTACAGTAGCTCAAGTTTTTAGAACAAATAGTAACTTAACAAAGACAACCTCACAACAAGAATACGATATCATGCACATCACGATATAAGCCTTGCTAACCTGTCCAGCAATTCACTCACTGCCATTGTCTTAGAGAGATGGCGCCATTAAAATGGTATCAGAAAGGGTGGAAACGGTCCATCAAGCAGACAAAAGATAACCGCCACCCACTTATCTAAATTAGGTTACCGGTGTTAGTATTAAAGTGATACAAACTACTAATGACAACACTAACCGTAAATTCAGCTTGCACTTGGTGTAAATAGGTATTGAAATCAACGATTAAACCTTAAAGAACTGACCTACCAAAAAAACCTTAAAGAAAATTTCCCAGAAACCACGTACAGAAATACTATCACTGTTTAATTTGTTTCATTTGAGTCAAAGTATTTAAGTTTTACTTCACCCGTGCTGCTTATCACGCCTGGGTTGCTCCAGTTGTGGCTTGGAAGATTGCCACAGGGATGGATTCAAAGAAAGTCTGCTCACTTTTCACTACCCATGCATCCCTATGTTTCCAAGTCATGTATAGACCATTAAGTCAACAATTTTATGCTGAATCACCAGTTTAACAAAATGAGTACATCTCCTATGCAATGTCCGTTACAGAAAATATCCTGAGAAACGCTTGTGTATATTCTAAAAGTTTGAGCTAGAAAACAAAAAAAATACTCCCAACTAAATTCTTGTTAGGAAATATCCAGACGAAAATAAGCCAACAGCAGCAGAAAAGATGAGCAGATTTAACCATCAAAATTAAATATACATGATGTATTCAAGTCATTCCACAGCAATTTTTGTACATATATGGAAAAAAGACGAAAAAAGTTAAAGGACCGTTACTGAATCCAGATCTTCATCCCCCTAGATGGTCGTGTTAAGTGAACAAGTCTCGTTCCTGAGTAAATAATGCATAGTCCCGACCACTTTGGACCGTTGGATCGGGGTGGGGGGCTAATGTGAGAGGATGAGGGGTTAAGGGAGACAAGGGGTTCTCTACAACATGAGATGGTATAGTTTGACCCCCTGTACATAGGGAGTGATAAATTTACTCACCCTCCACCTTCACTCGATGTACTTAACACCTCTCCAGTTAATAAAACAATGCACTATTGACTGAACAGTTACAGATCCTCTGACATTTCAAAAATACCCTCACAATCATTTACATGTTCTTTCTATCTCCTTCCTCACTCTCGATATCTCCGATTCTCATTGCCGCCAATTGTCATCACCGTTCAAGCACCACCAGTGGTGGAGGGAAGGGGGTGGCACAGTGGGCAAGTGCCCACCTCCACCCCTTGACATGAAGGAAAATTTTGTACTATGAGTCTTAGGCATGAAGTAAGTTTTGTACCATGAATCTTATATTAATGGTTTTGTTACTTTGGTCCCCCTCAAAAAATTTATAGATTTCAAGGATTAATCTTTTGAAGCTATTGTTCTTTATCAATATGTACAAAATTGTTTCTACCACATAATAATCAAGAAATTCTAACACAACTTATTTTAACTTTTGATGCTATAGATTAGACCTGGCAAAAATCTGCCCGTACCCGCGGGTCCAACCGTACCCGGTCAAAAATCCCGGGTACGGGTACCTATATTCACTACCCGCAAAAATCTTACATGTACCCGAACCGACCTGTAATTTCCGGGTAGGTTCGGGTCGGTTTACAGATTACCCGTATTACCCGGATTTTCAGGGTATATATACCATTCTTTTGTGCAGGCCCTAATTCCCTAACCATTCATTTCCTCAGATCTCTCATTTCTCAATGTGCCGGCCCTAATCCCCTAACCCTTCCTTTTCTCTTCTTCCTCAGATCTCTCCTCTCTCTCCATTTTTCTTTGCCGCCGTCCCCTCTCCATCTCCGCCGCCACCACCCCTTTCTCTCTATCCCTCAAGTCCCTCACTACTCACACATTGACACTCAATTGAGATCAGACCAACACGTAGACTAGGCACATGATCATCACTCGGATCAAGAGCTCATGCTGCTTCGTCTTTAGCTTCAGGGTTTTGAACGAGAAGGCGATGGTGGTCGTGGTGGCAGAGAGTGATAGATCTGCCGGCGTCGCCGTCGATGGGGTGGTGGTGGTGGGTTTAACGTCAACGGCTTCCATTTTCCCCATCGTTTTCAGCTTCATGGTTTGAACGAGAAGGCTTTGGTGGTTGTGGTGGCGGAGGGTGCTAGATCTACCGGCGTTGCTGTCGATGAGGTGGTGGTGGTGGGTATAACGCTGCCGTTGACGGCCTCTGTTTTCTCCAACCTGATTTACATTCTATTTATTGTTATTTGTTGAATGTTAAATTGTAGTCTATTTATTGTTAGGAGAAATTGTATTGATTGTTGGATTTTAGATTGTATTGATTGGGAAAATTGTATTGATGCTTGGAAGTGGATGTTAAATTAGTTGACATTAGACAGATTGATTGTTGTTTGGATATTCAAATATGCCTAATTTGTAGGTAGTAACTAGAAAAATGAGTTAATAAAAACCTGTTTATTAAAAAAACAATTAATCAGAAATTTGTTAATTACCCGTGGGTAATACCTTAACCGTGAGGGTAGGGTACGGATTCTCAAGATGCATACCCGGGAAAAAACGGGTAAAATATACCCGACCCGTTTTTTCCCGGACCCGACGGGTATACCCGTTTGCCAGGTCTACTATAGATGTATAGTACTACGTCTATTCCTTTTAGAGATACTTTATTAATTTAAATTCACAAAGTAAAGTGCAAGTATAAAAAAACTAGGACTGTAAATGAACCGAGTTGTTCATGAACTGCTCGTGATTCGTTCCCCAAAGAACTCGTTCATGTTTGTTTATATAATATACGAACCGAAAATGAACAAAATATTAGAGCTCGTTTATTAAACGAACCGAGCATGAACATTGCAAAGTGTTCATGAATGTGTTCATGAACAGCTCGTCTGGATAATAACTTAATTATAATATGTTTCAAGCCCAAAAGTCATGTGACTTAATTATAGTATAAATTAATTTAAACTTGGAAGTCCTAAAATCAGTTAGACAATTGAATCAAGTAAGGTGTAGTTCTGGTTTGGAAATAATTGTTTTGAACGAGAACACAGGTTTTCAAGTTCGAGTTCGGTTCGTATAAATAAACGAACGACCCGAGCCGAACACAAATTTTGTGAAACAAACCACGAACGAGTTCATACAAAATTCTGAAGATTAAACGAACACGAACATGACCTGAAACTAAACAAACGAGTTTGAACATACCTTTGTTCAGCTCGAACTCGATTCGTATATAGCCCTAAAAAAAACAGATTGCGAATTTTATTTCTCGAAACAACATTGTCTTCATCTTTATTAATTTTGAACCGAACACGTTAAGATACCTTTAAAATCTTGGTGCCCACCTTATACAAGATTTCTGACTCCGCCACTGAGCACCACCTCTAGTTATCCAAGCGACCCAAATCGTCCAAGCCATCCAAATCCATAATTGAATCCGCAATATCCTACCCAAATTCACATCAACAATATAACTCAACAAACCACGTCTATAAACCATCACCCAACCTGCCATAAGCATCCAACACCATAACCACCCAAAACCATGTTGCCGATATTGAAACACGACTTCACCGCCCCCTAATTAATTCGCCGGTAAATTAGCATTATCCACCGTTGTTTCAACTGTGGGGTGTGTGTGTGCACGCAGGGCGTGTGGTTTGCAGGATGGGGTGGGGTGAGGCGACAGGGTTGGGTGTCTGCCCGCGCGCGTGCAAGAGAGAGAGAGAGAGAGAGAGAGAGAGATCGTGTAAAAGGTGGCTTAGCGGCAGATCTAGAACCAAACCAGGGAGGATGAGGGGCAGAGGAGGGAGGAGCAATGGACCGCGGTAGCGGCCGGGGTGTAGTCAATTTCCAACAGTGTTGAGGAAGATGGTGCCCACCTTCCGTCCACCCATCCACTAATTCAGACTCCCACCACCACACCAATTACCCATTATCACATTAGTCATCCACCACCGCAGCACAAAAAAACTACCACCGCACGATCCACCAACCTCTGCAAACAGCCACCGACCCACCCACCGCACAGGCTGCCCACTATCTTCCTGTCTTTCTCTCCTCAATTTAGAAAAACGACGAGCTTTGGTTTAATTTGGTGGGTGAGGAAACAGACAAGCAATCGTCTTATCCCGTCTTCCCCGATCTTGATCCACACAAACGGGCAGTGGAAGTGTGCGTGTTTTTGTGTCTGTGGTGGTGGGTGATGCGGGATGGGGCAACAGTGGAAGTCTGCACGTTTGTGTGTGTGTGTGGTGGTGGGTGATGGGCGATGGGGCGGCAGTGGCAGGTGTGTGCTTGTGTGTGGTGGTGGGTGATGGTTGATGGGGGCGGCACTAGAGGGGGATGTGTGTGTGCGCGCGTGTCTGGTGGTGGATGAGAGGCAGCTATGGTAGTGGGTACATGCGTGTTGCTCAGACGCGGTTAAAATTGACAGTTTCCGTTAATTATGCGGGATTTCATAAACTGGAGGAAAGGTTAGTACATCAAGTGAAAGTGGAGGGGAGTAAGTTTCCTGGCTCCCAATATACAGACCCTATAGTGTTCAAACTGTACTTCCCGCTTTAGAATGTATCAAAAGGTCCTAAATGGTCGGGACCACTGCTCCCAGAACACCTAATATTTTCTGCTAATTCCTTCTATACTCACACCAACAGAATTCTCCATCTCTGTAGACACAAAATCTTCCAGTTGATAAGGCTCCATGAATTTTATAGCAAGAAGATGCTTTATCGGATTCAGTGAGTATTCCAAAATTCCTTGATAGTGTTCACATGTTTTGGGGGAATATCAGAGACTCTATAAACTTTGGCTAGATATTGACCAGATATTGACCAAGTTAGTCAGTTGTAAAGAATTTCAGTCATCCACGCCAACAAACAAAAGCAAAACAGCCAGTCATCCACTTCACCGTCCTACAAGAAACATTCAGCCGGGCCAAAAGGTTTGGGCACACAAAGGTCCTTAACGAGAACAGTAGATGCTTTAGCTCCATTGTCGTAGCTCATTGCCTTGAAGCGTTGACGTTTACATACAAGTCAAAAGAAGCTTAACCAGGGCACTCAAAGCACAAAGAACATTAACAAAGCTGACAGAGTCTAATATTGCTGTGTTATTTGGTAGGGAAAATTTATCAGTGTGATTTCTCCCCAGTTAGTTATGGAAAAATAGATCCTATTAATTTGCCAAAGCCCTGTATGAGAATCTAAAGTAAGAAACAGAAGTCCTATCCATGTGCTTGCAGACTGCAAAACTACACATGCTTTTACTAATGTGGAAGATAACAAATGTGGAAGATGATAAAGAAAATCATTTTGATGTACCCGCTGAAGTAACAATTGATGGTAAGGAAAACTTACTCTATGGAATCAGTTCCAGGGCCACTTAGCATCTCTCCATGTGAACCCGCGATCCCTTCCACTCTTGGTAGAACCAACATCTGAACCACTTCCTTCAACTTGAAGACAATTCTGTGCATCCCCTGCAAGTGCCTGGCAGCAGTGAAGTCCCCTGTCATGTACCACAGCTTCCTCCTTATATGCTGCACTATGATACCTAGGATGTTGAATGAATGTAACATTCTTCCACCAGAGTTTGAGAGCCTATTTGCGAAGGAAAGAAACGGATCAAATGCTAAGCACTGGGACCCATCTGAGACTTGATTTCAAATACTAACAATTTAAAAATCAGCCGATCAGAGCATGCATATGTAAGTGCAAATCCAAATCATCTTTGACTTCTTCAAAATATATTAGATCCAGGTGACACAATTTGGCGGAATGAGTGCATCATGGAATATGTTCCCCAAAGAATTAAGAACATAATATCCCTTACATACAACAGGAGCACTAAAATATGGATTCAAGTGCTTGACTAAGTATTAAAGTTCAACCCAATGTATATAGAACTGTATGCAAATTTTTGTAGGTCATTTCAGTCCTTGAACATTTGATCGCTACTAATCCTTAAATCAGTCCTATCTCCGTCTCTCTTCTTTGCTCCTTACACATAAATTTTCTCCACTTTATTTTTGGTTGTTTTAGGTAGTTATGAAACTGTTTCAAGGGCCAGTCGGCTTCTTGAGAAGCTATGCTGATAACCTTACATATGCATGATACTTTTCAAACAAACAGCTTGATTTATGTCATTAACAAAGAAATTGTCATGCTCTGTGTCTGCGACCTGCAACTTTTCTCTTTTAACTTCTTGGTAGAAAGAGTCACAAATGCTAAGATAAATCTAGTTATACTTCAGAGCCGGAGAGAGAGACAGACAGAGAGGTAGGGAGAGGGAGAGAAAGAGAAGTCATCTGAACCAATAACTCGATGATATTGTTATAGCAGTTTATATCAACTTAGGAGTAAAGTTTTCATGACATATACTTGTGTTATTATGACTTGAACCAAACAAATTGCACCAAAGAGTGGATGTGTATGTTAAACAGTATATCAATAACTGACTAAGAGCATGTAACAAAGTTTCAACAGACTATGATCCTCATGTTGAAGTTTCACTTCACATGGCTATTATTGTAGAACTCCTACACAGGTGTTAGCTTTATATGTTTGACTTACTTAAATTTCGTAGGATTAATCTAAAGCTAAAAGTAGTGGATCCATTTGGATAGATGGATACAAAGATAAGATATTTGATCGTCAACCGACAAACAGAAGAAAGATGTGGCAGTTCAAATTGGACTTAGATACCATGACAAATAATTAGAAGTGAGGTAAGAGGAGTAGTAGCAAAACTGGATATTTGTTAAGTGTTAATCAAAATCAATTAGCTTTTAAATGGAAAAAACTTAATTATTCAAATTTCTAGTGTTCAAACTCAGTTGATTACCAGGATCCGTCACATTTATAGTCAATATGCCTTGTAATGACAAAACAAACTCAAAGGCAGATCTGGTTAAATCTGCAGCGCATCCAACAAGTAGAACCCCCAATTTATCTATCTCAGAAGTCAAAAAACACTCACGTGCCAATATATCCACACCGCAACTTTATGGGGCATCAACCAGAAGTACAATGCATGATCATTTCCTAATGAAGACACCCTTCTTGCAGTCAAGGAAGCTGTAAAATAGTCCCCGAGCTTAGGGTGTTGAACTGATATTGCCACAAACAGATTGTCGCCAGGAGCATTTGTCCTGATACTCCAATTCCCAAGCATATCCTGAAATTTTTTTAGATGTGTACTTAAAGAGAATCATTCTAAGAGATGATGATATTACAAGAATTACATTTACTGCAGATGAAACACTAAATAAGAACATCAAATAATGCCAACCACTAGCAATAGATATTTTACGAAACTTGTGCTCTTCAACTTCCCCCCACCCCCTTAAAAATCCAAATTCTCTTGATAAGCAGTATGCTTATGTTTTTCGGTTTTTCTTTTTTTCATCATTTTTTGTTCCTTCCGATGATTACTCACCATTAACATCAGGTAAGCCAAGAAACAGTGAAGCGATCAGGAAGAGGAATCAACTGTCAGTCGAAGAGGATCCATGCCTCCAACAAGGGGTAAATGGCAATTTTTGGTCCTTTAAGTTTGTCGATCACGTCTAACAGGTCCTTACCTTTAAAAAGTGTCATGTTGGTCCACTAAGTTTCATTCAGTTACCTAACTGATCCTCTAGTCCCTAAATCTGTGAAATTTATCCGTATTGTGGTCATGTGGAGCTCCTGTGACCATCTTTGAAGGAAAAAATTGAAACAAAGGTCGTTTGTTCTAGTTTTATCCCTTCGAAATATGTTTTCTTGTCTGGTCATATTCCTATAAACTCACTTTCCTGCTTTGTTTCAGTTTTGCCCCAGTTACATGGACTGGGTACAAGTATCCGGGTCGCATGCGTGTCCAAGTGTCGGATTCTTCTAATCTTATAGCATGTGACGACGGGACACGGCAAGATATTCATATTTGCAGTTATAGTTTAGTTATTTCTAAGGTATAACAATGTTTTATGTGATGCGCATGGTTTTAATTGAGAAATTGTCTCGATGTGTCGGATACATATCTCATACCCATGTCCAAGTGGTCTGTCCGACATGGGTACTTCACGCATTCTGAAGTGTCCATGTAACACAGATTTTGCCCATTCAAAATGGTCACATGAGTTGCATGCGGCCACTTGCATCTTGAATTGACGGAGTTAGAAACTGGAGGAAATTTAGGTGAATAGTCACTTAAAGGACTAACTTGAGATTTCATAAGATAGAGGACCGTTTAAAGGACCTAAACTATAATTTACCCCTCCAACAAGTGTAAGTGCCATTCCAGTTCCGCTGGAAACTATTATGACTTCATTCCTCCAACAAGTGTAAGTGCCAGTTTTCCAGTTCCGAAACTACTTGATTTTCAATTCTTTCATTCCATGAGCTTCAGTTCTTTATCCTCCTAATTTTTGTCCTATTAGTTTCCTGCAACTAAGCTTCATTCTTTATCCTCATTAATTCGGAGATCCTATTATTTTGCTATCAATAAGTTTCATGGTCGGTTGTTGGGTTTACCTAATATTAATACGCTTCGTGTAATGCATTGGAAATTAATTGTAGATTGGTTTCCATTATATTAATAGCATTGTTTTTTTCTCTCTGTTTTCCTAATCTCCCTATCCTTGGGTATTCTTTTACTGGATCTTGTGTATATAGAGTTTTCCTTCTCGCTTCCTCCGACAGTCTAATATATTTTTCTTTCTCTCTCCCTTCTCTTCTACCCATTTGTCTGTCTCTCTCAGATCCCCTCGGTCCTGCATCAGAGAGTCAACGTCAAGGTATCTAGTTTTTAAGCCATCGCCTAGGTCAAAACATTTGCCTTGTCGGTTATCATAGTGCCTTAATTAACAATCCTGAACATGTAAAAGCTTATCTAACTCATAAAGATTCTGTATCCCACTTTCTGACAAATGGATATATTGCAGACCCCGTGTTGAGAAGTATCTCAATTTGCACAGTGCTTGTCCTCACTAGGCTGATGAACAATTAGCATCAAATAAATCATATTCTGCTGCTTCCTTTCGAATTTTTTCATGTTTTTTGCGATAATAACGGCAAGTGACACATTCAACGGACTTCTGAAGGCTTAAACACATCCCACCTAAAGTGACCTCCTCAGTAGTGAAGAACCAGAAGCACTATGCACGTACTATAAGAACTCTACGACCATAATTAAACGAAGCCAACAATGATTGCCCATCATTCCTCTCCTAATCTGAAGGATATATCATCGATCGAAGAAAAAATCTATAGGATATATCATGCATGTAACCATCATCATATGAATAAAGAAGAAAACAACATGCCTAATGTATTCTAAGCATGGGTTTAATGATTGCATATATGATTTAACCAATATCAACAATCTATAATGGCTCTGTCCATGATAACTCCTCAAACGATAAAAGGAAATATGGCCTTCGTAGAAAAGAGAGAACACATTAAAAAGCAAATCTTTTCATTTGATAAAAATCAATCAGTGGATAAGACCCACGAGCTATGCATTTTGCATATTTGGTCAGTTAAAATAGTGTCCTTAAGTGATGTGGTCCTATATTTTGGTGAATGAGTAAAAGCAAGGATATCTAACTCACTATTTAGAAAATCAATTGGCTAATTCAAGATTTCCACTCAAATACCACATACGCAACAGGATGAGGAGACATAAAAGGCTTTGACTGTTTGTTTTTGTGTGTGGGTGGGTGGGGGTGGGGGGGGGGGGGGGGGAATAACAAGAGAAAACTGCAGTTTGCTAAGAAAATTATACCAGAAACATCTAAAATCGAACAGTTAAACTTGTGCATAATATATCATCATGCTATACACTATAAAAGAGATAGGAAGACCAAGAAAGAAAGAACATAGCTAGTGAATGAACAAAGAAATCAAACTTACCATAAATGGACTGACATGAAGTGGTTTTGCAACTAAATCGGAGTTTGGATCGAATGAAAATAAGACTCTTTCTCCCCATGGTGTATTAGTAACCTAAAATCAGTAAGTCACATCGCTGTTAGGAAAAGCTAACAGCATACAACTCAATCATGGAGTTATAGGCTGATTCACGATAAACTAAGAAAGAACTGTGCAGCAATAAGAATAATTCCTTCAATCACTAAAGTGTCTGCTCAGGAAACTGATATGTGCACGCACAACAGCCATCCTTTCTCCCCACTAAGATACACAACAGTGCCGCTAACCGTTACACATAATATTTGCAGTAAGACTGATGTTCATACCAAATAAAGAGAACTTCTGAGCACAAAAGTTTTCTTTCATCACTATGTCCACAGTTTAGCTAGCAGATTGGTGCACGAAAATTACACTTAAAGTAACATCTAGAACATGCTGCTTCACGACCCTTCAATTTCCAATTTGTATGACACGAGAAGTTAATTTGGTCCATGGGAAACAGCACCCAAAGAAAAAAAATCTGCCTATATCATGCTTCTCGTCAAACCTTGTATATGTAGCCGGTCCCAAGCCCGAATAAAGGAGGAGGATTGTGGTAGGTTTACATACATACCAATTGGAGGTTTATTTATAGATTCGGAATATTTGAGGTAAAGGAAGCTCTGAAAAGGATGAAATTTCTAAGGCTATTGGACCAAATAGTATTCCTATTGTGTTTGGGGATGCTTGGACGATGTGGGCATTAGGTTGGTTGACTAAGTTGTTTAACAAGATCTTAAATCCTAACAAAATACCCGGAGGAAAAGCGCTTTGATACCTGTATCTAAGGATAAAGGAGATATGCAAAGTTGCAACACTTACAGCGGGATCAGGATCATGGGTCACATTAGGAGAGGGTCATTGAACATAGATTAAGAAGGGAGACTAAAATATCATAGAATCAATTTGTTTCAATCCTGAGAGATCCACTACGGAAGCTATCTTCTTGATTCGGCGATCGATTGGAGAGTTTAGATACCAGAGAAATTTTCAAGTAGTCTTTATAGATTTATAAGAAGACATACAAGGTACGAGGAAGTTACGTGACTCCAGAGAAGAAAGAAGTGTCCACAAAGTATGTTAATGTGATTAAGGATAATAGGATATGTAGGACAGAGCAAATACTTGAGTGCGAACAACCGAAGGTAAGACTGGTGAGTTTCCGATTTCGATTGGACTTCACCAAGGTCAACTTTAAGCCCTATCTTTATACTCTGGTTATAGACGACCTTAGTAGGAATCTTCCGAATGAGATATCACTGTGTATACTAATTGCGGATGATAGGTCTACTTAATGAAACTAAAGTAGGAATAAACATCCAGTTAGAGTTATGGAGAAGTACTATAGAACCCAAAGGCTTCAAGTTAAGCAGGACCTAAAAGGTGTACTTGGAATGCAATTTTAGTAAACTTGGAAGATGTATATGGGGAATGTATATTTGAATGGGCAACGAGTAAATAAGAAAGATATCTTTAAGAGGGATAGATTGACGAGGATGTTACCCATAGGCTAAGAGCAGGTTGGCTAAAGAGGATATCTGCTTCAGGACTGCTGTTGATCGCAATATGCCTCTCAAGCCAAAGGGAAAATTTTATCGAACGACAGTGAGGCAAGCAATGCAGTATGCTTCGGAATGTTAACTAAGAAACACCATACACGTAAAATGAGCATAGCTGAGATGCGAGCTAAGGTGGATGAGCTGCAAGACTAGGGACGGACAAAATAAGAATGAGCATATCTACAACAAAGTAGGTGGGGGGTCAACTGAGAAAAAGAGCGCTTGAGATGGTTAGATCATATTAAACAGGACCTTAAGATTCTTCTGTAAGAATAAGTGATTTGTGCCTAGTAGATTGGGTAAGACGAGGTAGGGGTAGACCGAGGATAACACGGCAAGCAGTGAGAAAGGAGTGATTGTTTGGAACTTATACAAGAAATGAGCTTTTATAAAGGGAATGTATGAGAATCATTCATGTAACGACCCCGACTGGTGCGGGAGAAAGGCTTAAATGATGACAATGATGCCGAAGGCAAACAGGAAAATGAATCATGTAGCTGACCCCGCCTGGTTTAGGACAAGGTTAAAGAGAAGATGATGATGAAGATGGAAAACAGCACTGAGATCCTATCTGCAGTGTAAACCATGGGATGCAACTAGATTCAAGACAAAACACTAACCCCTCTATGGCTCCACCCCTCTCTCTTGATACTGATGTGCCTAGGTTTTTACATCACATTGTTCGTCGAATTGACCGACCGAGATCCTACTCCAAAGATGTGGCCTGACAAGTTCAGAATATTGCGATCACTTGTATGTACCACTGAAGTCAGCATCAACGAACATGCTGAAAGTGATGGTTAAACTATCTCTTATATAAGTGTGAGTTGCCAAATGACATCTTTTCTGTTGTATGCACGGGAGCATCTTAGACAAACGAGACAATTAATAAGCTTGACATAGTAGCTCGAGACATGGGGATTGTTGGTACAAATTTGGTTAATCCAGCAGTTAGTTGGACAGGGCTGTGAATATGGGGGAAAAAAACAGCAAAGGCATTTAGGAAAATTTCAGAGTGGGAGGAATAACCTCACTCATAAGTATTAAAAAGGCTTTATTGCACTGTAAACCGTGTGTTTGGCAAAGAATTGCAACGAAAACCCGAATGTTTACAACTAGACACTCAAGACCCCAAGATTTGCCATATGTTGCAATCTCAGAATTTTACTAATTTGGACATGACAAAATCCCTTAGTTATCAAGGGAAAGATGGTCAATCTATTACTTCTTATTAATTTGTCCTTTTATTCTTACATCACTGCCCGCCCAAGCCCACCATCACCACCACCACCTTGCAGCACTGTCAGTACCACCAACACCCAAAATCACAACCAACATTTACCTCCGGTAGCAACACCAACATCAACAACCACAACCGAAAAACCTAGCACTGTCGGACTCGGCAGCACCATTCACACTTTTTAAATCGTTGGGAATTTTGTCAAAACCAAATCCTACTGAGACTTTGTCGTTGATTTGGGACAAGGGTTTGGAGCCGGATGTGGAGATTGATTGGGACAAGGGTTGGGTCAAAACCTAACCGTTGCAAGAACCCACAAAGTATATTTCAAGGAACCGGGAGAGAATGGCTGGTGGAGACCGATTTGGGGTTTACATACTGAAGGAAAGAAAGAGAGGGTTTGGTTGAAAGAGGTGGGGTGGAGAGATTTGACGATGAAGGAGGCGATGGTGGCATTGGGGTTTTCTGCTATGGTTGGAGATGGTGCGTGGAGAGGATGTTGACTATGGTGTCGTGGGGGAGGTTGCAGGTGGAGGTGGTGGGAGATGTCGCTGGTGCAAACGGCGGCGGACGTTTGTTCAGCCAGTGGTGGTTTCGGACTTCTTGTTGTCTACATCGCCTCGTGGTCGTCTGAAATGATGTTGGTGGATTGATGATGATTATATCGTAGGTGGTTGGGGTGGAGTTAAGTTGGGGGCAACAAGAGGAGCAGCTAGCACCGGTGGCAGCCGAGGGCTAGCGAAGGGGATCGAGGTGGAGGCTAGCAGTGTTCGGGGAGGGAGAAGAAAGAAAGAAAGAAAAACCGAGAAGAAACCATAATAGCACATGTTTCGATCTAGGCCATTGAAGTTGGTTGAGATATAACCTATGCTAAAATAATACTCCCTCTGTCCCTAATTAATTCATCGTACTTGACTTGCACGCTTATTTAGGATATAAGTCATATTTTAAGAGTTTACCATTTTACTCCAAGAGAGAGAAACAGAAAGGGAGGGAAGAAAGTGGGCCAGGAGAGAGAAATGGGTTGCTGGAGGATTAAATGTGGAGAGAGAAATAGAATAAAAAAAAGTGTAAGAAGGGTAACCATGGAAAAACACCTATGGAATCTTTCTTAATTTGAAAATTTTTTGGGACAGCCCAAAAAAGAAATATGATCAATTTTTTAGGGATGGAGGGAGTATAAAGAACGAGCTAAAAAGACAAAATTACCCTTAAAAAGTTAAGAAACCGTTGACTCCCATTGGAAAAATCCTGAGAATGCAAAAGATGGCAAACCTTGGGGTCCTGGGTGTCAAGTTGTAAACTTCGCTGTTGTAGTTGCAATTCTTTGCCAAACACAGGGTTTACAGTGCAATCAAGCCTATCAAAAAATACATGGATATTCAAATGGATTTGTAAGTATAGGTTTAATCGCACTGATGTCTAACCCTGTAACTCTGAAATAGATTTCGGGTTTTAAATAGAGTTGGTTCCAAAGGGATTTAGAGAATATAGTTTAAGATGATTAGTGTAGAGTTAAAAGTTACATCTACTTCTATTGCTCTTCATCTTCCATGGTTTCAAGGGTAGTTCACATCTTAGTTGCACAAAGCGGGGGCGGGGGCGGGGGCGGGGGCGGGGGAGCGTAAGCACCAAGAAAAATCTGAGGTTGGGAGCGGCTTGAATAAATAAATGTGTAAAGAGTATTATCATTTGTTTAATATAGGTTACATAGCCAGCTACAACAAACAAGGAGGCTTTAAGGACTTGAAGGAAGAGAGAAACAAGAAATTGAGTTGAAAAGGGCTTGATTTTCAGGTATTCTCTCACTTGTTCCATGCATCTCTATCCAGCTAACGGGATCGAGTTCCCATATTAGCTTGGGACGAGATCCCATGGAGCTCCTAACTTGGGATCGCAAAAGCGAGTTTCCGAGAAAGAAACTTCACCATATTAGGAGTTTCCTGCAACTAAGGTTCACATCTTTGCTCGAAGCAAGTTCCCGAAAAGCTCCTGAGTGAGCAGCACAAAATAATCATGAGTCCAAGAAAGAGATTGGTGTCCCTACGAGCTTGCAACTAAGCCTAAGAAGTTTCGTTATCTGCTTGCCCTATGCTACCTACAAATGCTAATACTACCAGGCTCCAAGTTGGTAATCGAAAAGCAAAGAAGCTGCCACTCCATCCCACTCCCCACCCCCTCACCCCGGCAAATCCCATTTTTCAAAGAAAATGAAAAGCAAAAAAGGAAACTGCATATGACTGGAAAAAAAAACATAGATTCTTAATACCCTTTACCGCTTGCTATAGCAGACGGACAGGGAGGAAACTTTCGTACATTTCCAGAAACTTGAGGGAGTAGGAACAAGCCTTAACACCTCGAAGGCTGATTGGGTCTAACATCTTCTTTTTGTTTTTGTTTTTGTTTTTTTGTTTTTTTGTGGATGGAAATACTTGGATTTAGAACTTCTTTCATCAATCAAGGCACTATCTGATCTGCATCTTTCTATGTATTATACCCTTGGACTGGAAATGGCGAGATTGAGGCCATGTGTGGAATCGAATAATATGCGTAACTATAGCTAATATGCTCCGCTAGAATCATCCCTATGTTTTCTTTACTCTAGGTATTGCTGGTATCTCAGAGCAACTTTTAGGCATCTGATGCAAAAGCAGTTTTAGTATGCAAACTAGCTGTAAATGAACTGAAATATTGAGCTGAAGATCCATGTGTAAGGTGTACAAGATGGATGCCAACCTTAAATCCATAAGCTGTTAAAAGTAATAAGGCTACGCACCTCGGCGATGCATCTCTTCAAACTATGTGTAGAGCCTTCTAAATCATAGCAATAATATAAACTTAGTGGATTTTGTTCATATCCCACGCTTGGAGGTATTGTCAATAGGAAACTGTACAAGAATGCAGATTATCAGTCCCTACATTCCACTCAGCCCCAAACACAGCACAACAAATTTGGAACACCAAAAAGAAAAACGAAACAGTTTCAGCAACAAACAAAACATGCTATCACAATCAATCAATCCAAATAAGAATACTAAAGGAAAAAAATCAGAAGCGAGAAAAAAGTACAATAGCAAGAAAAATATCAGTTTTTTGGCGACAAAACTTTAGATTTAGACAAACATAAAGGACTTGAACATTTCCGAATGCTAATAATGAAACATACTATTTCCAGAACGAACAAATTTTGGCTGCAACCCTGGTGGTAGGAAGAGCCTACAACTTCGATATGGTGACATATAATGAACGCTAAATATGCCTAGTGACGCTAAACAAATGCCGCTAAGACTCGTCGATTTCCACAACCTTTCTATACAGTTTTGTCCCTATTCCACCTTTAGCAACAAACTGAATTACTGCATTTTCTTCACAGGGAGATACACTCCAAAAGATGCGAGCATTCAACATGAACTTGAAAAGAGTTAGGTAACTAATGGAATTCACACATGAGCACATGAGAAAGAGAAGTAATTACACGGGACCGCTGGTACGGGCTCTGAGGCGAGCGTCATTTGCAGAGAGGTGGTCGTGCGGCGCGTGGGAGGAGTGGTCGAGGTCGACGAGGGCGTAGCGGACGGAGTACTTGAAGGAGTGGTGGACGGGGCGACGGCGCTCGTGCCACACGGTACCTTGGTAAAGAGAGACCGAGGGGTCAGCGGGGTGGTGTGGGGCGGCGGTGGAGGGGAGGAGGCGGCGGAGGAGGAGGAGGAGGGAGAGCGTGAGGGAGGTGAGGGAAGTGGTGATGATGGAGCAAAGGAGATAGAGCACCTCCATCCGTTTGTGCCGTTGCTGACGTTTGTTAAAACACGAAGTTTAAAGTGGGGAGTTAAAAACATTGTTTATTGACCAAAAACACGGGAGAGAGAATATCCTGAGCTCGAGGGATAAATAACAGTTAGGTATTGCATTTTGTCGTAATATTACTTGTAGACGGAGTAGTTACAGAAAGGCAATGACGTTAAATTTTACTTTGAAAAGACGTATAGTTGTCTTCCGATCTCTTTTTTCCCGTTTCTCTAACATGTTCAAATCACCACCATCTCGTGGATCTGTCCCTTCAATTCCAACCACCACCATGGCACCACCGTAACACCACCAACCACAACTACCGCAATACCCCAACACCACCAACCAAATCCACCAAAGATCCAGTCAAAAATCCATAATGTACGCACGTGCGTGCACACATAACTGACCGCACCATATCTTCCCCTACCCAACAACCGGTGTGACACAATTCCACCATCACTGGCCGCCACAACCCCACCACAACTGAGAACCCCCCTTCCCCCCACCACCACCATCACCATATCCTCCACCACCGCACCACCCTCTATTCATGTATGGGTCAACCCTCTTCAACGCCAACCCAAACACATATCCTCCACCATCCAACAACCACCGCAACAGACACACAATCATCATCACTAGCGACCACAACATCACCACTAGGGACCACCGACCCAGAAGCCTTCCTTTAATCATTTTTAACCCACAATCTCACACACACCACAAGGATCTGTGTGCGGGCATGCATAGTTTAGTCTGCGCAGACACACGCATGGATGTAATGTTTTTGCAGTGTATGTGCACGCGTGCGATCTCATATGTGTGTGCGTGTCTGCAAATCCTTGTGTTTGTATGAGTGTCTGTGCAAAATCGGAAGAAATAAAGTGAAGGTAGCACTGAAGAAAATTGGAATATTGGTAGGGTGAAAGGCATTGAAGAGAGATCGGTTGCTCATAAAAAGAGAGAAGAGAGGGGTACGTATATTAAAATTTAATGACGTATATATGTATTTAACCGTAGTATTGGCATTTTCAAAATACTCAATGTTCGCGTCAACAAAATATCGTTAGTTACGATCATAGAATCCCAATGGTCGGGGGGAATCTTATACAATTTTATCACATTTTGGATACGGATATCCACTTTGTGAAAACGGTGTATTTGACTCTAATTTACCCTTACATTCAAAACGTTTAGTGATATTTCTCCCAAAACGGAAAAAGGGATTGCATTATCCAAGGCAGGAGAAAAAAGGAGAAGTTTGCTTATGCGTGCTATATACTTTCAAAATTTATATGTCACTATAAAGCAAATTGGTGACAATATATCATTTTCTTTGCGGCATGCAAAAGTGTTAACAAGCATCTCAAGATAGACATTCCCGAACATAAACAATCACACATCCATATGGATGTCCAACGTAGGGTTTAGATTCAAGCAAGGCTTGACAGTTAAGTACTTTGGCCGATGAAGCCGGGGTTGTCTTGATGCTAGTAGCATTTCTTAGTAGGTTTGCAACTCACTAGTGCAACTTATGGATTACTATACTAACAAAAATATGTGGATCACATTGAGCCAACTCTGCGTGTTTCTGTTAACAGTAGTATTCTGTTGATGGATAATTACCCCAACTTATTTCTTCAAAAGTTCAAGAAAGAGCTAATGAAACTCTATTGTCATATGTTGTTCATATGGAGTTGTTCGTATACAATTTATTGCACGTTGCTCACGATACTATGTTGCCATGTGTTGTTCATATCTTCTAACTTTTTCGGAGTGTGATGTAAAGCTGAGGAAGTGGATATAATATAAATCAGATATCATATTGTACTTACAAGTTGTTTATTTGGAATACTTAGATCAATAAAACTTACCTTCTTGCTTGGCATCTGTTTTCATCTTGGTGTTTTCATTCTCGACTCAAAAATTGTCAAGTCATCATGTTAATCAGTTTCCATTTTTGAGTTTCTGAAAATGATTCTCGTAAAGATGATGAACTGGCTATTTTTTATCTTAAATTTTTCTCAAAACATGTTATCCTACAAAGCAAAAAAGTGTGTGTACAGAGATGGTTGGGGTTGGGGGGGGGACAAGGTTATAATTCATGGCAAATGAGTAAGACCTCTTTTCATTCTATCTTCCCCTATCTCACTAGCTCATCACCACACCACCACCACCACACCCACCACTTCATAACCATCCCACCACCACTGCAAAACCGCCACACTACCAGTTGATATCACTCAGCCACCACTAACCCCTTAACAACCATCACCAAACCATGAGAATTACCACCGACCACCTTATAACTACCAAACTATAGAGTTTCTAGCTTGGATAAGCTCAAACAAACACACTTTTGTTATAATTAAACACTTGCATACATAGATGTAGGCACAGCTGATACATTATAAGACAAAATACTAAGACACTGCAAGTAGTGTACTCAAGACAAGCTCGCACTTGGACACTTAGATGGCCACAACAAAATTTCAATACATTCACACATCGACTCAAGATAGACAACAATGACACAATATGCACTTTTGTTTTCTAATGAATCTCTCTAAGACTCCTTAAGCTTAGATGCCCAACATGGAGAATAAAACCCCTTATACAAGCCAGTATGTAAGTGAGAATAATTTTCCAAAAATTCATCTATGAAGGGTGAAGAGGCAAAAAGGTTCTAGGTACTTTAAATGTGAGACCATGAAATAAAGAAGAAATTCATGGGACTAACATCAATATTTGTTAAGAAGACGTCTAACATTGTTGGAAGATGTCCACACGCGTGATTCAAGAAGAAATATTCGGTTTTGAGAAAGGTTCTAGGTACTTTAAATGTGAGACCATGACATAAAGAGAGATGTAACACAGTGAGAGAGTCATGGACAATTTTGGAGAGAGAAAGAGTCGATGGTGGCTCCTCCTTTCTCAAAATCGAATATTTCTTCTTCAATCACGCGTGTAGACGTCTTCCAACGATGTTAGACGTCTTCTTAACAAATATTGATTAGTCCCACCTTTCTTTAGTAGTACCACAATATTATCACCCAAAATTCCTTGCATGTTTGTTTTCGAAAGTCTCAGTCTTGATTCTCCTTTTAGTTTGACTTGCTTGACATCATCTAAGGTATATATATTGACATATTTTGTATAGATTTTCAAACTTTTGGTGGGTCTTGTCCAACTTCAGAGAAGATGTTGATTGTCGTTATCACGAGTTATGTGTTTGTGGTGACGTCCTATTCTTGTAAATAACTCCATGAGGTTTCCCCTCAGCTTCCCTAGGAAGTTATCCCCTATTTGTTTAAAATACGGTACCACAATCTTGAATTTTCTCCTTGTGGCTTCTGACATGCTCGAAAAATTTCTTTTATCCCCAAAAAAGTTGAGTTATGCAAAGAATCATCAGCTCTCAAAGTCGACTTTGCAGGAAACACCTCTTTCTATCCATCTACAATGAAGCTTGTCGCGATTTTAGTTGTTGCCTAATGTTCAACTAAGGCTACTTTATCTAACGTTGATCCATCTTAGTCATCGACGCATCTCTTTATTGATGGTAACTGCGTTTAACTTCTCTTTTTCTTAATAAGTCCTTCCTTTTGTCAACATCTCTTTCTTTCCTTAAGTAACAAAGGTTTTTGGCCGTGTCTCTGTTAATGGCTCTTGAGAATCCCATTCTTTTTTCAATCTCAACTCCGTCTTCACCGTCAAGAAAAGTTATTTTGCTTAACCATTATTGTTGCAACAGAAGCTTGAATGTCGACACTCGTCTTTGATATCATATGCATTTTATACTAGCCATTATATGTTGGCTAATTTCCTTCGATTGGTTTTTGTATATCGACATTCTTAAGCGTAATGCCCTTTTCCCATAATTGTAACATTTGTTCATCCGCTACTTAGCATTTTGTCCAACTCCCGTTTTTTAGAGCTCCCTCTGTGGCGAACACTTCCCTTTTCTTCATCATCTTCGTATATTTTCCATCTTCCAGCAGCAGGGCTCTTGATTTCCTTTTTCATATATTACTGAAAAGTACATCTTCCTCATTTTTAGATATGGACTTAAATGTCTGATTAGCCAAGTATTCTTCGCTAGCCAATAGATTTTTTAATTCTAGAAATTTTGGTTAAGCTTGCCAACCACGAACTACAGTAACCAAACTGCAATAGGCCTCAACCTGTATATAAGATTCCTCTCATTCTTTGCTCATGATTAGATTATTATGGGTCTAATTTAAAGATTTATGACAAATGGACTTTAGCTTTGTAAAGTATTGATTAACACTCATGATCCCCTACGAAAGCAATTCTTCTACAACACTTATCTTAAGCACATACGTGGCCTTCCCGGCTTTGATTTCCTACTTGTTAAACTCGTGAATGTTATCCTTTAGACTTCAAGCATGTCTGCTAATATGTGTAATTGTTGTTATCAAACTTCTTCAATCCATCAAACGCATTCCTTGGATATGCCATGACTTAGTGTGCTCCCTCTTGCATTCACCAAGCAAGTCACATACCAACAAACTTCACAGTCTTGACGCCATGGCGAGTCGGATTTTGGAGCCTTGTCCGTGTAGGCGCTTATTGGGTTGCTTATGGAGATGCTTACATGGAAGGAATTCGGAATGTTCTAGGATAATCTAGATCATCTTGTATATTCTTGTATTGGTATATTCTAGAAGAATAAGGTTGGAAGCTTGTAGATTTCTAGATGTTTATAAAGTCTGCAATTGTAATGGTAACTGTCACCATCCATTAAGAAGGTGGGATAACGTAAATAAGGAGTAGGACTTCAGTAGTATTCATGCACCAGTTATTCACCAAATAATCACAAGAGATTTTCTTACATATTTCCTTTTTTTCCCTTCTCCAAGTTGGCATTTTATGCATGCTTGAGTGCTCGAAGGCTCAAAAGAGGAGTAAGTGGCCGACACAATTAGTGTCAGGCCAAAGAAGAATTGTGCAGTACTTGTCGAGATGTGTAAGTAGGAGCACAAAGGCTGACTTAGGCATCCACATGGGTGAACCACCTAAGTTCCGCACGATTAAAATAGAGCCGTGCTTGTCGAACTCTAGGGCAGTGATAGGTGGTATCAGAGCAATCGTTTCTTGGGAGCGATTGCTAAAATTAAGATGGCTGAAGAGGGGTATGCCAAAGAGGTTCCGATGAGGGGTAACAATGAACACCTAGGCAATTGCAAACCTCAATGCCTTGGTTGCTCAATTGCAAGTTACCACAAAAGAACAATGTCGTTCTGTGGAGAGCTCTTTGGCCAAGTTTGAGAAGAAGCTCCGAGCACGCCAACGAGCTAGACTACGTGTTCAGTCTCTACCAAAAATTTGGGGATGCTTCTTTCAAGGTAAAAGAATAAAATATTTAAGATTTGGTTGAGTGAGTTGAAGCACTTATAAGGACATCGAGGTAAGGTCAAATGTTGACAATACGCTTTCTTTGATGTCATTGGTGTAATAAAATGGAAGCAAAAGAGAAGGAAGTGGTAGAACTACAAGCCACGTTAAAGTTGTGCAAGATCACCTTGCCAACAATAATGGGGCAAGTTAGGCTTCCAAGCTTACAAGAAGGTGCAGACTCCCTAAGCTGAGGCTTATAGCTGTAAGAGAGATGCAAGCGCCATAATCAACTTTGTGTGGGGCATGGAGCATTACTTTGAGATGCTCAAAACTAAGGACAAGGATGAGAAAGTCCAAGTTGTAGCACCGTACCTAAAGGCATGAAAAAACTTTGTAGAGGCATCGAAGTGCCAACAAAAAGAAAGGCACATGCAAGGTTGACACTTTGGATGACTTCAAGGAGGAATTAAAAAAGCAATTTTATCTCGGGAACATCGAGTTTAAGAAAAATTGCAAACTGGGGAGGTTAAGGCACATGTTCGATGTGGGACTATGTCAAGGAGTACTCAACAATCATACTCAAGCTTCGTCACATGGCCGACATGGAGTAACTATACGGGTTCATGGATGGATTGCAACCATAGGTAGCATAAGAGCTTCAACGTCATGGAGTAAAGGAGCTCATATCTACACTTGTAACGGCTGAGAAGATAAACCAAGTTCAAGAAAAATGAATGCTCTGAAAGTCCAAGACAAAAGTCGTGTAGAGGATTGTGGCAATGGAAGGGGAGACCGAAAAAGGCCACAATAAGGGATCAAATGGGGAAACTAATGATAATGGGGAAGGGATTGTCCCAAGAGGTGTAAGTACTTATGGTTATCTATGCACTGCTAGCTTAAAGCAGAAAATAGGTGCTTTCTATGCGATGAACCTCATCTTGAGATTGTCTACAAAAGAAGGCCATGCGTGCTATTGTGAAGTCTAAGATAAAGGAAATGAAAAAACTCCTTAGACTAGGAAGATGGGTAGTTCCAGTATTGTCTTCTTTGAGGAAGAGGGTGGATCACCTGACAGGTGCGCGGATGTAGTGTAAGCACTGGCTTTCATGGCCAAGACGAAGGTGGGAGGGCCTAGTGTACCTATGGGAAAATGGATACAAGCCTTTGTTAAGGCCAAAATCAACGGAAGGAGCATTGCCGCACTAGTTAACACATATGCCAGTGCAAACTTTATGGATATGGGAACAATGAACTAACTTGATATGCTAATTATTGTGAAAGAAGGCATGATAAAGTTTATGAACTCTGGGGGCCAAACGGGATCATGGCATGGTGGAGGGAGGACACTGATATTCAATTTGGGGATTGAAGGGAAGGAACTTTCACCGCAATTGACATCGATGACTATGAATTGATGCTTGGAATGGACTTCATGAGAGAGGATCATGCCATTCCGATGTCCCAGACATACGCCATGTACTTCTTAGGAAGGAAGTGCCCAATAATAGTCCCAGTTGTGCATAAAGAGTATGCCAACTTTAAAGTGAGATCCTTTAAGCTCATCAAGTGTCGGAGCATGGATGGGCAACATGCAATCATGGCTAACTCTTCATAATGTTCAAGTGCTCGAGACATTTAATCATATGCATCCATTATAAAAGGAAGGCATAACAAGGCATGACGAGGGCGTCACTGGATTTGGTGGGAGAGAATGTCACTGCCCGCCCAGTTTTGGGGCTTGTGGGATGACATGAGGATGCTTGCATGTAAGGAGTCAAGAATGTTCTAGGATAATCTAAGAGTATCTTATATATTCGTGTAATGATGATACACTCTAGAAGAAAAATCTAGATAGGTAGGGAAACTTGTACGTTTCTAGATTTCTTAGGGGAGAATTCTAAAATTTTGATGGTAGCCATTAAGTAGGGTTGCTCACCACCGTACATTGAGGAGCTGGAGTAGTGTAAATACGGATTATGACTTCTGTTGTATTAATCCACAAGATATTTACCAGTTCCCCAAATAATTACAAGAGATTATCTTACATATCTCCGGAACCTCTTTTCTTGCTGTGTTTTTTCTCTTCTTATCTTATACTCAGATCACCACCACCATATCTTCAACCACTAACAACCACCATATCCTCAAACACTAACACCTAACACCACTGTATTCTCTCTTCACACTGCCTTTTATTCTCTCATTTTCTCCTTTTCTCATACTCTTATAACCACCACATATCCCCGACCACTGAAAACCACCACAACACCACCCTATTGATCTCTCTTTAGATCTGCCGTCTTCAACTCCAACTCTAACACCACCACCACAACATTCCAACCACAACACAACGACGCCACCATAATACCACCACACCATCCTAACATCACTAATTACCACGGTACCCACCACTCTCAATCTGCGCATGCACACCTCAACGCCACTAACCACTACGACATCACCACAATTGACACCATCTAAATCACAACCCCACCCACCCTCTGTCGATAACATACCTCCAAAATATGTTTGTACCATGTTTCCCCCTTACCGATCGCATATCCCACCATAGCCAACCCAATTCTAACCCTAACCCCACTCTACAATATATGTCGATCTTGGGTGCTTTTAAATTGACGATTAGGACAAAGATAATACTATGGTGTTTTTTAAATTGACAATTGGGACGACTATTGGACGAAGACGACTCAACTATCTAAAGGGTGATTTATCTCTGGTATTTAGATTCATGAAATGTAATAATCATGTTGGTGCTTTTGTGGGAGCAAACTAAGTAATAACTTGTGCCGGTGGTGGGTCTGTTTTGATTGTGGAGGCATCGGGTTTTCAAGTTGGCGGTAGCGACATCGAGTTTGTATCAACTGTGGTGGGTTTGGCTTTTGGTCGATGGTGGTTGCTAGTGCAGTGCATCTTGTGTTGTGGATTGTGGTGGCTGTTGACTTGTGGTGGCAATGATGATAGAGAGAAAAGATAGATACATATTTAAAGATAGACAATCAACTATTATATCTAATGTTATAGGCATTGAAAGCTTTAAATAGTATTGACATTTTCAAATGCGAAATGGTCACGTCAGCCAAAATTGTTAGTTAGTGCCATATATAACCCTAATTTTGGGAGAACCTAGTATAACTTTTTCACATTTTGGATACGTGTATCTATTTTGTTAAAACACAGTCCTTGATTGTATTTTACTCCTAAACTCAAGGAGGTTAGTGATATTGTCACCATAGAAAAACTACCTAATCAAAAGCAATTACGGCAAGAAAGGAATGATAATGAAAATTGATCTTAAAAAGTTTTTCAGAAGGCTTGCTTTTAACACTGAGAATTGAAACACAAAGCAAGAACAAAAATAGTTGATGACATGCTAATTAAGCACGACTTTACTTCGGCGATAATTTCTTGTAAATACATCTTGTGGAGAGTCGAACCTCACGAACATGATGTTGCCAAGGATAGATCTCCTCGCCTTTTCTTGATGACCAAACCAACCATCTAATGCTTGATTTGAGTATAATAAGTAAGGATATTATATCACCCCAACCCCTCCGACCTCCTTGTACTGTTGCTGCTTTACAGTTGATTAGCTCCTTTCACCACCTATTCCATTGTCTCATTATCGGGAAAAAGTCACGATTGACCAAGTCTAACCATAAATACCTAAAAGCATGGGGTGCAAAGTAAAATGCATTTCCAAAAACAATGGTAACGATGATAACAACCATGGACGACATCAGACATAGAAGACGACATGATCCGACAAGGTGATGATGACCTCTACGTGGCGAAGGCGCTGTGGGACTCACGATGTACATACTAAACATTACCGGATTCATAAGTTTAATTTTGTAAGGTGATCGCATTACCCTCATTAAACAACTTGTGGATCTACCCACACGGGGAGGCTCACATTCATCTTAGTGCACCATATTAAGTCCACCTTCCTCGGCTGGAGAGACATATCGTCCATGCCCAACCCTCGCAAATCATAAACAATAAATTTTCTTGCAGTTTGGCTCCAAGGATTTCAACCGAAGACCTTATAATTTATCCGTGCCCGGCATCCGTCCATGACTCAAACTTATATATTTGCTGTTATACAAGCCCCCGACCATCAACCAATCTCGAGAGAAAAGTTGATATATGCAATGCACTTGCTGGCGTCGGACTCCACATTGGTCACTAAAATTAAACAGGCTTCGTGTTAAGGTCATAAAAAAACGACACTAAAGATTTTCAACGACACCAGTGGAAACTTCTCCGACTTGCTATAAGGAAAAATCGAGAAAAAGCAGAAAAAACAAAATTGCCTGACGGCGTTATAAACAGCCTGTTTAAAGTCATTTTATTTTATTACTTCTTTCTTCAAATCCGCAATTAAAAGCACAAAGATCTTCCCGCATGCTTCCCGATTCCACCGCAGAAGTCCCACCGCCGATCAAACCCTAGCTCGCCAATCCCCATAACTCCACCGACTGACCATAGCTGTACTGGCACCACCCACCAGCAAAAATCCTTCAAATTGATTGATTAGTTAATAATGAGTGTCGAACCGTTTAACAAGTAAAAATTACCTCTACCCATTTCTTTTCACACTGCTCAAATGCTCAGTTCTCGTAAATCATCGGTTTTTTTGGCCCTAATCTTTGTTTGTGGCGATGAATTTTGGATGGACAGGTTGGTGAAGCTTGCTGCTAGGGCATTTTACGATGACGTAACGACAAAGGGGGACAATCAACCCAAAAGCGGGCGGAGTGATAATCGAGGGATTGCTGTTGTGGTACTTGATGCCCTCACAAGGTTCCTTTTCCTCGCTACTTTACATATTTATTTGGCTACTGTTGTTCTTAGGCTGCATATTGTGCGCATACTCTGATTAATATGTACTCATTATTAATTGTTTATCAATGGTAGAATAAGTTGTATGTGTGAGTATTAACATGTTTCACAGCTGCTGGAGATTTGAATAGTAAAGAGTTTAGTTAGTCGCGAGAAAGAAGGGTGCTTTGGTCTGAATGATTACGATCTAAGCTGGGTGAAAATTATGGAACTCTGCTTTTGTGGGGGAAAGAATAGTTTTCATCCTATTTAAAGGGTGAAATGAAGGGATCCGGACCCTGTGGAATTACGAGAGTAACTCCACACGTTGAGTTTCTCCATTTATTCTCGATTATAAGGGTTAAGGCCAAATCTGTATCCTAAGCTATTACCAAAAGTCAGCTTGAGTACCGAACATTTAAAACGTGTCAAATCACTACCCAAACATCTGTTCTTGAACCAATTGAGTCCAGGATCTAAACAATCTTATTTTTTTGAACTTCCTATTCGTGAAAAAAAGGAAAGGGAACGTGGGTATGAACCACGATGTTGGGGGTTCCAATCTTTGATACATTTCGAAATCGAAAGATTTTTACTCTTGATTTGAATGACCGTTTTTGGACTATTGCTCTTGCTTTATATGGGATATGATCCCCACTAAACTAGGGAAAAAAGAAGGTATGGATTGTAAACCACGTTCCAATCTACGGAAACATTGGTTTATGCATTCCTCTTAGTCTCGACTTTAGGGATCATTTGTTCGATAGTTTTTAGAGAACCTCCTAAAGTTCCAACTAAAAAGACGAAATGATTTTTCATTATCGCAGTTGAAGTAATGAGCTTCCTAAGACGGAGGCAAACTACCGTCAAATTTTTCAGGGAAAAGTTGTTAAATATGAAAAAAAGGCTTTTTAATTTATTTGGGTCCATTAAGACTCATATTTTGCTAACACTTACTATACACTTAGTTCATGTACAAGGTACAATATCATTTGGCTCTGTCAATAGCAAAGACCCCATCACCATTCTTCCACCCTGATTACTTCTTTGTCTTCTTCTAACTACCCCATCACCGTTACATCAACCTCCTACCTTATCCCAGGCACATGAACCAAACCCACCATTACCCCCAGGCTGGTCTTCCGGTGATGCCAAGTAAAGGAGTTGACCAATGGGTCCCGACCGGAGGAGCTATGGTTCCATGTGGGTGCCAGCAAGAGGGTTCTTGGATTCCCATTGAATTTCACTTTTACTGCAAGTGGGAGCTAGAGAAATCGGCTTCAATTCGAGATTCCAATTGAATTAGAGATCGAATCTCCATCACATGTTACTGGCATCTTAGATTGCAACCACTTTGTTATTTGCAACTACTGTGGTGGTTAGGGTTAATGACTATTGGAGAAAGGGATCTTCGAAAGAGCAAAAATACGTGGAATCCTTTGTTTTGGAATCCTTGTTACTCCAAAAGATAGACTAGAGGGACTGTCAGTCTATCTTTAGGTTATGGTGCGGTAGAGGCTACAGTGGATGAGGGACACGGTTGAGGCAGTAATGGAGGCGGTGGGTAGGTGGAGTGGTGGATTTTATGGAAGTTGCAGCTTTGGCAGGTGGATATGGTGGTGTTGGTGGGGGAGGCGTTGTGTGGGTTGCGGTGGTGGGAGGTGGGATAGACGTTGGCGGCGGTGTTGAACAGGTATAGTGGTGTTGGCCATAGGCATGGTTGTGTTTGTGGGTAGGTACAGTGGTGTTGGCGGGGTTGTTGGTGGATGCGTAGGGCGGCAGTGGAGGTGGTGTGTGGTGTTCTCGGTAGCAGTTGCGATAGGTGCGCAAATCGTGTTGATGGTGTTGGCTGGCGAGTTGACATTGCTGTTGGTAGTTGGGTGCGGCAGTGTTCCAGAAAGAAAAGAAGAACAACATCATTCTGACCAGGGGCATGCCTGCATGTTTGTGGTGGTGGTGTTTAGGGTTCAGGTCTTGTTGTTGCTATATGTTTGGGGTTCAATCTGATCGCTTAAGACACTGGTAGATTGTGGTGGGTCGGGGCTGCGTGATGGAGGCGGCGGTGGTGGGTGTTTTGCAGCTGGAGTTGTGGTGGATCTTGTGCTGCTGGAGTGGTGGTGGTTGATGAACTCGACTTAGAAAAACAAGAGGGGAAGAAGAAGTGACTAGGCCATCGTCCATTTTTTGTTATAATGACAGTCTTATTATTTTGAATTCTTAACGTCTTCAAGCTTCTGTTAGCCGTTAGATTTATTTAGTTTAATACAAATGTTTAGGTTCTAATTTGATACGCTTTAATAGTGGGTACTCAAGCTGGATTTTGGTGATAACTTAGAGTACAAATTTGGCATTAACCCCAATTATAACTTCCTTCGAATTTTCAACTGTGCGGATGGAAAGAGCATGGGAAAAAAGAGTTGACACCAATTTTTATGTTGAAAGTACTCCGAACAAAAGTTTACGGCCCTAAAACAGTAAAGAACAGGAATTAAAACAATAGAACAGGGGAAGCTAAATAGATGAACTTGACCTAAATTGGCTAAATGGGGACTCTCACTTCTGCACACTCCTAATCTCTGCTGTTATCATCCATGGTTATTACGTGATACGGACGGCACACTGTAGATAACATGAAACTGTCCAGCAATTGTTAGTCTGACTTGGTAAGGTGTTCAAGGATGTATAATGCGACACGTTGTTCTTATATGTAGCAATAGTCTTAAATGAAACATGGTATTAGTTATGAATCAGACCCAAGAGAAAAGGTGTATGCACTAGAAGAACCCAAAATTTTAGTCGGAAGTTGAAAAGTAAAAGTTGCCTACTCAATTTTCAGTATGTGTGCACGTATGTTGCTTTGTGCTTTACGAACTGTCGATCCTGTATTTCAGGCGTCAGTGGGTAAGAGAAGAAGATTTGGCAAAGGACTTGAAGCTGCACTCTAAACAACTTCGCCGGACTTTGCGGTTCTTTGAAGAAGAAAAGCTAGTCACTCGGGATCATAGGAAAGAGGTGTGCATTTGTTAACTTATATGGCGACGAGCATACAGCCATTAGATAGATTTTATAGCAAACTGGGATGAAATATATTGTGGTCAAAACCAAGAAATCAAAATACCCGTATGCGCTTTAGGGCCAAACCATAGAGATTTGGAGTTTCTACACAAAACGGAGATCGTTTCGAAAGGTCTGAAACACATTAAAGCCTCACAAATTGAAGACAAAACTACAACTGCTAAGCAAAAATTCAAAACATGCCACACAAGCGGCTACAACTGCGTCAATCATGGAACCCATACTGATATTATCTCATCTCATCTCATACCAATAAAGAGCTAGTAGGCTTGACCAATGCATTAGATCCATTTAACACAAAATTGGACTGTGGTTCTGTGGAAGCTTCCTTTTGGGCTCCTCTCTTATCATAGACCAGAGAAGTTACTTCGTAGAATCTACCACCATTGGAGGAACATTTACTAACACACTTGGGTGCATGATAAGAGGAATGCTATCTACTGTTACTTTAGGTCCATAAACCGTTGCCTTCCTTTCTCCTTTTGTCTTTCTCTTGGGGTATTCAGAAAGAGGTAAGGCCGTGCCCATTATTATCTACAAATTTGTAGAGCTAGAATGCTCTTGTTTTGTGAATTTGTTCCAGGAGAGACTTCTTTTTCTTGGTGTTCTTTTTCATACTACGCCGTGCATGTTCTGCTAGTTTACTTTATCCACTTGGTCCTGAAGAGAATAAGATAAATTTACATGTGGTGAAAGCCTTACGTTTATGATTCTAACTTGTATGAAGGTGTGAACAGTGTTTCCTCAATTATTTATGGTTATTCCCTGACTAATGGTTTTTTCTCATGGAAGAAGCAAATATGTCTACTGCATATTAGGACACTAGGTAATAACCAGCTTGTTTGCCTAATTGTGACAGAACATCTGTTCTTTATGTCGGTGAATGAGTTATATTGTGTTTGATGTTTACAGACGGCAAAAGGTGCAAAGATATATAGTGCTGCCGTAGCTGCCACTGCTGATGGTCTGCAGAATGGAAGAGAGGGAGATGAAAAGATTAAGCTGCACACTCATTCTTACTGTTGCCTAGACTATGCACAGGTTTCTCTTTTTTGATCCATTTTGGTATGTTATATATTGGTTCTATATAGATGGTGGCTCTTTACTATTGGGTACACATTAGGTACCTGGCACACCGTGTATACATATTAAGCGCTAAAAATTTATTCTGTCCACTGCGTTCTGGGTATTGAATCAGCAAAAGTAGGGCCAGATCTCTCTCTGTCTCTCTGGTGCGCACGCTCTCTATTTCTTTCGGGAGTTCAACCAAGCGCGTGCGCTCTCTCTCTCTCTCTCTCGCTTGCGTGTGTGTCCGGCACGGCATGCAGCAGTTAGTGATTTCCAAAGAAGAAGGAGGACATACCCGTACGAGCTCTGTCGTCTTGTAAGGAGGAGATAGCTCTTTTCTCGATGTTGTCAATGTGGGTTTTATCGTTATTCACCATGTAACTTTCCAACTTTCTTTTTCTTTATTTTGGTACCCACTTATTGACATTAATTATCTAAAATATCCCCAAAGTTTATAGAAATAATATTTGTACCCAAACTCCTACAAACATTCTGAAACTCATTTCAACTATACAATTTCAATAATTCCGAAAGAGCCCGCCAATGCAACAAAGTGTCTCACTAATTTGGTTGCAAGGATTAATATTTTTGTTGTCTCAATAAAAGGGGCGACTTTTATTAACTACCGGGTACATCATTTAGGATAAGCCGGCATAAAAAAGGCTGGCGCCTCTTCTAGCCATATGGTACTATTATATAATGTAAAAAATTGGCTAGAGAATATTTCCTTACACATGCATTATGTGTATACACATATTTGCCATATCCCCGCTGCACCTGTATCCCTCTTTTTTTTTAAATGACGTATTCGCTTATCCGCACCCGTGTTGTATTGCACCCGCATTGGAGTCCGTGTTTCCTAGCTGGCCACAAGCTGGCATATTTGTGTAGGCCTAAAAAGTTTGGCTTGTGCTTTGTGTGAAGATGGCCGAACGTCTCCTCCTACGTGGCTAGTGACTTGGCATTTTCTTCAACTGTTTTGGCCTGCAAAAGAAGTGTGCTGAGTCGTTCATCACGTGATTGTAGGTGCATAGATGTGTTGAAGAAATTCCATCTGTCGATTACAAGGATGCTACGTAGCACAGACACGGACACGGACTGGGCATCAGAAATACAATTTCAAAAAAACCAGATTTTGGACAGCGCTGAATTTTTTAATATATTTTACTTTTATATATATAGATATTAAATGAATATAGTAAAAATAAACATCAATAAGAGCAGCTGAATTTCGTTCAAAATAGATGAGAACGAAAGACAGCGACATGAAATAGAAAGAAGGAATAAAAATATGGGACCAAAGGAACGAATGAGAGGTCTTATATAGCCAGATGGGTCTGTAGATGAGGTTGGAGATGTTGACTTATCTTCCTCTAGACTGGTAAGCACGGATGCTCTCGGTAACAAAAAAGAAGGAAAAGAGAGAGAGACGAGAGGGAAGGAAGAAGGGTACCTTTGGCTGGAACCAGTGAGATCTTGCTGAGAAGCTTGGTTGTCTGTCTGCTTTCTCGTTTTTTCTCTTGGTTAGCTAGCCAACAACCGCATAGAGGAAGACTTAGAAAACCAAAGGTTTGGGTCGATCCAATTAGAGTTTGGCTTAAAAGTTCATTTCTTAGAAAGGCCAAGATTTGCCAATTACTACAGACTAACCCCGAAATAAGTTCAAAATATTGGACCCATACGTGTGGACACTTCTTCAAGAGGTGTCCGACATGGTGTCTGATAATTTAAAAAAAAAAAAAAAAAAAAGACGGACATCGCTTCAGAGGTGTCGAAAACGTGTCCGGAGGTGTCGTTGAGGTGTCGGGGTGTTGGTGGGTGTCAAACAACATCCCTCAACCCATATGAGGTGTCGGTGCTTCCTAGGAGGGATGAGGGGGTGATGATAGGCTTTACATTTGCCAGCTGTGCTGGGTTGAGAATGTGCTGCATGGCTGGTTTGTACGTTTGGATGATGTAGCCTCGACGTGCATCCGACCAGAGGATGACATGGCATTAGAGAGAGACGATGACTTAGAGGATGTGAGAATGAGTCAACCGTTAGAGAATGAAGAGGACGTGGAATGAGTCAATCGGATTGAATTCTGACCAAGGATTTAAAAGACCTTACTACTTATAGAATCTGCATCTCTATATAATTGCATAGATATTTATGGTCGATGCAACTAACTTGTTATGGTTGCGTGCCGGCAAATCATATGGTTCCATCGGCTAAGAATTATGTCCAAGAAGAAAAACAGCTGTTCAATTTGAATATAATATTTGTTCTGCGGACTCACACAATTTTGTCGAGGGGTATCATGTAACACAGTCACTTGAGTTCGGCTATCATGCAAATTCGGGAAGGATATTGCAAACTTTTTGTTCATTAATTGCCAACAGCTTTTAACATCTAGCAGACCACAAAGCTCTATGAATTAACTCTAAAGTCACGTTATGTCCATTCACAAGCAAATGAGAAACACTCATCCGCCAACTCACTAACACTAATCTAAGAAACTATTATAGTCATGCTTTCTTTATCATACACACGAGCTATGTTACATGGACTCTTCAAAATGCGTGAAGTACCCGTGTCGGACACTTGACACTTGGTCATGGATATGAGATATGTGTCTGACACATCCCGTAGGATATGTCACTAAGAACACTATGTTATAGTGTTTCTTTCAGTTCGTTATTGCTTTGAGATGATCTCAGTTTAAATTGAAACGATTTTCGTAACTTAAAACGTCATGTAGACTAAGGAATAAGTAAAATACAAGAATAGAAAGGAACATTTTGCCGTGTTCCCGTGTCTTGGGTTTTGAGAAACAGACGAATCCGACAGTTGACACGTATCCGACTCGGACACTCGTGCCGAGTCCATGTAACATAGCGCACGAGGCCAGGGTCCCATGGTCTTGTTAAGGTTGACATGTCCTGCACCCAAGTCAAGAAAGGTCCACGAAGATGTTATATATATTATATCGATAAATTCCTTCTTGTTATTTACAGTAACTCTCTTTAAGTTGCCAACTCCCCTTGAGCAAACTTCGGACGATTTGTATTGAATTGCCTTGGCAGGGTTTTTTAGATTAGGCGAAGAACAAAGATCATACATTTTAATACTTCCTTTGTTACTCTTTTACTGAAAAATAACGTGCGGATATGGTTAGAGGTCGTCATTAAATAGTCAAAGTTCCTTGCACTTTTTAGCTACTTCTTCGAAAAGATTCAAGCACGTTTTGGCCTACTTATTGGCTTAAAAACTTGCCAATTAATACTTAAGGTCATGCCAGCTATACTTTAAGGTAGCTGCAAATTGCTTTGGGAAAAGACATGTGTGCCTTGACACTAGGGCTAGCCTATACTCGTTACTCAACTTATATCTTAAAAGAAGGTAGAGAGGTTGAAGGATGCCTGCTTTTCCATTCTGTTTAGCAACTTGATCAATTCTATCAATGCTATTTTTGTAAGGCATTAATAATCTAAAGAAAAGAGCTGTTGCAGATATACGATGTTGTGAGGTACAGACTGCATCGCATGAAGAAAAAGCTAAAAGATGAACTGGATGATAAGAACACCGTTCAGGAGTATACATGCCCCAACTGTGGGAAAAGGTTACATATTAACCACTTTTAATCTTGGGTTGGGCTAAATCCACACCTTCTGTTCTCTAAAAGATGCACTAACCATACTTTCTCACTATCTAACTACAGCAAAAAAGGTGTGGGTTTAGGATCACCCTTGCTCTTTTGGTCTACACGTATAAGTATGTTATTAGTTTTGAGATTTCATCTTTTGCTGATACTATGTTCAGATATACTGCTCTGGATGCAATTCGACTGGTTTCTTTTGATGATGAATACTTCCATTGTGAAAGTTGCAACGGGGAACTAGTGGCTGAGAGTGACAAGTTAGCCTCTCAAGAAAAGGGAGATGGTGATGACAGAAGGAAGTATCGTGAACACTTGAGGAATATGCTCCAAGTGATGGAGGTTCGTACTGTTATATACTTCGTCTTGCTCTGCAGGTAGTGTTACTTATTTGTCGATACTTGTATTCTGAGATGGAGATGAGTTTTCACACCATAATGACCTAATAGATTCTATTAGCATTGTTATTACTTGTTCATTTCAATTTATTGACACATGACAACATGAGCAACATTACTATATTTGTAGAGCAATGCCTCTGGGGCAGGGAGTGTCACTTGTATAGTAGGTTTTGGGGTGGGAGCAGGAGCAGGTGCCAGAGCGTGTAACCTAGAATCGAAAAGTTACGCATGTAATGGCCTGTTCTTGTTCCTGACCAGCTTACTCATGGTATTATTGGCCTCTTGTTTTGCTATTGGTACTAGTGCTTTGGATGCTTTTGAAAATTTAGTAGTAAATTGAAACATTCTGAAATTAAGTTTCCGTTACTTTTGAATTCAATTTGCTCAAAGTAAATCCAAAAATTAAATATAAAAGACTGTGATCAACGGTCGATTACCAAAGGTCACTGACCATTTGCTGTTCCTGCTCATGTATCTTCAGCTGAGAATTACATCTTTATTTGCTAGGAAGGCACCAAGGGGAATGCAACCCAAGCATATATGCCAAACAGTAGCCCAACACAAAATGCATCCAAAACAATACAAAACCCTAACAAGAAACCTAGCAACGATAAAGCCCTCCTACAAAACTAGCCAGACCCAGCGTCTTAAGCTCTCAATTCCCCGTCATCCTACAATTGTTTTCAAAGGCTTCAAGGCCCGTCACCACCAGCTGAAAGACCAAGAACTGAGCTAAATATGCCCCCATAAGAAAAGCTTGCATCCCTGGCTGTACACATGCTCGACAGGAACCCCTAGCTAAATAGGAATGGTGTTCTGATTTGAGTGAAAGGGGTAAGCTGGTAGACCTTGTAATGTTCTTATTAGGGTTAGTTAGATTGACCTCCCCTGAGGTAAGTAAAAAATACAGATGGCACTGTACTCCCTTCTGGTTTCATCGTCTGTTACATTGACCTCTCCTAGGGTCGTTGACCAAGTCCGACACCACTGAATTTGCTGTTGTTACTGAATATTCCCCTAATATTGCCCATTTTACCCATCTAAATACAACCCCAAATCTAGTTTTCTATTTTTCGCTCACTGACATCTACACAACCACCGCCACCTCTTCCTTCTACGATTTATCTCAAAGCACGAGTACCCCCATCAGCGCTCTCACCATTTGGATTCTTCAAACCATTTTCTTTTGCTCTATGTCCCTTTACATCACCTCCACACCCACCCGAACATATGCATGTATGGTGACCATCGAACCCATCATCAAGCTTTTACAATTACCATCGAATTCATCGTGCAATCACCATCATTGCCGATCTTGGGAGTTATAACATTGACTCTTCAAACTAGGGAAACCTATGTAACTCAATTGGTGGCGGGGCTACACAGTAACCTGAAATCGGCTCGTGGTTCAAGGATGGCTATGGTGGTTGGTCCCTGCCTTCGCTCGGAATCCATGGGTATATATACGATTTCAGCCAGGTATTGATTGAAGGGTTTGGCTTTGGTGGTTGCCAAGATTACAGGTTTGGATGGCCGAAGGGTTTGTTGGTGGTGGTGTGGATCGCTGGCCATGGTGGGGCAATGGTGCTGGCAGTGGCCGGTTTCAATGTTGAGTGGTGATTGGGTGGAGAAGATGAAGATTGGAGTTGAATTGACTCAACTCAGTTCTTTGAGGATGTATTAGTTATTAACTCATATTGAAGCTGAGCTAACTCAGCTCTCAGAAGATTTAGTAACGGAACTTTTAGTAATCACCTGTTAGAGATAAAATGGTCATTTCACATAGGTCACGTATAGAAAAATAATTGTGTATGGATGTACTTATGGAAGCAGAAGGGCAGAGTCGTAATTTCTTAGGATTGTCAAACTTATCGACAGCTCTGACATGGAGGTCAGTGTCATTCTAGAAACATTAGGGAGGTATCTATATTGTTGACTCACCTCAGGAGAGTACAATGTAATTGACCCTTCTAATTATTGTAGATGTAGACGCTCTCTTCCTTCATTTTTCACTGGGCTTTTTTATGGTAGTGTACAGGGGCAGACCTAGGAGATTTTCACAAGTTCATAGGCCACAAAAAAGGAAAACGACTATAGATTAATGGAGCTATCTGACGTTGGATATAAGAAGAGCGTAAGCTCTCTAAACACATAAAATAACTACTTCAGACAATATCATAAAAGAGAAATGCAACTTGAGAGGAGGTATAATGACACTAAAAAGTTGAAAGTAGAATGTAGAAAGATATATTGTACAGTTTCAAGCAGAGGAAGGACCAAGAGAGTAATGTCCGTTGTGGCATTGCATTAGATAATCGAAATTATAATGTAGAAACAGATATTGTATATTGTTTGATTTCAAGCGGAGGAAGGACCACGAGAGTGATTTTTGTTGTGAGACCTAGTTGTGCCTTGCATTACATAATCCACTTATCATACAAGTTAATCCCACAGTAAAAGATAATGCACACTACGGAATAGTGAATAGGGTTCTCTTGATTGTACTTATTCAAATTCATACCATCTTTAGATTTGGATAACAATATTGTTCTCGTAGACTATTGAAAATCACGATCAGTTAAGGGAATTTATTTCGGCACATCCAAAAGTCAGGTTTGGCTTGGTTCGGTTCACCATCAGAGTTTTGGTCCTTGTTGAAGTAATGAATGAATGAAGATGAATAAAGAGCTTGTGACATTTTGTCAATCTGAACTGTATAAATAACTTTAGAGGGCCTAGACTTGGTGGGATATCTTGTGTTATTGCTCTGGTGAAACTAACACAAAACATAAGAGACTTGGTTCCTCTTTCACATATTCAAATTAGGAGCTGTTTCTGACATTTGTTTCTTTTGCATTCTAGCCATGTTTCTTTCTTTATCTCAGGTAAGATGGTTAAATGACTGCAGGTGCAGCTCAAGCCACTGATGGAACAAATAAACAGAGTTAAAGATTTAGCTGTTCCTGAATTTGGAACTCTTCAAGCATGGGAAGCTCGAGCAAGTGCTGCTGCACGTGCAAATGGTGATTCTGGGGCTAACGATGCCTTTAAATCTTCCCAGGGGCTTGGGTATGGTGGAACACCTATGCCATTTCTTGGGAAGACGGAGGTGACCTTTGCTTCTTTTTCTGTCTTACCCTTTTCGAGGTTGCTCTCCATGAGTTCTTTTGTGCAGTTGCTTTATAATGTCGGCTTGATGATCCATAAATGTGCAGAACATTGGTTGTCTGTGCAAGATGTCTTATTCAATATTGCAACATCTTTTTCATTCGCCATTTGGGATTATGTGCCATGTTAACTGTATGCTTGGTTTTCTCGACTAACCATTTTATAAGTAGCCAGTGTTGGATTACTTGCGTCTCTTGGTCCATTTAGTTGTTATTTGGGGTTTATTTATGCTTTTTCCCCGGGGAAGTGGGGGTTGGGTTGGGGACACTAAAATGTTGTATTGTGTAGTTGGGGAAAAGCTTCGTGGTCATTACACATGCATTTTTGTACGATGAAATTGGAGCTTTTACAAACAATTCATGATTTCATGCTTGGCAGGTCGAGATCTCAGGTATTGGAGAAAAAGGAGATAATGTTAAAACTGAGGGTGCACATATACCTATGAAAGTGTTGCCTCCTTGGATGATAAAGCAAGGGATGAACCTTACAAAGGAGCAACGCGGGGAACCCAATCAAGAGTTGAAGATGGAAGGAACTTCATCACCCAAAGCTTTTTCTGATGATAAGAAGTCTATATCTGAAAAAGACGAGAAGACTTTACAGGCACGTTTAATCATTTAGAATAATTGTGTCTATCATCTTGAGTGGTGCCATGTATAACTGACCCATCACATCCATGCGAAATCCCATCTATTATGTTTTTGCAGGACGAATATCTTAAAGCATATTATGCTGCTCTATTCCAGAGGCAACGAGAACAAGAAGAAGCTACAAAGAGGGAACAGGAGATATCCGGCACTAGCATCTCCAACGATGTTAAAGATACAGCTTTGGGTCGCCAAGTTGGGATGAAGGCAAAACGAGACGAAGACGACGCAGACGATGTTGAATGGGAAGAGGCTCCACCTGCAGGTAAACATTGATATACTGTACTCTTTTCTATTTTTAAGTCATCTTCCCAAGTGCTGCAGAAACTTTCCATGTGATTTTACTTGTAGCTGATGACAGCCGTATAAATTGCTACATGTTGACAAATATGGTCTTGTAGGGAGTTCTAAAATTTGTCTTCTATTATCTTGATCTAAGTGTATTTAAAGCCACCAAGGGGGCGAAACCAAGATACACTAAGAAGCTGAAATCTACCTAAACAGCTATTCAGCTACCAAAGCTGTCCAAAAATTTCAAAGTATATTGGTCGGTCCTATACATTTTATTTGGACCACAAAAATAATGTGTTTTTGACACAAGCTTCAAGCTCAAAAACTGGACCCTCTTTTGCTTCAAAAGCCCTACTATTGCTTTCATGCTATTAGCTATATTTGCATATTCAATCCTACTATCTTTGACTTCACTTCCTGGCGTTTGTGAAGATGCTCTGGGACATTAGGTTTTAATTTGCAAATCTGTATGAATAGTTTCAACGTTCAATATGGATCTGAAATATGTGAGTACTGACTTTTTAGCTTTCTATGCTTGTTAAACAATTGTTATATCTGATGATATAGCTATTTTGAAGTCATTTACATGTATTTGCTATTATATTTAGGCTTATTTTTTGCCCTTTCCATTTTTGCCCCTCTTATTCGGTCTCTGTCGCTGTTTCAGTTTATGCTATCTGTTTACCATACTTTTTTTGTTCAAAATTTATTCAGTTCTGAATATTTGTTTCTGATTTGTTGAATTTTATATTCGAAGTCACTCCTATCTACCAAAAATATAACTTCTGGTTACCAAGTAAATAACAGAAAGTAAAGTAGAGCATGGAGGAGCGAAATAAAAAGAAAATGAAAATTTTCAAGATTCACTATTCGACGCATATGCAGTTGAAAACCTAGAAAAAGGGTTGGAGAACCTAAGCCTAAAGTCATTTAAAGAAATGGTCAGATTGCTTGGAGATAAAAGGAGAATGAAAATGGAACGTGGCAAGCTCTTAAATTGGTAGCGCTATCTTTGAGGACTAAAAACCATATTGCTGCTGTTGAGACAACAGATCGATCAAAAAACAAATCAAAGGAATCAGTTTCCTCTATAGAGACAACTTCAAAGGTGATGGAGGCCTTCGAACTTGAAATGCCAGGGCAGAAAACGAACCTATACTGGTGTGAGGAAAGGAAAAGTTGAACATCTCTACCATAGGAGCCGAGGTACCATAGGAGCTAAGTTCCTCAACCAAAAGGAAAAAAGAGAACCTGAAAGGAGGGGAATATCATCTGGCTACCTATGTTGGTTTTCCACACTTTAAACTTTCTTTTTTGTTGCTTTTATAAACTGTGAAAAGAGAAAAATATTAGCACTTCATAAAAGTATAATTTTTTCTTGGGGACAAACAAAAACTTTGAAAGCATTTTTCGCATGCTTGTTCTAGAAGCTTCAACTGAATATTTAGGTTGGATGATGTTGGGTAGTGGTTATCAACCCAAGTTGCAACCCTACGGGTGACATGCTGTTCTTTTTTCCACTAATTGTGTGTGTGATGTCATTACCAAATGATTGTGCGGTTTGTATTGGTTGCCATTAATTGTGTTTTCTTACTCGCCTCTTTTGCAGTGAATATTGGTGAAGCTTTCAAGGTGGAGGACTTGAATGTTGAAGCAGCTGCTTCCGAAGACGATGAAGATGACATAGATTGGGAGGAGGGTTGATGTTCGGTCTACTTTCATCTTCTATATTCTTTTCTAGTGGGAACAGTGCACATAATCTTCTCCGGTACTTGGATCCTTATAGCATGTTTGTGAGTTTTTTTAAGGGGAGAGAGGAAAAGAAAGGAAAGTAGCTCCTTTATTTCCTTTTCTCTAATTTGTGAGTTTTTTAAAGGAGAGAAAATAAAATTAAATGGTGGATAGTTTGGATTTCTTTTTTCTCCAAATCTTTCACCCCAAACCTGGGAAAAAATGGAGAGAAAAGAAACTATCATATGTAATTTTTTGATAAGGGCTAATTATACATATGTCCCTGAGGTTAGGGTGTAATTACAGTCAAGGACACAGAGTTTTAAAATGTAACATTCTGTGGCCAAACACTTTTAAAATGTATCAGTCGTGTCCATCCGTCAGGATTCTGTCCAAAAAGAATATTTTTTTTAATGATGTTAGCAATATGTATTTTTAAAATGACAATACCACCCGTTGTACTTTATGTACATAATATTTTAAAATTAAGATTTCAAGCCTTAATTTCAACATTAGGGTTTTAAAAGCCTAAAATTAATTTGTTCTCTATCTTTGCAGTCTACTCTCAATTCGCAATTTCTCATTCTGCAATTTCTTAAAGGGTCTCAATTTGCAAATTAGAGCTTCAAAACCCTAATTTGCAAATTAGAGCTTCAAAACCCTAATTTGCAAAGCAAAGTCACCGGCGCCTAACCATCAGAACAACGGCACCTTACTGATTGTCCAGATCTACAAAGCAAAGATGCCAATCATGGTGATGCCTTCACCTTCCCTTATTTGACCTTCCCTAATTTGCAAAGCAAAGATGCCATCACCATCACCACCGTGACTGGCCCTCCGTTACCATCAGAACAACGGCAAAGTAGCCGGTTGTCCAGATCTGTAACATCCAAAATCGCAACGTGATCGACGCCATCACAACTGAGCTACGGCGAATATCTTTGTGGCATGAGGTGCGGCGTTGCAGCGACGGGAAAGGGGAGGGTGGAGGCGGCGACGGGGAAAGGGAAGGGTGGGTACGGCGACGGGGAAGGAGGAGGGTGGGTGAGGCCGACGGGGGGCGACGGGGAGGCCGACGGACGGCGAAGGTGTTCTGCAAGGAGTTTGAGACAGAAATGGCCAATGGGGTTGAGGGCGTGGGGGGTCTTTTTGGGGGGGGGGGGGGGGGGTACATTAATCTTTCTTTTTCTCTCTCTTTTTTAAAGATGAAATTAATGGCATTAAAAAGAAATAAAGTTCCAACTTAGGGGCAATAAAGTCTTTTCATTAAAACCGTTAGGGTTTTTAAGATTCCGTTTGGTCAATGAACATGCGTGTAATTTGTCCAAACTATTGTCTTTATCTGTAATTATATCCTAACTTCAGAGATATATGTGTAATTAGCCCTTTTGATAATGTCCATGTTACATTTGAGATAATGGAGACTAAATTTTTAATGACTTATTTTTTAGGATTTTTTACAAGAACTTATCATTTCGCTTTTAGATAGATGATTGTTTTAGATGTCAAGAGTATTTCATCTTCAGACAGATGATTGTTTTAGATGTTAGAGTTGATTAATGACTAATTGTTTTGTTTTTCTTGTGATATTAATTAGATTTGGATGTTGGGATGTTGACATTAATCAATAATGTGAGGCTTATTACATTAGTATGATATGGACTTTGTATGATATCATTGATGATTAATTTTTTTCCCCATAAAAATCATCTTCTTTTTTAGGATCATCTATTCATAGTCTTTGTTAGGATTGTTACAACGTAGATGATATACCTAATCAGGTGTCTTTTCTTTTCTTTTCTGCTTAATTTAACAAGGGAAATGAATGATGCTTTCTTTTATTTCTTAAACTTACAAACAAGATAAAAGAAAATTGTCTTTGCTTCCCTTCTTTTCTCTTATTCCCTTTTCTTCCTTTCTTTTGATCGGGCGTTTTTTCTTTCTTTTTTTGATGAATTCTCAAACAAGGGAAATAAATGATATTTTCTTTTATCCCTTAAACTCACAATCAACATGAAGGCAAATTGTCTTCCATTCTCTTCTTCTTTTCTCGCATTTCAATACTAAAAAACAAGCTATTAGTCTCGGTGCCTTGTTTTTTTTAAGTTAATCAGGAGAATGATGGTATTAATATGCGAACCAAGTTATCAAAGTAGCTAAGCTACTTTCCTGGAGCGTCACAAGAAAATTCATCTTTTGAGTTACACGAGTAGCTAGATTACTTTTAAAGAAGACCAAATAAATTTATACTAAAACAAAACAATAAGGGATGAAACGACCTAGAAAGCACTTGATCATATTGCGATCAACTTTGTAAGCGTATTGGGTATTTACTTGTAAGAACTTAATTCTTTGCACTTGACGACGTGGTCAAAGTCATCAGTTCAAGTCGTGAATAGGCGGGACATGGAGGAATATCCAGAAAGACATTTCGGGTAAAGACAAGATACACTTGGACTAGAAAGCCCCGTGCTAAAAAAATCAAGTAACTTACCTTGATGGATCTTAAAATGACATTTTTTTTGGTATATAATTATAAGAATAAATTTATTATAGACCTCTCTCTAAAATAAAAAAGAAAACTAGCTCCTCTGCCCAACATCGAAGACTTGGAACTCCAATGATGATCACTCCGGGACTGAAAGTCAATTCCAGCCCTTTACACGCAGCACCACCCCCAAGAGAATTGGGACAGCACAACTGCTGCAAAATCCAGCGAAAAACTGAAATCGATACCGTCAAAGTTGCAGTTTTCCTTCACAGGCAACTATTCTATAGCTTCAGCAAACAACCTGATCCTTCACCCCCACCCCACCCATCCCCCCATCCCAACCCCCCCACTCCCCCATTCCCAGAAGAACCGAGAAGATCAAAATTTCAGAGTACAACAAACTAATCTGACCGACCATACCCAAAAAATCCGGTTATGCTTGGCCCCTGTCGCCCCACCCCGAAGCACGGAAGCAAGTAGGGAGAAAACAAAAACAAAAATAAACAAGAACATAAAGACATAATCAAGTAAAAACAAATCCAAGAAGAAAAGGCAAACCCCACTAGTTGCTTATCTCGGATCAAGCAACACATCCATTTGAATTTTGATCTAACCGAGAAGGATTTGAGAAACCATTGAGATGTACACTTTTGTTATACTTTTTGTCTAGACGATTTGAGATCATTATATTTTCCTTGATTGACGTGCCTGATATTCTCCAAGCATTCTGGACGGTAGGTTTTGCATGATGGGGACCAAAAAGGCATAAAGAGGAACTTTCATAAGCCTCTAACACAAGCTCTCGGCAATAGACTACTGACCGGACTACTATGGAAATGGCCAATTTCATGTATCGAGCCACTCCAAAGTATCTAGTTCATGACCGATGCTTCAGCTCTTGTTGAAGTATGAATCAGGCTTGAGCTCAAGACTATTTCCTCTAGGGCTTCCACTGCCACTTACTATATTCGTCAAGAGGATCCACTCTCATCAACAAGCACAAGCACTCGCTTAGCAAGGAGTCCGTACATTTCTAGCTATATGAAGAAAGGTGGGTCTTTGAAATGATTGGTATACGGAATAGTACAGATTGCTATAATACCCTATCACAGATAGTCGAATTCGTATCTGACATGTTAAGCTTTGGTCATGTGCAGAGCTCGGCCGTTATTTGACTAAGTTCAAGTGCACATAAAGTTAACCAACACTGCAATAGCAGGCAAAGAGAAGTATGGGAATGGGTGATTAATGATTAATATTCCTCACTGATGAATCATACCATCCCATAGCTGGTGCACTTGAAGAGAAACCTTTAAATTCATTGCTTTATACTGATGCAGTGATGCAGATGGGATGGTAATGAAGGAACAACAGTTCCAACACCGACTAGCTTGCAATGTATCTGCTATATGCTGACAGTTGGTGGAGATGACACGCCCCGCGTTTTAAGAAGTTATGACGGCCAAATCGTACTGTTATTTATTTATTGATTGACAAGGGTCATCTCATTTTCCGGATAAATTAGGGTCAAGTATCTGATTGATTTCACATGATTCAAGTCTGTCTCAACATTTTGCAAGAAGCTGAAGCTATTCTTCTAGAGGGAAGCTAAAACACCTTTCATCTTGATCCTCTCCTTTGGGGATTTTTTCAAAGGAATCCAGTGCCAATTTCACCAGATTTGATTGACATAGCACCTTTTTTGGTTTTCTTCTACTGGGCTTAGCAAGATTGCTTCTAGCACCCGAGTTATCGCATTGGGAAGTGAGTCATTTACCATGCTTTTAGAGTTCAACCTTGAAGAAAATTTTATTACTAATGTCTCCATCAACATGATACTATAACCGTAAACATTCGACTTCTGGATGCTAATGTCAAATCCAGCATTTTATTTCTAGTTCAATCAGGAGAACATATCAAGTAATTCACTTTTCTGTTTACAAGAGTAGTGAAACTACTTTCCAGAAAGATCAAAACATAAAACCGTATTGAAGGGATATGGTAATAAAGTACCCATACTTCAAGCAAATATATCATCCAAAATATTAGCTAATTGAAATTTTCCTTTAGTTCTCCAAGTTAGTTGGCAACCGTGTAGATATGTAGCAATAAAACTGAGAATGCCAGCATGCTGTCTACCTGTTTTGTTCAATTGTGCAAAGATAAATCCCGAGTCAACAGTAATTAATATGTGCATGAAATTGCATGATATAGCCCATAGTACTCTTAAAAGGAGGACAAATGCATAAGCTCTCTTCATTGAGGCAGCCCCAAAAGTCCCCGAGAATGAATCCACTTGTTGTAAATTATTATTTCCGTCGCTCTGATATGTAGCCCAAATTTTGTTGACCCGTCATAATGTTAAGGGCAGGAAGTAAAACTTTATGCAAGAATCAAAGTTTCTTCGAGAAGCCATAAGGTGTTGTTACCTGGTGCCATGTAACCAAATGTGGCAAGTGTCATTATTTGTGCCGCACTTATATAGCACACCAAAGAACTTTGAAATGATAAGTCAATTAGATTTGCAACCATATCTTCATCTATCAGGATGTTGCTGGGCTTCAGATCATGGTGAACCATAGGTGGTGTAACCATCATGGAGTTAGTCTTACGCACATGCTACATCCACCATTACTCTAATCACTGCAAGATGTCTAAGTGGTTTTTAGAACACAGACACTTCACAAGGCTCCAACTAGGCATGTCCCTAGGAATCAAGGCTTTGAAATTAAGCTTAGAGCACCTGTTGACGATCTTGATGAGATTTTACGTAGAAGGCAAACGAATGCTTGATATTCTGTTTCGAAACTCTTGAATGAGCCTTCTTTTGCAAATCGAATACTTTTATAAGCATATTCCTTTCATTTCCCAAGTATCCCTTTGTAAAAGGAACCGTAGCTTTGCACCTCAAGCATGTACACATGAAAGCCCTCCCTTTTAGAAAGTTTTTCATATGAAATCTTTCCTTGAATTTTGGTGGGTTAGAGTTCTTGGGCAGTGGGAGTTGTTTTTCTCCTTTGGCTTCTTCTCAGTACAAACGTACAAGCATCATTGATGCAATCACCAACGAAACTTATACAAATGACTAGAAGCGATCTTTCTATGCATCGGGGAGAAGAATCAAAATGGCATCGTGGGACTTGAAACCAAGGAGCACCACATAACGCTTTGTTCCCCACACAAGATTTACGAGTGAAGTTTTTGAAAGGACATTCACTTGGAATTTCTCTTCTCAAGCTATTAAAAGAGACTTTGGATTTTGGAACCACACCAGGGAGACGGTTATGAGACAAATCCAGGATTCAACCTTATCAAGTTCTCAAACGAGTCAGGGATATGGCCGATAATCTATTATCCTCCAGAGAAAGAGTAACCAAGTTTCCAGAACTACTCAAGTAGTGACATTACTACTTCCACTAGCTATATATGTACCCCTTCTCCTTACATCCTTCTGCGTATATACTTCCTAGAGAATTCGATAATATCTTTGATGAAAGCTAGAAGGACACGGTTTAGTGAGTTCAGTGATTGCAATTGATTAATGAAGTGGGAGTTCAATTCCAAAGATGATAATTCACCTTGTTTCTTTATAGGCCTTAGATGTTCTAGGAATCCTGAATTTCCAATTGAGTTTGGAACAGTACCAGTTATCTTTTATAATTAAGGTCTAGGCTAACTGAGTTTAGAGGAATTCGGGATATATTTGGGTAAAGAACTACTCGGGTCATTTTAAGAGAGTGCATAGGGGTTCGGTAAGAAATGAGCTATATGTGATGGAAGTGAACCTGAAAGCTCATTTGCCCCTAGTGATATAAGTTGGAGTGCTGAAATATTAAGGATTGTTCTTGAAACGGTGCCTGTTAAGCTGTTGTTCTTATGGAACAATTCTTCAAGGAATCTTAAATTACCAAGTGATTTGTGATATATTGAGGTGAAGTTCCTGTAAGGTAAGCAAGATGAAGTTATTCAAAACTTAGTAGCATATAGCCTACTAGGGTTGGTGCATGCAATGCATCTGCAATTTTATAAAACACACATAAATCTAATCGATATAAACAATAAAAGTTATATAAAAAATAAAATGAGTTTATTATTAAAATGGATAACAGGAAGGAGGGAGCGATAGAAATAGAGTAATAATGTTAGACAGTTAAATATTTTCAGTTGATTGAATAGGAATGAAGCAAAAGTTTTCATATAGTGAGAATATGTGGAATGGTTATTTATTAAATGTCGAGAAACTTTCAACAATCACCTTGATTGACTTTTCTTTACTTTGAAGTTAGCATATTATGAAAAGGCATAGTTGGTAGTTCAAAATAGTTTCACTATAAGGGTGCTCTCCTTAATATTTGTATAGATGTCTAGTGAAAGTTTTCCTAATTAATAGATGATTATCCCAACTAAAATGTTACATAGTGTTGAGATGTTGACCTGACCAGACCAGACTTGTTGGTATTGCACCTACAAAAGTTTAAGATGCATGAATGTCAAATTAGCGGGAGATTATATTCTTTATTTATTTTATGGACCGTCTCATTTTAAAGTCTAACCTTGCTAAACTTTGACCTGAATTGAATAAAGTTTTCCAATTCTTCATATGACCAATATTTTATGACAAGAAGCTCAATGCTATCGGAGTTACGATTGCTCGACTTATTAGAGTATTTCTTTTACCTCTTAAAATTTACAAACATGTCATATAAAAGGTTTAAGAGTTTACTAAGTGCATACAACGATTTAAAAGATACTACTTCACGTGTGTTGGCGATCTGAATATTTTTTATTTCTTTACGAACATCAATCATATCATCTGAAATGATATCTAAACGGTATCCTCATTAGAACTTAAATTCTAACCCAGCCCAGACCATCTATATTATGAATGTGTTTTCATCCAAAGATAGGTGATGAAGTTAATAATAGTTATAAATCTCGTACCGGTACCGGGAATACCGGCTGGTACGTATCGTTCCTGCCATCCATCGGAACAAAACCCCTAACGTTCCGTACCAGTTCAAGTACCAGTAAATACCGGCCGTATCGGCCGAAACTGTACATACGGGACAAAATTAAGTTTCAGCTGAGATTTGGAACTTTGTACCGGCTGTTCAAACCTTTTCACAAGCATAAAGTCTACCGCTACCATCATTGTCGGTGAACCCTTAAACGTCATGAGCACATTCTCCCTTTCCCCTCCCAATCACTACCTCCTCAGATCCACCACCAACAAACATCGGCATGTCGTTATGCATGACCCCTTCGCCGTCTCCAACCCAACCATCACAAGACTTAAAAAAACCCAGATCTAAATGTATCTTCCAAATCTGCAGTGCAGTTTATCACTTGCACAATGGAGAAAGCTTGATCACGTTGATGATGATGGTCATTTGAGGCTGGTTCAAATACAGTAGGATAGTAAGGGGGAGAGGAGAGGGAGAGGGGGAGAGAGAGAGAGAGGCGCATCACATTGTTGGACTGTTGGAGGCAGAGGTCCTTTGCTGGCAAAAATGAGTGATTGCTGTCAAATAGAGAATGGAAGACAAGAAGGTTATGTGACAAGTGGGACTAACTTTAGTTTTTCACTTACTTATGCTTCGTTATGTTTACATTTTTTTTTCTCTTTTTTTGGTTACAACTTTGTTTTATATTTCTAATACATTAAGTGAAAATGCTATATTTTCATAACCCAAGTGACGTCATTGGAACTGAGTAGTCGGTAATAAACACAACATAGCCCTGCTCGACTACATAACAAACTTTAGATGCATAAACTTTATATACATAAACGTAAAAAAGAGCATCCTTACAAAAATTTTCATAACAACGTTCAGCATGCACACGACGAAAGTCTTAAAATAAAACATCTAGAACCAAAACACGGTTGACACCGTCTTACCTCTCATTTTACAAATTAAGTCAACTTTTCCTTCCCATTCCTAGAAGTCTCACCGGTTCAACCTTATAACCTGAAACATCACAGATAAAGAATGAGCGCAAATCGCCTAGTAAAGATAACATGAGGAATATTGTGTACATGTAATTCAAAAGTCTCGGAGGAATAATAATCAACTCAACGATAACAATAAATCAAGAGTTTAATAAATAATGCAGCATCAACGTAATGGTCAAATGATATTTTCTTTCATTATACTAAGCGGCTTTAAGGCCCAACAGAACAACATTATTGTCACATCTTATGAACAAGACTGACGGACTATATAAGTGGACATTAAATCAGTAAAGATAAACTTCAACGAGATACAAGTAATTAAAATCATTAGCACCAAAATAAAATGAAGTGCAACGCAGACTAACACCCGACATACTAGATTAGATCAAATACGACAGATTCGACTCGAGCGCCATACATCCTTTTTGTCAGCTATCATATTTTACAAGCCACCCTTTTCATGTAATGTCCCATTATACGGGATGTTCATCTCAGTCTTAGGTAAGTAAAAGAGACGCTATCATAAAGAAAGGAACTCACAAAGAATGTGTTCCTAACCGCGTTATTGCCAAACAACATGTTTCACCAACGGGGCGAACTAAGGGAAATTATTTCACCTTACATCCTCAACAACAATAACTCAAGCAAGAATTACCAGTCACAAGACTAACTGGTGTTCAACACAACAACCGAAGTTCACATAACACCACCAACATGACAGACTCTGGAGAAACTTAACCACAAGTCCTCATCAACGTTCCTAACCAAGAAGAATATTGGTACAACAACCACTTGACATCTCATATCAACAGTACAACAATCTCTACGCAACAACATTATCAACGACAAGGATGCTAAAAGAAGCAAATCATAGCATACAAGGAACCACATCATCCTTACCTGACTAGCTTTTAGCCAACGCGACAAGCAACTTCGGATTACAATGAGCGGGGTCAGTTAACCAAATAAGACCTTACTCGTCAGACACCATTCAATTATATGTACACACACTTTATTCTACACCTTCCCAATTAATTGTTTACAGTGTCTTACGACGGCTAGTTATCCCGACTCAACAGGTGGATCTTTAACCTAGCCTTTTTGACGCATCAACAATAATAACTATTATTCTCTTGTCTTAGGCATATTAACACGATTCCTCGCTTCCCGTCACTCAGCATGCTTAATTGCGCATGTTCCCAAAAATTTAGCACCGACATGACAAATTACCAAAATACCCCTTGATGGGCATTACAACACCAACATCCCAAAATCGCTTCAAAACAACTTTTTAAATGCTCTACATCCATTTTCAGACCAAAAAATCTCTCTAAAACTTTATAGGAAAAATTATCAAACACCCATTGGCGGCCATCGCCCCTATAAAATACAAAACTACTTTAAAACATCTTTTCAAGTATTTAACGTTCATTTTTTAGACTAAAAAGCCCTTCGGGGATTTTTCACTCAAAAATCCATAAGTGACAATTAACGGAGATCTCGGAAGCCGGTTTCGCTAATAATAGCTATCGCTTTCGAAATGCCCCAAAACTTTAAAAATTGAAGCATCTCATCATTTTAAGGTCATCATAAATTTTTACGCAAAAATGTGTTGGTTTGCAATTTTAAAATTTACTGTTAAGTTTCACACTAATAGCGTCAGTTAACCCCCTTCCTTCCCTACCTTGAAAAAATTTGAAATTTTCCCACATAGTAGATTTTATAAAAATTATCTGGGTCTCTTTTTTGAACTTTATCAAATTTTACCCCAAATGAGTTTTAAAAATCGTACCATGAGCTGCCTAACCCTAGCTCCCTTCTAGCGATATTTACAGCTATTATTTGCTGTTAAAGCATTACCCACACACATCACTTCACTTTTTTTAATACGCACACCTTCCTCTTCCTCTTACTGACAAGCACCACACCCACACATTCACAGAATTTCTCCCTTAAACCCCCACCCACACACACACAAAACACCTTAACCTCTTATACACATACATATATACACCATACATACCCATACCCACACCCACACCCCCCCCACACATATCACATCAACATCCCCCTACTGCTGCTGCTCCCCTCCCCTTCACCCCCCTCACGCACACAACCCCCCTCCCCCCAATTCACACACACACACCTTACACACCACCCCACCCTCCCCCTATACCTTGTCTATCTCATAACCCATGCCCATAGACCTTTGCACTAAGAAGACACACTCAACCCACACAGCAACACTGCTGTCGTAGCAGCACTGTGCTTCACACACACACACACACACACACACACACACACACACACATCACACATCACACATTACACATCATCATACATCAACACACATCCCCCTCTCATACCCTCCCTTTTGGCAGCCCCATAGTTGCCCTCCCGCTCCCTTTAATCTTCCCACACACACAATACATTCACCATCACCATGAACACCCCTCGGGTGGATTCCCCATATTCCACGAATATCAGATATTTTAATTCAATTAAAACATTGATTAACATGAAGAGAAAGAGAAAGATTACCTTTTGTTTTTTTTGGGGTTTGATTTCTTTTCTCTTCATCTTTTTCTTTCTCTTTCCCTCTTCCTCTCTTTCCTTCTCCTTTCTTCCTCTGTTTTTCTCCTTGCCCGAGCTTAGCTTCTATTTTCCTTTTTCCTTTTTTTTCTTTTTCTTTTTAATTCTACATAAAATCCCTTTTTTTATTATATAGTTTAATGAGTCATCTCCCCTTAAGTAGAAGGTGCTCACGTCTCATTAATTTCCCCCTCTTACTCACGACACCTCCTAATGCCACTCATAAATTATTTTGCAAAGTTGCTCGTTTTCCAAGGGTGGATTGAGTATTTAGAGCTATGAGCATCTGTCATAATCTCTTTTCTCAACTCGATGCTAGGCGGCACATATGCTCGACCTTCATACTAGTAAACGACATTCTCATCACAATTAAATTTCTCCTTCTTATTCCTCTCAAAACCTCGCTCGATTTCATGCATATTTTCATCTTGACCTTGAGCTTCTTTGATCCGATCAAGAAAAGTCGGTCTGATTTCTAAATGAAACAGGTTGCTACCTCATTCTCCTATAACTCGAACTTCTATTTGAGTTTGTCTAAATCCTCGATGATAGCCTTTTGCCAGGTAATCATCGTGGTTAGATTCCTCATTCCCTTTCTACTTAGCGTATCTGCCACCACATTAGCTTTACCCGGTGATACATTATAGAACAATCATAGTCCTTAAAAAGTTCTAGCCATCTTCTTTGTCTCATATTGAGTTTCTTCTAGGTAAAGATATATTTCAAACTCTTATGGTCAATATTTATTTCACAGGTAACCCCATACAAGTAATGTCTCCATATTTACACCACTACTGCCAACTCCAAAATCACGTGTATGGTAGTTCTTCTAATGGTTTCTCAATTGTCTGGAGGCATATGCGATTGCCTTGTCATGCTGCATGAATACACAACCTAATCTTTCTCGAGATGTATATAACTAAGCATCCACTCAAAACATATATATGAACATAAACAATATATTATTATTATCAAAACAGAATGATATCCAAGTTACCCAATCATAGGCTAGCAGTTACCTTCAAAACCAACCCATGAGTATCCATGATGTCATTTAGGCAACCACGGCCAGGGGCAACAAGAAATTTAAGCCATAGGGATAGGGCTGTATACGAACCGAGTTCGAGCCGAACATGGGTGTGTTCGAACTCGGTTCGTTTAAGTTTAGGCATGTTTGAACTCGGCTCGAGTTCGTCAAGAGCCAAATCATTAGTGTTCAAACTCGGCTCGAGTTCATGACAGTAAAACTCGAGCTCGGCTCATTAAACTCGTTTAACAATACGAGCTGAACTCGAGTTTGGAAACTCGGCTCACGTTTGTGTTCAACCTTAATCAAATCCCTAAATTTACTCAATCGTTCAAGCAAATAAAAAACAAGAATAGAGAAATAAGCTCGCGTTCGTGTTCAACCTCAATCAAATCCCTAAATTTACTCAATCGTTCAAACAATCAAAAATAAGAACAGAGAAATAAGAGAAAGCAAGTACACGATAGCAGATACAATACTGTAAAAAGAAATCTCCATCGACGGTGATGAAGACATAAACAATGGGTTGATGCATGCCCTTTATGAATTAGCTCCCTCTTCATGCCCTTGACTTTGCATCTTTGCAGTTTTGAAACATGGCTTTGCGGCTTCGTAACTTGAATCGGGCGACATGGGCTGAATCGGGCGATGTGGGCTGAATCCGGTTGTGATGGCCGTCTATGAAGAGAGAGAAGGGGGGCTGTGCGATCTCTGTGTGTGAGAGATCGAGAGAGGGGGGTGATTGTTGTGCGATCTGTGTGTGAGAGTGAGAGAGAGGGGAATGGCAGAAAGTGTTTTGACAGTTCAAATATTTGAGAGAAAGAGGCGCTGTAGGCGGCGGTCTGGCCGCGGCATGGGCGGTGATCTGGCCCGCGTTGTGGGCGGTGGTTTGGCCGATGGTGTGGGTGTGGTCTGGCCGTCAGCGTGCCTAGCTCTGTGATGGACTGATGGTCGGTGACTGATGACTGATGAGAGAGTGGCCACGGGTTTGATGAAAGAGGGGGAACGGGTGTGAACTGTGGAGTGTCTCTCTGATGAGATAAGGGAGGGGAAATACTTGGACCATATGTTCCACGTCCCAACACGTTTCCCCATAAATATATATTTTGTGTAGGTATTAATATAATGTAAAGAGTAAATGAACCGATGTTCTTTTATAAGACTCGGCTCGTGTTCTGCTCGTTAAGTAAACGAGCCCTCTTGTTCACGTCTTGTTCACGAACATAAATAAACAAACATCATTAAGTTCAAACTCGGTTTGTTTAATAAACGAAGCCTAAAAATATGTTCGTGTTCGGTTCACCTATTACATGAACGAACATGAACGAGTTTTAAAGAGAACGAACACCGAGCTGTTCATGAACAACTCGGTTCATTTATAGCCCTACATAGGGAGTTAGAATACCACTAAGCATTCTAATTCTCAACTAGTAAGTTGGCATCGCTAGCTATAGGTTGGGTTAATTGAAAACTGATGTTTCCTCTCTTGGTTTTACAATTACATATCTGATATCTGCTTATTACGTAGCTTGGCCGCATAAGTACATGGCATAAGGAAAGGGACTTGGTCTATTTTTGTGACAAGGGATAACCAAACTAGACATTTACCTCAAGTCCCAAGGGGCCATTAACATAAATAGGCATGAATATAAACATGCTAAAAATGTCATTAATTGCCATTCTCCTAAAACACTGTTTCGAGTCAAAAAGATGATTCTTTTGGACAAAAGAAATTGCCAAAATTCTGATGCTTCTCGTATATTCTTTTCACGAGTAAAGCTAATGCCATGTGTGTCAGATTCTCATCAAAATTTCGCATAATTTTAAAATTCCTTAATTTGAAACTCTCACCATTTTAAAATCTTTTATTTGGACGCTTTTTAAGGAGGTAATTTGTACCATGTAATTTTGACCGATATATGATGGCTAACCATACTAAATTTCTTACATCTCATGAATTTGCCTGCAAAGAAAATTTTTCGATACAACATCTACGGAAGTTCCAATTGTATCTTTGTGTACTTCACTCACTCATCCATGCCGAATCATAAATAAATAGGTTAAAAGAATAAAAGAAACTATGAGTACAAAACCCACAAGAAGGTGATATACATCTGTTTGCACCAACAATTTTTTTTTTACTAGTGACATGCCTTTAATTAATTAAATGCCACTAAACGGCATTAACTTTTATTAGTATTTCTGAAAAGGAGATAATGGAATATTCAAATCAGGAAGTGGAAAATACTAACTTCTGAAAATGTGTCCCTATTGATAAAGGCTAAGTGTTGTTAGTTACTTATTAATGGGTATTTATTTTCTAAGTGGTAGGAGTTATATTTTAAATGAGTAGTTTGTCTTTTAGTGGTAATTATTTTCTACAATCTATCCGTGGAAGGACAGAATCATCATGAAGATATATACAACTTAAGCAAATGGCAAGCAAGTATAAAGGAAGAGAGGGGCAACTTAAAGAACTCGAGTTAAGTTTGGAATGCACTTATCTTTTCTTTTTCTCTTTGTCAAGTTTTCACATGATTTGCCTTGTATCGATAGAGAATCCAGTACATTGTCGTACTTACCTTCGTTATGTTGTAAGAATAGTGTTTGTTCTAGTGGGGGTATTGCTTGTAGATCTGTTTAGCATCTTGTCCTTAATAAGTTTTCATTTTTAGTGAAGTTCTCAGGCCCTAGAGGCAAAAAAAGATCCACGATGTTAATCGATTGTATCGTGGGTATACAAATCAATTATGAGTTTGTCCGGCAGCGCAAATATTGGCACGCTAGGTGGGACACTTGTTACTACAGAGGGAAATATGCCAAGTACGAGAAGTAATGTTAGGAATGGTGGGACAATCTAATTCAGAGTGTTTGAAGGCATCCATTCAAATCTTGTTAGAAGATTCGCGTGAACTATGTGTGCTTTGCGGTAATTTACATAAACTCAATGAAATGCCAAAATTGGCAAATTTTGGATAATGTATCATTTGTTGAGAAAAGTGCAAAGGATAATAATATTTCTGACTATGAAATGATCTTTACACCAAAAGAAAATAGAAATAATATTACTGGGGGCATGTCAATGGTTCGCAAGACCATAAAATAGTTTATACACCAATATAATATATGAATGGTGTCATTCGTCATATAGATGCTCCCATAACGGCCAAAGAGCAATTTATTTGTATATAGGAAAATGATGTCAAATCACTGGATGCTTTAAAACAATACATTTCACCACCATATGAAAAATTGCCATAGCAAGATGATGGCATGACTGTTACATATTTTGAAAAGCCATTTGTGATGTGAGATCACCGTAAATTTCATGGATACCAAGGCACAAGTACGTCTAGAAAACTTTTGGATTCATTATATTTTGGTATGCAATAACCACTTTGGATTTGTGGTTTACACTAATATTTTATTTTGGTTTTATGGCTTTCGAATTAGCATGATTTATATACTGTTCTAATGCAAAAGTTCATTTGATAAGACATTGATACAATGACCATATGTTCATTCTTTTCTATGTGCATAATGGTCTATTGGATTAAATTTCTCTAAGGGGCAGAAAATCACTCAATTGGTTGCTTATAATTGTTTGTAATGCCATCAATAGTGAAAATTGCTGTCACTTTAACATGATGCAAGGCTATTGATAATAAAAATGCTTTCACTATAAAGATTGTATGGCTATCGATAGTGAAAAATACTTTCACTTTGAAGAGTGCAAGCCTATCAATTCTGACTACCGTGTCGATAGTGAATATTATTACGAAATCAAGATGGTGCAATTTAAGCTAATATATGACTTATCGATAGTGAAAATTGCAAGGCTATTACTAGTGAAATACTATCGATAGTAAAATTTCTTTCACTTTGAAGAGTGTATAGCTATAAATAGTGAAAATGCTTTCACTTTGAAGAGTGCAAGCCTATTGATTGCGACTGTTATATCGATAGTAAATATTATCTAGCAAAATCAAAAAGGTGCAATTTAAGCCAATATATGGCTTATCGATAGTGAAAAATACAATGCTATCAATAATGAAAGGCTATCAATAGTAAAATTGCTTGCACTTTGAAGAGTGTATGGCTATTGATAGGAAAATGCTTTCACTTTGAAGAATGCAAGCCTATCGATAGAGAATATTATCTTGCAAAATCGAGATGGTAAAATTTAAGCCAATATGTGGCTTATTCGTAATGAAAAATGCAAGGCTATCAATAGTGAAAGGCTATCGATATGAAAAAATGCTTCCATTTTGAAGAGTGTAATGCTATCGATAGTGAAAGAATGCTTCCTTTTAATACACTCCAATATTATCTTGATGCAGCTAAAGCTAATCAATGGCTAATCGATAATAAAAGTGCATTCACTAAAGACTACAAGTCTATCGATAGTGAGAGATTCTTTCCCAATAGATTTGACTATTTGAAATTTTCAAGCATTCAATTGCTTGACCAAGGGGTAATGTTTACACCAACAAATATTTTTTTTAACTAGTGACATGCCTTTAATTAAATGCCACTAAATGTCATTAACTTTTATTAATATTTTTGAAAGGGAGACAATGGAATATTCAAACCACGAAGTAAAAGAAACCAACTTCTAAAAATGTGTCCCTGTTGATAAGGGATAAGTGTTGTTAGTTATTTATTAGTGGGTAATTATTTTCTAAGTGGTAGGAGTTATATTTTCAGTGGGTAGTTTGTCTTTTAGTTGTAGTTATTTTCTACGATCTATCTGTGGAAGGACAGAATCATCATGAAGATACAACTCAACCAAATGGCAAGCAAGTATAAAAGGAAGAGAGGCGCAACGGGACAAAGGTTGTCAAATTTATAAACGAAACCTGACTTAAAGAAGTCAAGTTTGGAATGCACTTATATCTTTTCCTTTTCTCTTTGTCAAGTTTCCACATGATCTGTCTTGTATCGATAGAGAATCCAGTACATTGTCGTACTGACATTTGTTATGTTGTCAGAATAATTTTTGTTTTAGTGGGTGCATTGTTTGTAGATCAATTTAGTATCTTGTCCTTAATAAGTTTTCATTTTAAGGGAAGTCCTCTTGCTCTAGAGGCAAAAAAGATCCACATTGTTAATCGATTGGGTGTACAAATCGATTTTGAGTTTGCCTAGCAACAGAAACAACATCTTAAAGTTTATAAAGGAAAAAAAAAAAAGGGAACTGAAACTGACTATACATTAGATTACATAAACTAGTTTTTGATTGGAAAAGGGAAACCAAAAGAATGGTCATACAAATTGAATCACTTCACTATTAATAAATATATTTAAGAATGCAAAACATGGTGGTGGAGAAACAGACAGCCTAAAAGATAAATATTCTTATCTGAATTGCAAACTTGTGCGCTCCTACAATTTTGCATATTATCACTTCACCTTTCCAAACAACGGTTTTAAAATTCTTTCAAAGTGAAATCTAAACTTGAAATTCACTCTAATTTTAATACAAACTCCTTTTCTGCCCAAAAAAATAAGAAAAATAGGACAACTTTAAAATGAGCTGTTTGTTAGGGTTGGGAAGGTGGGTTACCAACGAATTTCTTACCACATCACTAGAACAGAAGTTTCATTAGTCTACAATCAGAACCAAACTTCCTTTATATACTTAAAAGTCTCCAGCCAATCAGATACCCCACTTCAAAAACAAAAACATTTGGGGGCAGTTAAGAAAATTACACGTGTCAGCCTTTCATAGGTCCGAGAAACCTTTTCCATAAGCCCTGTTGCACCAGAACCATCGATATAAACGAAGTACACTTGTCTCTGTCCCTGAAAAGGAGCCCCTTTTTATGTGACGAAAACCACAAGAACCAGCTTCCTCAATCGCTCCGCCCACCCAAAAACACACGCTTCTGTGTATTTATATCCACACCCAACATGCACCCGTCTCCTCTGTGAATATTAAGCCACATTGCACTGGCTTTTCTTTGATCTATCTGTATTTCTTGCTCTTTTTTGGATCACTTTCTTGAAATTGCAGTAGACCCATCAAAGAATGGCTTCGATTTTCCAAGCAGTTGGAGCAGCAACAGCTCTTTCATCCTCCAATTCGTTCGATTCAAAGAAGTTTTACCTCTCTTCCCGCAAATCGGTTTCGGGTACTGTGTCGTTTTGCTGTTAATTGGTTCAATTATGGTGGCTTTCGATTGATTTTGTGTCTAACCCGGAATGGGGTTTGTGGGTATGAATTAGGATTTGATTGGATTTTTTGTTTTTCTCAGAGAGGAAAGGGAGTATCTTTGTGGTGAGATCTGATGGCAGGATGAACAGTGGGAGAGTTGGCAAACTGGTCACTAATGCAGTTGCGGTTAGTTGATCTCTTTCTCATGCGAGTGTCTATGTTTGTATGTCCATTTGTGTATGTGTGTGTGTGAGAGATTTTCAGAGATGTGATTTGGGTTTGTTTGGATTTTGCAGACAAAGGCTGATAGTGCAGCAGCATCTACAGCGTCAAAACCGGGGTATGAATGCTTTCTTTTGTATAACTGGAACGGTTGGTTGTCTTATATATCTATATAGTACTTATTCTTACCTCGACGAAGTATAATTACATTAATCATTAAATCCTTAAATTAAATGAAAATGAACTTTCTAGAAGCTCAAAACTTGTACCTGACTTTCAGTGTAAGGAACCCAAGTTTCCATTCTTTCAAGTTCATAATTTGAGAATACCAAAAACTCTGTTTAGCTTATTGTGCATAGCTTAGGTGGCCAATACGTTTCTTTTTCTTCAAGTAATTAAAACACGTGGTTTGTTTTCTTTTACCATTTCTAGCCGTTTCCCTGGCATCGTTGGATGATCAAAGTGAGCAAAGTAATTACTGGGAGAGCCACCTCGATAGTATTAGGATATGATATTTTCTTGTAGGCTAGTGTCAACTCCAGAGCAGCTAGCGCTTTTGCCAAAGCAATGTTTCCTTTAGGTGGTCGTGCCACTTGTTTCAGTCCGCGGGACGGTGCTTTGTCAAATGGCTTTTGTGCTTTTGCAATAAGCATAGCTTTCCTGGAAATCACTTGGCATGTTTTTCATTTACTTAATCTATTGTCATCTATAGGCATAATTGCTACAAAAGGGCGTATAAATGAAGGAAGAAATCACACTTCAAATGGACGACATTCAGTTACTTATTTACTGGTCTCTGGTTTTTAAGAAGTAGGGTATATAATTAAAGCCTTATGATATTTGCAAAAACGAAAATATGTGTAATCTGGGATGCTGCGGTTGATAAAGCTAAAAAGAAAAGACCTTTACCTAAGTTACTTTGTCGGTCCAATTTTTATTATGTTTGAGTTGATAAGATCCTCGTTTCATGGTGATCCATTCCAACCCGACTTGGAATTATTTTGATATGCTTGATGACCAACAAAATGTTTCCCTTTTAGCAAAAAGGAGAATTTTACTTACTAGAAAATAGAAAACCCTGAAATAGCTGATGTCATTTACTGAACTTATGCTCCTGTAAGAAAACGTTCTTGTAGTGTTGAGTTCGAGTTACTTTAACTTCTAACTCCAGCTGTGGGGCCCATTCAGTTTCATGTGAACAAGAAATTGCATCATAAAGAAGTCCATGTACGTGAGTATGAGAAACATACATGAGAATCGTTTGTAAAATGGATTTTCAAACATTTAGGCCGGAGGGGCTGAACTTGTTTGCAGTGAAGGCCAATTCAAGGCTGAGAATGAGCATTTCCGCAGAAAGGCAACGCTAGGTGACAGAGCATTGAGAGTCCTGCTTTCATAAGCCTAGTTGGTCATATATGTTAGCTCTAACTAGATTCTTATGCACACAGACCTCACACGCAACTGTAGTCGTGTATGTTGCTATGGCTTCACGAATGAATATCTGGCATTGGGAATGGTATCATTTTGCACATGACATGACAAATGAACTAATGGCTAAATGGCACCGGTCATCATCGTCTTGCAATTCATTTAGAAAGCATATATTGGTCTTAGTATGTGATGCTGTTTTAATAACAAAAGAGCACACCTATAGTTCTTTGATGCCTGGTAGGCGTAGGTAATCTATATGCATATAGATTATATATGTGACCTTGTAAACGGGAAATTGTGTTTTAAGTAAATCCCTAGAGTGGGGACATGATCAATGCTGACCATATTCTCTTGCAGTCAGGGTTTGAAAATTCGGGTGAATAATTTTTTCTTTACTATTTAGTGAGGAAAATAGCTTGTCATTGTATGAGCATTCTGTGCTCCATGTTCTGTCGCAGTCATGGTTTGCAATTTTGGGCAACCATCTTTTCCTAAATAGCTTGTCATTGCCTGAGCACTCTATAATTCATAAACTAGATTATCTATTCTTTCCCTAGTATGGTCAAGAAGTTGCTATCATATAGAGTCATTGAAAATTAATAGAAGCTTTTGGAGATTGGGAGTGATAACTTTTCAATAGTTTTTCTTGTGAAGCGGAAATGCTTATGCTGTGGATATTTTTGGTAAATATTTTTTAGTCTGAATTGGAAACACCCTGTTCCTCCTTTTATCTTCGGGTTTTGGTTGGCCTTGTCCTATTAGTTTGGTTAGATTCGTACTCAACAAACGTCTGTTCTAATTGGTCCTTTTTGTCACTTTAGTCCGTTAAGTTTTGGAGGGGTCAAAATTGCAACTTTCCTAATCTGAACTCTCTCTCTCTCTCTCTCTCTTCAGACATTTCTTTCTCTAGTCATGACCTTCCAATATATGTCTGAAGTGACTGTCTTGCCCTTTCTCAAACTTGCCTTTGATGGTAAGAGCGAATCAGATGGAAGCTTTTGTTTAGGACATATGTGACCAAAGTACAAGGACAAGGACGAATTGGAGATAAAGATGAAAGGACTGTTTTTGTAATTTGCCCTATCTTTTTGAGATCAATAAAACCTATTAAGAATCTGATATTGTTCAGGGGTTTGATATTCCTATCAAAGAAGATACAGCAGTTTGCATAGAGTGTTGGCTTAGAGCTTTAAGTGGACGAACCTTGACTGGTAAGGATGCTCCATTGTGCTCTGGCGGTCAGAGAATTGACACTTGGTAACAGTCTCTCTGCAAATTCAGGATTATGATTGCATTGATCGAACCCTACCTAGATACCATAGTGGCATGAGTCCTAGCGTGGAACTGTAACAAAGATAATGTTTGCAAAAGGCCCAGAACATTTCTGATTACCGATTGTAATAATTTACTTCCTTACTTTTTTGGCGATCATGCTGTTTAGATAGCTGTATGATGGTGTGTGTGCCAGGGGTTGGGGTAAAGCACCCTGTACTTTTTGTTGGGGACTGCCATCAAGCCCTGCTAAAGCACCCAATTGGTTCCTTTGCTTTAACATTAGACATGCCTAATGGGAACCTTAAAAGCTGCATTCCCTTGCGTGTTCTCCATTTAGCATCATCCCCTTATTGTTGTTATAGTCAAGGGAACCTCTAATATAGTAATTTTTTTTGCATTTCAGGCATGAGCTGTTACTCTTTGAAGCTCTGCGTGAAGGCTTGGAGGAAGAAATGGACAGAGATCCCCGTGTTTGTGTTATGGGTGAAGACGTCGGTCACTACGGAGGCTCATACAAGGTGACCAAAGGCCTAGCTCCCAAGTATGGCGATCTCAGAGTTCTTGACACCCCAATTGCTGAGAACTCTTTCACGGGTATGGCCATTGGAGCTGCCATGACTGGCCTAAGGCCAATTGTTGAGGGAATGAACATGGGTTTTCTCCTCCTAGCTTTTAACCAGATCTCTAACAACTGCGGGATGCTCCACTACACCTCTGGTGGTCAGTTCACTATACCTGTTGTCATCCGCGGCCCTGGTGGAGTTGGACGGCAGCTCGGAGCTGAGCATTCTCAACGGCTTGAATCATATTTCCAGTCCATTCCCGGGATCCAGATGGTTGCGTGCTCGACCCCCTATAATGCAAAGGGATTAATGAAAGCTGCTATTCGTAGCGAGAACCCCGTGATATTATTCGAGCACGTGCTACTTTACAACCTCAAGGAAAGGATTCCTGACGAGGAGTATATCTGCAATCTCGAGGAAGCCGAGATGGTTAGGCCAGGGGAACATATCACCATCCTAACCTACTCACGCATGAGGTATCACGTGATGCAGGCTGCAAAGACATTGGTGAATAAAGGATATGATCCTGAAGTTATTGACATCAGGTCGCTGAAACCATTTGATCTTCACACCATTGGAAACTCGGTGAAAAAGACACATCGCGTGCTTATTGTGGAAGAGTGTATGCGGACAGGTGGCATTGGTGCTAGCTTGACAGCAGCTATTACTGAGAATTTCCATGATTACTTGGATGCGCCAATTGTATGCTTGTCGTCACAGGATGTGCCAACCCCATATGCCGGGACTTTGGAGGAGTTTACCATAGTTCAGCCTGCTCAGATTGTGACTGCAGTTGAGCAGCTCTGCCAGCAGTAGATGCCCCCATATTGTAGTTTTGCAGCTTCATCGTCGTTATGGAATTGTGGGTGAACTTGCAATTCGATTATTGCGTCTGAGTAAGTTTTTCCTTTTCCTTTTTATCTTAATTTGCTGGTTTATAGGATTTAGGTTATGCACTAAAGAGTGGATCAGCGGGAAAATATGGTATCATTATTCTTGTGCTTGCTAGATGCAAAAACATCCATGTAACCAATAAAATTACATTCTTGTGTACCATGGATACTGTTTCTAACCAATCATGGTTTGTGCCTCAGCGGCCTAGAAACTTTACAGCTAGTATTAAAGTGCGAGCCTTCTGAGTGCATTTCCAAAAATAAATCAATATGTTACTAATGCAGTAAAAAGTATATGTACTACAGCTAAAATTCCAGCATCTGAAAACCATGAATTAAAGTTGTATGACCTTTTTGTCATAACTACAGAGAATTGTTGAAAATGTTGCTATACTCAAACTGGTAGCGTGCTTGTTTGAAGAAATCTTAGCGTTGCATTTTTTACCCCCGTGCTTTGCACAATTCAAAACACATCTCAAGGAGGCTAAGCTCCTCGCTACTTTTGAGTGCCAAGCCAGAATTAATGTCCATCAAGACTGGATTGACACACTCTTGCTACCTAGTGTTGCTTGCCCGCTCACCCACCACCTTTTGTAATGTTTTGGTCCCATCCTGATCGGTGGAGTGTTTTTTCTGTTTTTTCGTGTTGTCTTTTTATGGTAGTTCTAATACTTTGCTAAATCCTGGCATGTCATGATTCTCGTCTTTAATGTAATATGCTCTTTTGAGCTTTTATCTATGCAATTCTCGAATTTATCAAAAAAAACATATCAGTGCTAATAGTATTAGCATTTTCTTCACGAAAGTATTGAGGTGATCAGCAGACCACCTTCTACATTACATGTCTGATGTCTTCGCACTTTCATGTTACCTCGCCTTCCCAATAATGATGTGGGCACTTCATGTACTATAAACCTATATATAGTGAAAAATTGCTACAAAGCCTTGGCCGAAACCTTGCTAGGCTTTTGACAGGCCGATTTAGAGTTTCAAACCTTTCAGCCAGATCCAGTGTGAGCTCTGACTAGGTCTCTTTCTCTCTCTATATCTCCCTGTCCCCGTCCCGTCCCTCTCCCTTTCCAAGTCTGCACTGGATCACGAAGGAAAGAACTTGCAGGACTTTGAGGTTGTGTATTGTGGCGTGTGAAATATTTCCATTACAAACTCTGGACTATTGTTCAACATTGTAAGAATGGGCCACGAGAAAGTGATGCATTCGCGCCCCCCTTAGGCGTGAACCAAACATGAACGAAACATGACGTAACCGACTTACCGGTTTTTCGTGCGGCTTCAACAACCACTCTCGAATGGCTGGCCTTAGCTCAACAAATATGTGCTTGGGAGTCCACCTTACAAGCCGGTGATGGTCTCTTTCATATTAAGTCAAGAGGCGTATACGTGTTGTTTAGCCTTTATAGTCACGGTTCTATATCCCCTTGCAACATATTATGCTTGTTCAGTAATGGTCAGATAAAACGATAAAAGCCAATTACTGTAAAATTGCTGATCTAACCAGTGTTATTACTTATCCCATTACACTGTCCAGTGAAGCATGTATCATTGCACTTCATTCACATGGAAAAGTTTTCAGTGGGTGAGTGCGTGTGGTAGTCTTGCACAGAATTTAGGTGAACAGATAGCCAAATGGTAGTGATGCTTTATTCAAGTGGACAGACTTCTGTGTCAAACATGCTTATTAGTTATTAGATAGCCAGCAGCACCATTCCCCTAGTGTATCTCTGTTTGCTGGTCCTTGAAGCCCAGTTCTTCATTCAAATTGGCAGTAGGTTCTACATGGATTTATCGTGTTTCTTCCTCGGAATGGATCTTCCATAATTTTATAAATGAAGTGTTTCTATCTTGCGAGTTTTCTGTTCTGGTTTGACATTATCCGCCATGTTTTTGTTGTATAAGACTTCATCTTCAGCTAAACGCGTACGCCATGGGTACCGCCTTTTGAGGACGTTGCCATTTTTCATTCGAAACCCCTGACCTTCACAGACTACACTATGTTTCCCTTACTCTATTGTCTAGTGTAAAAATTAGGGTAAATTATACTAAACACCCCTGAGGTTTTACGTAATTACACTCCACTACCGCTATCTTTAAAAATTACACTCCGTCCCCCCAAGGTTTGTACCCGTATTACACACAACTACACACATTTAACGGCAGACCCAACTCCGTGAAAAGATTTCCTGACACACTACTTTATGCAATTTTCATACCCAAAATACCCCATTTGTAACATTTTATAGCAGAAAATACATATACTATTCTCCAAAAAAAGAAAAACCCTAAACGCCGTATAACATGGTGTTGCCGGGAAGCGGTGCCACTACGAGGTGTTAGGGCTTGGCCGCGATTACACCGTCGACGAGATTCGCTCCGCCTACTGCCGGCTTGCCCTCCAGCGCCACCTGGACAAGCTTTCCCAGTTCGGCTTCTCCCCCACTGAGGACACCGTGTTAATGGCGCCGATGCCGATGGTTCAATGGATGTCGATCCCCCCATCCAAGAGACAAGCCGTCCTTTCCGACGCAGATCCGAACAAACCAGTGTTCGGAAACCCGACATACAACGTCGTCATCGCCAGGAAGGTCTCCGGCCGCAGATCATCCTCCTCGAATGTGAGTTTGAAGAGGAGTGCATTCTAGCAGAGGGCCAAAGAGAACGAGATAAAGAGGGCGTACAAGGAGAGGATTATAGAGCTCAAGGAGGAGATAAGGACAAACAAGGTGGATAAGAGGAAGAAGAGGGAGAAGAAGAAGAAGAAGGAGAATATTCTCAAGTTCGGTACCAAGCTCCAGAAGATTACTAACCCCAAGACAGGAACCGTGACACCACCTCAATCAAGATTCTCACTGGCGCAAACTTCAATCTCCGGCGGCACAAACTGCCGGCGTGAAGTTGCCGGAACAGATACAACAACATCCCATAAGAAAAAAAAAGAGAGAAGAAGATTGCCAAATCGTTTATCGTCCTCTCCGTCGATGTCCTTTGCGTGGCATTGGGCACCGAAATCAAGCCCGTCCGGTATGGATCTACGCGCCGGAGGTGCTTCCCTCCGAGATTTATTTTGCCGGTAACTGCTGTGGCGCCGACTCCAGCAGCCACTGCCAAGCGAAAAATCGGCGAATATTGCGAGAGAGAAAGAGAGAGAGAGGGTTTCTCTGGGGATTTGACATTTGTGAGGGGCATTCATGTCTTTTTGCATTGCACCATTAACACCGTAAAAGAAAAAATTACTTTTTGAGCTGAGTGTAATTTTTAAAGATAGCGATAGTGGAGTGTAATTACGTAAAACCTCAGGAATATTTAGTGTAATTTACCCTAAAAATTACACAGGCCAATTATGCTTCATATCCTACTAAAATATATTTCATGATGATTACAAGCTTTCAGCAAAGATGGCTATGTGATGCTTACTTCCACTCTTTCTTTTGGGTGATGAAAACTGGATGGCAAATTCTCTTAATCACTAGATCATGCACCACGTTATTGTATATTTTGATATTGGGGCCATTGCCTACTGTCCACCGAACTGTTCTCTGTAGAGCCTTGGAATCATACTGCTGGCCCAATATGAGCTTTGCCATAACTGCGATAATAGTAACTTTTCTTCGTTGTGCAGCTGCCACGGTAGCATTGTACGTTACTCGCAAGGAGATTCATCACCATTTTAAGTGTCACAATTCAAGGGTAATAAAGTTTTGGGACAAAAGTAATTTGAACAAGGCCAAATTTGAGCTTTGCCATAACTGCGACAATCAGTGAGCTACTTCTCTCCGTTGTGCAGCTGCCACGGTAACATGGTTTATTCACGACTATCCTCATCACCATGTTGGTGGAAATATGGTATGGCTGTGACTGAAAAAATAAAAAAAAACTGGCTTTGAGACACATTGTAAAACGTTTTCCTTAAGTTTATATTTGTCTCCACCTAAAACGGTGTGCAGCGGGTTGCACGCAAATATCCTCAAAGATACAACGAAACGCACTTACTGAATATCGTTTGCACACACGATATTCACCCCACACATAAGTGTATGAATTTTTGAATAAAGGTTTTACAAGTAAGAAATTCTGCAGAAATTTCTTGTTGTAAAAGATCTGCAGAAATGAAATAAGTGAAGAAAGTAGAGGCTAATTACTAGGTCCAAAAATCTGACCATTGCGCTAATCAAGGGTCACACACTTTCATCATGCACCCAAGCAATCTGGACCGTTGGATCAAAAACCGTTAAGATTAACAGTCCAGATCTGGACTGGTAACTAACCAGCTCCCAACAGTTGGGTATGCCCCGAACTGGAACCACCCAACTGCAACCATTCGGGTATAACCCGAACCGATGCAAGTGTAACCTACCAGCTGATGACGGTCGGATCCGACCCGGTTCGTTGCACCGGCAGCCTAGTTTTCGTCACGAAAACTTAAAGGCGTCTAATCGCGTCTCGCGAAGTGCGCCATCAAAGCGCCACACAACCCACTAACGCACGCGTGCGAGCGATTGTTCCTCGTATGGTGCTTTGTACTATACTCGGTGCACATGCATACACCTTAGCATACCACATAAGTATTAAAATAAGTTGAACTCTCTACGCTTTTTTCTGCAGCCGGCCCTAAAAAATCTCTGTACATCCTCTCTCCCGAAGATTGCTCAGCCGCCCCTTCCTCCTTCAGCTTCCATGGCTGTGAGGTTGGAAGGGGAGGCCCTTCCTGTGATCCTTGTCCTTCTTGTCCTCTGCATCTCTTCCTCCCTCTCCTTCGGCACCCCACCCTGCCGATTCCCAACACCCACCAACATCTTTCCCCCCCCTCCGATCTCCACAATCACTTCAGATCGGAACTCCTTCAGCCCCAAAGGTACCTCACTCCTTTCGCTACTCTCACATCTGAGAGTTTTTCTCAGATCCGTCGTTGTCTCCGGATTGCTTTTCCGGCGGGTTTGGTTAGAAATCTCCGATGCGGGTCCGAAAAGGTGGGATTGTGGCTTGAAGATGCCGGATCTACTAGATTTGGAGGATGCATATTCCCTTCGACCTGCGGATCGCTTCGATCCGGCCTTGGGAGGACTCTCCTCCACCATCTATGGTTCCGATGTTAACCGCGGCAGTAATGTAAACTGCCACTCTAAGCGGCCCAAGGCTCTTACCTTTGTTTCGGTGGGAGCGAGGGATCTGATGCATGTTCTTGCATCTTCCCGTCCTGGCTACCCCTAAATTTGGTACTCCCAAATATAGGTAGCCCTTATGTTTACGCTGTTTTCCTCCAAGGCCATGTTGGCCATTTCCGGGACCATCCGTTCGGATGCGATTGTTTCTGTCTTTCCAGGAATGCCTATTTGGGTATTGCCTTTAGGTTGTAATGGTTAATTTTATTAATGCAACTTGCTTAGAAAAAAAAAAAAAAAGTAAGTTGAACTCTTTATTATATACCTACTTACTTTTCTAATCCCCTTCTATGTGGGATTCCTCCCTCTTTGCCTCTCAGATTCCTTTCATCATTTTGACACACAAAATGAACCAATATTGATACAATATTTTGGAAAACACTAACACACTATCCATGCAATGGGGTGAACACAAACACACGATGCCAGGTTTGAAGTTTGAATAGACACCGATATTATGGATCCTGCATGTAACACAAACCGTAAGCATTAGCTGCTAGATATGTCTTTGGGGTTGGACCTGCATTCCCTTCTGCCTTACTCTACTTGTTTCACCATTCTTGCTTCGCACACAGCTATATGTCGTGGGATCGGACAAATGATTTCTTAGCGACAAAAAGAGACTAGTACAATTTTTTTTCCTGCAATAACGCAACAAAACCTCTTTACCTCGTGGGGAGAAAAATGGTTAATGATCTATACCAACTCATTACATGTAATGATTTGTGCTCCAACCTTGCCACTAAAACTAACGCAAAAAAATGTTGCTAATATATAGTTTTGATATTATGACGCTCTTGGCAAAAGGAAAACTTTGATTGCATTCACCACTGCATCTAGTGTCACCACATGTGCTTCAAAAAATGTCAGTAAAGACACTTTCTGACGAAGTTTTACTCTAGTGAAAACGAGGAGGAAAGATATGGCCAAAAACTATTACGATGTTTCACAGTTTCACTTACTCTAATAAGAGAACTAGGATTTAGATATTCACATTGAAATTCTTATCACATCAACTCTTAGCTCTATCCAATTCTATCTTCCAAGTTTGTAATATGATAGATTATAATACTGTGTGTGTGTGTGAAGGGCTGTTTAGAGGCATCCAGCTCTATCGGAGGATCTGAAAGAGGTCAAAGTGCAGACAGCCTTATCTCCACAGTGTGGAGGATCTGATGTAGGAAGCCTTTACTTTTCTTAATACCATTCACGTGCACATGAATAGACGCACGAGTGCTCATAGGCACCCACCCGCACATGCCTGTTTTGGTGTTTGTGTAGGCTTGAACGGACACAAGCCATATGTACTGGAGACACCAATAAGCACAAGCACCAGCTATTAGACATGTCTATAGGTCGGACCCTTGCATTGCCTGCTGCCCTCGTCCATGCGAGTGCCAGTAACACGCGCATCAGATTATGTTGGTATGCCTTCGACTTCCTCATGGGCTCTGTAATTTTCACATGTCTTGCTCTTGTGGGGGTCCTATCTCGAGAGCCCAGCATTTTTTGGTTATGACATTGCCCAGGTTTACGCGGACACGTTTTTTGACTCATTCTCCAACATCTTAAGAATTTTACGAGAGTTTACACGAAACTTCTTAAACGCAGAATTATCAGCATTAATTTAGGTTGTTCAGGACTTTTCGCTGTCTCATTTCACACAGTTACAGCATTTTCATGTAACTTTTTGGAAATCGGCAACCCTTATACTAGTTTTCCAAGGTCACCCGAAATAGGTTTCTGAAACAAGAAAATTCTGTCTTGAATATATTAAACTTTTTATGCCTGTCCAAACCAAGTATGTTATTAAAGGGTAATAGTATTACGGTACATATTTAGTGAAAACTGAGGTGTTAGAATATGTAGGATGTTGTAAATTCAGTTCAATCCAATCTCTGCATTGTACTTATTCAACTCGACTCAATTAGTGGGAACATGTTTCTGGAATACTTAAAAGCAAGCTACTCAAGTTTGGGGGCTTTAAAGGAGAAAGATATTTCGTGTAACAGTGATAGTCATGATGTGGTGAAATGGACGGTTGAGATATCTAGCGCTCTAAAGTTGGACGTGAGAGTTGGACAATGTTAAGTTCGATCAATATCAGGATACAACAACGTTTAAGAGCTACTGAAACCAGACGAACTATTCGATTTTGAATCAACTGGTAGCACCTAATTATTTACAAAACACAGTCGTGTCTAACGTTTCTGCAGACAAAGCCTTCCATGAAGATGAAGGAGAAATCTTGAGGTGCCAGTGTGATGATAAGTTGATTTAGAAGGGGGACCAATGTTCTCTTGCTTGCACAAATCAGTTTGCTCACATTGCATTATTCTGCGGTATGCAAATAACATGGTGGCCCAGAAGGAGGGTGGCAAAATAAATGGAGCTTTTGTTGCCAAAACAAGTTGATGGGTGCTTTCAACTGGTCAGTTCTATCCGTTCTTGCTAATTAAGACAAGTTGATGAGTGCTTTCAACTGGTAATTTCCATCAGTCCTTGCCAAAGCAAGTTGATGAGGGGCCAGGTTTATACAGAGACTTGGAGCTTGAAACTCATTGTTTTGTTAGCAGTATCAGAATGAAAAGCGTGGCGGGAACCATTTTTGCGGTCACTTAATGCAGCGGAAAGATTTTTGTAAAAGCCACGGTTGTCTCAATAGGCTGCAACCTTTTATCTTGTGACAACCGGTGGCGGAGCCGAGATTAAGAAAAAAGGAGGGAAAATTTTGATCAGTGTGAAACAAAAATTCAAAATCAAGGTCGGCAAAGCCTCTTATTATCTAAGAAATGTGGTTATTATACACTACCAAAAACCAAACCCTTGCCCACCTTACCCTACGATTGGCTTCGCTCCTGGTGACAAATAGCAGTTGCTAAACAAGATTCAGTAACACTTTTGGAGACAGCTTTTCATATTCAGTAGTAAAAAACGGGCACCCGAGCTCGGGGTGTGTGTAGTAAAAAATGGGTTTGTAGGCTTTACCTACAACCATGGTTTTGCTTTGCAAACATCCGATAGAAAGACGTTGTCAAATGTCGTTGTACCACTTTTGGTATTGATATAGCTAAATATATCCACCCAACCAACTGATGACACGTGGCATGGTTGACCTTGAGTAGACTAAGGAATCTGTATTGGGACAGATTCTAAGAGAGGTGATAGAAGCCGTTTAGGACTCAATTGCTAGAAGGAGAGTCCTAACATGGCTCTAATACGTGAAGGATCAGTTAGAAAAGAGTCCGAAAGAAGAGAGGAGTCTGGAAATGGCCTATATAATGGGAAAATCCTCAGGTACACAGATAAGTTCACACACAAGCACTCAGTGCATTTTCTGCTATTCAGAGTTCTACCCTAGTAGCGACGTTCTGACTTTGGCATCGGAGCCGCCTCCACCGGAACATCCCCGGTGGTCACTCTGTGTTCTATTTTGCAGGCTCATTTCCTAGCTGTGGTCCCGATCAAGATTTAAGTACTAACATTTTGGCGCCATCCGTGGGACCGACAAGGAACATGGCTAGACAATCACCTTCAGACACTCCTCTAGCCAGTCGCTCCGTCCAAAATCGACGAGCGAAATCAGGCGGCTCCCGCCGAAAAGGTCGGCAACCAACACCATCCCAACAACATTCCAATAACGACTGGATTAATGTGACTTCAGTCACCCCGAAGATGACTGACAGCTCCCAGGGAACTTGTTCCCCGACCCCTCTTTTAAAGAAGGGAGACTTGCGCCATCGCCTGACCAAAAAGCTGTTTGACACTCCGAATGCGAATCTGACCAGGGAAGTCCACGAACTTGAGGGTGTGGTAACTACCTTACAGAAAAAATTTGAAGAGGTGGCCTCGATGATTTCTACTAACCAGACGCGTCTAGATCCCAGCGACCTTCGTCTTAGACTGACCTCAAGGTCCAGCTATGGTCGAAAGCATAAATCAGAGACTGATCCCAGCTATCAACCAGAACAAGAAACCGAAAAACATGTCACCAGAAGTGGATCATGTTTCTGACACGAGATGTCAATGGAGAACAGCACGAATTCGCCTCCTGTTATAGGCGGCGAAATTCGAGGTCGAAGCTGTGCGAACCAAAGGCATTGTCCCCAAGGACGAATTCATGGCTCCACACGAAAAGTGCGTCCCCAAGGGTGAACTTCTCACAAAACCATCTCTGGGCCTTGCCCGGAGGCATTCACTCCCCCAAGGGAGGACTCTGGATACCCTTTGTCCAAAGCAATTGAGAAGGCGAGACTTCCTCCTAATTTTCAGATGTCGCAGTGCGATTTATATGATGGGAGCGGAGACCCCGGAGAGCACGTCTACCAGTTTCAAACAAATATGCCGCTCCTCCAGGTCTCAGATGCCATCATGTGCCGGGCATTCCCAACCACTTTGAGGAAGGCGGCGCATGCGTGGTTTAAGTCTCTACGACCCAGGACCATCCATTCCTTTGCCCAGCTGTCTGACTTGTTTCAGAAACATTTTGTGAGCAGCCGAACTCGGAGGAAGAATTCAGCAAGTCTCCTCAACGTGGTCCAGGAAAGGAACGAATCCTTGTCGCGGTATTTGGGACGCTTCAATGCGGCGACATTAGAAATAGATAACCTGGATGAGTCAGTAAAGTACACAACTTTTATGCGCGGGCTTCGTCCTACAACCAAGTTTGCATTTACGATAAATAAGAGCCCCCCTGGAAACATGAGCGCCTTGTTGGATAAAGCCAACAAGTACATCCAGGCCGAAGAATACTTAGAAACCCACAAAGGACATCGAGGGGACAATGGGCAAGAGCAAGAAAAGAGAGCTCGAGAAGATAGTCCAAGAGGTGGACGGGGTTCTAAGCGTTCAAGAAGGGACGAAATGCGCCCCAAAGAGATGTTCAACATGAAGAATCTGACGCCATTGACCGCTAGACCATCGCAGATTCTCCATGAGATAAAGGATAAAGAGATACTAGAAAGACTAGACAAGATGAGATCGGTGCCTAGTCAGAGAGATAGGAATTTGTGGTGCCGTTACCACAATGACCATGGCCATACTACCAATAAGTGTGAATCGCTCAAGCGTGCAATAGAGGCTCTTATCAAACGCGGACACTTGCGAGGGTATGTCAATCGAAGAAATGAAAAGAGGGAAGCCACTCCCTTAGCAGAAAGAGAAGAAGTGCAAGAAAATGCAGGCGTCATCAATACTATCTCGGGAGGAATCGCCGTAGGAGGCTCTTACGGACAAGGACGAAAAGCTTACATAAGGGAAGTCCTCACAACTGTGGGACCGTCGACTAAAAATCAGAAGAAAGAACCGGCCCCAACAATATCCTTCTCTGATGACGATGTGGGAGACACAAGAACACCTCATGATGACCCCCTGGTAGTTACACTTCGGGTGGGAAACTTTGACATGAAAAGAATCCTCGTAGATAATGGAAGCTCGGCGGAAGTACTTTTTTATGAGGCGTTTCAAAAAATGAACATCCCATCCGACCGCTTACGGAAGATAGATACGCCTCTATACGGTTTCTCTAACCACCCTGTTGTTTGGGAGGGAATTATTGCATTACCAATGACTGTGGGTGCCCCTCCGACCCAAGCTAAGCTGATGCTAGATTTCGTGGTGGTACGTGTTCCTTCGGCCTATAATGCAATTTTGGGCCGAACAACATTAAACCAATTAAGGGTGGTGGTATCAACATACCACATGAAAATGAAATTCCCCACGGAGAATGGAGTTGCGGAAGTCAAGGGAGACCATGTGGTGGCTCGGCAGTGCTACATGGCGTCATGCCGAAACAGAGCCAATGGAACCCTCATGATTGAAGATTTGAGGGATGAGACCAAAGTTGAGAGAGGTAAGCCCGCTGAAGACCTCATTGATATCGAGCTATATCCAGGAAACCAAGAGAAAACGATAAAGGTAAGGACAGGCTTGTCAGACGACCTCAAGCTCAAGCTTGTGGACTTATTGCGAAGCTACTCAGATATCTTCGCTTGGACGACATCGGATATGCCCGGGATTGATCTGGAAGTGATCACCCATAAATTGAATGTGGACCCGCTCAAGAAGCCGGTCAAGCAAAAGAAGAGGACGTTCACTCCAGAAAGACAGGTAAAAATCGAGGAAGAAGTTGACAAGTTGTTGGTAGCTGGATTCATTGAGGAGATATCATATCCTGATTGGATCGCCAATGTCGTGATGGTACCCAAGTCGAGCGACCGTTGGCGCATATGCATCGACTTCACTGACCTCAACAAGGCTTGCCCAAAGGACAGTTACTCGCTACCACGAATTGATATATTGATTGATGCAACTTCGGGTCATGAGCTGTTGAGTTTTATGGATGCGTATTCTGGTTAAAACCAGATCAAGATGTGCGTAGACGATATTCCCAAAACCTACCTTATTACAGAACGGGGATTATATTGCTACAAAGTCATGCCTTTTGGACTCAAGAATGCATGGGCAACTTATCAGCGCCTCGTTAACATGATCTTCTGCGATTCAATCGGGAAAAATATGGAAGTATACGTGGATGACATGCTGGTAAAGAGTGTAGAAGCGGAGGCTCATGTGAAAGACCTCAAAGAAACCTTTGACATCCTGAGAGCTTACAACATGAAGCTAAACCCACTCAAGTGTGCGTTTGGCATAACGTCAGGGAAGTTCTTAGGATTCATGGTATCTCAGCGGGGTATCGAAGCCAACCCAGAGAAGATATGCGCTATTCATGCCATGAAGTCGCCTAAGACAATCAAGCAGGTTCAGGAGCTTACAGGAAGAGTGGCTTCTTTAGGAAGGTTCATGTCCAAATCAGCGGAAAAATGCCTTCCCTTTTTTAAGGCTATCAGGAAGGCGAAAGATTTTGAGTGGACTGAAGAATACCAAAAATCGTTCGAAGAATTGAAGCATTATTTATCGTCCCCGCCGCTTCTTACAAAACTAGTTACTGGTGAGGACTTGTTCTTATACTTATCGATTAGTGAAGTAGCGGTCAGCATGGTTTTAATCCGAGAAGAGGAAGGCAAGCAAAGACCTGTTTATTACATGAGCAAGGTCCTACAAGACGTGGAGACGAGGTACCCTCGAATAGACAAGGTGGCCCTTGCCCTTGTCACATCGGCGAGAAAATTGAGACCATATTTCCAGTCGCACACCATCGTTGTGTTGACTGATCAGCCATTGGGGAAAGTTCTTCAAAATCCTGATGCGTCGGGGAGATTGGTAAACTGGTCAGTAGAACTGGGTGAATTTGATATCAAGTACCAACCCCATACAACAATTAAGGCTCAGGCCTTATCAGATTTTGTTGTTGAGTGCACAATACCGGAAAACCCCCCCGTAGTTGGTTCTTTCAGAAGTTTCGAATCCTTGGCTCCTTTATGTCGACGGCTCCTCCAAGGTAGGGAGTAGTGGAGTCGGGCTTATACTTATCAGCCCTGAGAAGTTCGTGATTGAGTATGCCCTCCGCTTCAATTTCCAGGCATCAAACAATGAAGCTGAGTACGAAGCGCTACTAGCAGGAATAAGATTGGCACACTCTCTGAAAGTCGACTTTCTTTCCGTCCATAGCGATTCTCAGTTAGTTGTGAATCATATCTTGGGAGAGTATGGAGCGAAAGATGATAGAATGGCCCAATATCTCCAGGCCGTGAAGACGGAAGCCGCTAAGTTCAAGAATTTCGCCTTCCGCCACATACCGCGAGACCAAAATGCCCAAGTAGACTCACTGTCAAGACTAACTTCCGAGGACATTTCGGAGTTCTCCCGTGCAATATACATTGAGTTCCTCCAAGAAAGAAGTATCCAGCTCTCAAAGGAAGTGGATGTAGTAGAATATGAACCGTGCTGGATGGACCCAATTATTCAGTACCTTGCCTCGGGAGCGTTACCTTTAGAGCGAAGTGAAGCACGTAATTTATGTGCTAAAACTGCTCAGTTTGCTCTTGTAGATGGGGTGCTATACAAGAAGTCTTTTAGCATGCCGCACCTAAAGTGCCTAAGCCCTAAAGAGGCAAACTATGCGTTACAGGAGGTTCATGAAGGTATTTGCGGACAACACTTGGGTGGAAGAAATCTGGCGCACAAAATCTTGAGGCAAGGCTATTACTGGCCAGGGATGCAGAGAGATGCGATAAAGTTCACGAAAAGGTGTGACCGATCTCAAAATTTTTCCCCACTTACGCACACACCGGCGGCGCCCCTTAGTATCTTAACTTCTCCAATTCTGTTTGCAATGTGAGAAATGGATATTTTGGGCCCCTTTCCGATGGCCACCGAGCAAAGGCGATTTGTGATAGTCGCCATCGACTACTTCACAAAATGGACTGAGGCCGAACCATTGGCCACCATAACGGCATCGAAATGCGAAGAGTTCTTCTGGAAGAACGTTGTCTGCCGCTTTGGAGTTCCAAAGGTCCTGATCACCGATAATGGGAAGCAATTTGATAATTCTAACTTTCGAAGCTTTTGCGAAGGTCTTTCTATCAGTCTCCGTTACATCGGTCGCTCATCCCCAATCCAATGGACAAACAGAGAACATGAATCGCTCAATCATTCAAGGGTTGAAAAGAAAGCTGGACGATGCTAAGGGGGCATGGGTTGATGAGCTTCCTAAGGTACTTTGGGCATACCGCACAACACCCAATTTTGTGACAGGTGAGACACCATTTTTGTTGTGTTTCGGGACAGAGGCGCTGCTGCTCGTAGAAGTGGGCCTCCCCACGGTTCGAGTGTTGTAATTTTCGGAGGCAGAAAACGAGGAGAATCTTAGAGGAAATCTGGATTTATTAGATGATGTGCGAGCCCAAGCCTTAGATTGGATGATTTTAACAAAACAATGAGTTGCGCGATTCTACAATCGAAGGGTTCGAATGAGGATATTTAGAGTTGGCGATCTAGTCCTCAGAAAATTGGAAGTTTCAGACCCGAAGGCTGCTGTGGGGAAGTTGTCGCCAAGCTGGGAAGGACCTTACAAGATATCGAAGGTGCTTAGACCAGGCGCTTATTCACTGGAAACACTTTCAGGAGAAGCGATCCCGTGAACGTGGAATGCTGACAACTTGAGGCAATACTACCAGTAGAGTCTTGTATCTGTTACAAGACATTTTCCTTTTTTGGGGGGAAAGTGGGATAGAACACAGTTGGAGAGTAGAGATGAAGTATTTCCATTGTAATAAAAATCTTCTTCAGTTTGAAGTATATCGTTTCGTCTATCCAATATTAACATCTTTATCATTATTTGAAAGAGTTATTGCTTACATTAGCACAACGATGATTGGTTAGCTCGGATAACGATATCCATGTTCCCAAGAACGACGTACATTCAATACCCGAGCAGACTGCCCGAACAGACTGCTCAATCAAGTAAAACCACGAATGTTACTCAAGCAAAGTATCACCCAATGTGATAGGGTAAGACACAAGTCTTACCTAACACGGTCTAGCTTTAGTTATAGCCCGAGAAACGGCAAAACCAAGTGGGGGATCGTCGCCCCACCCTGTTTTGTTAATTCGAAATCTGGCCAAGCGTGAGTGCGAGGCTTCTTTGCCAGCCCTTAGCTGACGATAAGGGTTCGTGTCAAAGTAAAAACAATGCAAATTGTGAAAGATTCAAAACACGATTGCAAAAATAAAACCCATCAAGGGGTAAACAAAAAGATATTGCAAGCCTCTGAGGCAATAAAAGTACTGGGGGCACATCAAATGGGAATTGCAAAATAGAGGAATAAAGATAAATTGTCCTAAGATGCAGGAGCATTCCCGGATCAGACACTTTTTTCCCTGGGAGAAATAGCATCTCCAGCTTCAGTAGGCGCGGCCGTTTCCCCCGATGGTGACTTAAAACTGGGCACCACAACGTCGTCCAAGAAAAGGCTCAGATACTTGGCCATTGTTAGTTCCTTGGCTTTCTGGAAGCCCTCCTGAAAGATGGAAAGGCCATCTTTAGTCCGCTTCCGGAGCCATTCATCACCAGCGGTACCATCAAGGAATGCCTGGATGGCCTTATTCCCGACCTCCGCCTTTTCATGCCTTAGCTTCTCACATCTTTTTTCCAGACGACCGAGCTTGGTAAGCAGATCAACATTCTCCGTCTTGAGGTTCTTGACCTCTTTATCAAGTTTGTCAGCCTTGCCTTCGGCTGCTCTCTTATCAGTCTCAGCATTGCGGGCCACGTCCATCGCCATCGCGAACCTGTCTTGCATCTGGCTGCTATAGCAGTATGCCTGAAAAGAAAAGAGAGATGAAGACGATTATATGATAGAAGGATGGGGAGAGTTTAATTGACAGCCCAAAAAGAATGAAGTAATTCAAATTACGTTGTAAGCAGCTTGGACGTGCGCCATAGCAAAGGCCTCATGAGGCTGGTTTTCCGAGATGAGTTTATCACTTGGCAACACCTCATGAGCTAAATGCTGAGCGGAGACGTGCGAGTGGGGCATTCCTGAGTCGCCTCTGGTCCATCTGGGACAAAAAATTGGATCTTTGTCGATGGGAATATCCTCAACCACAAGCGGAGGCATTGGAGGAGTCGGAGCGCGGGCCCTTTTTACCAGAGGGGAAGAACCTTCCCCTGTACCTTCTTTCCTTTTCCCCTTCGAGGCCTTTTGGAGCAGACCCAAAAAGTCACCTTTTGCACCTTCTCCTTTGCTAGCCATTTCTGTCAGAAGATTTGAATTAGGTAACTTATTCACAATAAGAAAGGACAGAAATATATAAACATGGCTTTAGACTCTACCTAGACTTGGAGTCCTAGAAGACGACGTTCCTATCGCCGGTTCTTGAGTCTTAGGCCTCGAAACAATTCAAGGTTCTACAACAGGAGTTGGAGGAACATGCATAGCGGGGGCAGGAGGAATGAGCCCCGCATGCCGCATCTCTTGATCTGTAAGGGGCTCATCAATATTGAGAACACCCCTCCTCTTTATGTGATCAAGAAATTGTTTTTTTGTCATAGCATTGGGAGCCAAGAAGCCTTTCTTTTCATAATCTTTACAGAAATCGTTCCACTTTCTTGGGAACTCCCATTTGCCGCTAGGCCGCTGAATGAAAAAGTATCGGGAGTGCTAACCTTTGTTGGATTTGGGACCCCCCTTTATCACTCTGATCCGGTTGTGAATATAATACCAGCCAACACTTTTGGCCACATTTTTTATAAAGCATACTTCAAGATATAACCTCATGAAGTCATGGACCGTCACTGGATACCATGAGGTCTGCACAAGGTATATCAAGCCAACTAGCTTTCTCCACCCGTTGGGCACAAGTTGAACTGGTGCCATTTTATAGTGGTTGAAAAAGGCGACAGCAAAGGGGTGCATTGGGATTCTATAGCCAGATCTAATCTGGCCTTCGTAGACATTTGTTTCTAAGTCCGTACCATAGTTGGCAGGCTCTTGGAGTGCAAGAACCCGAGCAGAGAAGGGAGGAGGCAAAGGACATTCTTCCAAAAGCTCGACTATGCTTTCTTTTGTCATCTTGTTCCTCTTCTCATCTACGGCGAACCAAGTGTCTTCATCAAATTTATCTTCAGCTTCATCCTTGATTTCCCCAAGAGCATCTCTACGGGGAAACGAAGTGCTGGTTTGGGGAGTAGAAGTTCCTACTTGACTTCTATGAGCTGTAGTACCTACTTATGAGGATCTACTTTCTGAATCACTTTCTAAATCGTTTTCTGTGGAACTACTTGAAGGTGACGAAGAACTACTCGAAGTTGTTGAAGACATGTTCTAACAGAACCGACGATATTGAGAGCTACTAAAAGGAAATAGATATGTGCCGAACAAGAAGAAAAGAAGAGAAACTTACTTGTTAAAGTTAAGCCGAACAGAGTGAAAGTGAGTAGCAGGGGGCAAATGAAGAGAAGAGCCCAAATATATAGAAGGTAGGTGAAATAACTTCCCCTACAAAGGCGGCAACATTTAAGACACGTGTCTTGCTCGATTCCCGGAGCATTAAATTTTGAAATTCTAAATGTTACCGCCTTAGTTTTTGGCGGCTAAAGGACCGTTACACCTGACACGTGGCAACACAATAATTGGTCTACTCCCGAACAGACTGCCCGAGCAGAGTTCCCGAATAGACTGCCCGAGTAGAGTTCTGAAAAGCCCGAGCAGAGTTCCGAGCAGACTGCCCGAGCAGAGTTCCGATCAGACTGCCCGAGCAGAGTTCCCGAACAGACTGCCGGAGCAGAGTTCCGAGCAGACTGCCCGAGCAGAGTTCCCGAATAGACTGCCCGAGCAGAGTTTCGAACAAACTGCCCGAGTAGAGTTCCCGAACAGACTGCCCGAGCAGAGTTCCGAACAGACTGCCCGAGCAGAGTTCCGAGCAAACTGCCCGAGCCGAATTACTAACCAGTTAGTCCGTGCAGAGCACCCGCACAGAGCCTACCTCATCACCAAGTATGAAGAGTCATTCCTGAACAAGTCATCCGATCAGGTCTCCCGACCAGAGCTCCCGACCAGGCTTCTCGAATAGGATGTCCGACCAGAGCTCTTGACCAGGAGGTAAGACCAGGGCTCCTGAATAGGATGTCTGACCAGAGCTTCCGACCAGGATGTCCGACCAGAGATCCCGACCAGGAGGTCCGACCAGAGCTCCCGAGCAGGAGGTCCGACCCAACCAGGATGTCCGATCAGAAATCCTGACCAGGAGGTCCGATCAGAGATCCCGACCAGGATGTCCGACCAGAGATCCCGACCAGGATGTCCGACCAGAGATCCCAACCAGGAGGTCCGACCAGAGCTCCCGAGCAGGAGGTCCGACTAGAGTTCCTAACCAGGATGTCCGATCAGAAATCCCGACCAGGAGGTCCGATCAGAGATCCCGACCAGGATGTCCGACCTGAGATCCCGACTAGAGCTCCCGACCAGGATGTCCGACCAGAGATCCTGACCAGGAGGTCCGACCAGAGCTCCCAACCAGGATGTCCGACCAGATTTCTCGACCAGGATATCCGACCAGAGCTCCCGACCAGGATGTTCGACCAGAGCTCCCGACCAGAGCTCCTGAGCAGAATGTAAGACAAGGTCTTCTGACCAGATCTCCTGATCAGATCTCCCTAGCACATACTTTTGAGTGTGGAATACTAAAAAATTCCGCTGAATAACAGACATGGAAAATTCATAGCTGAATTGCCTTCAGTCAGTCTTTACACCATATGCCTTTAACTGTTCACTCGAAGGAACCGTCAAAGGTAAGGGGCATTATGATATAGCTAAATATATCCACCCAACCAACTGATGACACGTGGCATGGTTGACCTTGAGTGGACCAAGGAATCTGTATTGGGACAGATTCTAAGAGAGGTGATAGAAGCCGTTTAGGACTCAATTGCTAGAAGGAGAGTCCTAACATGGCTCTAATACGTGAAGGATTACTCAGAAAAGAGTCCGAAAGAAGAGAGGAGTCTGGAAATGGCCTATATAATGTGAAAATCCTCAGGTACACAGATAAGTTCACACACAAGCACTCAGTGCATTTACTGCTATTCAGAGTTCTACCCTAGTAGCGACATTCTGACTTTGGCATCGGAGCCGCCTCCACCGGAACATCCCCGGTGGTCACTCTGTGTTCTATTTTGCAGGCTCATTTCCTAGCTGTGGTCCCGATCAAGATTTAAGTAGTAACATGTATCTTCAAGTGTTGAAAATCGTTACCAACTTTGTCACTAAAATGTTTTACCTCAAGTATCAGTGCGTATGAGCCTATCTATGACTTCTTGCCATTTAGTAACCGGACTTTTTTCACTCCGGAAGGTTGTTTATTACCCTTACGCCATTTTATTTTTTAGCCGCTTTTGTCTGCCGGTGTCATAAATAGAGTGCATGTACTAAATCTTCCTATGAGAGGCCTAAAAGGTGTATTGCTACTCTCGAACCCTTTATTACACATTATTGATCCTTTTGAAAATAATTTGTCAGTAAGCGCTGAACATGCATACCTTTAGAGACAAATAATAAAGGACAAAGGATTTAATGTACACTTCAAAAAGAAAAGGGTGCTTATTAGCCCATCTATTATCCAATTCTTAACACATCCCAAAACCAATAGGTCAAAAATATTTAGATAATGATATAGCTAAAAATACGTCTCCAATTTACGGATGACACGTGGCAGTTATGACACGTAGCCCCTGCCAGCTTATTGTTGATTTGGCACTTGCCATACTGATCATCAGGAAGAATCCTAAGAAGATTCTAACTCTATCATCTGAGATAGACACATGATCCTCTAGGATCCTAATACAATCCTGATTGGATTTGTTCACAGCCCAGTCCTACTAGGGTTCTTCTTCCTACCACTATATAAAGGGGTCTACCCCTAGGTATAGGACAACTTCACACGCATATACACTGTGTACTACTACTTTTCAGAGTTTTACATTGTTAGCCATCTCTGACTTAAGCATCGGAGCGTTCCTCTGCCGGAACTCCACCAGGCAGTCACTTCGTGTTCACTTTTGCAGGCCTATTTTTTGGTGTGGTTCCCGATCCAGTTTTTAGCTGCAACAGATTGGCGCCATTCGTGGGACCCTCAGGGAACATGGCCAATCATTCTTCTTCCACTAACTCTTCACAGAGTCATTCTCAAAACCGTCACGCACAAACTAACAACTTTCATCGACCTGGTCGTTCTCATGACCAACACTCGACCCCTTTACGCCGCCGTCGCGCCAGTTCTTCTGAAGATGTTTATGTCAATGTAACATCTACTACTTCTGAATCAGAAACTAGATCTCAGAGAAACCGATCTTCAACGTCTACTCTGAAGAATGGTGACCTTCGTCATCGTATAAACCGTCAGCTGTTCAAAACACCCAATGCCGACCTCACAAGAGAAATTCATGAGCTAAAAGATGTTGTGAACACTCTTCAACAAAAGCTCGACATGGTGGTGGCTCCACTATCTACCCATCATTCTCATCTAGATCCTGGCGACCTTTGTCTCAGTCTCACCTCTAGGTCAAGCTATGGCCGCAAATATAGGTCGAAAGCTGATCCGACATTTGATCCCAAAGAGAAGATCGGAGAACACATGACCAGAAGCGGATCATGCTACCGTCGCGATCCATCAGTCGAATACAGTACCAATTCCTCTCCTGAACTGGTCGCTAGATAAAAAACCCCTCGAAGATCAATCCACAGAAAATGGACGCTTGAGTACCGTTCTCGAGAGCGAGACTCATGAAAAGTTGTCCCCATATATCATTCTTAGGAACGATCTCCGAGGGAAGAATCTGGGTACCCGTTATCCGAGGCCATCGAAAAAGCCAAGTTACCTTCTAATTTTTGAATGCCTCAATGTGAGCCCTATGATGGGACTGAAGATCCACGAGAACATGTTTATCAATTTGAAACAAACATGGTGCTCCTCCAAGTATCAGACGCCGTCATGTGCAGAGCCTTTCCTACCACTTTACGAAAGGCTGCACATGCATGGTTCAAGTCTTTACAACCGAGATCCATACACTCCTTCGCTCAACTATCAGATCTCTTCTAGAAACATTTTGTAAGCAGTCGTTCCCGAAGGAAAAATTCAGCAAGTCTGCTTAACATAGTGCAAGAAAAGAATGAATCCTTGGCTAGTTATCCTGGATGATTCAATGCAGCCACATTGGAGATTGACAATCTAGAAGAATCCGTGAAGTATACTGCGTTCTTCCGAGGGATCCGACCAACCTCCAAGTTTGCATTCTTCGTCAATAAAAGTCCTCCAGGGAATATGAAAGCTCTTCTCGAGAAGGCTAACAAGTATATACAAGCTGAAGAATATCTGGAGACACATAAAGGACGACGAGGAGAAGCTAAGGAAGAATAGAAAAAATGGTGTCGAAAGTTAACTCCCCAAGGAGGAAAGACAACAAAACACTCCAAGCGTGACGAACGGCGTCCCAAAGACATGTTTGCCCTGGAAAATCTGACGCCTCTCAATGCCAGACCATCACAGATCCTTCACAAGATCAAAGACAATAAAGCTCTCAAGTGGCCAGAAAAGACGAGATCTCGAGCGAACAAAAACAACAGAGACTTGTGGTGCCACTTTCACAACGATCATGGCCTTGCAACTGACGATTGCGGATCACTCAAACGAGCAATCGAAGCCCTTATCAAGCGTGGCCAGTTGAGAAAATTTGTGGCACACAAGGAAAGACGACAACAGACACCTTCGGCCATGGAAGAAAGAGAAGATCGGGAAGAGAATGTGGGTACAACCAACACTATATCTGGGGGATTAGCCGCAGGAGGTTCATCAGGACAGGCTCGAAAAGCATATGCTAGGGAAGTGTGCATAACGAGCCAACCCCCAAGTAAGAAAAGGAAGACTGTGCCTGTAGCTACGATCTCTTTTTCCGATGAATAATTTAAAGATGTGAAGACTCCTCATGATGATCCATTAGTCATCACCATTAATGCGGGAAATTTTGATGTAAAGCGTGTTTTGATCGATAATGGGAGTTGAACATAAGTTTTATTTTACGATGCATTCCAGAAGATGAATATTCCAACGGACCGTCTTTGAAGGATGGATACACCGTTGTATGGATTCTCCAATCATCCAGTTGCAGTTGAAGGAATTATTGCACTCCCAGTTGTGATAGGTACACCTCCGGCACAAGCAAACTTGATGCTTGATTTAGTGGTGGTAAAGGTCACCTCTGCATACAACGCAATACTTGGAGGACCAGCACTTAATCAGTTACAAGCTGTGGTATCAACCTACCACCTCAAGATGAAATTCCCCACGGAACAAGGGATTGGAGAGGTGAAAGAAGACCAGACTACAGCTCGTCAGTGCTACATGACTTCATGCCGATCGAAGAACAAAGAAACACGTATCATCGAAGACCTCCAGGAAGATATGAAGATGCAAAGGGGCGAACTAGTTAAAGATCTCGTGAGCATTGAAGTATATCCCGGAGAGGAAAACAAGACAGTTCACAAAGGTTCAAACCTTAAGGAAGCCACTAAGCTCGAGCTAGTGGACCTACTTAGAACTTATACGGACGTCTTTGCATGGATGGCCGCAGACATGCCTGGGATTGGTCCCAAGGTCATCACACACAGGCTCAATGTTGATCCATCGAAGAAACCCGTCAAGCAGAAGAAGAGAACCTTTGCGCCAGAAAGACAGGAAAAGATTGAAGAAGAGGTAGATAAACTCTTGATTGCCAACTTTATTGAAGAGATCTACTACCTTGATTGGATTGCCAATGTTGTCATGGTTCCTAAACCGGACGGCAGATGGCGCATTTGAATCGATTACATAGATCTCAACAAGGCATTCCCAAAGGACAACTACCCACTCCCGATGATAGATCTCCTTATCGATGCTACTTCGGGCCACGAATTGCTCAGTTTTATGGATGCATATTCTGGTTATAACCAGATTATGATGCACGAGGACAATGTCTCCAAAACGTCGTTCATCACGGAGAGAGGCCTTTACTGTTACAAGGTAATGCTGTTCGGACTCAAGAACGCCGGGGCAACTTGCCAACGCCTGGTGAACATGTTCTTTCGAGATTTGATCGAAAAGAACATGGAAGTATACGTCGACGATATGCTCGTTAAGAGTATTAAGTCTGAATTTCATGTCAAGGACTTGCAGGAAACTTTCGACATACTTTGAAAGTACAAAATGAAGCTGAAACCACTCAAGTGCGTTTTCAAAGTTAAATCGGGGAAATTTTTGGGCTTCATGATTTCTCAACGAGGAATTGAGGTAAACCCAGAAACGATCACGGCCATTCAAACCATGAAATCCCCAAAAACCATCAAACAAGTGCAAGAGTTGACATGAAGGGTTGCAGCCTTGGGAAGATTCATGGCTCGATCAGCTGAACGATGTCTACCATTCTTCAAAGCCATCAGGAAAGCGAAAAACTTTCTTTGGACAAACGATTGTCAAAAATCGTTCGAAGAACTCAAAGCTTACTTGAGCTCTCCACCCCTACTCTTGAAACCACTTCTCGGAAAAGACTTGTTTCTGTACCTCTCCGTCACCGATGTTGCAGTCAGCGCAGTTCTGGTTAGAGAAGAAGATGGAGTCCAAAAGCCGATTTATTTTGTCAGCAAAGTCTTACAAGATGTTGAGATGAGATACCCGAAGATCGACAAGATTGCACTAGCCCTTATCATATCAGCTAGGCGTCTTCGCCAGTATTTCCAGTCTCATACCATTGTAGTTCTGACGAACCAACCACTTAGAAAGGTTTTACTGAGCCCGAGGAATCAGGAAGATTAGTAAATTGATCCGTCGAGTTGGGGGAATTTGATATCCAGTATAAACTTTGCACTGCAATCAAAGATCAAGCCTTAACAGATTTTATCGTTGAGTGTACCTTACCTGAGGACCCCCCTCAATTGGTGATTTATGAAGTTCCAGATCCTTGGGATCTTTATGTAGATGATTCTTCAGCCGTTGGTAGCAGTGGAGCAGGGATCATTCTCATCAGCCCGAAACATTTTGTTGTTGAATATGCACTTTGTTTTGGGTTTCAGGCCTCAAATAATAAAACAGAATATGAGGCTCTTTTCGTGGGAATAAGGCTGGCGCATGCTTTGAAAGTGGATTCGATATCGGTGCATAGTAATTCCCAATTGGTAGTCAACCATGTCTTAGAAGAATACGAGGCCAGAGACGAAAGAATGGCTTAATATCTCTAGTTAGTCAAGACTTTGGCATCGAAGTTCAAAAAATTCACCATTCGTCAAATACCTCGAGATCAGAATACTCATGCTGATACATTGTCAAGGCTTGCTTCAGCCGAAGATACAGATGTTCGGCGCTTGGTCTACCTTAAATTTCTCAAGGATCGTAGTATCAGTTCTCAAACTGAGATTGGAGTGGTAGACCAAGAACCTTGTTGGATTAACAATATAGTCAAATATTTGTCTACAGGCGAATTACCAAATAGAAGAAATGAAGCACGGAACCTTTGTATCAAAGCTGCTCGATATGCATTAGTGGAATGAGTATTGTATAAGAAATCCTTCGGCCTCCCTTACCTCAGATGCTTACGCCCATCAGAATCCTTGTACGCGTTACAACAAGTACATGAAGGAATATGTGGTCAACATCTTGGAGAAAGGACATTAGCTCAGAAAATCCTAAGGCAAGGATATTATTGGCCTATGATACAGAAGGACGCCATCGAATTCACACGAAGGTGCGACATGTGTCAGAAGTTTGCTCCAGTATCTCATACACCAGTCGCTTCTTTGACTTCAGTTGTTTATCTGATTCTTTTTGCCATATGGGGAATGGATCTACTCGGCCCGTTTCCATTGGCATCTGGTCAACGACGATTTGTGATCGTGGCGATAGAGTACTTCATGAAATGGACTGAGGCAGAATCTCTAGCGATGATCACTTCGGCCAAATGTGAAGATTTCTTTTGGAAGAATGTAGTATGTCATTTTGGAGTACCAAAGTTCTAGTTGTTGACAACGGAAAGCAATTTGACAACATCATTTTCTGAACCTTCTGCACAAATCTCTCAATCGATTTAAGATTCACTTCTATCGCCCATCCGCAATCCAATGGTCAGACCGAGAACATGAATCGAAGCATCTTACAAGGATTAAAGAAGAAATTGGATGAGGCCAAAGGCGCATGGGTTGACGAACTCCCTAAGGTGTTGTGGGCTTACCGAACAATTCTACATTCGGTCACAGGAGAAATAACTTTCTTGCTCTACTATGGTACTGAAGCAATGTTGCCTGTTGAGGTAGGAGTTCCAACAATACGGGCTTTACACTTCAATGAAAAAGACAATGAAGTTGGACTCCGAGCGAATCTTGATCTATTAGAAGAAGCTCGATCTCAAGCCCATGAACGATCCATTGTTATAAAACAACGAGTCACACGTTATTACAATCAGAGAGTTTGGTCCAAGCAGTTTAAAGAAGGAGATTTGGTTCTTCGCAAGTTAGAAGTATCAGATCCAAAGGCAGCAACGAGAAAGTTATCTCCAAATTGGGAAGGACCTTATCGTGTTATAAAGGTACTCAAACTAGGTGCCTATACACTGGGAACACTTTTTGGAGATCCAAGCCCTCGTACTTGGAATGCTGAGAAATTGCAAAAGTATTATTAGTAGCATCTTGCCCCAAGGCAAGACACTTCTTTTTCGGGGGGATAAAAGGCTCAGACCTTGTCAAACCCCAAAATTTTAGAATAGTCTTTAGCAGATTTTTTGAATAAATGGGTTGTTAAGCAATCCAGTGTAAACTTTATCTTTTGCTCGAGCAGTAAATATATTTTTATAAGCATTGTTGTAATGTGGTACAAACTTAGCCAAGAATTCTGCTCGAGTAGAATATCCCCCGAACACTTTGCCCAAGCAGAGTGCCGAAGTTAGACAAAACATTCTGCCCGAGCAGAATGATGGCCTAACACTCTGCCCGAGCAGGGTGTCAAACTCTTGCTTCTTTACAAAAACACAAGTGAGAATAGGCCAAATGCAGATCTAAACCCGAGAATAGACAAAAGTTAATGGAGGCATCGTCACTCCAATTCAACTTTTGTTTTTTTGAAACTTAGCCGAGCGAGGGTGCTCGACTTCTTTGCCAACTCTTTAAAGTGACCAATAAAGAGTTCGAGTCAAAGTAAAAGTAAATAACGCTGTGAGAATGGTAAAATAAACCACGAGAAACACATAGCGAAACAAAGTACCATCAAATAGAAAAGATAGAGTTTTACAAAAGCCCTCGAAAGGGCATCAAAATACTCAGTCTAAAAATAAAGAGCCTAGATACAAAGACCAAGTCTAAGGCTCGGGGGCATCACTAGAAGGACCTTCCCCTGGAGGATGGGAAGCTGCAACATCTCCTGCCTCTGAAGGCATAACAGTCTCTCCAGATGGAGACACTACTGCAAGCATGACAAAATCATCCAAAAGGATGTCAGGAAAGCGCTCAGCGAACATCTCCTTGGCCTTCACGAAGCCCAACTCATAAATCTCCATGCCATCATCTGTCCGCTTCTTCAGCCATTACTCCTCAACATTTCCATCAAGGAAGTCACGGAGGCCTTTATCTCGAGCCTCTTCCACCTTCTTTGCCTCTTTCGCTATCGTCCTCTTCGCCTGTTCCAGTCTCTTCTCTAGGGTCTCAATATGAGCAAGGTAGTCAGCCTCTCGATTGCTCAGCTCTTCGGCACGACAGGTGGACTCCTCTGCCTTTCCAATGGCATCCCTATTTTATTGAGCTTTGTCAGCTGCCACTTGCGCGCCATTTCAAAGCGAGACAACATTGTAGACCCGCTGACGTACATCTGGGAATAAAGATTGGAACAATCAGTGAAATGAAAACTGAAGACGAAAACAAAAACTATTTGGGAAAGAATATTACCGTGTATACGGCCTGAGCAAAAGAATAGGCAAAAGTCTCATGAGTCTGGTTCTGGAAAACCTACTTATCCATAGGAAGAACTCCGTGAAGAAGATGCTGCTCCGAGATTTGACTGTCTGGCATCCTGATGTCATCACGCCTGAGGGTCCATCTGGGGTCCTCATTAATAGACACTCCTTCAACAATCTGTGGAGACCGGTCAGGAGGAGTAATTCTTGCCTTCTTTGAAACAGGGGCAGCTCCACACTTGGCTGCTTTTCCTTTCTTTTCCCCTTTGCTTTTTGAAGCACATCAAGAAAGCCTCATTGTAGTGATTTCCCACTTCCGCTGGCCATTTATGCATGAAGAAATGAATCAATACAGGAAAAAACATTGAAACCAAATTTAAACCAAGAAACTCTATGAAGCACACCTAGAGGAACAGTCTCAGTAGATGACATGCTAGGGATAGTAGGAGGAAGAGGAGGAACTGAAAGACCCGCTGGAATAGGCCGGCGAGGGATAATCTTCCCATACTCTAATTGCTCATCCGAAAGGGGCTCATCAATAAAAAGACCACCTCAAAGCTTGATATGACTAAGTATATGCTTAGTGATGTTGTTAGGAGTAGGCTTGCCAGGGTTTTCAAAATCCTTACAGTAAGGGTTCTAGTCTCTGTCAAAAGGTAAATCCCCTTTATCTTGACGCCCAACAAAGAAATATCTAGAATGCCAACCCTTATTGGATTTTGGATCGCCCTTTAGAAGCTGTTGCCTGCTGTGAATATAATACCACCCAGGATAATTGACAACTCCTTTAACAAAATAGATTTCAAAGAAGACTCTCATAAAATCTATAGAATCCGATTTATGGCCTGAAGTTTTGACCAAGTATATAAGCCCGACCAACTTTCTCCAACCATTCGGAACAAGCTGGCCGGGAACCATGTGATAATGCTTGAAGAAACTAAGTGCGAAAGGGTAAAGGGGAAGTCTATATCAAGACTTCACTTGCTCCTCATAGATTCCCGTTTCAAACTTAGTTCCATAGTTGGTTGGCTTTTGCAGACCTGGGACTCGAGCATACCAACCTTCAGGGATAGGATATTCCCGAATCAATGTCGTCAAATCCTCGATAGACATCTTATTCGACTTCTCATCGGCAGTGTACCAAGGCTTAGTATTTTCTTTATCCTCGGTTTGGTCCTTCACATCTCCTAAGGTATTCTTAGCAGGTAAAGAATGTGATGGTTGGGAAGATGAAGGGGGATGCGGTTGTGAAGTTGAAGGCTGTGGTGGTTGTGGATTTGAAGTACCAACTTTGCTTCTCGAAGTTGGAACTCGTTCTGAAGACGAAGACGAACTACTTTTAACGATTTCTTCGGAAGAAGAAAGACTATCTGAAGACTCTGACATAGTTGCTACTACAATATTTGAAACTATGAAACTAGAAGTGCTAAACAGAAAGAAGAGAAGAATGCTTCCAAATGATTCGAGTGAGGTAAAAATGAAGTGAATACTTCCCTTTTTAAGAAAAATCTGAGTAACCGTCTCTTGGGGAACCCAACGGTTCATTTACCCCTTACGTGTCACGAGCTAAGAAATGAGGAGTTTGAAATTTAAAAATTTCCCGCTCAAAAGCATTAATGGCAAAGAAGACACGTGGAGATGAACCGAACAGAATTTTTTCCGAGCAGAATCATGTCCGAACACTCTGTCAAAACAGAGTGGCCTTGACCGAATAGAATTCTGTCCGAGCAGAATCATGTCCGAACACTCTGCCTGAGCAGAATGGCCTCGGCCGAACAGAATTCTGCCCGAGCAGAATCATGTCTGAACACTCTGTCAAAATAGAGTGGCCTTGACCGAAAAGAATTCTGCCCGAGCAGAGTGAATTTGGCCGAACATAATTCTGCCCGAGTAGAATCATGTCCGAACACTCTGTCAAAACAGAGTGTCCTTGGCCCAGCAGAATTCTGTTCGAGCACTTTGCCAGAGCAGAATGCCCTTTGGCCGAGCAGAATTCTGTCCGAGCAGAACTCTGCCAGAGCAGAACTCCCTTCAAGTACTTGGAATGCCAAAAAATAAAATTTCGTCCTATTTTGGCATATTTCGCTATCTCCATTAGGAAAAGGGTGCTTCCACCCGCTTCATCAACGCTGGTAGAAGCAGGGGGCATCTGATATAGCTAAAAATATGTCTCCAATCTATGGATGACACATGGCAGTTATGACACGTAGCCCCTGCCAGCTTATTGCTGATTTGGCACTTGCCATACTGATCATCAGGAAGAATCCTAAAAAGACTCTAACTCTATCATCTAAGATAGACACATGATCATCTAGAATCCTAATACAATCCTGATTGGATTTGTTCACAGCCCAGTCCTACTAGGGCTCCTTTTCCTACCACTATATAAAGGGGTCTACCCCCCCAGGTATAGGGCAACTTCACACACATATACACTGTGTACTACTGCTTTTCAGATTTCTACATTGTTAGCCTTCTCTGACTTAAGCATCGAAGCGTTCCTCCGCCGGAACCCCACCCAGCTGTCACTCTGTGTTCTCTTTTGCAGGCCTATTTTCTGGTGTGGTTCCCGATCTAGTTTTTAGCTGCAACAGGTAACAAGGTAGAGCAAACTAAAGTACAATGACTTGGGCTTGACAACATCTAAACCAATATCTGCTTTTGGTTGTTACTTACTGAAATGTGATTTTTTCGACACATGACTTCGCTAAATACAATGCAACGTCACAATCATATTATCCCTCCATTGTCTTGAGAAACAAATCATTGCATGATTACTACAAAACACGATTTCGCTTTTATTTCAACAGCTTCACATTTTTCTTGTGCATGATTATATTGGGTAAATATGAAAACTATAAAAAAGTAACTATTTTTTTTTTGAGAAACAGGAGAAACTTTTATTTAACTTAAGTAAACATTTGAGTAACACAACGTGAGGTGACTCTCCCACTAACATCAAGGTACAAGAGTGACAAAAAGATCAGCGCGTAATCCCATATCTGGAAATTAGGACCCTGATCCACCGCATGTTTAGCTATATAATATGCGCAAAAGTTAGTTTCCTGAAGCCATGGAAAACAATGACATGTTGAGAGCGCTTAAGAAGTGCCATGCAATCCATAATCAGAGTTTTCATTAGCGGGGGACGGAATTAATCATTTTATAGCAAGTCAACTATATTCTTGTCATCTATTTCTAAAAGAAAGTTCCGACATGTCGTAGCCCACGCTAGAGTAAGGCTATCATGGGCCGCCCACCACTCTCCAAAGTGGCTATCCGTGTAATGTAAAGGGCGGGTACAACCCTTAACCCAAGACCCTGTGGTCTCTAATAGTTATCTTGTTCGAGTAGTTATTTTATTGTTAAGATTCTTGAAGAAGATAAAGTCCCGCGCATGAGCGTTAGCCGCTTGAATAATAGTTCAAATATTAGGGAACTTTTAGTTTAAGATGACTAATTTATTACGATGATGCCAGATGAGCGATAAAAGGAAAGTGAAAGTGGTGTTCCAAGGAGTTTGTTATGGACCTATCGCTTGACTACTAGTCAAATTAACTTTACACCAGGAGTGGGAATGAAGGTTAAGTTTGTAACCCGTCGTAACTTTGGGGTTAGCCGATTCCCAGATCTTTATTATAGTGGGACAACTGTGTAGGTAATGGTCCACTGTCTTGTTAATTCCACAGTTATGAGGACATGTTTTGATGGCAATCCAGGGGAGTTTGTTACGGACGGGAATAGCATAGTATCACACTTCCAAATAAGACTTTGGACTCGAGGGGGCCTGGGGCTCTCCAAATCCACATCCAATCACCCTGGGTCTCAACATTTTTGGAAATTAGACAATTATAAGCTGATTTAACAGCACACCCACCTTTATTGTAAGGCCAATTGATGGTATCCATTTTATCACGAAAAAGGGGAAGGGGGATGGCTATAATGTGTTTAACAATGAAGTCAGTCGCAATTAACTAAAGGCTATCCAAATGCCACTTTTGATTTTTAATGACATCTTTAACACGGAGATTTTCAGCCTAAGCAGTAAGGGGCCAACTAGAAATTTACGTAGCACTCCGGCAGGATGCCAATGGTGGTACAAGAAGGAAATACACTTGACGTTCCCTATTTGCCAACATAAGTGGGTAGCTAGACTATCACGTGCTTGAAGCACTTGTTTCCAAAAAGGAGAGGTGTTGGTCTTTTTTCTAGCATTCCGAATAGTGTCATTAGGGTGATAATTATCTTTTAGAGTAATAGCCTGATGGGAGTGGGTTTGTTTCCATAACCGCCAAACAATATCTAGAAACATGGCCTTATTCACATTCTTGGTCTTCCGAATACATAAATCTCCCGCAGAGCGGGGAGTAGTAACTCTATCCCAATTAAGAGCATGCCATTTTTTCTCCTTTTTCGGATATCCCCAAAGGAAATTATGACTTAAGGAATCAAGTTTATCAGTCACCATAGTAGAGAGAGCATAGGTTTGCATAGTGTAAATAGGCATCGAATTGAGAACTGATTTAATGAGAGTCGTGCGCTTGGCTAAGAATAGGGAATGGACTTTCCAAGTTGCCAGCTTCATTCTTATTTGATCAATCATATGAGTGAAATAATCAGTTGTTATACGGCCTTGGGTTAAGGGTGCGCCAAGGTAATTATCAAACTTATCGGCTATGGAGATACCTGTTAGAGAGCTAATATAGTTATGAATGTCCCTAGGAGTATTTTTTGAGAAGAGAAGACACGACTTTTGAGTATTAATCTTAAGGCCTGTAGTGGCACTAAAAGACGTAAAGGTATGATAATATTATTTAAATTATCTTTAGTGGTAAGAACGAAAATTAGTATATCATCCGCGAAAAATAGATAGGAAATTCCTAGACCTGAACGGGCTATTTTTTATGGGCTTAATAAGGTGATTCGTTTCATCCATCAGAAGATTTTCAGAGAGTTCATTCAGACAAAGGATAAATAGGTAGGGCGAAAGTGGATCACCTTGACATAAACCATGACTACGACTAAAGAAATCTGAAGGTTTACCGTTCCACAGAATAACATACTGAATAGAGGATACAACACTCATTACAAGCATAATAAAATCTTTTAAAAAAGCTTTCTTTATCAGAGTTTTGAATAAGAACTTCCGGTTTAATCTATCATAATCTTTTTCTAAATCAATCTTCACCATGAACAAACCATCATTACCCTTTTGACATTTGATATTGTGAAATAGTTCATTAGCAATATTGGAGTCGATCTGGGGGCATAAACGATTAACTAAAATGCGGGAGACGATTTTGTAAGTAGTATTACACAAGCTAATTGGTCTAAACTGACTAACATTATCCAAGCCTGGTTTCTTAGGAATGAGGGATATGTGAGTTTTATTGAGGTTTTACGAGATTGATGTGTCAGCGAAACACTATTTTACGAGAGTAAGGAGGTCAGGGCAAAAAATGTCCCAATATTTTTGAAAAACTCCCGGGTGAAAACCATTCGGTCTCGGCGCCCTGTTTGGGCCTATATAAAAAAGGGCTTGTTTAATTTATCACAAGAGATACTTCCCAAATCAGCATAGCTGGGGCTTTCACTACAATTTTTTTTTTTGGGGGGGGGGGGGGGGGGGGGGGGGGGGGGTTGCCTAGGAATAGAAGGATCGCCAGTGTACAGAGTCATATGATGTTGGGAAAGTTGTCTCATTTCTATATCATCCATAACCTAACAATTTTGATCATTTCTAATCATTTGCACCTTGTTATATCTATATCTGTTAAGGGTCAATACATGGAAAAAATGGGTTTTGCGTTCGCCCTCAAAGTTCTACCAGATTTTGGCTATAAGTTTCCAATACTCATGTTACTGGGTAAGAATAGAGTTATAGCGGTCTTGTAGCTCAAGTTCTAATTTATACAGAAAGGTCAAAAATTTAGTTGCTAGACTTTTTGAGCTCCCGTTAATCTGGCCAGAAATTTCTTTTTTTTGTTCTAAAGATATCTCCAAAATCTTCTTTTTTCCAGTTTAACAGATGTAAGGTTAGACTTTCTAATTTAGTGGAGAGAGTATCGCAGTTATCAATCAGGGTATTCCAACTACAAGCTATAGTGGCTTTCATGCTCGGGTGGTAAAACCATGTTGTTTCGAATCTGAATGAATAGTTACGCGTCCGTTTAAAATTATTTGTTTTCGTACGAAGCATGATAGGGTGATAATTGGAGAGAGTCCCCTGAAGGTGTAGGACTTGTGCGGTGGAAATAATATGGGGCCAAGAATTCGATGCCATAGGGCTCTGTCTAACTGCTCATAAATAAGGTTACGTCTAAGCAAATGTCTGTTATTCCAAGTGAACGACTTTTCTTCAAAGCCAAGGTCTAGAAGATGAGTCTTATCCATAAAATTTAAAAAGGATCAAACCTGATGAACATTAAAATTTCTACCACCTTTTTTTCCAGATGGATTCGCTATTTCATTGAAATCCTCTATAACTAGCCAAGGCAGATTTTGAGATTTTTTGATATGCAACATATCCGTCCAAAGACTATCTCTAATAGTATATGATTAGGTGAAGCATAAATTACATATAAGAGCCAAGGTTTCGAAGTACTTACCTGGACCACATCATGGAGACCCTGTGAAGATTCATGGACTACATCAATCTAGAGTCTGGTGGAGTGCGAGCGAAGCCAGATGCCTCAATGTATCCATTACCTTCCACCCTGTGATTTTTATCGAAGCCGAGGGAGCATGCGATGCGTTCCGCAGTAGCGATAGTAATTTTAATTTCAAGGAGAATCAAAGCCTCTGGTTTATGATGTTGGAGTAGGTCACAAACATGTAGCTTGAAGCGAGAATTTCCCGATCCATTATAATTTCAAGCTATTTTATTCATATGAGAGGGTCAGTGAAGGTAAGAGTTTCATAATAGATTGGTCTCTCGTATTGCATTCTGTCTATCCTGGCCAAACAAACATTTCCCCCGTATGAGTTCTGATTTTCTATGCATTGAGGAGATAGCTCAGTTTGCCCTCCATATGCTCACCAGAGTACATGGCAGTAATGGCTTTCGGGAGGGTTAAGTGTGAGTAAAGGATGTTGGTTAAGGATTCGAGATTGCCGAGGGCCAAGTACTTGTTTGTCATTATAGGTTGAGGTATTAGTTGCCATGTATTATGAGTGTGACATGCTTGGGTCTTGTGGAAACGATTGTGTCTGAATCTTCAGTGAAAAAGGTGGTAGTGGTGCGGGCGTGTTGGCCCACTGCCCAGGGAGAATCTGGAAGTACTTGTGGGGTCTTAAGGATTGGAGTTATTTGAGGCTGATGGGAGGAGAGGTTCTGGAGGGACTCTATCATAATATGATGTTGGGTTTCGCTCTGTGGGATTGGTAGGATGTTGTCAGTTGCGACTGAAGATGTGGGATGTGGGGTTAGGTTCAGGTTCAGATTCAGATAGAGGTTTCTGGTGGAGTGAGTTGGAGCTGCTGGGACAGTGGAAGGAGTTGTTGGCACTTAGTGTACAGAGGTTGTCAGAGCTGTCTCCCGTAGGTTTAGGCGGTGAGGTTGGTGGCCCAGGGTTGGGGTCATTAGGTGGTGGGGATGGACATAAAAGCTACCATTATATTTAGTGATGATATGCAGCGATAGGTGATCACGGGTGTTAAGGGGTTCAATAGTAAACTCTACGCCACTACTTGGTGCTGGTTGGGGTGTCCAGGTTGGGGGGCTTGAAAGGTTGCCTCCTGGCTCTCCAGAGATTGGCATGAACTGGAGTGAATTGGTATGGTTTGATTATGGGGAAATTGATTGGGCTCTATGTTTGCTTTTTTTTGTTGTTGCTGTTTTTTCCAGGGGTTCGGTTGGGGCATTTATGGCTTCAGGTAATGCATTATATAGGTGTCTGGTTTTGTGAGTTATGGTTGCAGAGTTTCTGCTCAAGGATTTGGCCATGGAGTTTTGTAGATTGTTTGAGTGTAGCAGGGTTGTTTGGGGGTAGAGATGGCTAGGACTACATCGGTTTACAAATATCTTCTTATTCCGTATTTTTGGGGGCAAGTCAAACGATGTTTCGCTGTTAGGTATTCGGGATAATTTGGCATAAGGCCTGGAGAAGGCGTGTCAGATAAGGGGTGTAGGGTCTGGGATAAAATAATATATTGGGTAGTATCAGATTGCTTGTTGACTATAGAGGTTAATTTGGAATGGTAAGGTAGAGGGTCCGCGCGGGATTCCAAGGTGGTGTCAAAGTTTATATTGGTTGTGGATATGTCAGGTTTATCATGAAAGAATTCAGAAGTATGGGTTGTCACGGTTGGTGGGTCCCATAGTTGGGTTTTGGCTTGTTTTTTTTGTCTTGCATGTCTGAATCATCTTCTCTTGTTGATTAGTCTTCGGTTGCCCTCAGGTCCGAGTCATCTTCGGCCAATTTGGTCCCATCGACTTTGCGCTTTTCCAATCGTAGGATACCTATAGAGGTGAAAGTTTCCTGTAATCCCTTGGAAGATTTGTCTTCGTCCATATCTGTAAGTGCTTCACCTGTTTTGTTTTTGCTATTTTCTTGACGATCTGTTTTCCGACGATCGAAAATCGCATCTTTCGACTGGGCACAAATGCCTTGATAATCGGCTAATTGGAGGATCAAACTTCGATTTTTCAAAGAAGTTTGTACTCTAACCATTTTACTTGCATACTAGAAATGGCCGTTCCCTCCGGAGGTCAACCACTACTTCTGCCAATTTTATCTCGAAAGTTTGGTATTTGTCTGAGAGGGATGTCCGTTGGACTATCGAAACCAAGTCTATTCTTGATTGATTCTTCCCCAATCATAGATTTTGGTTAGATTCCGTAATTTTAATGCGACGTCCCAAGGTTTGAAGAGATGCATAAGATTTCTTGGTTCGATGACGACGCCGATGGGTAACGACGGTCCACATGCCATCGCAGGCACTCTTCTCAACTTCCATATTTTTACATATGATTTGAGAATTGCCATTTTGGTATAGTTGATGAGGTTGAGATTGTGTAGGCGTCCTTTTTTTTCGTTTGCAGCTCAATCATGGGAGATCTGTGCTTCATGGTTGAGTTCGTCATTGTTGGGCATTGCACAGTAGAATGCCCCAATTATTCGCATTGGTGACATAGTAATGGGACATACTCATATTGGATTTGCTGTAGATTCTTACCAATTCTAATCTATTTGACGAGTGTCTCTCGGTATCGATTTGGATACACATGCGGGCAAATCGGCCTTTAGTGAGTGCCGAGTTAATCGCATCGATACACGTCTTGGGATTCCGATTTGTTTCCCACAAAGGTAAGGATTTCCTTGTCAAAGTATTCAAGGGGGAGCAAATTGAGTGTAATCCAAACCTCCATCGAAGTGATGCTATTTGTTTTAGGGTCAAAATTAGGCGTCTAAGCTTGGATTGAGAGATATTCGTTATGAACCATGGACCCTATTCCATTGTTTTCCTGTAGCCTTCATCGGCTGAAAGTTTTATGGTAAAAAATTCATGGTTAAGTCAATAATGTCCAAGGTTCCCTTATGTCACCAAATCCCTATTAGGCGCGGACTAATTGGATTCACCGTGAATTCTGCACCTATAATTTTGATAATAATAGCCTTTCTCCACGGTTTTTAGATTCATATTTTGAGTTTCGTTGAGAGTTGAATTCCTGGTATATTTGCAGTATCTTCTTTTTTCTGTATTGGTTTGGCTTCATCTTCACTAGGGGGCTCATCTTCTATTTTCATGTCGTCTGCATCTTCAGAGGATGTTTGGAACGGTGTGTCTTTGAAGGAGATGGGGTGTTGTTGTGGCTTGTAGTGAGGAATAACAGAGTTCTGTAGTGATGCTATTGGATGAATGAAGGATGAGGTAGGGGTGGTGGTTCTCTAATTGGAAAAGAGTCGACTGAGAGAGAACTCATGGTTCGAAAAGCTTTGTTATTCTTATCGGTGAATGAGCCACCCAGTTTCTCTTCACATTAAACAGTTCTACATGTGCACATTACACATATCACACGTTCATACTTAGTTGAGCATTACAAGAGTTTACCATTTCGAATTCAGTCCCATCAATAGACCACCCTTATGTCACCACACCTGAGATATAAGTTAACAACCTTTGCCTCGGCCAAAGGCAAAGTAACCGAAACAAATGAACACCGATACTGCCTCGGGTAGCAGTCGGAGATACAAATGTTCAGCTCATACGGTGCATCGCTACCCAAACACAATCAAATCAACCCCCAATAATTTGAATGGGGTAACATAATAATCATCAACAATACATCAACCACCCCTTACAATGAATGGATGTAACATGTTCATGTGCAAACAAACCGATCATTTCATACATGTAGTTATTGTAATCTTCATTTACTTGCACTGTAAAACTTAGCTATCAAATATTTAGTCACTTTCATCATGTAATATCATCTTCATAACATCTTGAACATGTAATGTAATTATTTATATTCAAAAAATGAGCTTCAATTATAGCACTTAACAAACATGTAAAAACTCATATTTTAACCATGTCTAATTTAACATAATTCCATAATTCACATGTATCATAACCTATTTCATGTCTTCTATAATCTCCAATATGTTAAACATGAATAGATTCGCTTACTACTAAGTCTCTAACAATATTCAAAAGTTTGACAAATGATTCATACTAAAAGAATTACGCTAAAATAGCATATATTCATATTCATGTCATAAAAGCCCATTAAAAAACTTTAACTATCTTACCTTAAAGAAGAGATGAAAGAATCAAATTTTCAGATTTGAAACACCTCCAAAGACTCATCCAAACACGTTCAAAACACCGTTTGAAGCTCACATAAACTTTCCAAATTAACTGCTCAAGGTTCCCTTTTAAAAAACAAGCCTTAATTATAGATTTTGCAAGGTTTTTGGTTGATTTTCTTGCAATTTTCTCTCAAAAACAAGGTAAGAAGATTCAAGCATGTCAATTATGTCTTTTAAATCAAATTAGAAGTAAATAGGAGGTGTCAAGTGGATGTGAAGAGGTGGAGATGTCAAGCACGACAAGGTTCTAAGCAAGTGGTGGCATGACACGATTGCGTCACCTAGCAAGTACGACAAGTCTCGAGCACGAAAAGGCTCAAAACTCTACATGTCGCGATAGTATGTTGACACGTCACAAGCATGAGGTGGCACAATTCTGTGCAAAAAATACAAACAATTCGCTGGCAATCCGGTCAACAACCGGTTTGTCCCAGCTAGAGTTTTTATCTTTTTTTATGTTTCCAACTGTTCTAAAAATATTTTTGGTCATTCCAAGTGATCATTTAAAGTTTCTAAACATCAAATACTCTTTTCCATTTCTAGCATTTCGTTCACCTTCTTAGACAATTTACTTAATTCAATGTGTTTAACATTTAAACATACATTCATTTATGTTATCATGCATAGTTTATCATAACCATTTTCACATGGAGTGATGCATCTAATCATAATGTAATCAAAGCATATGAAATGTTAGGTTCTCACATGAAATTTATGTAACCTTAGAAGTAGCAAATAAATTTATCAAAAATAGTCTCTTTTTTATTTTCCTTATTTACTTTAATGTCAATGTCCACTTTTGTTTATTTGAAGTTTTTATATGTGTGACTTTGAGGACTTTCGTTTACTTGGCACTGTGGTTTACTTGACAGAGTTTTTAAATTAGCCCTAAACAATTGGAACAATCATGAACTGTTTTTGATAAAAAATTGTACATCTTAATAGCTTTTCGTAGGATACAAATAAAATTGATATTTGCACTTTATCTTTACCAGTTATACTTAGGGGTGCAATTTGAGCTGGGTCAAAATGGGCTTTAACCAACCCAGCTCAAATATACACAACCTTTAACCCATCAAGCCCAACTATTTTACAAAATAGGTTGGTCTGGGTTGGGTCAATGTTAAAATGAATTAAATTGGGTTAAGCCCAATAAAACCACACTAACCCATTCTAACCCAAACAAAAAAACAAATCAGGCAACAATTCTCCAGTTCTCCTTCCCCGACTATCGGCAGAGGCGACGACCGATTTCTCCAATTCCCCGAAATCAATTTCTAGGGTTCTAACCCTAGCCGATTTAGGGTTCTAACCCCAAATCAATTCTCTTTTAGTCCTTCCCCGACTATCGGCAGAGGCGACATAAGGCATTTTCCAAGAAAACGTCATTATACCTTCTCCGGCGAAAACATCGGGACGATTCAGAGAAGACATCGTCTATCGGGACTTGAAAGAGACCGCATCGTTCTAGACTGAACTCCGGCAACTATCCGGTACTTCTCCTCTCTGTGCGTAATTACAATTATATGTATATCCTTTATTTGGAAATTTGTCATTGCTTTCTTTTTTTCTGTTTCGTCTTTCCATTAACAAGCCTTGGTTGAAAGATTTATAGTCAACTCTACGTATTATATGAGTTATATAGTAATTTGTTGACATTCATGATGATCAACCTTTGTATATAATTGTGACAGTGTATTTTTGTCACTTGTACATGTGATGTGTTGGTCATGATTGAATGGCCAGGGGACCAAAACTCTACTTAGCCTCCCTCACCACAAGTTCATACAGAAAACAACGACTTGAGGGCTTGGACAATTGAGATGGAACCATTTCAGGGGTGGGCTTGAGGGCTTGGACAATTGCAACATTTTTCTGCAGTAGTTGCATGTTGATTTCAATTCACTTTCGGGCCAACTACCAGAATCATTGTATAGGATGTCTACTTTGGAGCACCTTTCAGTCTCCGGCAACAACTTGATTCACACCCTTGTTTGCAAACTTGATTCTGTGTGGTGATTCACTGTTTGCAAACAGTGAAAGGTGTGGTAATTCTGTGTGGTGATTCATACCCTTGTTTGCAAACAGTGAAAGGTGATTCACTTTCGGGCCAACTTGATTCACACCCTAGACTTAAGAACTTGATTCATACACTTGATCTTGCCAGTAACAAGTTTTTGGGTGCATTGCCACAAACATTGTCTAGTTGCCAGGAGCTAAAAACAGTGAGCCTTGCCAAAAATGGCTTAAGTGGTCAAATTCCTAAGCATTATGCAAACCTCACGTCCCTTGTATTTCTTTCATTGTCAAACAACAGTTTCGTTAATATATCAGGGGACATTTCCTTCTTTAGTTTGTTGCAATGAATGGATGAGATTTGATTGATCAGTTTACATAAATTTCTTTTCCGGTGGTGGTTTTTATTTGAACTCACTCTAGTTTAAGTCTCCTAAGAGTTTCTCCTTTTAGCCACCTTCAATGTTAAGGGATTTTTCTTTGAGATAAAGCTAAGCAAACTGTCTATAGCCGAAATCCGAATCCCTGTAGCTGTCAATGTTAAGGGATTTTTCTGGTCATTTTGGTCCGGATTTTTCAATGTTAAGGGATTTTTCTGGCCATTGAAGCTGCTGATAAGGCTGAGGATCCAAATCCCTGTAGCTGTCAGTGTACTATATATGTATGGTTTGAGAGAAACCATACAGTTTCAACTACCACCTTCAATACTGCGAGAAACCATGTCTGTACCAAGCATGAGTCTCTCATACTGCGAGAGGGTCTGCACAGGCACTTGGGTCTCCTTACATCTTCTCTTTTTGATATGCGTTGGATGCTCATACAAATGCTGTGAATCCCCTGTTTTGTGTTGGGACCTATATAGTTCAAAGTTCAGTCCAAAAATGGTGCACTAAGTTGCATAATTGAGTGAACAACTTGGTTACAAGTTGCATCAAACATGTCGATCATTAGCTGATCACTTTTCCTTTTCTTGCAAGCAGGAGCATTCTTGTTCAACGCTTATGGATGAGAGCAACTCTACAACGTCTGGGTCAGTGGTGAGCCCCAAGGAAGGAAATCGCAGCGGCATGGGTAAAGGTAAGCGCAAAAAAACTTATGCGACGTCATCTCATGTTTGGGATCATTATGATAAGGTGAAAAATGATGAAGGTCTAGTTATTGAAGCAGTTTGTAAGTACTGTAGTAGAGTGTTTGCGACGTGTAATGACAAGGGGAGCTTTGGAACTAGTACACTCATAAGGCATGTCTATAATAGTTGTAAGGAATACCAAAAATCGCTTGCATCTCACTCATCAACTGAAAATAGTGACCAAAGCGTTGTTGGGTCGAGGTCGACTTTCAATCAAGACTTTTGTCGAAAGGAGCTTGCTTGCATGATAATAATTGATGAATTACTCAAGATTTGTGAATGCATTGCGACCTGAATTTCAGCTTGTTTCGCGGACTACAATCACAAAAGATTGTATATCTATATATATGAGTGAGAAAGCTGTGCTCAAGAAAGTCTTTGAAAATTCTGTTTCGTTAGTGTGTTTCACAACATATTTATGGACTTCTATTCAAACTCTTGGATATATGTGTTTGACAGCACATTATATCGACAAGAATTGAAGGTTACAAAAAAGAATTATCAATTTTCATGTACTTCCTACTCCACACAAGGGTGAAAACATTGCACAAGCTATTAGGACATGCTTAAAAGAATGGGGGCTCCGTAACAAAGTTTGTACAATTACTGTGGATAATGCTTCTTCAAATGACGTTGCACTTTCAAAATTGAAAATTGAATTTGCTAGAAAGTATGAGTCATTATTGGATGGAGAATGTATGCATGTTAGATGCTTTGCGCATGTTTTGAACTTAATTGTGAGAAAAGGAATTGAGGAAGTCAAGGAGTTAGTGTTGCGTGTAAGAAATTATGTGAAATATGTGAGAAGTTCTCCATCTCGATTGCAAGTTTTTAAACAATGTGCCGAGGAAGAAATGGTTGTAGCCAAGAGGTCTTTGTGTTTGGATGTTCAAACGCGGTGGAATTCGACTTATCTTATGTTAACCACTGCACTTGAATATCAAAGGGTGTTTGAGAGGTTAGAGGAGCATGATCGCAATTTCATAGTCGAGGTAGGTTTCATTATGGAAGAAGATTGGATGACAGTGAAAAGTCTTACCACTTTCTTGGAGCAATTTTATGTTGCAACCAATCGAGTATCTGGGGCTAAGTACGTGACTTCTAATATTTGTTTTCGTGAGATGAATAGGATCCAAGGACTTATCTCGAGTTGGGCGGGTACTGATAATGAATTTTTTAGAAGTATGGCGCAGAAAATGAGGAAGAAATTTGACAAGTACTGTAGCATTGAAAAAATCAATCCGTTGTTGATCATTGCAGTGATTTTAGATCCTTGTTATAAGCTAAAATATGTGAAGTTTAGTCTCGCGAAGTACTATCCTACTTGTGACCAAAAGGAAGTGCTTGATGGCTATAAGTCTCTTATGGATCGACTGTATGAACATTATTCTCCAGCGGTTGTGGGAAAGAATGTGGACAAGTTTCAAAGTGGCAAGAATGCTCAGACGGAGGACATATGTTCATATATGGATGTGGATCAGCACACTAGAGAGTGGCAACAGTTTCTGAAATTAGAGGAGAGTTTGAATATGAAGTCCGAGTGGGAACGATATTTGGGCGAGGATGTTGAAGCTAGTACTCCTAACTTTGATATTTTGGCTTGGTGGAAGCTAAAATCTCCCACGTATCCTGTTCTATCCCTTATGGCTCGTGATATTTTGGCTATTCCTATATCGATCGTGGCTTCAGAGTCAGCATTCAGTACCGGAGGACGAGTCCTCGATTCATTTCGTAGTTCATTGACTCCACGAGTTGTCGAGTGTTTATTGTGCACGCAAGATTGGTTGAAGAGTCCATCGACCAAAATTTGTGTTGAAGAACAGTTGGAAGAACTTGAAAATGTGGAGTCTTGTAAGTCAACTACTGTATATGTTTGTTTTCTATACTTTATTTGGGGCACATAAATTTTTGTCTCTTTTTTGTGATTTATCATTTTCTTTTTGTAGCACTTGCTGAAGCGATTGCAACACTCACTCTAGCAAGTCAAACAAGTAGTGCAAAAGAATGTTGATGCTAGTTTAAGAGTGTAAGTCAACTTTATTGGTTAATTAAGTATAGCATTATATTCAACCATTGATATGTATGCTATTCTTTTTGTGCAGGAGGCTGCAACTATCAAGTTTGGTGGCAAGGCTTGGTGTCTTTTTCTGCTTTAAGAATACTAGAACCTCTTGTTAATGGTTTTATTACTTCTCATGTGATTTAAAGACATAGATGAGTTGAAGTGAGAGGGGTTTTACTATATTAAGTGTTATAACTTATTGCTTATTTTCTCCCTCTACACATGTTGATGTCCATTTACTTTACTAGTGTGAGGACGACAATAGTACTTTTTAATTAGACTGGAGTTTATTAGTGGTCTTTAATGCCTAAGCTATGTGTTTATTTATTTATTGATCTAGATTTTTTTTTAAATATCATATTTTATCTTTTGGAGATAAATAAAACTTTTTATTTATCAAAGATTAAAGTAATATTTATAAGTCGAATGTGAGTAATGTTAGTCTTTAGATAATGAGACACGTGAAGAAAATTATTTATTCCTGAATGAAACAAAAAATTAATTCGATGTTAGTTGGGTTGGGTTGAAACCCAAACCATAGCATTTTTACTCGGGTTGGGCTTTTTTTACAAAAAGCCCAATTTGGGTTGGGTTGAGATGAGCTTTTAAAAGGTTGGGTTTTCTTGGGTTGGGCTGAAAACCAACCCAACCCGTCCAAGTTGCACCCCTAGTTATACTATGCTTTCTTCACTAAACATTACAAAAGTTTCACCATAGAGATTTAGAAAATGACATTAAAGTATTTTGCTGAGCAAGTTGGGTGTAATTACTGAATAGCGGAGTACAACTTTACTTAGTTTACTTAGTATTTTAATATGGGAAATCAATAGTTTGTAGAACATGCATATATATATATATATATGTGTGTGTGTGTGTGTGTGTTCCATCGACGACCGGTGCATAGTCTCATTGATCTCTTTTTCTTTTTCCTTTTGCTCAAGTCTTTCAAAGCATTTCAGGGATTCCCCTCAGTAAATTTCTTAGTCTAAGGTCTGATGCATTCATATTTTCGGCAAGTTACAGTTTTTGAAGATGGCAGAGTTATTATATTGATTGTACCTCTTTTTCCAAGTCCTTTTCCAAAATGCACGTTTGAACTTATTCTCTTTTCATGACGATCCAAGTCCTTATTTTGATGGCTGACAGACTAGAGCGTTCTCGATTCACTAGTAGTGCTGGGAATAGCTATTTGTAAATGCATGTTTACACTTATTCTCTTTTCATGACTGACGAAAGTACTATCTGTTCAAACATTACACAAACTTCTTAGTCCACTTTTTTCTTTGTATTTCTTAAGAGGGTTAATTGCATAAATTACCCTTGTAGTTTGGACGTGTTGCAAAAAGACCCTTAGAGTTACAAAAATTGTAAAAAGACACCTGAGATCCCAAAAGTGTTGCAACCATAAAAAAAATTGTTCAAACTAACGACATGTGATGTTCACGCTCCTGAAGAGTGCGTTTGGTAGAGATTAAGTTAACAAAATGACAAATGTTTCTTCTTCCTTCCCCAAATCTTAATTTTCTCTCTTACTCCAATCAACTAAACCCTAACCACCGCCCATTTCCGCCACCACCGCCTAGCCTCATCACAATCACTGTCGTCGCAGCCACCTACTCTATCCAATCGCTTGCGGCCATCAGCCCCCACAAGACAAAACCTTAGCCGCCACCCTCACTGAGCCTCATCCACCACCACCACCGCCTATTTCTGCCACCACAGCCTAGCCTTATCACAATCGCAACTGCCGTAGCCACCTGCTCTGCCCAATCGCCTGTAGCCATCAACCCCCTCAAGCCAAAACCCTAGCCGCCACCCTCACCAGGCCCTATCCACCACAACCACCGCCCATTTCTGCCACCATCCCCTCTTTCTGCCACCGCCCAGCCCTATGTACCTACGAAGCCGTCAGCCCCAACCACCCACAAAGACCCCTATGCCGCTGCTGCTAGCCCCTTCAGCAACCCAAGCCAAGTGCACAGTCCCCACTGGTGCCTTCCTCCCACTGCAAACTCCATGTTGCCATCCCCGTCATCACCCCTAACCTCTTGGACTACTGTTAGCCCCGCCATCAACACTAGTCACTTACGCTACCGCCAGCCCCGCCACCAACCCTAGCCAATTACGCCGCTTCACCAGCCTGATTCATAAGCCACAAGCCTAGATCTACAATTAAAAAAAAAAAACCTAGATATACAATTAGGGGGTTTCCATAATTAGGGCCAACCCTAGATCTACAATTAGGGCCAACCCTAAATCTAATAGGTGTTGCTGCCACTTGCCCTGTCCACCCTCCTGAACTTGCATCGCCGCGTCGCCCGCCTGCCTCGCCATTAACCCCATCCACATGCGCCGGCGCCACCACCACGAGCTTAGCCTGCCCCTACCCAATACCAACACCATTCATACAAAAAAAAAAAAAAACCTAGATCTACAATGACTGTATATAGAGAGGGGCAATTTAGATATTTTTATCATTCTGTTACGAGAATCGTCTGTTGCAACACTTTTGCGATCTCGGGTGTCTTTTTACAATTTTTATAACTCTAAGGGTCCTTGCAACACGTCAAAACCACAAGGGTAATTTATGCGATTAACCATTCTTAAAAAGTTATTGTAGATAGCAATGCATTAAAGGTTTCTGAATGCTTTGATTCCTTTACTATCATTTTAAGATGTATCTACTGTTTTGCCCATTTTTGTAGAGGAGATTTGAGTGTCTTGGTCTTGTATATCTCTGCTAACTGGCTCTAAAAATTGACCAACAGAAGAACATTATTTTGTTTGATGCACACTTGCGTTATAATCACCATGTCGCCAAGTTCTTGTTTTGCACGTGCATCTCTAAATCCATCGGTTGTGTGTTGCCCATAGTTATTTTATTTTAGTTTAATGTAGTCTAAATGTGTTTACATTAATTTCTGGGAATTCACATGTCATTTTCCATAGCTAACATTGTGTCTAGGGTATAACATAACAAATTTGAGATCGTAGAGTTAGATAAGAATACTGACGAACGTAGATCGCTAAAACATTATATTAAGAATTCTTTCGTTCTTTCATGGATTTCACATTCTTTTCAAAATTTTGGGATTATTTTTTACTGTACCGTCTACTCCCCTTTTAGTTTACAAACAAATTTTGGCTCATACTCGGATTGTAGGAATCTTCCTCCAAGCATGTGTATAGTGACAATTAATAGTCGTTAAATGTTTCTAGTGACTTTTCTTCTACCACTTTCAGCGATAATTATTAGCAGCACTTTTTTAGCGTCACTAAATAAAAGTCACTAGAAACATTTAGAGACGATTGATTGTTGCTATAAAGGGGGTAGGAGGAAGATTCCTCCAACCAGGTCTTTTCCGTTGGAAGAATCTTCCTCCTACCCCCTATATAGCGACAATCAATCATCTCTTAATGTTTTTAGTGGCTTTTATTTAGTGATGCTAAAAAAATGCATTGTTGCTGAAAGTATTAGAAGAAAAGCCACTAGAAACATTTTGCGACTATTAATTGTCACTATGTACGGGGTTGAAGGAAGATTCCTACAACCTGAATAGGAGCCAAAGTTTGTTCTTCTCCAAACTGGGGTAGCAGTCAAAATTTTGATTGTCGCAAAATGTTTTTAGGCATGTTTGATTTTCTTAAGAGATTTTTCCCTGACAAGATTAACTTCATGTGCAATTAAAGGGACCGTATGTGACATTTCGATCTCTTTCTATAGTCTGCAAACTAGACTTTTTAACCATTTCTAGGTATGTATACTTTGATTACTTTTGCTTAATGGTTTGTATACTTTAACTAGCTAAGCGTTGCATTTATTTTGCTTATAGGTTTGTATGCTGACTCCTTTGGTTTATAATTGTTTTGCATTACACTATGGTTAACCGTTGGTATATACTGTTGAATTTGGTGTCCAATCCAAAAGCAGGCTCAAGAGTAGGAGAAGCCCACCAGGTATAAGAACCAATCCCAAACCCCATGTATTGTCGATGTGAGACTTGACACCCGCTCTCACGCGAAGCGTGGGAATAGAGGTGCTCATCTTGAATAAGAGGTGGTCCCGTTGGATCGAATGGGTGGCAGGGGCCTAGCTCTGATACTATGTTGAGTCTGGTGTCCAACCCAAAAGCATGCTCAAGAGTTGGAGAAGCCCACCAGGTATAAGAACCAATTACAAACCTCATGTATTGTCGATATGAGACTTGACATATACAATACTGCGCCAGTATAAAGCACGTGGATTTAGCTAATAGAGTTCAAAATGTTTGAATTTTAATAATGAAATTTAGTTTCTTCCACTTGTACTCGATTAAAAAATTTCGTTCTCTTTTGTCCCTCACTTCTGTGGCTTTAAAACAAGTAGTTAGTGGAGTCAGTGCATTTGCTCAACATTCACAAACAAAGAGCAGAACCAAACATATACCATCAGCCGAGATTATGTTCCTCAGGTCTGATAAAGAAGAAAAACGGAAGAAAATGCTCTCTCCAGTTCGCTTGTTTGGGAAGGAGAGGAACTTAGTGAATTTCTGACGGATTTTATTCGTATTGAGAAGGAAAATACAGGAGAGAAGGCTGATTAAGCAAAGTTCTATCATACCAAAATCAGTCCATTTTTCTTAAATAAGTCGTAGCTAATATGGTTAGAAGACCTTCCATAACACCTTTAGTGGTGGATTTTAATAATACTTTTAAGTCTGCTGCTTATTGTTACCCCAAAACGCGACAAAAAAGATAAATGCGTGCAACTATAATTGCAACAAAACTTTTACATGGTAGAATTGATAGCGATCCCTCGGTAAGTTATCTAAGAAGGACTTTTCAAACAACGTCATTCAATTCATTAAGGTGTCCAAGGTTGACTTCTAAAACAATGTCATTTGTGTTGTCTGCATCAGAAAGCATATGTTACCCTTGTCATAAACTCATACTAAAACTTAATTTATAACTTATCCTTTCTTGTTTCTAAGGAAACGTTCCTTTTTTTTATTCTTGGTGCTAATAATTGTTTTTCCAATTAACTAGGAAGTGGCTGCTATGCGGGTGGTTGAGAGGACATGTAAAGTAGTACTTTATCGACCAAAAGCGAGGGACAACATTTTCGTTTTGCTCTTGGATATTGTTAGTTTTTTCAATGGCCACTACTAAAACTAGTGAGGGTTCGAAGTCTAGCTAGTGTTTACTTTTGATTATCCTTAGAAACCAAAAGGAAAGTTGCTCTGAGTGGCCACTTACCATCCCCAGCCCAATGGCAATGGTAGAAAAAAGGATCACTGAATCACCTTAATTTATGACAGTGTTTGGTATCTGCCGCCAAAAGAAATGGATTATGATGAATTTTTCAACTTGCCACTTAAAGAAATCATACAAAACTCTTGCACAGATAATGTACTTTTCGAGAGAGACTATTCCTCGCACCCTATGTTCTATTACGTACCTTCATCTTTTCCCGGAGAAGCGTATTAACCACAAACATATTAATCTTTTAGTGAGAAAAGATAGTGGGAAAAGAGGGTATAAAACAATATAATATGGTGTCAAATTGACATTCCTTTCCTGGTATCATGCGAACCAACAACCTTTCTATTCTCCCTTTTAGCGAGAAGTCACGAATTGCTTTGTCATGTCAAAATATATTCTAGTGTTTTTCTCACTATATAGCCATTACACCTGATACCATACCTTAACATCAAAGGACCCATTTCTAGGTTTGAAGGTCACCAGGAGGAGTCATAGGGCACGTAATCTCTCTAAGGAGCGTGGCCTAACATGGAAAGAAGCAGGAGAAGTACCTGTTTCGGCAAAATTCTACAAGCTACAAGGGTCCCCTTTTCGTTAAATGCCTTTTAGTACGACCCCTAGGTGACATCAGATTATATCCCTAGCAGATTATGCATGCGACGCAAGCTTTACTTGTTGTGACGAGGTTATACACGCTTAGTTGGACTCGTAATTTGGGCCAAAGGGTTGACGGGGTGTTTGCGTCGCCGAAAAATCAAAACCCCAATCAATTTAACATGATCTCTATTTGGTAAAAAAAAAAAAATGGTTGCTTTATGATAAGTACAACATAGGATAGAGTATGAGTACAAAATTCGGAATGCGACGATGATATTAAAGTTACTTTATGCAATTGATCCCGGTCATAGAGATTATAAGTTTTTGTACTTTATATCTCCTTACTATTTTTTGGGTGTATTGGACTTCAGAGAGTTCCCATTAACAAAATAGAAAAAAGAACAGATATACTCTTATCTTATGTTAACAGAAAGTCAATTGACCATGACCAACAAAATGATAAAGAAGACACAACCAACCTATTATATATATATTTTTTACTTTAAAATATGCTTCAAATCCAGACAAACACTCCTTCCACGTGGGAAGGAGGACGTGTCTCGGCCTCCTGAGATTTTGGCACTTGAATATGCAAGCTTTGACAAACACCCTACCCTACCCAATGACGGCTCATGTCGGACTCATACACTTCACAATTACCTTCAACCCTTTTGTCCTATGTTTTTGCACACCCTGGATTATTGGATTTTCCTGGAGTTTCTGTCTCCCTCTTTTGAATTTTAGCCACTTGAAACGTGGACTTCACGTGGAGTTCATGTGTCAAACATGGGCTCAGAAGGAGTCCAAAAGCTTTCAATTTGGTTTTTTTGGTGGTAGTGGGTTCGGATTTTGTGTTATCTTTGACTCTTTATAACTTTGGCCAGCTTCGTAGCTTTGTCTGAGTGTGTTCTATGGGTTCCCTTGTCAAACCCTTTTGAGTTTAGAGTAAAATGACAAATTAGAGCCAGAGTAAATGTTTGGGGGCATCAATGGTGCTTCAAATTTAAGATGGGTGACAAAGTTCTTGATTTATGTTGTGCAGAGGAACTTTCATGTGGCAAACCTTTGCCGAGAGGCATATCAAAAAAAGACTTTCAGTGTAACAGTAATAAATGTGATATGGTGTAACCGGCGGAACAAAGAAAGAATATTAAACCCTTGACACCCATCTTATAAATCCTCTATCTTGTAAGACTCCACGTGTTCATTACACCATAATGAACATTTCAAATCTACTAATGTTACAATGCAACGAGGAAGATATTCAATTCTTTATGGGTATCGTTGGTAAGAAATCTGTTTTAAACTCTAATGATAAGCACGTCAATTGTTATATATGAAAATTGTAATAGAGGCGCCCCGCCTCGCCCTAACCCAAGTACCCTGTATGCCAAATCTTTGACTTGACGCGGCCTGTATGCTCTACCCATTTCATTTAGATCCAGCCCGCTCCATTTAGTTTTTAATTCCTTCGTTTTAAACTAGCCACATGTTTCTTAGGGATAATCTCTCTAAACCCCTTGAGGTTAAAAGATAATCTCGGTTAACTCAATCGACTTTAAAAATGCTACATTTAAGTTCAGAATGAAAAAGATTATAACAGTTCCGTTGTAACACTATCAGTATTTTGATACCTTTTTTCTTTTACTGTACTTTAAAATTGTTAAAATAGCCCTTTGTACATTATTCTATATACAAAATTCCAAACTCAAAGCCAACTTCTTCCCCTCCCATGTGACTTTTACCAAAACAAAACCAGATTTTCGAAACCCCTGCCAAGTCACCTTCCTCCCCCAGCATGTAAAATTTAATCAACTTGTGTGTGCATGTGTGGATGCGTGTGTTTGCAGATCTGTGCATGTGTACATGCGAGAATGAGTTCGCGCATGCGCTTGTGCGTGTGTGCGCTAGTGTGTGCTGTGTTCTGCTTGTGGTGGTGGTGGTGGTGTATGTGCATATTTATGCATGTGTGGGTATGTGTGGGCGCGAGGTGTGTGTGTGCAGATCTTTGAGTGTGTGCGCGAGTGTCTATGTGTGGTGGTGACAGTGGTTGTGGTGGTTGGTAGGGTTAGGGTGGTTTTTCTGGTTGTGTTGGGGTGGTGTCATGGCTACGGTTAATGGTGTTGAGGTGGTGTCATGGTTGTGGTTGATGGTGTTGAGGTTCAAGAGGAAGGCCCAGAGTTAAATGGGCCAATGTTATTATGGTTGTTAGTGGTGGAGGATATGGTGGTGGTGTTGGGTTTAAAAGGGTAACATCACAAAAAATAAAAAAAAGAAAAGAAAAGGTGGGTGGTTTTTCAATTAAAACGAATGAAAGAAAGAAAAAAAAGGAAGATAGAGGGTGGCATGTAAAGGCAAAATTCAAGACAAGCAAAGGGTTAAATAAGTATTTTACAAAATCTTTACCTCCACTTGCATAATACCATCTGGTCAAATGACATATTTGATATTTTTTATGGCCACTTGAAAACCTGAAATTGGCCCTAACCTCAAAGGGTTGTAAGTTGTGAGGTGCTTTCGACTTTGCTATCATCTTTAAGGCTATAGTACCAAGAGCTTGCTAGAATCTTGGTACATTGATTAGCTTGTACATGTTCTGATGACCTCCTAATATTAACTACCAAAGTTACAGGTGAGAGGCATAATGCAAACTCAGACGAGAGAATAACCTCAACAAAGTTTGAAGCAATTACACATAGTCGGCTAGTTTTTAGGATATTCCCTGACAAGAGCGCCTATCAACTTTAGGGTGTACAAGCTGATAGCACCGGCATGTACGCAATAAAACTGACGAAACTCATAACAAAGGAAAAATCACCAAAACAGGTCCATGGTGAACTGGCTGTTGCATTCTAATGAGTATACTAGACAGTTACACATGAGCCACTTTTTAGGACCCGGTAATCCGACCAATACACCTCTTGAAAATTTAAATTTCTCGTTATAATACCAACCCGATACAGATATACACTTGTTGGTATTAGTGCCGGCTGGTAAGTAGGTATTCCTACCGATATACGTATAGATTGTAATCCAAAAAACTTTGAACCGACCGGTACACTTTCATGTGCACTGTCCGATAATGATAGGTACTTGCCCTGCACTGCTTTATGTGTTGGTATGCTTTATGTTATGGTGTGTTTACGTGTTTCTTCTGATTATGTTTCCAATCTAGGCATTAGTTTCTTACTTCGAGTCACCCTTTCTTACCCTTTATTTCTTAGGATTTCATAACTCAAAAAAATTGAAAAAAAAAGGAGATAAAAATATTGAAAGTTGTTTTTAACTCTTAGTGGTATTCCTTAGGGTTCAAATCATCTAAACATTTTTGTTTTTGGAGTTGTTGGTTTCTTCGGTAAGTCTATGTATCTATCCTTAGCAAATCGAGCGTAAACCAAAACTCTAAAGAAAAATAGATCATTGCCCAATTTCATACTGATTGAATTCTCAGTAGACCAATAACTTCAAGAATTTATAAAAAAAAGAGGACTTTGAAGTTGTAGTCTAGTGATCTATTTCATTGACTTTAAGGGTGGTGATCATTGACTTTCAAAACTTAAAATCAATTTCACTTTCTTGGAATCTGAATATCATAATAGAAGAATTTGTTTTGGAATTTAAAAATTCAAGTGAAAATCCAAAAGAGAAGGCCATGATTTCTTTTCTAAAACGACCCCATATCTTTTCACTCTTTAGAAGCAAACCAGTCCATATCATATCCTCTAAGCTAATAAGATATCACATTGATTTCAAGACTTTCTCTTGTTTAAAACTCAATCATTCTCTCTTAGCAAGTACTTCTCATCTTCGGGAAAAAAAAAAAGAATAAAACCTTAAAAGAAGAATGTACACTGTTCATGGCTTTTTTTCCCCCAACATTCCTAGTGATTGGAGGCCATCGTTTGGTCACCAGATATTATCCTGATTATTCTATAACTAATTTTTAAAGTTATTTTAATTTATTAAATATTGAATGGGCTTTGTTAATTAATGTTTATTATTATGGGTGTATGCCTAATAATATATCAAACTTAATGAATTTAATCCGGTCCATTATCTAGTCCAGTCTAGTTGTCTAGCCCAGTCCAATCTAGTAATTGGGTTCACTAGTCCATTCAGGTAGGTCCAATCCATGTGTTCAGAGTGATTTATTTAGAATATTTTGGATTATTTTGTAATTTATCCTTGATGTAAGTGATTTATCCTTGATTTACATGAAAAATAGATTTAATTTCCGAATCTGGTACATCCTATCTAATTAAATCAGAGATAATTACTAAATTAGTGACACATAACATCCCAAAATTTGCAAAAAAAAATTAAAAAAATTATAGATTATAGGATGAACCGTTTTTGACAAACCAGTCAGTTAACCATTTTGTGACTTTGCTCAAATATTCTGCTTAATTTCCTGATCACAGATTGAGATGGTCATCTTTATCATTTATGAGGACCCAAGCCTCTATAAATAGGGTCCGTAGGCTACATTTTTAGAGATCGGGTTTTTCTCCTTTAAGCTTTTATACAATTTCTCTTGTAAAAGTAGTAGATCATCTCTTAAGATAAATTAGCATTCCATATTCATTTCTATATACTATCAAGTCACTTGTATCATGGATCCTTCAAAAAAAGTTTATGAGTCTTCTAGGCAAGCGCACTCGCGAGGTATATTTACTGCTTTCTAATCTAATTGATAATATAGTAGTATATAGTAATTCCCTTCCCCACGGTCACATTTTTACTATAAAAAATTGTCAAATAGAGTCTTTTCATTTCATTTCGTAGTTCGAGTCCAAGACCGACGTGTAGGTCACCTCTCGTTGGGTCCGACTCGAACTACTAAAGACGATTTTGATTTTGATTTATCGGACCATATACGTACTAGGCCATTCGACCCTTACTGTCGAACTCAACTCAATAATACAGAGTGAGAATTAGGGTTTACTTTATTGCATGTTTGTATACAAGAGGTCAAAATACCAATAGAAATGAAGTAGAGACTGAAAGGGTATGACGAGTGCCTAATACCTTCCCAACGTATAACTTAGTCCCGAAACCCATTTTTATGTTTTCATTAGACTAGTTAGTCTTTGGACATTTTAGAGTCATTTTTAAGTTTTTTTTTATTTTCTTTATGTTTAATAAAATAGATGGCAACTCCTAAAATTTATAGATCATTTTCGAAGTCTAGAGATTTTTTCGAGGTGGTTCGTTATAGTGGCGACTCCGCTCCTTTTGTACACCAACTTACTAACTCCTTACTATCACTTGTTAAAAAGTTTGTAGACATTACTATCCCCAATGCTTGTAAACTTTTTAAAACTAGGAAAACAATTACAACCTTTTAGTTATATATTGAACTTTAAAAAACGTAACCTTTTTTTTAGTGCATTTTATATTATCCCTTTTACTTATACCACACGCCATCCTATTTGTTTTGGCCATTTTTCTTTTTTACCTAAGTTATTAACTGTTTATTGTAGCTTATTGGTAAAAAAACTCGTAGATTTTATTGGATCAAATTTTATAAATCTTTCAAAACTAGAAAACCAATTCTAAATATTTTGAAACTCTACCTACAACCACCCTATTTTTGTAGTCTTTTATATTTTAATATATTCATTGGGCTTTATCGATAATTAATATTTATTATTATGGGTGTAGGCCTAATAGTATTTTAAAATCAATTTTTTTAAATAAGTCCAACGGTTAATCCAGTCTAATTGTCCAGTCCAGTCCTGTATAGTAATTGGATCCAGTTAGTTAAAGCAGTTTTGTTACTTAAGTTTAACCAAAGTGAAGGTCAAGAAATTGTGATTGATTAAAAGACTTGGAAACATTTTGTGATTTATCCTTGATGCATGTGATTAATCATTTATTTATATGAAATATGGAGATAAATCAGAAATAATTACCAAATTAGGGATACATGAAGTCTTGAAATTCTGAATTTTTTTTTTTTTTTTTGGAGTGAACATGCCTATTTTCGAGGAACCGCTGATTCGTTGACACACACACACAGATATATATATATATATATATATATATATATATATATATATATATATATATATATTTCAAGTTTGCGATTTTCATCAAATATTCTACTTTATCACCGTATCACAGACTGAGATAGTCATCCTTATCAATTGCCTTTATAAAAAGGGTCTTTGAGTTACATTTCAAGGATTAGCTTATTCTCCTTAAGGCTTTTATACCATTTCTCCTTGGAGTAGTATATCATCCCTTAATATCTCACGTTTATATATTCTCAAGCCACCTGCTTCGTAGATCCTTCACAAAGTATTCACGAGTCTTTTAGGCAAACAGACTAGCTAGGTACCTTTTATTGCTTCCTAGGCTTGTCTAGTATAAGTGTCTAGAATATTTCCCTTTCCCACGATCAAATTTTCATTTCTTAGTTCAAGCCTAAGACCGAAATGTAGGTCTCCTCCCGTAGGATCTGGTTGAACTACGGTGATTTTGATTCTAATTTGTCCGACCGGATACATAGGTCATTTAATTTGACCCTTGATGTCCAATTCAAACCAATAATATAGGAAGAAGATCAGAGTTTACTTTATTGCATTTGTCCGTGCTAAATACTAGTTAGTCTTCTGGATATTTTAGAGTTATTTTTAAATTTTTCTTATTTTCCTGTGTTTAATTAGATAAGACGAAGACTACTATTTTTGAGGCGGTTAGCAACATTACCTAATTAATATATGTACACATTAGACCTTAATTTTAAATGTTAATACCTCAAAAACTATTTTAACATAACATAACAAAATATCACAAATGTAAAGTACAAAATTCATGTATCAAAGTTAAAGGTTAACATTTATCATCTTTTTGTAAGCAATATACAAACCGAATATGACTTAATTATTAAAATACTTCAAAATGCCAAAGTAACATATTACTTAACAAATTAGTTTCAATATAATAACTTCAAACTCTAAAATATAAATCGTACTCCTATGAATCCCAAAAAGAAAAAAAAGGTCAGATATAACGCATTTTTAATGTGATTGCTTTAGAAAATCTTCAAAAACATATAAAAATTGGCTCCTCCAAATATGGTTGAACATTACCCGGAAGAGAAACAATTAAACACAAGGGTTTTTACTTTAATGCGATGCTATATATTTTTTAGGGTTAATTTTATCATTTAAAATTATGGTTATCTAAGAACTTTCAGCCGCTACCAATTTCATAGCAAGACGCCTACAACCTCTCATATAGCTACATTTAATGGCTATATATTGTATACATGTAGTGACTCTAATCATGTACTTTGAAAATTGGTCTATTATGGTATCAACAACAATTGGACTAAGCATATGTGTTGATTGTTAACTATTATTGTAAAGGGCGTTGTAGGGATCTTCCTGGGTGGTAGGCGAAAGTAATCCATTATCCAAAATAAAATAAAATAATTACATGTGCTTACATTTCAGTCCATTGTCTATATCTAGAGCATACATTTTAATTGTTATTAACACAATAAATTACTGACTATATATTTTGTGCCTTCTTTTTCTCTTTTTACCTTTTTTCAGATATTTTATTTCCAGTAAAATGACTACGATTGAGTTTTAATTTAGTGTATTATAATCAGTTATATCATAAATATATGCAAAATGAGAATGGTGACAACTTTCAGTTTCTACATGTTTTCATGTCCTTGCTATAATACAAGAAGAAAAATATATTTCACAAGCATATGATGTGAATGTAATCATCATTTACCATCTTAGTTCATTGAACTTCACGACTTCTAGTGAAAAATGGGTTAAGAAATAAAATATAAAGCCTAGGGTTCGTTTGACAAAACTTTTTTTTTGATTTTCAGTTTTTAAAGAGCAGCTTAATTTTTTTTTTTTCAAAAACAAGTGGGTGTTTGATAACCCTTTTTTTTTTTAGGTTTTTTTTTGGATGTTTGGTAACCCTTTTTATTTTGACTTTTTTTTTTTTGGTGGTTTGTGGTGGCGGTGGTGGGGCGTAGTGGTGGTCGACGGTGGTGGTGGTGGTGGCCGGCGGCCGGAGGTGGTCGCCGACGGCCGGAGGTGGCTGTCGGCAGTCTCCGACGGTGGTCGCCGGCGGCTAGAGGTGGCTGGCGGCAGTCTCTAGCGGTGGTCATCGACGGCCGGAGGTGGCTGCCGGCGGCCGGCAGTCTCCGGCGGTGGTCGCCTGAGGTGGATGCCGGCGGTGGGAGGGTGGTGGTGGTGGTCCCAAAAAAAAAACCAAAAGTGAAAAAAAAAACCAATTTTTGGAGTTTTTTTTTTACTCTTCAGTTTAAAAACTGGTTTTTTAAATTGGAGAAGGAAAAAAAATTTGGTTACCAAACGCACTTTTTTTTTCCAATTTTCAAAACTGAAAAAAAAAGAGGAAAAAAAAACTGCATCAAACGTACTCTAAGTGTGGACACCCCATTTTTCAGTTATTATTAATTAAATAATTAGTGGGCTTTATTATATATTAGAGTGCATTATTGGGTTTAGGCTTAGTAATGTGACTTAGTTAATTAATTTAGTCAAGACCAGTCATGTCCAGTCCAGTTGTATGTCCAGTCTAGTTACAACTCTAGTCCAGCCTTGTCCTGTGTAGGTGCATGTTTAGTACACATGTTCAGCCCAATTGTGTCGGTCCAATTCACGTACTTTTAGATTTTATAATTTCATTGACTTAGTTTGTCTGGATAATTTGGAAATAATCTGTGAATTATCCTCAGTGCAAAGAGTAAATCCTTAATTTATATGGTTAGACATGAATTATCCCGAATCTGGTACATCCTATATGTGAAATCAGAGATAATTATCAAAATCAGGGGCATATAATGCCTCGAAATTCAAAAAAAATCAAAATTTTAGTTATGTGATAAATCAACCGATTTTCGACTACTAGCCGGTTAATTGACTTTTGTCCTTTTACGATTTTATCCAATATTCTGACTTATCTCCAGCCTTCCAGATTGACATAGCCAATCTTATCAGATTCTGCGACCCTAAGCATTAATATAAAAAAGGGGTCATGACCTTCATTTATATAATTCCAAAACCATATTATCTTTAGAGCTTGCGTACCATTTCTTTGTGAAGTGAGAACGTTCCCGAGTCCTCGCAACAAGCTACTTCAGGGGGTAATTTTTCATAGTTTTCTAGTATAGAGATCACTTTAGATTGTCTCCCAATCCCGTAGTCACATTTCTATTCAAAAACACAAAACCAGAGTCTTTTACATTTTTTTTATGTCAAGGCTTGAAATATGGGTTACTTCCCGTAAGACTAGAGACGACTACGACGTTTTTTATTCCGGCTAGTCCAACTGGATATTTAGGTAATTCAACCCACATTGTCGAGTTCAAGGCAAAAACATAAAAATCAGCTTAAGGTGAGTTTTATCTTATTTTGCATGTTACGTGCTTTTTAAGGCCAATGATCAATGACAATGAAGCAGAGATCGGAAGGGCATGTGGGGTGCCTAACACATTCAACTTAATTTCCGAACTCATCTCCCGTTTTTTGATAGATTAGTCATCCTTTTGGACACTTTAGAGTCATTTTTGGTTTTTACCTAATTTTTTCTATTTTTCTTAATGAAATAAAATGGAGAGCCCTTCATGCTTTTTGGTTAGGAGATTTTTCCGAGGCAGTTCTCTACAATGGCGATTCCGCTTGGGACTGGAAGATAAGAATACTAGAATTGAAAAATATTCATTTATTTGTTGGCGTTGTTATATTTTTGTGTGTTGTAAAATGTGATATAATTGTGGTATTTGCGCTCTTATTTTCATACCTCACACATGCGCAAGTCTCACCCCATTTGAGAGCAACAATCGAAGCCATTGGTCCTCATGATCACAAGGCAATCTTTCAATTGTGCTCTCAACTCCATGGCCTCGTACTAAAAGGACCTCCTGCTCTTCTTGGTATATCAAACGACTTGTATACGTACTGGTGATCGTCCATTATTTACTTCCTATTTACGAGTGGGGTACAGTCGAACCGATGGGGTGACCTTTACACCGACATTGAGAAAGAAACCATACACCCACACCATTTAGTGTTCTGCCTTTTGTTGAGAGAATACCAATATTGGCCAATAGCATGTTGGCGGAGAAACTAACCAAGATTCTATAAACGAAATTTGGTAATTTTGCAAAATGAGGAGACTCTGACTAACCGTCCGGTTAACAGCGCTCGCAACCAAATGGCTGGTCATAGGTGCATTACTTGAAAAAAATTGAAGCTGGCTAGTTTATACCCTAGTTAACCATACTAACTAACTAGCCGATTTATCCATCAGGATGACCGGACAGTTAGTCAGAACCTTACCCTCTAGAAATTTTTTAAAAAACAAACCCTAACAACACCGACCAACCGACCGATTTATCCATCATGATAAATCGGATGACTAGTAAGAACCTTACCTTCCAAAAAAATTCCCAGAAAAGTTTCAAAAAACAAACCTTAACCACGCTGATCAATTGGGCGTCAATCTAACCAAACGGTTAGTCAGAACCTTACCCTATAATAAAAATTTCAGAAAACAAACCCATGCCCATGGATAAACCGACCAACCGGCTGGTTTATCCATCAGGATAACAGGATAGCTAGTCAAAACCTTACCCTCCAGTAAAATTTGCAGAAAAATCCCCAAAAGAAAACCCTAACCTCACTGACCAATCGACCAGTTTTCCTTCTCGATAACTGGACAGTTAGTCAGTCCTACCCTTCAGTTTCCAAAATCCAAAAAACCCAAAAAAAACCAAAAAAGTTCCCCTCACCCTCATTAGGATATGAATCAGCCAGCTCAATCTCTGTGGTTTGTGTAATTAATTTTTTCATAAATTTTTCTATATAATTAAGGCTAAACATGGTTGGTTTCGGGACTCATTTGGAAAGCTCTCACGAACTCCCATAGCTCAGGAATTCCCATATATCTTAGATTTGGTCTGTATTATCAGTGAACCACAGAAGAATTTTCAGAATGGTTTCACAGACCAAACAGAACAATAATCTCAAACCGCCGAGGATTAGACAACCTCAAGAGAGAGGTAGGAAAGAACCAGAGGATGGAGAGAAGAAAGATGAAGATGAAAGGTCCAAAATTCAATTGGCTATATGAATCCGATGACGAGGAAGTGAAACCCCCTATAGTTTTGGAATGGAAGGAAAAATTAACGGTATTTGAATCCAAAATTGCTAGGATAAGGAGAGCTATAAACCTCTAGACCTTAGTGCCTTGACCATGAACCCCGAGGATAGTTTATCCCCTAAGTTTAAGATGCCAGGGATGGATAACTTTGACGGGACCACCAATCCCGAAATCCATGTTAAGATGTACATATGTGTGCTAGCTTCGTATGGAGTGAGTCAGAACCAGTTGATACAGTTGTTCCACCGTACTATCACGGGAGTCGCCTCTTGTTGGTTCCTCACTTTGGATGAAGGCTGAGTCCAGACTTAGGAAGATGTTGTGAGCGAGTTTGTGAAGTAGTATCAATACAATGCTAACCTAGATATCACCCGAAGGGATTTGGAAACTAAAAAACAAGAACCTAGAGAGCCAGTGTCAGTCTTCATTCATTATGAGGTGGAGGAACAAGGCAGCTCAGATGGTGAACCGTCTGACGGAGGAAGAATAAGTGAATAGCGTAAGGAATAAAACCCAAGCCAACATTTCCATAATAGGGGCTGCTGCCTCATACTCTCACCACCAAGCCCTCATCAAACTACCTAGTAAGGCCCAGATAATTATCCATACCCAGCCCGAACACCTGTCCCAAGTGCTAGGGGCTATACATTACGAAAATATCCTTACATTTTCAGAATCAGACTTGCCAAAATCAGGACCGAGCCATAACGATCCGCTCCATATCACCATGCCGGTGCTTGACAAGAGGGTTCCCTTAATCTTCGTAGAAAATGGTTATGCCTTAAATGTTTGTCCCCTACGCTCTGTCCAAGCCCTCGGTAATTACCCTCGGAGTTTACCTCGTTCAACCATGCTGTCTGAGCCTATGACAATACTAAAGAGAAGTGATTGGTATAGTTAAGCTCTTGATGACTGTGGGGACCACTATTTTTTTATGTTGAATTTCAAGTGTTAGGTATACCTGACGTATTTAACCTCCTGTTAGCAAGACCAGGGATTCACTCTATGTGTGCAAACCCCTCTACATTACACCAGAAGGTCAAGTTTGTTTTGGATAAGGCCGTCTTCACCTTAATAGTAATGGGAGATTTGTAGTTACCTCAGATCGGACAGGTAAAGAAAGAGAAGGATATTGTTTAGGTGTCGCACGACTCTTTGGATATTTTGCTTAGTGGATTCATAATGGATAACCCAGTTCAATTTTTTGAATTCGAGGAGGTTTGTCAGAGTGAAAAATTTCTCACATTCGCCCCTTACAGTAGTGCAACCATGCTCCCTATGAGAAGGAAATTTTACTACTTCCCTGGAAAAGGCTTGGGCCAGAATCGTCAAGAAATTCCCAACTTCCCACATGTCGAGAACAAAATGGACCAGTTCGCTTAGGATACAAGTTGATTAAAAAGGAGAAAAAAGAAGCCATTCGAAAACTTTCCAAGGCCAAAAAAGACAAGGAAAACCACCAGTGGATGAACATGACCAAAGTCCCTACCATGAACATATTCCTTGTTAAAGAAGGAGAGATCGGACGTTTCTATGGATTTCCAAAGCCACTTTACAGTGTTGAAACAGGGACGCAGATCAAAACATGTGAAATATTCTACGACTGTGGGTGGGTTGAAAACGAGGAAGTGTCAGTCCCAATCGAGCCGCGTATCGAAGAAGTTTTTGATTGGACCGTTTTGATGGAACCAGAAGCGACGACAACATGCTTCACTGATATGTTTATCTCGGTGCTTATCTGTGAAGTGGATGACTAGATGATAAACCCAGCAAATCTAACCACTCTAGCACAAGGCGATGCACTGAATTGGATGATCAAGTAAGGACTATTGATCGTGGGAAGAATTACAGAAGAGAGTTTTGCTGCCAAAGATGCTCCGGATTTGGAAGACTTGGTTGCTTATGTTACCTTGGCCAATATGAATTTGCTTGCCTACTATGTTTTTTCAGACTATTTGATTGATAATATGATGGTTGATTGGTTATCCCTTGGTTACTGATATAGGTTATGATGAATTAATCAATACGGTTAATGATGAGCCACAACTATTGGACCTGGAAGAGAAAAAATATGTAAGAGAAATGATGAAAGAAACTGAAAATCGGGAATCTCATTGTGTCAAGCCAGTGGTCGAATTAATAGTCAAAGTCAACATTGGCACCCCCAAAAATGTAAAAGAAATCAAAATACAAGTTAGTCTAGATGAGAAAGAGAGAGAAGAAATCACTGCACTCCTTAGGAAATTTATCGATGTATTTGTTTGGCCATATAGTAACATGCCCGATGTAAACCCGTCGATCGTGGATGTCCGCTTGTCTAGGACTCAACCTTGGTTTCCTTGCCAGAAGCCAAACCCATCAAACAGAAGCTCCGTAAGTTGAGGCTGAAGTGGTTCTTAAGGTCAAGGAAGAGGTGATGAAGTTACTCCACATTGAATTTATCAGAGTAATCGCATATCGTACCTGGCTAGCCAACATCATATTAGCCGCTAAGCCTCCCTGTTAAGTCAGAATGTGTGTCGATTACAAAAACCAAACTGAGCTTCTATCAAAGATGACTTTCTTTTGCCCATCATAGACATGATCATAGATAATGGAAGAGATTTGTAATCTGCCAGAATTGTCGGCCGAGCATGAGTTGATATCTTTTGTAGATTGTTTTATGAGGTACAACTAGATAAATATGGCTCTTGAGGATCAAGAAAAGATAGCCTTCACCACTCCTTGGGGTACCTTTTGTTACACAGTGATGCCTTTCGTTTGAAGAATGTCAGGTTTACATACCAGTGAGACACTGCCACCCTGTTTCATGATATGATTCATAAGGAAGTAGAAGTGTATATGAATGATATGATCATCAAGTCAAGAAAGTGGGAAGATCAAGATCATTGCACGGGGTTAAGAAAATATTTTTGAGAGGTTGAGACAGTACAACGTGAGGCTAAACTTACAGAAGTGTGTGTTCAGAGTTTCCACCAGAAAGTTGCTAGGTTTTATGGCAAGCGAATGAGGAATAAAAGTAGACATTGCCAATATCAAAGTCATAGTTGAGATACCCCCACCGAAGACTGAGAATAAGATTTGAGGGTTCTTGGGAAGGATCCATATATTAGCTGATTCATATCTCAACTGACTATGATTTATGAGCCTGTGTTCTAACTATTTAAGAAGGATTCTTGTGCTAAGAAGCCTTTGGAAAGCCTTCAACAAGATCAAACAATACTTTAGCAACTCCCAAATCTTAGGCCCTCTAGTACCTGGTAGCTCTTTGTTGTTGTACTTAATCGTAATCGATATCGTAGTCGGAGCAATGTTAGCCCAGTATTTGAGTAAATCATTGGTGGAGACAGCCATTTATTATGTTAGTAAGAAGCTGACCCAAGAAGAGGTGAATTACTCAGCTTTAGAAAAGATGTGTGTATTCTGGTTACGGTAATACAAAGATTGAGATATTATGTTTTGGCTTATCCCATTATACTGTTAACCAGAATAGATCCCACGAAGTACCTGTTCGAGAAGCCGGTATTGTCCAACTGCACAGCCAAGTGACTTTTGTTGCTGTCAAAATTTGGTATCGCCTACGTCACACTCGATCAAGGAGAAGGTCGTGGCTGACTTGTTAGCCGATTGCCTGACAGATGATATCAACAGATGGGAGGAAAATTCCCCAGATGAAGGTGTGTGTGGTGGAAACAGAAGTAAGGTGGCAGTTGTACTTTGATGGAGCATCAAACAACAAAGGAATAGGAGTAGGAATATTGTTAATTTCACCGGATAAAGCCTTTTCACCTATAGAAATCAAGCTGACTTTAACAAGCGAGTGAAAGGACGCGGTCTGAAAGAAGGGGATTTGGTTTTAAGGGAGAACATTGGACATATATGAAAACCGCGAGGTAAGTTCGAGCCTAACTGGTTAGGCCCACATATGGTCAAGCAAATCATGACTGGGGGTGCAACATTGTTAGTCAATTTAAATGGAATATAGGTGTCACAATTAGTCTATCTAGACTGACTTAAGAAATATTATGCTTGAGAGAAAATTGTAATTGAACTACGAAGGACTTGATCCTCGTTAAGAACACCACTCCAGCATATACAAATGATGTAACACATAGATGGAGGTACGTAGCCAGCCCGTAAAGTTACCTCAGGTGCGGTCAAATATTAAATAAAAGTCTTTTATTCCACTGACAAATATATATATAGATTACATTCCTGAAAAAATAAAAAATGCCCGCTAGGATGAAAACCCTGCAAGGAGCGGCCTAGGAAAAAGTTAGCATAAAGAAAAATAAAAACGAAATACTAAAGAAAAAATAAAAATGCTCGCTAGGACGAAAACCATGCAAGTTAGGGCAAAATAGAAAATTTTTAAGTCATATTAGCAACCTATGAGAAATCTATCTGCATCTGTTTCTTCTTTTTTGAACCCGGAGTATCCTCCTCATCCAGACATATGATCGACGTCAACGTTCCCATGCTCTTCTTTAAGTTAACCTCTGAAATATTGGGATAACATTTTCCATTTCTTCTACATGAAAATCTAGTTTTTGATCCACTTTCTCTTTACCTTTGTTGCCCCTACAATCAAACCGAGACTCGAGATAAGCATCCATGTCAGCTTTCTGATTCTGAGTAGCTTTGATAGACGAAGGCCTTTTCTGTGGTGTTTCCTTTGGCAGCGAAGAAGGATATTGCGGGGCCTCATGTGTAGAGACCGCATCGGATTCCCATCACCATCAAACTTCTCTTAAAACAATTAGGACCGATCCAAGACCGCCTGATCTTAGTAACTCGAACTTTGCCTTCAGCCTGGGGGCGATGGAAACTTTGTACTAAAAGAAGATCTACTAGACTCAGGTGCTTTTGGCCCCAAACTGATAGCAGCATGAGCTTCTTCCTTAGCTCTTTCCAAGACCTTATTTCACAACCACTTGGGAAATCCAAGTTTAGGTCTGCCCTCAGCTTATTCTTCAAAGCCAGCACTTTCTTTTTAACATGAAACCAAACTAATTGAAATACTCTTCTGACAACATGGGAGCGACCGGATCCATGTAATCGACGAAAGTGTCGCCTTCTACAAAACGATCAAAAAGAGAACCTCAACCCTTCATAGCAACCTTGATCACAAAGGGGCTAATGATGTCCTCCACGGTGAAAAAGGTATTGTAGATGTCTGGAACATCCTGTTTATATCCAACCTATCTCAGAATCTAACAGGGAAAGTCGAATTAGAATAGCATTATGCAAAGAGACTGACACAATAACATCCGGACGTATGCAGAGTAGAGCCACGAACTCCCTACCAGGGACAGTACTAACGAATATCTTTAAGCTCCCACACACATAAGAAGTGAGTCCATTTGTCTATGCTTGAATGACCTTCAAGGAGCAAAGGTCGAGAAAGGAAAGTACGGGGATGATACCCTCCCCTAGCAGGAGGAGCTATCAGACGCATGTGATTTGACAGCCATATATACAGTAGTAAGGGGATACCCTCAAAAGGAACACTTGGGTCCTTATGCATATCGATGATATCATGCAAAGTTTCAGCTACCACCGAGGGGATGGGAATTTTTTCTTTCATGGACATCTAAATTAATATGTAGGCCAGCCTCACGTCAACAACCTCAGGGCCTGAAAAAAGTGAGTTATTTGGCTACCAAACATAATGCCGAGGCAATTACCTGACCACAGGCATACTGCTTATCACGACTAGTCAATTTTGCAGAAAAATATTCTCTCACTGGATAGAGCAGAGTACCTTCAGCAACCGGTTTTACTATATATATGGAGTTGGGTTCTGACCAACTGGCCGGTTTTCCTCAAAAAAATTATTTTGGCCATTGACTAACAGGCCATTTAGATAGTTTTTGTGAAACATAACAGAGTTTACCGACTTTCAAGCCAACCCTATATCTGTCAACCACTCAACTCACGGCCAAAATTTTCAAACCAGTTCCATCTGGTCCTCATGCGTATGAGCACATATTCATATTACACATCAATATAGGAATTAACTAATAGCCATTAACTCAAGAGACTGAAAAAATCATTGTTCAATTACATTAAATGTCTGAAATAAGTCACTAAAGGACTCCAGGCCTACTCTAAGACCTAAGCTAGGCAATCCTCACAGCTTCATTTGCATTCTCCTGAGGTTGGGCTCCTTCTTGCCGCTGGACTCCGAAGCTTCTTTCGCCTCCTCATTTAGCTATTTTCCAGCCTTCTCATCGGCTTCCTTGGCCTTTGTTGCTTCATCATCACCCTATACGTCATATTCCTCTTCCTTGCCTTCGGGTTCAGAAGATGATTCCATATCACGGTCTCATCAGACTAAGGCTTCTTGTATGTATGCCTGGAGATTACAACGATCTGAGAAGACTACCATTTTTATTTTAATGTAGGGGCTAGAGCTTTTCTCTTGCTCCCAGTTACAACTTTTTTTCCCTTAGACGGAATCAACTTGGGTTTCATTACTTTCTTTTTAAAGTTCTGGCTCGTCACCCTAGCCTTCACTCGCTTTCCTTTCAGAACTCAAAGGAGTCACATTAGCAGGGGTTAAAGGCTTCGTGAAGCTCTGTCAGCCACTCGATCCACCTCCCGAAGGCGACATCGAGGGAGTGGGTGTCTCTGTAGCCTCCTCCGAAGGTCCGTACACCAATAACACATCATGATTAATGAACACCATGTTTTTCAGTCTATGGATCATCTAGTATGCATTTTTAAGCACTGAATAGGGGACCTACAATGAAAAGGACATAGGATTAAAATCAAGCAGAAATTGATAATGAAAAAATAATTAATTCAAGCCTAGAATTTACCATGTGAACTTTAGCTAGCTTTTTTTTAACTCAAACACCTTAGAATCCTTCTCTGGAAGAGGGATCAACTCCTGGTCCTCGGACTTTCCTTTTGGGAAGACTTGGCACTGTCTACGAGGGAATGAGATGCTCTCAACTAAATCTGTATCCTTTTTATCTTTCCCCTTCTTGTCTCGGGTTGCATTGTCCTTTTGCACCTTCTTTAGCCTCTCCGAAGTCAGAAGAGAAGCCAAGTCTCCCTCAAGAACGCCTCATAAATACGAGGGTCGTTTGGCCACCGTAAGGAGGATACTGGGATCCCCCTAACAAGACTCTATCTTAGGCTCTAATCTAGCTCCCCTATATGATACATCTCTTCGGGAGGGGCAGCCAATATGCCGACCTCGACGTCCTAATGGTGCTGGAGAAGCACCATGTCTCCCAAGTAGAACTCCTTTGTGAGGGTCCCACTATCAATACTTGGCATCGGGTGCGGACTAGCTCCTCAGGATACCGCTCCGTCATCCTCTACCGAGACAAGGAAGCCTGAAATAAAAGTAAAAAATGGTAAGAATTCAATAAGGATGCACATAGAAAATTAAAAACTTAGCAAATTACTAACAGGGCATTGGGTCAGCCCATTAAAGCTATCCTAGTACACCATCTCAGAGACCCTAAGCTTTTCATCCCTTAAATTCCACCGGTACATTTCCAGTGAAGTCTCGCCAGTGTGCCTTTCCCCCAGTTGAGGAGCACGAGAATCGAGGAAGTCAAATGCCCAAATCTGTGAACATACACCACACGTGAGGAAAAATATCTAGAGTATGCACAAGAATAATTACAAAATAATCTAAGATGTGAGGACATACCTCCCAAATGTCACAGTTGCCCATGAAGCTGAGGGACTGCCCCAGGACACTGCACTCATAGAAGAGAATATATATGCCCGAATGGGAGTACCTCAATTGAACTCCTCAATCTCCTCTGTGCTCTCCAATGGCCATTGGCACCATTGCTGAACGGAATCATCCGAGTTCCTGAAAAAGGTCTCCCCTAAAGCATAAAGAAAAAAATCCCTAGATAAACTGATCAATTACTGGACCTTCGTCTCCCTCCAAATCCATGTTCTCATAATGCACACGGAGGTGCCCAATAAGATGGAATCATCTTTTTTTGTAGGACGGTTTGTAGCCGAGAAACGGGACCGCGAGGTCTCGGTCTTTATCAAAATCATGGGCCCAGTGTACATGCCGCCCTCAAGCACGAACACCCATGATGTTCGTGAAATTGAACGGGGTGACCGTCGCCTCCTTAAAGGGCATGTGAAAAGTATCTGTGGAATCCCACAAACGCTCGGCTAGAACAAGATATGTCTTTTGTTACGGGCCGCGATGTGCAACCCGTTCAAGAAAGGGTCAAAACCCGTAGCGGGTATCCTAGCCTTGATGGATCTGGGGATTTTTATCCATCATTCTCTAATGAGATTAAGGGATCCCCTACAGTGCACGTTTGTAGGGAGGGGCTGTAAAATAAAAAATGAGGAAGAAACCTTGAGGAACCATCCAGTTCGTGCATGAATTGCTTGAGAAATTATACATGTCGGTCTTATTTTGCATGGGCATGGGTGTGGTAAGTGTGCGCGCGCGCACGCGCGTGCGCGTGTATCTAAAGCAAGGTGAAATAGTGTTGTGTGTAACAACAAAATATTCATGAGAATCTTACCTCATCAGCAAAAAAAAAAAATATATATGTTTGTTAAGGTGCACTTATTGCTCCGAACTTGGCAAGGAACGATCATCCGGTCGATTCTTTGGCCGGAATCGAGAGATCTTCCTGATTTGAGGACCTCCTTCATGCCATCTTCTTGTGTGGATGTATTCAGCCATTCTCCAACAAATTAAGAGAAATTATAGGGAGATTGAACCACAGATTTGGCATCCATGTATGCTTATGTGTGCCTTGTGTGCTTGTATCGCCATTACTTACCCACATAATTGTATGTTTGCCTGTTTACATTTCGCATGATATTTAATTCTACCTAGAGCGTTATCCAACATTTGTGTGCTTGCTTGGGCATGTTCGTCATCATGTCCACAGATTGTTAAACAATCCAAAATTTTGAATATGTTGCTTAGTTCAGTGCTTTTGTACGATGTAAGGCCAGTGTAAGATCCAGCACAAGGTGCTAGAAGCAACATTTTCTTTGTATCAATGATATTGATATAGTCGACACTCAAAGACCAACTACCTTTTATGGCATTGTTGGCTCCGGCTTTGAGTGATTATCCCGAAATCTCTGTATGTCCAAGCGTCTAAGCAACTAACTGCTTAGGGACGTGTTTTTCCCTCCAGTTCTTGGAGAGACATTGGTGTTCCTAAGCGACCAATTGCGAGGAGACGCGTTGTTGGCTCTGGCTCTTAGGAATATCTCTTTTCTTATATCTAAGCGACCAACTGTATAGTGACACGTTGCTCTTAGATATAAGCCCAGTATGCCTAAGTGACCAACCACTTAGTGATGCGTTGTTGGCTTTGGCTTCTAGACGTGCCATTCTTATTTGCCTAAGCGACCAACCAGGTAGTGACACTTTGTTGGCTCTAGCTCTTAGGCAGTGCATTTTTCAGATCTCATCTTCAGTATGTCTGGATGACCAACTACTTAGTGACGTGTTGTTGGCTCCGGCTTTTAAAAATGTTATTCTCATTTGCCTAAGCGACCGACCGCTTAGTGACGCGTTGTTGGCTCCAACTCTTAGGTAGTGAGTTTTTCGGTTCCAGATCCCATATCCCTCGACAACCAAGTTCTTAATGACGCATTGTTGGCTGCGGCTTCTAATGATACACCTATTGTTCGATGACCAATAATTGTTACTGTTAGCTCCGGCTTTGAACAATAGCTATATTTTGTTTTGAACAACGTTGGTCTGATTCCTCTTTGGAGGATACGTTGAAGCCCTTTAAAAGGTGTAACCTAATATCCATGTCATAGTCTTTGAGTCTGTTCAGAATCTTGTAGTATTTTTTCGTGTTTTCCTACAAAAATGTGCTATTTTTCGGTGATGTTAGCCGTCGTGTGAGCTTCCTTACCGAGGGGTTCTGTAGACACTCTACTTTTGTAGTTATTATTAATTACATATTTAGTGAGCTTTATTATTAATTAGAGTGCATTATTGAGTTTAGACTTAGTAACTTTTTACTTAGTTAATTTAGTCCAGACCAATCATGTCTAGTCCAGTTGTATATCCAGTCCAGTTGCAAGTCCAGTCCAATTTTATCAGTCCATTATTTAGATTATATAATTTTATTGAATTAGTTTGTCTAAATAATTTGCAAATAATCTATCAATTATCCTCGATGTAAGGAGTAAATTCTTAAAGGGATAAATACAACAATGCCTTTGAGGTTAGGATGAACTTACAGTCAAGGATACTAAGTTTCAAAAAAGTATCAGTCGTGTCCTTTTGTCGTTGGTCAGTTAAAAAATTGTAAATTTTGCTGATGTCATTCGACACGTACTTTTAAAATACCAACATTACCCTTATTACAGATTGAAACCCTATTTTTTTCAAAATTTGAAACCCTATATATATATGAAACTCCCCCTACCACATTGCCCTCACCCTCCCCCACCACACTGCCCCGACCCTCCCCCCACCATCGCTGCCCCCACCTTCCCCCCACCCTAGTCGCTGCCCTCACTCTCCCTCCATCCGTTGCCGCCCCCATCCTCTCTCTACCCCGTTGCCGCCCTAACTCTCCCCCCACCACCACCCTCAGATCCGATCTGACATCCCTCACATTCGTATTCCACCGACGGATACCATCTACGATACCGGGAGCCACTGCCGTCACGCCCCGCTGTGACATGCCGTCGTGACTCCCATTGCACCACCATTGCACATTAACACCACATGGCAGTAACATATGGAGTTACCAAGATTATCGATAGCCAATTCTCGAGCGTGGTCTTGAAATTTGACCGTTTGGTTCTCGTCGAATTCGTCGCCGATTGGTGGGGTCCCTACCATCTTATGGCTCTCGCTATCGATTTCATTGTTTAGGTTCTGATAATCATTCCCATCCGCAGTTCAATTAGCTTCATTGTTGCATAAAATTGAGAAGTGTCCTTAGTTGATAAAGTGCCAAACTTTTATCAGAGTCGTTAGTCTATATATTGTTTTCCCAATATCAGAACAAACATTTGAATTGATCAGATTCTACAAAGCGAACCCGTGGTGCCGTGATGGTGTTGAGGTGGTTGTTGTGGTTGGAGTTATAATGGGGAAAGAAAGAGACTTGGGAAGAGACAAATGAATGGCATTTGGAAAAATTAGATTCTTAAGTCATGGTCAATCTGGTCTTATTGTTTTAAAGGGTTATGTATTTCAGTATTCCATTCAGTTAACGGACATAAGTGTAATTTGTCAAAAATAATGGACACGCCTGTAATTTGACCCTATCCTCAGGGATTTTCACTGTAATTATTCCATTCTTAAATTATAGAATTATCATGAATCTGGTACATCCCATCTGTGAAATTATAGATAATTACCGAAATTAGGAGCAGATAATGCTTTCAAATTCAGGAGTCATTTTTAAATCATGGGATGAATTAGCCGGTAAATTGATTTTTTGTATATTTGTAATTTTATCAAATATTCTTACTATCTTCAGCCTTGCCGATTGGCATAGCCTATCCTATCAAATTCTGCGACCCTAAGCACTATAAAAAAGGGTCTTCACCTTTATTTCTAGAGCTTTAGAAGCTTATTCTCCTTAAAGCTTGCGTTCCATTTCTTTGTGAAGTGATATTCTAGCTCTCTCGAGAATCTTAGCCGTTCATATTCACTCTTTAACAATCCATTTAGTCTTTGTAACATGGATCATTCGGAGAGCGTTCCCTAGTCCTCACGACAAACTACTTCAAGGGGTAACTTTTCATACTTTTCTAATATAGAAATCACTTTAGATTGTCTCTCAATCCCGTAGTCATATTTCTATTGAAAAAAAAAATCCTTATATTTTTTTGTCTAAGTCTAGGCTCGAAATGTAGATTAGTTATCGTAGGATCAGAATTAAACTACGACAATTTTGATTCCGGTTAGTCCCACTGGATATGATGTCGTATTTTGCATGTTACATATTTTTTTAAGGCCAATGATCAACGGAAATGAAGTAGAGACTGAAAGGGCGTGGTGAGTGCCTAACACATTCCCGTTGCATTACTTAGTGTTCAAATTCATCTCTCAATTTTTTAGAGATTCGTCGTCCTTTTGGACGCCTTAGAGTCATTTTTTTTAAATATTTTTCTTAATAAAATAAGATGACGACTTCTAAAATTATTTTGGGCTAATTACACTTATATTCCTGAGGTTTGGGGGTAATTACACGCGAGGACACAAAGTTTCAAAATGTAACACTTATGTCCATTGACAAACGGAATACAAAAATACTTAACGGTTTTGACAAAAAGACTTGATTGCCCCTGACTTTAAAATAAATTACCCATTTAATTTACTGTTTATTCTTCCTCTCCCCACACCCAACACCCTACCCCCCACGCCCCCCCACGCCGTCTGCCTCTTCCTCTCCCCACACCCCCCGCCCCCGCCCCCGCCCCCACGCCGTCTGCCTCCCCCTTCCCCATCACCCTCCCACCCCGTCATGCCCACAACCCCCTTCCCCGGCGACAATCGAGTCAATGCCGTCACCAAACCCGAGGCAATCCATCTGCGCCACCCAGCGTCAGGAGGCCCGATCACCGTCAGCGCAGTAGCAGGCCCTCCGGCGAGGCACCGGCGCCGCAAGATCACGGTCTCACTCTCGATCTGCTTGTCACCATACCGGTCGCCACCATCACCGCCGCGACCTACCTCCGTACCTCGCGCCGTCCGAGATCGCAAGCATCTCTGAGCTACGTCACGACACCGGTCTCTTCCTTCGAGATGTGGGGCACCGTGACCACCAGCAAGGCAGCGCCATCACCACCACGATGGGCTAGCACCATCGCGCCCACCGGTGCGATCGTCGTCGTTGCAATGGCAAGATCTGTCTCCTACCCATCCAGTCTTCCTCCCTCCCTCACCAAGGGCTTGCCGGCATGGTGGGGCAAGTCTGCCGGATGGTGGGGCGAGGGGGACTGCCGGCAGCGTGGGTTTGCCAAGGCGCTTGTCGGGGGCGTCTCGGTAGCTTGGGTTTGCCAAAGGGCTTGCCGGCGTGGTGGGGTGGTTCTGCAGGATGGTGGGGCAAGGGGGGCTGCTGGCGGCGTGGGGCGGGGGAGGGGGGCTGCTGGCGGTGTGGGGCGGTGGAGGGGGGCTGCCGGCGGTGACTTCAGAGCTAGGGTTTGAATTGTGGAGAGAGAAAATTAGGATATCAAATTATTCACAATATACTGTACAGGGGTAGTATTGCCATTTTCAAAATACGTAATGACGAAAATTACACTTTTTGGACGGAATATTGACGGTTGGATAAAAGTGTTACTTTTTTTAACATTTTTGGTCACGTATGTTACATTTTGAAACTTTGTGTCCTCGCGTGTAATTACCCCCAAACCTCAGGGATATAGGTGTAATTAGCCCAATTATTTTCGGTTAGGAAATTTTTTCGATGCGATCCGCTAAACCGGTTCGTTGGTAGCCTTGTTTTTGTAAGATTAAGGGTTTTATTACCCGTGTATAATTTAAAAAACCCAATCAACACATTTAAAACTTTATCTAACCAATATATGACTTTTTAAAACTTAATCTTGATTACTGAACTCTCCAAATCATTATCTAATTATAGAGATAAACAATTATTTACATAAGATATTTTAGATCAAGGGAAAAAATGAAGTTACAATTGATTTCAATTCAAGTATTCTAATATATCGTTAGATATACTAACGTACAACAAATAAAATTATGAATATAATATTCTTACTTCTCAAACTTCTAACACTTCACCTTATCAAATGGTTAACTTATTAGAAGTCAACTTTCTTACTAGTATTCACAACTCTGGATATAAAATTACTTAATATACTTAATCAATAAATAAACTTATCAGAACTTAGACATGACAATTATCAATATAATGTACTACAAAGTTAGAACTCAATCAACAATTTACAAAGCAAAGAAGAAGTAAATAAATACAAGAACTTTTTTACCTCATGCAATTACATCCCCATCAACCACAATTTATATGACTGTAAGAATAATCACTGCTATTATAATCGTTTAACCTCAAACATTAGAAATTTTTTTGTAAATCAATATGATTTTTTTTTACTTATCTACCCTATTGCAAGCATATGTATTTTACAAATTCTCGCAAATCCAAGTTATTAACTAGTATAAGTTAAGAACGGTTCTTCAATACCAAGGAACATATTTTTTTCTTAAGAATGCACTAAAAAATTCTTTTGGAACACAAGGACTATTTCACACCGAATTAAGGCATAAAAACTTCAAAGTTATGAAACAAATGATTGAAAGAAACGGTTAAGAGGACATTGTCAATACGATTTATCTGAGATTATATGGTAAAGATGTTTATAAAAGGAATATATACGAAAAGGGCCAATTACTTCATTACAAAAGACAAAATGATTCTGAAGTATATTCTTTACTAAATCAAAAAATAATTTCCAAAGGTATGCTAAATAATAATTAACTGTACATGCACATATGTTTTTGAATTATGTGTCTTCGAAAATCTTAAAAAACACATCAAAACAGATGCTCGAAAAAGCGTCGAACATGACCATGAAGCAAAGCAATCAGAAAACACATATATTACCACTATTTCTTTATTTTCTCTTTTTTGAGGCTTTGTTGCATCTATATTAAAAGCATGGTTATCTCTGAAAGAAAGTAAAACAACTCCACTGGCTTCCATTTCTGCGCCATGTTCTATTTCCACGTCATATCTACGAGTAGACAATTTCAGTCTAGATAATAATTTACTAAAAAAGCAATTTGCTCTTTTTTTTTTTTTTGTACTTTATCTTATAATATTCAAGGTCAGTGCAAAAGATTGTGATTGATCTCTAAATTAATTGATTGTAACGAGTTCTATAACATATATTTATGAGATCAAATGTTGATCAATGATACCTGCATAAAGTAGGAAATTAAAAAGATGTCTCAAACTTATATGGGTAGAGTAAGTAAGTGAATAGAAAAATATAATTTTTTGTGTAATTTCCTGAAATTTAACTTCTTAATCTATCTTATCTGTAGAAAAAAAAATTAGTACTTAAAATATTTTAAAGTAATTGATTACTCACAACGTACTCACTTTTTGAAATGAAATCTCATAATGCTAAATGAAAGCTCAAGGTATGGCCTAAAAAAGCAATCAAGTTTATATCTTGGTACAAGACCCTTTCATTTAACGACAACAATAAATTGTGTAACACCAAACTCTGCTCTCACGTTTCTAAATTTTTCCTCCCTCTCTCGACATTATATAGTGTATAAACAATGTGCCGTGATTCAACAAGTATCTTGATGAACTTTTTTTTTTCTCAAAAAAAGAAACTTTTATTTATTTCAAGCTTTCAGTTAAATCCTTAAACCTGGATTATTGAACAAAAATAGGAACTTGGGAGTTTTCTCTCACCTCTTTTTTTTGTTCACTTGTCACGAGAAGGTGCTAATTTTCTATTTTGCACAAGAACCATGTTTTTAGTGCCAGACACGAATATACTACGTAGGACCAAAATCAAAATTTCGATAGTTAATCGCCATCGATTCTTCAGAGACTTATTAGAGATAAATCTGGATACAGAATATGTAAATGAAAGACATAACATTATTTTAAACAGGGATGAAAAAGTTGAGTAGAACGATTGCTCATGTGTATTATCTTGGAATTTTTTTCTCATCGAATGTCACTTCGGTGCGGGCGATCGTTCTCGCCCTTGATCAACAACCTTGCCAATAAGATCCCTTATAGTTGGGGGTTCAACTACATCCCTGCTAGGCTGCAATTTGCGAAGGCTAGACGGGCTCAAGGTGTAACGCCCCGCACAACCCAAAGCGTTAACACTCACTCAATCATTACACCAAGACAATAAAATCCTCAAACTCAACCAAATAAATTACTATTATTAGAGCAGCTAAACAAATAATCATACTCTTAGTAGACTGTCATCAATGAAACATGAAATTTAAATTTGAAAATTCTTAAATAACAATATTAACCCACACAGCTATTCTAATGACCAATACTAAAAACTTGAATTCAATTTCTTTCATTCGGTTCTAATCCATACTCAGGCAACCTAATGTTGGTTATCACCCGCGGAAAGGAAGTCAAACGACAGTGAGCTTTCGAGAGACCAGTAAGGTCGATCAACGATTAAAAACAGAGCTATTCGAACGACTTTTCATACACAGTCAAATGACATTTTAAGAAAAAATTTAAATAAAACCAAAGTATTTCGATATAGACTTAGAGAAGAGTATCGACTCTATCCCTCAAAATAAATAGACATTTTAAAATATTTTAGATATGATAAAACCAAACATGAGCAGTATAGGTTAACAAAGCCACCCCGACAGTGCTCAGATACACTCTACATATGCATATGTACACTAACTAGTCCATTTAGGTACTACTTTCAACCCAAACTGAGCAGACCGTCCTTATAACACCAACACCGCACACTATCCTTATGATGTCTCAGATTACTTACTCATGTCAATATTCAGAAGAAATAAACTTAATTCAAAATATTGTACAATGATCAAAACAATAATACATATGAGTATTAAAAGAATTTCAAACGATCGCTTTAATGTTCAAGTTAGGGTTTTGAGGGCAGTTCCAAAAATATTTTTTATATCTCTCATAAAATTGAAATTCAATGAAGTTCATAAAGATATAACTGTTATAATAAAACATTTAAATTCAGAGTGATGAAATATGGTTCGGATGAAATTCTTTACCTCAATCTAAGCTATGCACTCGCTGCTATGCAACCTCGTTTAGATACTTTGATTTAACCTATATTGGCAAAATATTTATCAGAATAAATATAGCCTCATAAGCTATGAACCCAAAGCTAATTTCTTAAATGTTACCCTTTCTGACACTCTCAACTCAAACCAAATCGAATCGGGAACTACGTACGGCTTACCTGACCGAGAACCCCACAAACTCCTTAATGCTTAATAATAATATAAAATTGATAGTAATTTCCAATAAAACATTTATAGCTTAATACATGATAAAAAGTCAAAATATGAATATTTTCAAATTAAAAATGATTTTCTTTAAATGCAATAAAAGCCCCTAATTAACCATAATTGTTTCTAGCTGAAACAAAAGTCACACAATTTTCGTAACAGCTTTAAAAATATATATAAAAATTATAAAAACTGAAATTAAAATTTAAAAGACATTAAAACTATTTTTAATATATTCATTTTGCTAAATTCGATGTGATACGATAATGATACCAAATCAACTCTAAAAATTATCAAACTTAAACTGGGACTTATTCATACTATTAAAACATTACTACAATTTTTTCAGAATTTATCAGGAGTTTTAAGGCTCCAAAAAAGTTTTTCCAATCTAAACTTACATAAAATATTAAAATACAAACAATTTTAGCCTAAGATAATTTTTTCCAATTATATTTTGTTTTTAGAAATTCTAATATAGCCTAAGATATCCTACTGCAAAATTTCACGTACTAACAATCACTATGCACTATCCAACGCACGCGCCGAACCTAACACAAACCCGTGGCCCCTGTACAAGCATGGGGTACCACTAACTGCATAAACCCACAAAAACCCACTTCTTCTTCTTCCCCTTGTTCTATGCACTTACGTACCTTAATGCACTCACTGAACCACTATTCCCCCCCCCCCCACACCCCCTACCCATTACACACACGCGCACACGAGTACACACGCGGGCGCGCGCGCGTGCACACACACACTCTCTCTCTCTCTCATACACAAACACGCATTGGTTACACATCACATCTCATACCTCCCCACACCTACTACCTCACAGCGGTGGGTATTCTCTTCTCCTTTTTTTTTCAACACACTATAGACACACTTATACGCATACACAACATACAAAAACACACTCACAATCACACACTCATTGCACCCACTGCCTCATGGCAGTGGTGATCTCCCTCTTCTCACACAACCATACAGTCACATACATACATACACACACTTAAGCACTCACGGTTACACACAAAAACATAGACTCAAATGGGTTTAAGCACACACATACATACAAGCACACATTCATTACACACCTGAACCCAATATTATACACACACATATTCACACATAAGACATACACAAAACACACATAATACCCACAATACACTGCCTTACGACATTCCCCTCTTCTGCCTCTTATACAATAGTGCCCTCACGGCATCACACAAAACACACACTCAACGCACAGCAAGCACCCTTTTCTCGCGACCATAAACCCACCAAAAACACCTCACGTCAGCTCCTAAAATCATTGAATAAATATAGAGAAAAAGGGTTAGAAGACTTACCGAAAAACCAATCTGATCGCTGGACAATTCTGCTTCTCTTTCCCTTTCTCTATCTCTTTCTCAATATCTCTCTCAACCATGTAACAGAAGGAGAAAAGAATTGGGGATGTCTGATCCATAACAACTATATATAAATATAAACCCTAAACTACAAAATTATCAAAACCCCCCTAAACTTTCGATAGTTTTTCAATGTTCACCCAAAACTTTTTTTAATTACGAAAATGACCAAAATAACTATTTACAATACTTAACGTACTAGGAAATTTAACGGTTGTCACATGACCCCGCTACACTAACCATTGCTAAAAGTTGCAAAATAAAATATCGACACACTAACTATTGCTAAAAGTTGCAAAATAAAATATCGACGCTAAGTGTAAAAAACAATTTCGTCCCTAAACAATTTAAATTAATCGATAAAAAATATGTCGAGGTTCGAGGTATTACTCAAGGGTTGGATCATGCCCAACCCACTTTTAGAAACTTGTATCATGTTTCATCTATCCTATCTATGGGCCGAATAATATATGTTCACGCCTATCCAATGAAATTATTGGTTGGCATAGGCTAGACATGAGCTGTCCATGAATCGTCCAACGTCACAAATTACTTTTGATTTACTTAATTCTTAAGCATATCATTATCATCCAAGTTTACCAATTAGTCCAGATTTTTTATCTACTCAATTTCTGAGCACATCAATTACGATCCAAATCTACATACTAGTGTAATAAAGAAAAGTATACTGAAATCTCAAATTGATTTTAAATATACGCATGGAAACAATATTGTTAGTCCTATGATAAAATAACATATGCTTACATCTTGTTTTGATGATAAGTACACATTTATTATGTTCTAATTTGTGCTTTGAGTGGATTCTCCATAGGTATATACATACACAATCATGAAGGTACATTTGAGAAGTTGGATAGATGGACAAAGCCAAAGAATCTTAAAGCTATAGTCAACATGCTATGGAAGCTTCATCAAGTCTAATGTCAAAGAGTAACAAAGAATGCATAGGCTAAGTTACTATCAATTATGAATGATCTTTACTATTATATAATTGGTCTTAGTTTGACGCTTGGATTGATTACTATAGCCTAGAATGACCCTAGGACACCTTGTGCATTGCATGTGAGTTCATAACCTTTGAAACAAGTGTGTTTCTTAAAAATGGGTGAAATTGGGTACTTACTCAGATTTTCTTAAAAATGTTTTTGGAGCTAGTCTTTTCATATTTTGATAAAACTTTTGATTAGTTTTCCAACGCAAAAAATGACATCTCAGTCCAATTTTTCTAAAGAAGGTTATGTCTAAAATAAAAAACGGGGTTCAGTGAGGCAATCAGATAAGGGCAGTAAGGTAATGCAATCCACTACATTGGGGATGTAGCCGTCTTTATTGACTATTAGTTGAAAAATAACGGCTCATTTTGTCCAAAATAATGCCAAGATTTTCAATAATGGATATATTTGATATCCACTCTTTATAAATGATTTAGGGCTTCATCATACACTATGGAAACCACATTCTAAGCATCTATTGATTAAAGAAACATCAAGGCTCGTAGATTAAACTTTTCTCTCTTCATCTTAATGATTTACATCATTAAAGAGAGCATCTTTATGAGCAATTCATTGTTTGAGAGTGAGCATTCTTCAAGTCATCAATTCTCTCATCTCTCTATTATACTAGAGCTTCATTTGTACTTATTTCCTTTCGAAAGGGTTATTTGTACACATTTGATCTTTGTAAAAGGATTGTGATCAACGCTAGGCTTTGTCAAGTCTTGGGTGAGCTTTGTGGATTCAAGGCTTGTGCTTAGTGTGGGGATATCACCAAGTGATGTAAGGGTTTTGATCTTGACTCAAAAGAAGATTGTTGCTAGTGGATTTTAGTGCTCTTTCAAGGGACTTTCTTGAAAAGGTGGATGTAGGGCTGAGGGTAGTTCAAGCCAAACGATTTAAACCTCATTGTCAAGTATCTCTAACTCAATCTATTTACTTACTGCTCTATAATTGTGTGAGGTTGTGCACTCAGCATCTTCATTGAAGCATTACTTGTTTTGATTGAGATTTATGATTGTGTTTAGTTTAAATTTCTCATTAATTTTTGAAAACCGTATTCACCTCCCTCTAGATTTGTTTTATTAGTTTCAAGTTGTTTCAAGTGATCTTTTAACACCTAGAGAGTTAAAAGATCATGAGGTTTCCTAGTCTTGAGGGGAGTTCTATTACTAGACCTCCACTTTTTTATGGGTCTTCATATAATATATGGAAATTGAGATTAGAGTATTTGTTAGAATCTTTTGATTTTGAGGAATCGTTGAAGATGACCCTTATGTTCCAACCAAGTTGATTAGGAATAAGCTTGTGCTCAAGAAGAAATCCGAATTTAATGACTATGATAGAAATATGCTTTGCATGAATTCTGGAGTTAAGAATTGTCTTGTTTGTGCTCTAAACATAAATGAACTCAATCAAGTTATTATGTGCGATTCGGCTAAGAGTATGTGAGATACACTTCAATTCGCTCATGGGACTTCTCTTCTAAGAGATTCGAAAATGAACTTATGGCATAGAGAATATGAATTATTTCAAATGTTTTTCGACGAATCTATTACGGAAATAAATGTTCGTTTCTCTAAAATGTTTGTGAGAAAGGTAATTAGGTCATTACCTAGAGAATGAGATGTAAAAATCACCGTACTTCAAGAATGAAAGGATCTCAATACCATCCTGTTGGATGAATTAATTTGCTCCTTAATGACATACGAAATGCAACTCGAATCATTCGGACATAAAGGTCCATAGAAGAAGTAGAATTGTACTGCTTTTAAAGCTTCATCAATAATGGATCAATCTTCAAGTGAAGAGGAGGAATACTTGAATAACAAAGAGATTGCCATACTTGCAAAGGAATTCAATGAGTTTCTTAGAATGAAGAAAGTTAAAAACTCACACAAGAGCAAGAATAATTCAAGTATGGTGACTACGTCATGGGAGAATAAGAAGAGGAAATGGTCGAGAAAGAAACATTTCATAAAGACATCAATTGAAGCAATCATTTGTAATGATAATGACTCAAGTGGAGATGAAGGTGGGAACTTCCATGATAAAGATACAAGTATATGCTTCGTGGCTCAAAAGGAAGATAAAGTAAATTCTTCACAAAATGATAGTGATTGCAATTGCTCTAATGATGAAATTTATGTTGCTTATGGTCTTTTATATGAAAAATCCATGAAATTATTCAAGAAAAATTGTTCTTTGACAAAAATAAATGTATGCAATTTCAAAAAGAGCTTGATGTCTTATAAAACGAAAATCATAAGTTGAATGCCAAAAATGAATGCCTATCTAGCCATCTTTATGTAAATCATGTGGAAGATATATAGTTTGATTGGCTTAGTTAGAAATACCCCTTCAAGTGAGACCTCACAACATATGTTTTACTTAGAAAAACAAAATGAGATATTGAAAGCTGAGGTGACGATTTGAAAAAGTGTCTTGCCGAATTTGTAGAAGGTGAAAACAATTTGGACATCTTGGTTAGCAACCAAAATGTTTGTCTAGCAAAACGTGGATTAGGCTTTAATTATTTGAGCTTTTCGAGAAAGAATTCTCAAAACCAAGCTCAAAAAAATGTTTCTCCAAGACAATCGAAGATCTATTGCTCAGTCTCTACACATTGTGGTTAGTGCAACAAAAAAGGGTAGACGACTAAGTGTTGTCCCTGTAGAATTGTTTATGTTAGAGGTGTAAAGAAGATGTGGGTTGTGAAAGGTCAGGATTCAAATTTAGGAATAACACCTATGGACCCAAGAAAATGTGGTTACTAAAAGGTAGACCTAGATTATGATTGTAGGTTGCCCAAAGTAAAGGCAAATGTCAAAAAGAATAAGGCTCCAAGAAAAGTTTGAAAGTGCGGAGCAACAAGCTAAATCTTAAGGAGGAGTAAGTATTCCAAGATTGGAGATGCTGCATCAAATGAGAATAATCTCAAAGATTGTCAAAGAGCATGAAACTTCAAGAAAATTTCTCGGGAGCTAAAATCCTTGGCAGTCTACCAAGAGGGTGAAACCTAATGCTTTGTTCAACATTGTGATATATGCTAAACTTATACACCATAAAGCATGCTTAAATTGTCATATTGCTATCTCATGATAAAAAAAACTTGTTCATTATGCACTCATGCGAACTAGATCTAAATTGAAAGTCCTTGATTGCTTACTTTTCTATATTAAAATCTTGAATAGTTATAGGATTCAGATGACGATGAATGGTCCTTAGCACTTATATTGAAAACATTAATTGTTGATGACCATCATTTGCTTTGTGGAAATTCTATGTTGAACTTGTGTCGTCTTAATGCTTCACATTGCCATTCCTACACACACGCACATTTTTGTAATGCTAAAAAGGGAGTATGACTTGGTTAGACATTTAGTTGTATTTGTTGGATATTATTGGCATTGATTGAGGGAGAACATACATAAGATGTAATATACATAGTAACTTGATAGGGGAAGCTTACATGCTTGAATCACGTACTATCTTGATATTGAAAAATGCATGAAGTAGATGAGATTATTAAGCTACATTGCATATATTTCTTTGGAGACCAAGGAACTCTTGATGTCATCCGCATGAATTCATGAGTTATGCACCTCACGTCATTATCTTGCTTATAATTATCTCTTCACACACGCATACCCTTGTCTTTTTGTTGATGACAAAATGGGAGAAATAATCTTGATTCTATATACTATATGTTGTGTGTTTGAGAGAAAATTGGAGAAATGACATAGATTGTTTTAGCTAGAGAGAGGTAGTTATATGCTAATCACTATATGAGAAGCATATCTTATTTTAGTTAGGGGAAGCTAGCTATGAGCTTAATTGTTATATGAGAAAAATTGACACGATATGAGTATACACTTGCATGTTCTATGTGACTATCATATGATACATCTTACCATATACATGATCAATGTTTGTCATTATAAAAAAGGGAGAGATTGTTAGCCCTATGGTTGGATAATCTAGGCTTACATCTTGTTTTGATGATAACTACACATTGATTATGTTCTAATGTGTGCTTTGAGTGGATTCTCTGTAGGTATATACATACATACCCATGAAGGCACATTTGAGAAGTTGGATAGATGGATTAAAGCCAAAAAAACTTAAAGCTATAGTGGACATGCTATGGAAGCTTCATCAAGTCCAATGTCAAAGAGCAATAAAGAATGCATAGGCTAAGTTATTATCAGTTTTGAATGATCTTTGCAATTATGTGACTAGTCTTGGTTTGACGCTTGAATTGATGACTATGACCTAAAGTGACTCTAGGACACCTTGTCCAGTGCTTTTGAGTTCATAACCTCTTAAACAAGTCTGTTTCTTAAAAATGGGTGAACTTTTGTGCTTACTTAAATTTCCTCAAAACAAATTTTAGAGTTAATCTTTTCCTATTTTGATAAAAAAAAATTAGTATCTTTCCAACACAAAAAACAACACCTCAATCCGATTTTTTTAGAGAAAGTTATGTCCAAAATAAGAAAGGGAGTTCCATGAGACAGTCGAGTAATGGGCAATAAGATAATGTAGTCAACTACATTGGGAATGCAACCAACTTTGTTGACTATTGGCTTAAAAATAACAACTATTTTTGCCCAAAATCATACCAAATCTTTCAATAACGGCTATATTTGATATTTACCCTATATAAATGATTTGGAGCTTCATCATACACTATACAACAATCATATTCTAAGCCTCCATTGATTAGAGAAACATCAAGTCTTGTAGATTAAACATTTTCTCTCTTCATCTTAATGATTTTATATCATTAAAGAGAGCATCTTTTTAAGCAATTCTTTGATTGAGAGTGAGCATTCTTCAAGTCATCATTTTTCTCATCTCTCCATTGTATTACAGCTTCATTTGTACCCATTTCCTTTCAAGAAGGTTACTTTGTACACGTTTGATCTTTGTAAAAGAATTGTGATTAAGGCTTGGTTTTGTCAAGTCTTGGGTGAGCTTTGTGAATTCAAGACTTGTGCTTGGTGTGGAGATATCACCATGTGATGTCAGGGTTTTGATCTTGACCCAGAAGAAAATTGTTGCTAGTTAGTGGACTCTAGTGCTCTTACAAAGGACTTCCTTGAAGATGCGGATGTAGGCTTAAGGGTAGTTCAAGCCGGACTATTTAAATCTCCTTGTCAAGTATTTCTAATTCAATCTCTTTACTTAATGCTCTATAATTACTTGAGGTTGTGTAGTTAGCATCTTCATTGAAGTATTACTTGGTTTGATTGAGGTTTATAATTCTGTTTACTTTAAATTCTCCATTAATTTACAAAACCCTATTCACGGCCTTCTAGATTTGTTTTATTGGTTTCAAATATTTTAGGACAAAAAAAAGAAAAAGAAAAATACAATATTCTAGAAACAAACTTAAGAAGCCTACTCTTACCAAAAAAAAAAAAAAAATCAAGCAAGAAAAAGAAGTCTACAGAAGTCTCCCAATCCGTACATTTATACGATTCTGAAGACTAAAGAGCACTACAAGAAAAATAGTTTTTTCATATGTTTAGAAAAATAGTTTTTAAAATGACTCTTACTAACGGACCCTATCCTCAGTAAAAGTCTAAATTTATGGACATAAGCGATGGCTAAAATGTCACTAAAAGTCATTAATATGAGCAATTTTACCCTTCTTTCCTTTCTCCCCGCCTACCCTTCCCTCTTTTCTCCCCCCCCCCCTCTCTAAATCGTAACTACCTACAACCCATGCCCCCACCCCCGCTGCCACACCCCCACTCTGCCATCCTGTCGTACCCCACCACAGCCCCAACGGCCACCTTCCACGTCTTCCATCCCTTTTGCCTCACCCTACCATACCGCACATGCCCGCCGATCACTGCACTGTATCCCATTGCTCTTGCGCGCCACAACGCCCTTGCCTATCCCTTGCCTTTCCACTACCTGTATTGTCTTCGGCTATCAATTCGTCATTTCGGAATTTAATATCTTGTGCATATTTTTTTTGTGGACTATATTTAATTTGCTTAATTAAGATTATACTGATTTTTTTGGGTCTATGTTGCTTGCAGGTAAATATGCAATTGTTGTTAGTTTGTTAGTTTTGTATGAGATTATTGAGATGGATAAAGTTTTATCTCTGACTTTAAAATGATGGAAAAAATTTGAAGTTAATAAAATCATCAGAGGAGCACAACGTAACACCAGCGTGGATATATCTTAGTGAATTAACTCCTCAAATGACTAATTAAAAAACTATTAATAAAATTAGAAACAATGATCGACTAATGTGACTAATTGAAAGTAGTGACAACACATTAAAAAAATCTCAAATGACTAACTAAGATATATAGACTAAAACCTACAGCATTGACAAAATTCTAAGTTAATGAACTCCTAGTCAATTCGAAACAATAGATTTTAGACCTAAAGTGTAAACCCTAAACTATAAATCCTAAATAAACCCTAAACTCTAAACAGTAAATCCTAAACCCTAATGTAAACTCTCTACTATAAACGTAAACTAAACCCTGACATAACCCTAATCCCAACCCTAAACTAAACCCTCACCTAAACCCAACCCTAAACTAAGCCCTAAACTATAAACGAAACACTAAATTGCAAACTTTGAACTAAAACATAAACGCTAAACCGTAAACCCTAAATCCAACCCTAAACCCTGAACCCCAAACTAAACCTTAAACTCTGACTTCTAACCCTTAACACTGAACCATAAACGAAAAACCCAAAACCGTTAACCTTAAACTTTGATTGTAAAGCAATATCACAATTTGATTATACAATATCAACCCCGCTAAGAAATATCACTCTGCTGAGAAACAAAGTGCTTGTAGGCAAGTGAATATACACTCTTACTGTGTGAAGTCCATTGACATGGAGTTCATTACAGCTCGTTGTTGAGCATTTGAAGGGAAATTATTTTGCTTATGGCATAGTCTTGCAAATTGACCTTGTGATTCCATTTTTCTGAAATGTTTATGTTTTGGATAAATTGTTGCATATTACTAGTTTTTAAACGAATGCTTGCATAAATACCCTTAGTTCCCATTCAAATGTCATGATTATACAATAATACTTTGTAATGAGCCTTTGGATGTCTAGTTTGCATAATTTGGAAAAGCTAAGTGTTTATATATAAAGCAATGTATGGACTCATGCTCTGTTATTTATGTCTTGAAATTTTTGCAAATCGTTATTTTGTGTTTTTCTAGGTGAATACATATGTGGTGTCTTGCATCAATCTTCGCTTGCAAAAGCAAGGTTGGATGTTAGACACCTAATCAATCGTGCACTTAGAAAAATAGGGGGAGGTGCTGCTGAATTTTTCGTAGACATAGGATAAAGCACGAGACCTTAACTTCTTTATAGACATTTGCTTTACTAAATGGGGATGGCCACTACCTACTAGAGAATGAGGGGTATAGACAGATGTTTTCATATGCATCCAGTCATTTACATATCATTCCCACATGATTATTGGTTTTAATTTAAGGTGTTATATCGTAAAACCAGAAATCATGTCGGTCGATCAAGATTATATGAAAAGGAGAACTGATGATGATTTTGAAGATCGCGTCCATAAATTTCTCGATTTTGCTTATGTGCATCCTAGATTTGTTGGCCTTGAGAAGATAAGGTGTACGTGTAGATCATGTGAGTTATTGCATTGGAGAAAAATAATGGTGGCATCATCTTCTCCGGGATGGTTTTACGAGTGGATACACAAGGTGGACTCAACATAAAGAAAGAGTACTATTGTCATCCAACACAGGTAGTCAACTTGAAGGTAGCCTCGATGCAGGTGCTGATTATCGACAAATGGTTATAGACGTTGGGCATGCTAAGACAAGGTTAACAAAGTTTTGATGTTTCTTAAGGAAAATTTGCCGAAGAGTGAGAAGCTGCCAGGGTTGTATTATGACACCAAAAAAATAATGATGAAACTTGGCTTCGGCTATGAGACGATAGATGCTTGCAATAACGATTGTGTATTATTTTGTGAGGAGATTAAGAATTTAACATGCAATTTGTCCGGTTTGTGAACATCCACCATATTTTGTAAACATAAAATTTGTAAGCACAATTTACTAGGGGTGCAACTTGGGCCGGGCAACCCGTGGACAACCCGTGCCAACCCGCAAAAATATGGGCATGGACTTACTTTTGTAGTGACCATGGTGGACATGAGCTCAAAATTTTGAGCCCATAAAAAATATGCGCTGGACATGGGCAAATGTTTTTACAAGTCCGTCCAGCCCGTGGGAAAACCAGCCCATCTAACTATTATATATAAATTGTAATATATATATATATATATATATATATATATATATATATATATATCATGTTACAATATATTTCTTTTATTTCCTTTAGTCATTAAAAATCGTGGATCATATAAATCTATGCAATCTCGACCGTCAAACTCGTAGCCCAATAGAATACAATTTCTTTTTTTTTTTACTTTCTGAACTCTCATCCCCCACTTCGACAAAGTCAAAGGTACACTCATATTCTTGTCTTTTTTTTTTTTTTTTTCTGAACCAGGTTGAGCGACAGTTCCCACTTTTCGTTCATGTTTAGAGATCTTTGAAGACTTTACTTTTCCTATTTTATTTCTTATTATAGGATTAGAGACTCTTGGCTTTTTTTCTCTCATTTTGTCCCAAATATTTGTTTTCATGCTTATATTTAAGTTCATTTTGAGACTTTAATGTACTTTTTTTTCATTATTATGAATAAATTTAAGAGTTGGATGGTTAATGATATGTTTTGAAATCGTTTAAAAAAAAAAAAGAATTTGTAACCATGGACAACCCGTGGACAGCCCGCGTCCAGCCCGTGTCCACCAACATTTTGATGGGCTTGGCGTGGACACATATTATTTGGCCTGTAGATGGGCTGGGCTAGATATGGGCACGACTTTTAGAGAGTGGGCTGGTCATGGCCTAACCCTTGGGCCCGTCTAGCCCGCCCAAGTTGCACCCCTACAATTTACGTTATACAAAAGTTGGATGGGCTAGATTTCCTTCAGGGCTGGGAGGGCCTTTAAAAATATTTGTCCATGCCCAACCCATACTTTTGGCGGGCTAAAAAATCTTGTGCCCGCGTACACCATAGTCTCTATGAAAACAAGTTCAAGTCTATATTTTACGGACTGATACGGGTTATACCCACGAGTTACCCAGCCCAAATCGTACCCTTTATCCCTGCCATTAAAGCACATACATGTGTCCAAAATTGTTAAAGAGCATATATGTGGTATTATTAGGATCCTTTACAGGCGTCTTTGTAATTGTTCACGTAGTACTCAATTCAATAATAATAACTTTTTTGTACTAAGAATAGTATCCAAGAGAAGCTATACATGCTTTTTGAAAGAAACAGAGTTTCCTTGTCTTCAAAAAATAAAAAAATTAGTACGAAGAGAATTACGAACAAAAGGAGTGTTTGTGTTCTATTTTTAGTGGAAGTTCTATAGCAGCATGAAGTAAAAGATTTACATAATGATGAAGCAAATAAACCTACACATACTAGTGGAGAATTTGACTTGTGAAAGCATGTTTTGAGAGAAAGAAAAGAGAAGACAGAAACAAGATGGCTCTTGTGGCTACAGCAAAAAGTTGACCATTATATTGGAAAAAGACTTTAGTCCTTGAAGACAACCTACGATGGAGTCAAGTGGGACTTTTTCACTCTCTCCCTCTCCTACAACTGTACTTGTCTGTGCATAGGCCAACACCTTCTACAAAGTTATGGCCAGCATTGATTCTCCGGCAAATTAAGAAAAAAAGATATAGACAATTAAAAGGCTGTAGGAGGAATGTCCCAGTCGTTGCAAGCAGTGTGGCCTTGATGTCATGTGAGCTGCATTACACTATTGGCAATGAATAGTATGTTCTACGTAAAGAAATTAGACAAGAAAAATGCTTCCAGGACAATATTGTCAATGAAAGTTTGGACCAAGTGACATCAAAATGTTTGAATGATGAAAGTTGTTCAAACATCTTTGTGGCGCTAGTTCACTCATTGTTATTGGTTTTATTCAATTTTCCGGCGGCCACAGCATACGCCAACTTTTCATATTTGTTGTTGTGTGTTCACCGTGATAAAAATTTGCGGGCTCATTCTCAAATAATTTAAGTTTTTCACAGCTTCTAGTCGGTCTTGGTGGTGCTGCACATTGATTGTTTCTCCATGTACACGCGGAGCTTCTTACCAAAGTACAGTCGTGACTTCTTCTTCATTTTGAACATCAGAAAAGTAGATTTTTTTTTTTGAGATCTTTGTAGAGATGAAAACCGTCTCGTCATAGCCGCAGACTTTACATTGCTGGGCTCATTTTATCGTGAAGGCTAGTTTATTTAGCGGCATTAGTGTTGGCGTTGGACGGTCACCTAAAAAGATCCTGTCGGTAACATGGGTTTTTTTCCGCTTCCGAAGATGCAATTAAAATGCAATGGACAAAAGCAGGGGGCTGAAATCTTGACAATATCTCCTAAGATGCTGCTTTATAATGGTGGATTTGCAGAAATACTGCCGGAATAAAGTTGGAAAAGAAAAATGGTGTGTCTAGGAATCTTTGTTGCTCGTGAGCAGGAAAGTATTAGAATTTGCCTTTTCTGAAAAATCCAAAACTATAAAGGAACAAATAAAGAAGTGACCTTGTCAACTTTTCTTGGCTGCGATGCAACATACATAAGATTTGTTAGAGCTAAGCCATATTAGATATCTTTTTAAATATTTTTTTTGGTCAAATTAAACACTACAAGATACGAACTTTATACACTTCATAGACCTGAATAATTGCAGACTCTCAGACCCTCCTTACAAGAAAAACTTCATACAAATTCCAGAGCAAATGAGGAGAGAGTTCACATGCCAAAGCAAAAATGGGAGTGAGTTCCTCAAAAAGTTGTCGAAAATAAGGTCCTATTTGACAGAGTTTTTTTTTTTCAGTTTTGGAAATTGGAAAAAAAAGTAGCGTTTGGTAACCATTTTTTTTTTCTTCAGTTTAAGAAACCAGTTTTTAAACTGAAGAAGAAAAAAAAAACTCCAAAAATGAGTTTTTTTTTTCAGTCTTGATTTTTTTTTGAGACCACCACCACCACCCTCCCACTGCCGGCGGCAACCTCCGACGGCCACCTCTGGAGACCACCGCCGGCGGTCGGTGGCCACCTCCGGCGACCACCGCCGGCAGCCAGCGTCAGCCACCGCCATGCCCCACCATCGCAACCGCAAACGACCACAAAAAAAAAACTCAAAATAAAAAATGGGTTATCAAACACCAAAAAAAATATATATACATTCAAAATAAAAACTAGGTTATCAAACAGCCACTTGTTTTTGTAAAAAAAAAAAAAAATTTAAGTTGCTCTTTAATTTTATTTTTTTAAAAAACTGAAAAAAAAAATATTGTCAAACAAAGCCTTTTAAAGTAAATAACATGTAGACTTTCAGCAAGACTTGCAGACAAAGCAAAAGGGAGTAAGTCTACAAGTGACAAAGGATTGGTTGTATTAGTCTTTGGTGGGGACCTGCAGACTAAGCTAATCGGTTTGCTGCAAGGATACAAGCTACAAGTGACAAAGGATTGGTTGTATCTAGCACATTCATCTTTGGGGCCAATAGCACTTAGCACTTTGATGTTTTTATTTCGGCACTTAGCACCTTGATGTTTTAACTTCGGCATGCAGCACCTCATATAAATCGTAGTTTTGAGCACTAATTGATGGTCAAGCTTGCCTTTGACCAAAAGTCAGTCAATTTTTTAGGACAAAACATTTGCTTGAATAAATTACACTTATATCCGTTGACCGAGAAATACTAAAATAGATAACGGTTTAAAACAAAAAGACCAGATTGCCTATGACTTAAGAATCTAATTTTTCAAATGCCATTTGTATGTCTCTTCCTAAGTCTCTCTCTTTCGGCCTTGCAACTCCAACCACAACCACCACATCAGCACTACCACATCAGCACCACCACGGCACCACCTGTCCGCTTTGTGGAATTAGATTAATTCAAGTGTTTGTTCTCATATTGGCAAAACAATATATAAACTAACAACTCTGATAAAAGTTTGACACTTCATAAAAAATGACACTTCTCACTTTTATGCAACAGTGAAGCTAATTGAAGTGCGGAAGGGAATGATTATCAGAACCTAAGCAATGAAATTCATAGCGGGAGCCATAAGACGGTAGGGACCACACCAATCGGCAACGAATTCAACAAGAATTGGACGGTCGGATTTTAAGACCACACTCAAGAATCAGCTATCGGTAATATTTGTAACTCCACATGTTACTGCCAGATGGTGTTAAGGTGTAATGGGAGTCACAGTGGCATGTCGCGATGGCATGTTGAGGCAGTGGCTCGCTGCGGGGCATGGCGGTAATAGCTTGCAGTATTGTATATGGTATCTGTCGATGGAGTACGAAGGTGAGGGAGGTCAGATCGGGATCCGGGGGTGGTGAGGGAGGGGGGGGGGGATGGGGTGGAGAGAGGATGGGGGCGACAACGGGTGGAAATGAGGGTGAGGGCAGCGACCGGATGGATGGAGGGTGGGGCAGCGACAGTAGGGTAGAGGCAGCGTGAGGGGGGGGGGGGGGGTTTTTGAGAGAGAGATAATTAGGGTTTCAAATTTTGAAAAAAAATAGGGTTTCAATTTGTAATAAGGATAATGTTGGTATTTTAAAAATATGTATCGAATGACATCCGCAAAATGTATAATTTTTTAACAGACCAACGACGAAAGGGCACGGCTGATACTTTTGAAACTAAATATCTTTGACTGTAATTTCACCCTAACCTCAAGGACATTACTGTAATTATCCCATATATTTAACATCAAATATAAAACTGCCCACCTAAAAATTTAAGAAATATCTTTTTGATCATTTTACTTGTCAGAATACTTGAATTTTAAAAAAAAAATGCCATTTCACTTATTTTAAATGCTAAACTTACACACAAAAATGCAACGGCCAAACACCAAACATATATAGTCAATTAAAAGAAAAGGAAGAGATGAAGTTTTATTGGATCATTGTGTGTGTTTCCTCCAAATCGACTACAAAGTAAAGTCGCTAGGTCTCCCACTCTCGTCAAAGCTACAGATGGCAAACGATGCGATACTGCAACGTACAAACCAAGAGCCACCTTGGTCCCCTCACGTCATTTGTAGTATGTCATGGTTCATAATTTAATAGTATATAACTAAGTTTTGTGATAATTTTTTTCTTATATATCTGGTGCCCACCTAGAATAATATTCCTGGCTCGGCCACTGTATAGCGTTATTTTGCTTCAGCAATTAAGATATTGCACTGCCATTTAGGCTATTGAGTGATATCATTCATAAACTAATTTGAACTATAGTGGAAAATTAATATGCCATTTGTAGTCTTTATCTAATATAAACATCAATTGACATTTTAACAACTTAATTGTAGAGCTAGTAGCATTTTGTCGGTAGGACTTGCGGCATCTTACAATACATATTTTCAAGGAAATATTACACGTGCTACTTATGAGTTTTGGGTTTAAGACATTCACTTCCCCCTTATTCAGAAAATGACATTGACACCCCTTCACATTTGAGCCCGCTTATCACCACCCCCCCCCCCCCCCCCCTTTTTTATTTGAAGTACAATTTGTTGTTAATATTTAATGAAAACCCAAAGTAATCCCTCAAAAAAGCCCCAAAATAAGCCCAAACCAAGGGTTTAATCACCCCTACCCTCAGTCGCCATTGTCTATGTTACGAAATCGCTCTAGATAAATATGTATAGAGCACGATAACCAAATAAGAAAACACAAAAAATATGAGAGAACTCAAATCCACTTTGCACAAGTCAGATTTACAACGCTCCCTCACGTGTATCTCTCAACTGTTTTCCTACTCAAAGAAGGACTGTTATTTCTTTGCCTACCCAAAGAAAGACTATCCTCTCTTTCCTACTCAGAGAATGACTCTTCTATCTTGGCCTACTCAAAGAAGGACTCTCCTCGCTTGCCCTTAAACACAATACAAGACACCTTACTTATACTTGGAGAAAGCAGAGATCTTCTCTCTCCAAGCAATGTGGAACAAGATGTCTTATATACTAAGGGCCAAGTTGCAACCTTCTTTGAGTAACCGATGTGGGACATAAATACAAGACATATATCAACAGTCTACATAACTGTTCCAGCACTGGTGCTCCCACCGCCTACCCCATCTACCCACACATGTGTCACGACACATAGAGACACGCATACGTAAAACACACAACAACCCCCCTTCCCCGCGCACTTTCCACCACTAGCCCCACCCCCCACCCCTACATCATCCACCCACCCACACCCATACACACATGGTGCAGACATGCAAACACATGCACCCATAGATAGGTGCACACACCCACACCCACATTTACGCCCCCCCCCCCCCAGTATGACGGTTATGGGGCTACGGTGGTGTTGGCTAAAATTCAGCGGCTGTGGTTTGCGGTGGTGGCAATTCGACGGTTGTGGTGGTTTTGTGTTTTTATTGGATTGGACTTTGGGTTTTGTTGGTGCTGAAGGAACCACTAAGGGTGGTGGAACTGTTTGTGGTCGGTTTGTGGTAGTGGATTTTGTGGTGGGGGCGATGATGGTGTTTCAGTGTTTCAGCGTCGTGGTGGTGGTGGTGACTCTAAGACTACTTTGGGTTGGCCGATGGTTTCTTTTGGATATGTGGATTAAGGTTTTGTTTGCTTGATATTTGAGTTTCCTAGAGTGAGATTTATGTTTTTGTGGTTTATGAGATATAGGGTTAACATATGATAATTCCTTACACCTGTAAGGGCAATTTAGTTATTTTTATCTAATATGTAACATCACCCACTAAAATTTAACGATAGGGGGGTGCCACTGTAATTCTTTGCATAAGAGGGATATCGAGTGTATTAAACTCAAATTTCAAGGATGCCAAATGTAATATTTCCTATTTTCAAAAGTTGCTCAAGATAGGAAAAATACAAAAACACCGTCACTAGGAATAAACAACAATTGTTGTAACTTGTAACAACTACTAGTATTTGAAGTGAAGTGAATGCTACTAAGGCCTTTGTTTCATGGAAAATGCTTTCCAGAAAACGCTTTTTCAGAGTATGCTTTCCGAAAAATAGTAGTTCCTAGAAATATTTTCATAAATTTTATTTTTCACTGTTTGGGTGTCGTGAAATGATACAAATATATATACCAAAAAAAGATATTTTTTTCACTATTTTCGTTGTTTGGGCATCGCTGTGTGTTTGTGTGTGTGGGTGTAGGGGGGGTGTGTGTGTAGGTAATGGGTGGGTGCGGGTTTGGGTGGGTGGGTTGGTTGGGTGTGTGGGGGTGGGTGGGGGGAGTGTGCATGTGGGGGGGTGGGGTGTATGTATGTGTAGGGGTGTGTGTGTGTGTGTGTGGGTGGTGTCTGTATGTGTGTGTGCGCAGGCAGACGTATGTGTGTTGGGGTGGGTGGGTGTGTGTGTGTGTGTTGGTGGGCGGGCGAGCATGTGTGCTTGTAGGTGAGCGTTTGTGCATGTGTCAGATAGGAGGGGTTGTGTGTGAGAAAGTGTGTAAGTGTCTATTTGTATGTGTTTAGTGGTCCAGAAAATGACTTACCGAATTTTATCGATAAGTGGTTTTTCGACATTTTACTCTTCAAAATAAGTTGATTGTAAATTATTTTTCATTGAAAAATCTTATGCGTGCACCAAAAACTGGAAAACGTTTTCCAGAAAATAATTTCCATGCACCAAACACCGAAAAATGCAGAAAACCTTTTTCGGAAAATAATTTCCGTGAAACAAATAGGGCCTAAGTGTTAAGTCTTATGCCATTCCTCAATTTAAAGATTCCTCAGTTAAATGGTGGTAAACTTTCTCCGGCCCTTTTTTTGGGTCAATTTTTTCGGTAACAATAATTTAAATTAAATTAGTGACAGAATTGTTGCTAAAAATGTTGTCTTGAACACCACAAGAAATTTGCATATGGTTCACGCACATGCCGAGCATCAATATCACTTTTGGCCTACTTGCCAACAATAAGAAAGGGAGCACATATATGATGCATAAGCTGGCAACATAAACCTTCCCATTTCTTAACTAGCATTTATAGTAAAGTTGGAAGGACAAAGTAACGGATAACATTTTATACAACGACTAATGATGGTGATCACTAGATATATTTATCAGCTTTCAGCGAATAAACGTGTTGTTAAGAATTATCGTTAAAGGTGTCTGCAAAAATGTCACACAGAGAACATTATACTCTACAAGAAATTGTTAAGCTATCGAGATTGCAGCTAAAATCTTTACGAATAAAAAGACCCCCAAAAGGGTTCTTTTAATTTCTTTTACATGATGATAACAGCCAACAGAAACCAGCTGAGCTCCAGTACAAGCTTAAGACTCCATAAGCTACAAGCTTGGTTCCCTGACGAAGACCACCTCACTAAAACCTAACCAAGAAATAAAAAACCACATGCACACACAAAGGTAGAAACAAGAGAAGAATCCGGGGACATCTTTCTTTATACGTATCATCCCACTGGCATCTCTCTCCTCTGCTGGTCTATAAATAACTGTGTAGATATGTTACATTTACCTATGCCTGCTCTGCTAACTCTTGAGAGCTCACGAACGTCCCATGAAAACCGTACGGAACCCTAGAAGGAAGCTTGACAGATGCCTCCAGCTTCATGTCCATGGCGTTTATGATCTGAAGCTCCGATCTCCACGTCCTTTCGTCGTGAACGAACGCCAAAATGTAACCATCATCTTCCCTCTCCGAGCTCGGATCCCTCGGGACGAAGTAGGGCTCTCCACCATACCTCTCATCGCCGTACAAATACTTGTCAACTTCTCCACTCGCCAAGTCTACCTTGGCAATGCCCGATACCTTAGGCCAGGGCTCGGCTATGGCGAGATAAGCGTACCTGGTTTTCCTGCCGAGCCGGTCCCGGTTCACCATCCCTGCCTCTAAATTGATCACTTGGTTGTCGTCAGTGGATTGAAGTATGGGGCGGCGAGTCGACTCACCGGTTCTCAAGTTGAGCCGGATTTCGGACAACACTGACTTCAAATTCTCGTCGCATTCGTTAAAAATCGAGTCGGGTGGAGTCATGCATGAGCCGATAACCACGACCTCGTCCGACTCGGGTTCTTCCCAGGCATTCCACAGATGAAAACAAAACGTATCGGGGCATTCAACCCAAATCATGTCGTTAGAATTTTTAGCATTTTTCGATAAGATCCCGAACCTGGACTTCTTGTTCTTGTCGTAAATCACAGGAGATCCACCTTTCATCATCTCCTGCAACTTAAATATCACCTGCTGATCCGGTACAACAACGAAGTTCTCGGTGATTGCAAAGTCGTGCATCATAGTAGGCACATTCAGCGGTATCTCCACGTCTGGTGATTTCTTCCCATGTTTGGCAAACTTAAAGAACTTGAGATACGGCTGCTTTACGACATCGTAACTTAGAGCAAATAGCTCACCGGTGACCGGGTCGAGTTTGGGGTGCGCAATCATGGTGGAACGGAGCTGCTCGTTGAAATCGTACCGGCCCCTTGTTTGAAGATCACCTGAAGGTGTGATATGGACCTCATAAGGTAGGTCATCCTCAGACATGGCGAGTAACCGCCTGTTGAAGTAAACCAGGCCGGCGTTGGCTACTCCGATGCCACGACTGTGATCCACCAGCCCGAATAACCCACGGGCGTAAAAGAGCCCGAGTCGGGCAATACCCGAATGCCCGTGGAGCTCGCCAATGGCTTTAGGAAAAACGGGTCGGCCTAGTTTTTGCTCCTGGACGAGTCGCTGAGTTTCGGTGAACCGGCAGGAGTAACTCACAGAGTTGTTGCTGATGCTAACGGCGTGAACCATGCCGTCGCCGTCGAACAGGTGGTGGCCGGCGGTGGGCTCGAACTGCGGGTTGGCGCCGTTTCGGACGTAAACGCCGTTAATGCAGTCGGGTATGGAGCCTGATACAGGCAAGTTATGCCGAGCGGGCTGTTCTCGGACCGGAGCGAAGTTTCCGGCGATTTGGACACTTGGGTCGGCGGTTTTTGGAAGTGGGTGTTGGGTCTCGCGTGAGACCAACGCGCCTTCCATCATGTCAAGCGCCTTCGCGGCAGCTCTTTGTAGTAAGTTCCACTCTGCTGGCTGAGGTGGCGGCGTTCTGGTGATTCCAGTGGGTTGTTTCGGGAAAGTGAGGATGGAAGGGGTGTTTACTGCGCTGTGAATTCTGGGTTGTCTGCTGAACTTCTTCATTGAGATTGATGTCTTTGGTTGGAAGCCAAGTTCAAGAAGTGGTGAAGGGGAGAGAGATTCTGGGATTTGACCACCACCCCATGGTCTTGAACTCGTGGCCGAAGAAGTACAAAAGTTCATAGTTTTGGGTTCTAGTTTTGGACCTTGAAGGAGGGAGGTGAAACAGAGGGCTGTGTTTGGTTAGCTGAGAGAGGGAAACAGAAGAGAGAAGTGAGGAGTTTTGAGAGGGAGTGAAGAGTGAATGGGGGTATAAATAGGGAGGGGGGTTTTGGGGAGAGAAAATTGATGGGAAGTAAATGTATAACAAGAAGGGTCCACCTCAAGACATGCGAAGAGATGACCACGTGGTGTATTGGTGGAAAGGGCACTTGGGGAGATTGAGTGCCTTGGGGGAGGGAGGTGGGACAGAGGAACATACAATTATACGTAGCTTGCCTATGACTATGCAATGCATGACCTATATGACATGAACAAATAATATTTTATTATGACATAAACAATTCATTTTCGATAGACCATGTTGAGCGTTATAGATCATGTCTACCGTGTGTGATTGTATTTCAAAATATTTAACAGAATGATTGAAGGTTTGTTTTCTTCAATTTTCAATTCAGAAACTTCATCGAGCTCAATGAGTAAAACATAATTTAACACACATACAATTATCAACGTTAACTATTTTTTCCGCCTAAACAAGAAGAAAGTGTGTTGTGAGGGGAGAGGCAGGGCCGGGGGGGGGGGGGGGGGGGGGGGGAAGAAGAAGTCATAAGCTTCGTATATAATTGGAGGTGGAAGGTGGGGTAGGGAAGGGATGAGGAGGTGGGAAAGGGGGTGGGGTGGCTCAGGTAGAAGGACCAATAAGGGAGAGTTGGGGTCAGAGAACATACTCATACCCACGTAAAGGTGAGTGAAAGGGTGAAGTGCCCACTCTTATTTGGTCACACTCCCTCTGCCTCTCCATTTTCTTTTCTTCTAAGTTTTGTCTATACATTTTGTGTCACTCCGCGTGTTTGCCTCCCCTTCTTGATTACGAGTAACCCCCACCCCAACGTGGCGGTTTTGGTCCACTCCAAATGCCCCACACGCTCACCGCCGCACCGTCTTGCAAAGTTACAAGAACACTTAGCAAGAGTGTGAGCCTTCCAGCTAGATGTCAGTAAGTACGTAGTATCATTGTGCTGCTAGAGTGAAAGCGGAAGTAAAATTTTAAGGGAAAAACTGTCATATGCCTAAGTGCTTAATGACTTAGCTCATTTGCATGCGCTCTAATGAAGTCTAAAGGTCGCTAGTACCATGACTCTTGGGTTCTGTGAGGTGCACATGAAGTTAGCGATATTTCTGTGAATTTTAGCGACTGTTATTGCTATCAGTACTCTTAGCTAAACGGGTTCTTTTTGTTGCTTTCTTGCTTCATCTTCTCCCGAATGCTAGTCCTCCCAACTGATTGTTGGTGAGAAAATGGTAGTAGATGTTAAGTAAAGACATGATGGACGAAATTTAACGAGTGGGGGGGATATTTCGTCAATCGCAGTGTCAAGTTCTTACAATCCTCGCTCCTTGCAATACTTTCTCATGCAGGGAAGGTACATGTTAAGTGAAGTAGGCTTCTTGTAGGTTTCTTCGTGAGCTGCGATTGCTCTCAGCAAACCCCTCAAATCATTTTCAGCCCTATACGATCATTTTCACAACGTTTGGCACTAAATCATTAAACCATAAAAATCAAGCGATCCGCCAAATCTTTTGAGTGCAAATGCGACCTCAGTACATTCGAGGCAAATTCACATGTGATAACAACGTATAAGATAAATGAGGCTAGAGGTCCCCCCACTCTGTTATCCATATTGAATAACTAACATTCAATCGTACATTGTGTAGCATTTTTAGACATAGGTGAAGGCGATGCCATTAATTGTCACCCTTGTTGTGAATTTGGCCACTGGGGTACTCGACCAGCTATCCTATTTAGGTTTGTAGCTGCTGTCTGGTGGCGGCAACGCTGTCGAGGACCACCAGAGACAGAGAAGGATGAAAATGAGTGCTAGGAACTTGGAAACAAAGCTGCAGTTTCTTTGATATTAGAACCGAGACTCTGAGAGTGATGGGACTCTCAGTTTATGAGGATAACTTAGGCATCTGTTTTTCACTTTTCTTGCAGGCAAAGAATCAACAATTGTTAATCACAAAGTTGAAGCATTGTCGGCAGGAATTGAGAAATGGACCAAAGCTAGGTACTAAAAAGTGGAGTTTTTGCATACACATGTAGCACATCCAAGATATCTGTCTGCACATGTTGCAGGCATAGTATTTTATTTCCATAATTTGTTAGGATGCCGCAGAATATAAATGCATCTAATTTATTAAATATTGCTCGTTGCACAAATCGTGAATATATTAGATCAATTTTATTGCACTAGCAACTAAAGTTTTACGTGTAATTTTTTGCCTCCTCGGTGACATCCAGGATCCACCCACGCCACCACGCAACTTTACATTATGTAAAGTGGGCTTGTATAACATCCAATGGTCAACCTACAGAGAGACCTCTTTTTGCATTACTTTATAATTTTGTACCCCTACACCTCCATCTCTCCAGTGTCAAGACTCTTTAATTAGCTCAGGCAAGAGTAAGAGTGGACTATCTCATCATGTAGTGGTTTCTCATCAACTATGGAGGCAATGGAGGGTCTTACAAAGATGTCACTTTCGACGCTTTCCATGGTATATATGCAACTTGAAATGCAGTTGACTTTCTTAGTTAAAATTATCCACTGATCCATGTTTCCATTACTAAAAGAAACATAAACGTAGTGCTTTTGTTTGGTCTTTGCTGATAATTAATGTAAGCAACGACGCGTCCTTAGTGCATCAATGCTTACCTAATGGAAGAACTTGGCTCTCTCTGTCCCTCGTTTATAACGCGTTAACGTTATTATGCGTAATATTTCATCTTCCCAGATGAGAGCCTTGTTGTCCAGTGAGTGCCCTTTTAGCTCCACGTATCATATATTCAGTGTGTTTAAGCTTATGAATGGATTAGTAGGGGCAAGCCCTTCATCCTTTTAGATGACTGAAAAGGAATATTTTGATTCATGCACACTCTGAAAGCATTAGCTAATTAAGATTTTGGTGCAATGTTTCAGGTTGAAACAACCGAGGAAACAAGAGTTAAGTGGGAGAAATAATGTTTTCGGGTGTAGAAACAGACGTCGAAATCAGAGGATGAATGTAGTTCACATATCAGCTTTGCAGTGGCCATTGGAGTTTCAGAATCTTCACCTAACTCGTAAACTGATCAAGGGGCTCAATCAAGGGAGCAAGTTAGGCCTCAATCATGTCAAGTCAGATGCATTTTCTTGCCATTTGCATGCAACTTAGTTTCAGTGGTATGACACGTACAGTTCTTTCTGCAAATTTGTTTCAGCAACAATCAAATAAATCAGCGTCGCGGCAAACATTAACTGGTCGTCGATCTGCACTTCAATTCATACTTGTAATTGAAGATCAAAAGACTGAGACAGAATTATTATCAGCATGTGATACACAATATACGAAATTTTAAACTGGTTGTAGACTACTTTTCTCAATAACCTTTTTCATGTTCCCACTTCAATGCTTTAATCTAATATCCATTTGGCGGACAAAATTTACAGGTCTATTGGTTGTTTCGCGAAACAAAATAGACGCCGCTATACTTCTCTATGAACTCTAAAAAGGGATCTTTTGTAAACCTTCTAACATTACCAGAATATGAGATTGAGTTTGAAAGTTCGCGACAAAGTTGTAGGACAGTTGCACCAATCAAGAGTTCCCCACGACTACGAAACGGAGTGGTTTAGTGACAGACTGTTGTTGTCTGGCATTCCTAGCCAAAAACACAACTTGCATAACTTGGATAATACAGGTAGATATGAATGAAAATAATCTCTTGAGGATTGTACCAATTTTTTGGCCATTTTCTTCTTTCATTTTGCTGTGGTTTCCATTATGAGCTCTACTTGCATGTCATCGATGGAAAACTTGGGACGAGGAGCATACAGTCGGGTACATTTTGGTAGTGTGCTTATCCACTTGCAAAGAGAAGTGACACTTCAGTGCCCAAATAGGTCCTCTCTCCCCAACTGAATGACTCGAAAGCGATGAACCATCAAGTGGCTTCATGATATGGAGACAAACGTACATCTTTCTGTGACACTTGGGTGCTATTAGGTGCAATAATGACACTTGGGTGCTACCATATGTACATATATGTATATGTTACGCTATAGAATATCGTCAAAGCATCTCTGGCTGTTCATTCACTAAAGACATGCAACTACCAAACTTTAAAATTTGTTAAAAATCGCCACCTCTCGGGGGTTCCTTGTTTGGTTCTAACTTTCCTGCAGTCTAGCTATATTACACATCACGATTGCAGACAATGCTCTTGTAAGTTTATGGTGCCTTATGAAGGAATGAGAATATCTTGGACCGTTTTACTCCCGTGTTGAAATTTACTCTTTATACGTTGTTGGCTGCAATGTTGATACATTTTTGTGTGTGAACCAATGAGATCGATTGATGGACTCTTCTTGTAAGTGACAAGACAAGTGCTATCAGGGCCACGTTCCATTCGATATTAAGTGGACAGTGGAGCCCCTCCTTTACGTATAGCGATAGGAAGACCATTAATAGAGGATTCCTAGAACTATGCCATCGATATTCACTTTATCAAGTAGAAATTAGCAAGGGTTCGGGGTGTTTTTGGTTTGCAGGGGATGGCAAGAGAGCAAGTTTACATGCTTGATCTAGCACTACCCTAAATAAGACTTTGATTTTTGTTCTTCTCTACGATCAAGTGGCTTATCACATCAAAGCGGAAGAATCACATGCTTGACACCAAAAGTTGACAAAGTTGTTTATAATACGTGCAATATGCTATTGCAAATGCCAATCACGAACTAATGAATTGGTTGGAATAGAAGTTGGTTATTCCCGTTGGTAGTTGGCACATGGAGTAGTCCCCAAATGGTCCAAATGAAAATATCTGGTGGGAAACTATATGTTTCTTTCATAATTAGTTAATGACTGAACAACTGCTAGTGCATTGATCTTGATAAAAATAAACTTTATCTTGTCTTCACTCATGAAACATAGACTTTCTGAGTCAAGCCATTCATCTTGTCTTCTTCAAGGTTTTTTTTTGGTTGATATTTTGTTGCGTTCGCGCTTTGCATTTTGACTAATAGGGTTAGTTAAGAGTTTGTATATATTAAGCACAACTGCTAGTGCATTTTTTATTTTTTTTTGGTTGATATTTTGTTGCGTTAGCGACCATTAATTGTCGCTATACGGAAGGTTGTAACTGTCTTCTTACAATCCAGATAATACTTAAATTGTTTCCACCGATTATTGAGATTGCATTTGGCATCGAGTTATAACTAACATGAATGGTTTGGTACTCAAAATGAGTATCTCATATCCCAAGGTCTGATCGATATCCTGTAAATTATGAAATTGGTTAGCCAGTTTTTGGCAGTTTGCACATGGAGCCAAGCAATCATTAACTTGAAAAAATCTTCTCCACAAGTGGTTAGTTAACTCTAACAATGATTAGTGCAGTCATGCATAGATCTGCATTATATGCAACAAACCACGTTCATCAAAGCCATATGCACCTGAAAAGAGCATTGTATATTACAAGGAACACATTAGAGATTCCGTTACATTAATAGAGCGAACTTCACTGGTCTGAATATGATCCATAGCTAGACTGTACTGTAAAAATACGATCTCCACAATTATCCCTACTTTGAACCCAAAGGCTCACCCGAGATGCTCAACGTGACACGCAGGGTTACCATTCATCCGTCCTCTCTTGTTATAGACAAAGAGTTGACTCCTAACTTGATATGGCAGACCAAAAAAATTTCAAGCCTTTACGAACCGAGCCCAGGTACTAAGACCTACTGAGACGACTTTAGAGACAAAATTGAGAACTATATCATTACCTCCAACTCATCTTCCCATTCAAGTATGGATTAATACCCATAAAAAATATATAGAAAAGGAGAAGAAAGTATGACCTGCATGACAGTTTCCCTCTAATGCTATTGGATCCCAGATTGTCCACGTGTGCACATGGGTACACATGTGCACACCCACATGTTTATATCCGAATTTAGGTTGATCTTCTCGGATACTATAATACTGCCTTACTAATTTGTTTCTTTTTGTTGTTCTTGTTTAGTTGCGTCCGAGGTTCTGTCTGATGTTTAAGGAAATAATCCCCGCAAATTAATCTTATATATATATATATATATCTCAATCTTTCTGCTAAAAGTTAGCACCAAAAAATGAAGAAGTTAAACATATTTGAGGATACTTTTGATAGTCGTCTTCTGTACTAGTTTTGCAGCAAAGCCTCATACATCTCACTAAGTTTGCTTTCACTGCTTTCAGCAAGTGTTTCAGCGTTGAAGCAGAATTAGTGCAACTATGGCCACACCATGTTGGTTGGTCAGGATCTTGATCAGAGAATTGTCGAATTTCCTTTCTTAGCGGAAACCCGCGTATTTATCCTTGTCAAAATCGAATTTAAAAATTTGTCATGTATAAGCAATTTGCTTGGATTTCTTAACTTTGAATTAGCCAAGGCATTCTGGACGTCTGAGGCTAACCAACTCTCCTCAATATTTAGTAATCAGTTTTGCATGTTTATCAAGCACCTAACAACCTAATTCAATCCAGGTTAGATCAAGTTTGACCATTTCAAAGAATCAATCTCAAACAAGTTATTAAGTAGCCTTTTCCGTCATCCCGTTGTGTGTGTGTGTGTGTGTGTGTGTGTGTGTATATATATATATATATATATATATATATAGGCAACAATGTGTTGAAGATAAAATTGTCCAGTACAACATAGATGTAGACTCATTTGGACTGATGATGGAAAAGTTTGCTTGTTTGAGTGGCCAAACTTTCTTTTTACTTGTTCGGCAGGTAAGATGGATATCTTAATTTAGGTAATGGTGAGATTCCATATAAATTTCCATTTTACAATGCAACCAAGTCACACAAAAGACTGATGTATGAGAGAATGGGACGCAAATCATGTTGGTATTGTCATTATTTTTTTCAAACATAGACTAAAAGGCATAACCTAAGTTTTTTATTGGAAAACTTTAACTAATATCCTGACAGGAGATTCCCACATTGACTTGCCTGAACCGAAAGAAAGAAGTACCAACCAATTGCCATAGTCGCTAATCAAGTTGCCGACTAATACTATTTATAGTCATTTGGTTGATTTTATTTGGTAAGCATGCCTATCGACGTTAGCTAATCAAACCGACGGTTGCAACAACTTTATTATAACGTTAACTTTAGACCAAATTTAGCAAGATGAAGGGAATTCTCGACAATAGAGCGTACCCTGGGTCTCATGAGTTCTTCTACGTTACTTTGAGCGTCATTTACTGACAGGGAAGAACAATGGGGTATTCGTTTTCGTTTTTCTCTTTTTTCCTTCACCCCTGGGGTCTTGTTAAGTGAATGTAGGTTCTAAAACTTGGGAATGTGAATACACCATGAGAAGAAAGAGAGTCAACCCACTGGTAGAAACTTCAAGTGTGAATCAAATAAATCGTGAGTTAGGTTAAAAGTTTCCTTTTGACGTTACAATAAGGAAACGAAACTAGGTTAGTCAAAAGATCAAGATAAGGATTAAGGTAAGGTAGGCTTACACAGTGTGTGTGTTTGTGTGTGTGTGTGACAGAGAGAGAATCATGATGGGATTTTGTTAGGTGGAACAAGGAAGGCAGAGATTATGGGGGAGAATGTAAGGTCGTTGGATGTTTTGATACAAAGGTGGGGCATCTCTCTTCCATGGAAAATAAGTGAGTCTAAGACCAAGAAGACTTTCATGGGTTTGTTTGCAAGTGCTCGTTTCTTACTTTTCTAAGTTTCAAAGCATACTAAAATATGGTCGATTCAATCTTTGTGTAGTTTGAGGGAATCACGCATTCTAAGCAAGAGTTTTGCACGCCAAATCCTTAAATTATGCCTTTTTACCTACTATAAGACTCTTTCTCTCTCAGTTTATGCTTCAAGGACTGGTAAAAGTGCTTCCTTCACCGGCTTTCTTTCTACGAATTGTTTCCTTTTCATCTAACTTAATGTCAACCAGCTCCTTCTCTTGGTCCATCCACATGGTAGAATGGAAAATTCCTTTGCACTAGAAGGCTGCTTTTTTAAAAGGAAAACTACTATCTGACCATTATAATATGTGGGAGTGTCATAAGCACTGACGTTGAACTATTCGTCTGTGTCTCTGTGCGCGCTCGCGTGCACACTTTGAATTTGGGTATTTCAGGGTCTAATTTAGTTTTAAGGTAATACCTTATAGCCATGAACATGATTTTTTTGTTACCAAATTTGTCGCTAGAGTATCACAACAGCTCCTTCAAATACACAAATTAAACATATATGGTGTGGAAAGTGATTCAACCGATCAAATTCGTGAAACTTTGCAATATGGTGCACCAAAGAGCCTATGAGTTACTCTAGTGGCAGGGTTTAGGTCTGAGTTTCCTTTCTTGTCAAAAGGATTGTGGCCAAACTCAAAGTAAGCTGAGAGTCCGAATAACTTGCCACATTCTTTTAACAAGAAAATATTCAAACCTACGGAGTACGGACTCTCTTGCAAGAAGAACTCACAGTCCATCCTCTCCTTGACGTAGTACATATCCAGCAACTTGAACATGAGAAGACAAACAATAGGGACCTATGAACGTTGGCACACATTAACCTCGTCCACTATCCAGGTACCATGATAAAAACTCAAAGTACCAAACAGCTCTTTAACTTTTCCAGACTTGAAGACAATACAAGCAACTTGTTACCCAGGTGGTGTCACTTCCCTACGTACGCAAAGCAGAATTGCCCAACTTGTTATAATAAGACGCCAACTTTGTGGAGGAATGGCAAGTTGTGCATGCACCATCTGATCCACGTAAAAGTGCTCGAGTGGCACCCCCATCTATATATTTTTCGCCGGCAGAGACTCACTGGCCACAAAATGTCACTAATTCCTGTCCATGTCACCCACCAGAAAGACAGCTACTCGTGTCCACTTGTAACTATGTGCTTATTGTACGCCATGTTTGAAGGTGAGGCAAGGGTGCTGATTCTGTTTCATGCTTGTGAGTGTGGTAATCGCAAGAGCTTCGTGTACTGGACCTAAGTTTTATTCCCTTTGGTTCGATAAAATTTGCAAAGTTTTATCAGGTACCAATAAAGTTTCGTCGCTCTCCATCATCACTACGGTTGACAGGTAGACATGGCGTTCTGTTTTTCGTAAATTCGACATGGCTAACATCATTCAAACGGCGAACCTCAGTACGTGGAGTTACGAGAACTCTAGTCTTACTCTAATCTTAGGCTACTATGCTCGGCATGACTCGGAAAAAGTAGTTCTAAAGAAGCAATTTTCTGGTTGCCCTAACATTGAATGACCTCTTAGTTATTTTTCTTGGTAATCGAACTACAATTTATGGTTCCGGTTATGGAATTGAATCCGACGACTTTGAGACTATCCTTCAAGGCATCTGCCATTTCTCTCACTTATTGACAGAATAAGTCGGCATTCGCTGATTCTTTTTTCCAATAATATGTAGTTTGAAAGTGTTTCACTAGTGGAGTGATGAACAGTTTTTTTACTACTAGAGGTACAACTAAATCAAGAAAAAAAAGTTTGGTGGGAAATCACTTCCATCCTACCGATTAGATTTCCATTTTGAAACCTTTACGAAAGAGATTAGCCTAAAGGACAAAGCATCAGGACAAAAATTATGTCTAGTGGTGTCCCCAAGACACTCTTACCCTACATTGAATTCTTGTCAATCAAGAAAATATTTTGTGTCTTACAAAGTGTTTTCATGTTTATGTTTTAACTTTATCTTGTAATATTTTGACTACTATTAGGAATCAATTATGTTATCGAGGAGTAATTTTAAGAGTAATGTGCACTTCTAGTTGTATAAATCTTTTCACAAGTAAAGGAAAATATACGCGGTTTTCAATTTTCACATCGACTCTCTCTTATAATTAGGGACCCTAACAAAACCGAAAATTGAAGAGATTTCAAATTCCTTGACCAAGAACTTAGAAAATAAATAAATATAAGGTTCTAAATAATAAAAGTTGGGGCTTACCGGCATGCAAGCTCTTATTGCTGATCCACTTCCGTATACAAACATTAATGTGTAAGTGATTATTACAAGTTAAATCATTAACTTTCCATTTAGTAACAAAATTACTTGTTACTATTCTTAATAGCTTAGGCCGAGACAACGAGCTTCCCGCAATTGCTTGCTTCTTATCTTCTTACTTTATTTCGGTTCATGTTTCACGACTGCCATGCGTACAAAATATGCTCTGGTCGAGCTAGGAAATGATCAAATTACTCTAGTTGGCGTGAGCGTTCGGTCCAGCGCCAGGTTGTCTTTAAGCTCGACTCAGCAAATTTATTGACCCCTAACCCTACTAAAGTTTGAGTTTGACTCGTTTATCTGGCGAGTCTCATCGGGTGGAACTCGAGTAAGACTTATTATTAGAGGAAAGGCCCAACTCAATGTCTTGACTGAGCTTAATGTGTGCAAGTCATGGGCCAATTGTTGTAACAAGCCGATGTTTAATTTCTAAGTTCTAACTGCAGTACATATCTTTGAGTGTTGATAACCTTTGAAGGTGAGCTTTCGGCTTGCCCAATTCAATCTTTCTGGGCCCTTAACTAAAATGAAGCTCAGCCTGGAAGGGTTTGGACTTTGGACGGACTAGTGAGCTTAGGGCCCAATACTAGGCTGAGCTCAGTGTATGAGCTCATTTCTCTCTCTCTTTTTTTTTTTTTTTTTTCAGTCTGAGAAATAGTCATTTCTGTTTACTAGTATGGAGCACGTGCGTTGCATGTGGATATGGTTGAGAGTAATTTTTGAAGTGATATTATTAACTTTTTTTGGATCAAATAATATAATTCAATTATGTTCTTATTTTCTTTTGTGACTTGTTCTAGAAGAAATGTATATTTGATGTTTGCAAATGTGATCAATGTTTGGAGATCTTCTTTGCAGGCTTCTGAATTGAAGAAATATTTGATGTTACTGTTCAAGAGAAAGGTAAATGGAGAAACTGAAAAAATCAATCTACATCTTTGTTTTTATAATGTGTTAGATTGATTTATGGTATACAGTTAAGATTTATAATTTTTCATCATTTTATTGTAGTTTGATTTGGTTTTGTGAGCTTTCTAAAAAAAAATTCCTATTCATCACGACAAGACAAAAATAAAGATTTTTTTATTTATTTTAAAAAAGAATTCCATTGAATAATAAACAAGAAAGAAGAAATCAAATCCTTAGAAAGGCAATTTTTTTCTTTTTATTTTTTGGTTTAGACAAAGAAGTTTACAAAGAGAGAACTATTGTCTGTTGATTGCGGCATTGAAGGAGGAGATCAGTTCCTTTTCTCTTTAAACACCAAAAGAGGGAAAGGAGGTTTTTAGCGAACAATCAATGAGAAGTTGTTTGAAATATTATATATGTTCAAACCACAAACTAACACTCACAATATAGGCAATTACTATGTATATGTATATAAATCAATTATACATAAAACAATATATAGAAATGTTATGATTAATGTACGTTTATGATTTCAATAATAAGATGTAGTGAATGTGCATAAAATTAATAATTTTGTGTTATGAGAGTCACTCATGATGCAGGCAGTAAGTAGGCTTTCAACTTTTATCATGAAGAATGGGAAGATGTTGTAACATTCCGAAATTTTTCGGAACGTTAACGCTCAATCGATCTGTTCACTAACATAATAATTCCTCAATTCAACCAAATAATATAAATTTGTCAGAGCAACTAAATCATTAATCAAACCAAACTCTCAACTGACTGATTTAAAATGAATGTCAAATCTTAGTCTACAGAATCATAATAATATTATTCGCCCACGCGGGGGTTCTAATGGACAATACAATAATCTAATTCATTTGCTTTCGCTCGCTCGGCTCTAATCCATATTCAGGTAACCTACTGTTGGCTGTCACCTGCGGAAAGGAAGTCAAAGGGGAGTGAGCTTTTGAGAGCCCAGTAAGGTCGCACAAAGATTTAAAATCACAAAATGATTCGGACGATTTTCATATAAAACTTTTGAAGAGTATTTTCAATGAAATACAACACTTAGACAAAGATGAACAAAACGAACGCTTTTACATTCAAGTCCAATAACAACTTTTTGAGGGATTTTGCTTTCGATGAAATCACTACAATACGATATAAACATAGGGATGAATATTCAACTCAATCCCTTAAATAATAGGCATTTGAAACACTTCGGATATAATAAAGCATGAATGGATAATATTCAAAACAATTCAAGTGTAATAAAACATAGATAGGAAACATTGAACATGAGCAGTACAGAAGCAAAGCCACCCCGGCAGTGCTCGATACACTTACATATGCATATGTACACTGACTAGTCCATCTAGGTACTAGTTAAAACCATCCAACAGACCATCCTTATAACGCCAACAATACAGACCATCCTTATGGCTCCCAAGTTACTAACTCATGTCAACATTGAGAAGTAATAAATAGAATTCAAAAATGCTTTACGATACGTGTACCCAAGTTACTAACCCGCTCCGTCCTTCTCTTCCTATTGTCCTTCCTTTTGATCTCTACCTGCTGGCCAAAACTCACTCTCTCACACACAGGTGTACCCACGACAGGCTCCTTCCTATTCCTTCTTCTTGTCCCACTCACCCCACCACACCAATTACACATTATGCTCTCACACACATGAGCACCCAACTCATAAATGAGCTGCCTCTTGGCAGCATCTTCTCCCTCTCTTTATTTCTTTGGTTCAACTCTCACATGCACACACACACACACACACACACACACACACACACACACACACACACATATATATATATATATATATGAACACACATGAGCACACAGCACAGGTACTATCCTTCCTCGCATATCAACTCTCATGGCTGCACAAAATACCTATACTATACCCACTTTACACTCGCATAAATCACCTTTACACAGCCATGCCATGGCTGTACCATTTCAGTCCCCAATTTCACATAATAAGGCAGCCACCTTGGCTGCCCTTACATCACTCAAATTGTTAATACTTTGAAACAATTAGGAAAAGATATCTCTAACGGTGATCTTGTGAGAAAGGTAATTAGGTCATTACATAGAGAATGGGATACAAAAATCACCGCACTTCAAGAATCAAAGGATCTCAATACCTTTCCATTGGATGAATTAATTTTCTCCTTAATGACCTATGAAATGTAACTCGAATCATCCGGGCAAAAGGTTCCAAAGAAGAAGAAGAAGTGCATTGCTCATAAAGCTTCATCAACAACAGATCAATCTTCATGTGCGGAGGAGAAAGACTTGAATAACAAAGAGATGGACACACTTGCAAAGAAATTCAATGAGTTTCTCAAAATTAAGAAAGTTGGAAACTCACACAAGAGCAAGAATGATTCAAGTGTAGATATTACCTCATGGGAGAATAAGAAGAAGAAAGGGTCAAGAAAGAAGCACTCCATAAAAACATCAATCGAAGCCATCATTTGTAGTGATGATGATTCAAGTGGAGATGAAGGTGATCATTTCGATGATGGAGATGTAAATTTATGCTTCATGGCTCGAAAAGATGATGAGGTAAATTCTTCATATAGTGACAGTGATAGCAATTGCTCCAATGATGATATTCATGATGCTTATGCTCTTTTATATGAAGAATCCATGAAATTAGCCAAGAAAAATTGTGCTTTAAGAAAACAAGTGCATGCGATTTCAAAAGAACTAGATGACTTAAAAAGTGATTATTGTAAGTTGCATGCCAAGAATGAATGCATATCTAGCCATTTATATGTAGAGCGTGTGAATAATGATTTAGTTGAATTGATTGTGAGCATTCCTAGCACCAAAACAAATCTCTTGTAATACTTCGATTTTAGAAAAACAAAATGAAATTTTAAAGCTTGAGATTTGTGATTTGAAAAGATGCCTTGAAAAATTTGTTGATGGTAAAAACAATTTGGATGTCATGCTTGGACACCAAAGAGTTGGCCTAAACAAAGGCGGTGTTGGATTAGATCCCCTCACCTTGCCTCCTAAAGTTTTTAAACAACAAGCTAGGTTAAATGTTCCTCCAAGACAACCAAAGAACTATTGCACACATTTTACACATTGTGGTTGGTGCAACAAGAAAGGGCATACGACTAGTTATTGTCCTTGTAGAATTGTTCATGTTGGATGTGTAAAGAAAATGTGGGTTGTTAAAAAGTTTCTTAATGTTTCTAAGACTAACACTCATGGACCCAAGAAAATGTGGGTACCAAAAGTTAGACCTAAATTGTAATTGTAGGTTGTTCAAAGCTAAAGGCAAATAGCAACAAGGAGAAGGCTCCAAGAAAACTTTGAGAAGGAGGAGCAACAAGCTAAATCTTAAGAGGGAGTAAGCATTCCGAGATTGGACATGCTACTTCAAATGAGGAGAGCCTCAAAGCTTGTAAAAGAAAATGGACTTCAAAATGATCCCTCATTATATCGAATTTCTTGGTAGTTCACCAAGACGGTAAAACCTAAAGCTCTATTAAACATTGTGGTATGTGCTAAACTTATACATCATTATGCATGCATAAATGGTCACACTTACTCCTCATGATATAAATAGCTTGCTTGTTGAGAATTAATGTGAACCTTGCCGATGAATGGTCCTCTTGCATTTATATTGAAAATATTGATTGTTGATGACTATTATTTGCTTTGTGAAAATTCCATGTTGAAATTATGTCATCTTAATGCTTCACAATGCCATTCATACACACACCCCTTTTGGTAATGCCAAAAAGGGAATATGACTCGGCTAGACATTTAGTTATGTTTGTTTGATATTGTTGGCATGCATTGATTGAGGGGGAGCATACATTAGGATGGAATATTTATAAGATAACTTGATAAGGGGAGCTTACATGCTTGAATCATATACTATCTTGTTACTCTTGAAATATGCATGAAGTAGATGAGATTATTGAGCTACTTTGAATATCTTTCTTTGGATCATGAAGGAACTCTTGATGTCATCAGTATGAGTTCATGAGTTATATGCACTTCACGCCATTATCTTGCTTATAATTATCTCTTCACACATGCATACCCTTGTCTCTTTGTTGATGACAAAGGGGGAGAAATAATCTTGATTCTATATGCTATGTGATTGTGTGTTTTGAGAGAACACTAGAGGAAGAGCATATCTTGTTTTAGCTAGGGAAGCTAGCTACAAGCTTAATTGTTATATGAGATAAATTGACATATCTTGAGTATACAAGCAATGATTGAATGTTCTATGTGATATTGTTGTGCTTAATTGACTATCATATGATACATCTTACCCTATATAGAATCAATGTTTGTCATCATCAAAAAGGGGGAGATTGTTAGCTCTATGGTTGGATAACCTAGGCTTACATCTTATTTTGATGATAACTACACATTGATTATGTTCTAATGTGTGCTTTGAGTGTATTCTTAGTAGGTATATACATGCACACTCATGAAGACACATTTGAGAAGTTGGATAGATGGATTAAAGCCAAAGAAGCTTAAAGTTATAGTGGGCGTGCTATAGAAGCTTCATCAAGTCCAATGTCGAAGAGCAACAAAGAATGCATCGGCTAAGTTACTATCGATTATTATTGATCTTTCCTATTATGTAAATAGTATTGGTTTGATGCTTGGATTGATGACCGTGACCTAAAAAGACCTTAGGACTCCTTGTGCATTGCATGTGAGTTCATAATCATTCACACAAGCGTGGTTCTTGAAAATGAGTGAACTTTGGAGCTTACTCAGATTTTCTCAAAAAAAAATTTGGTGCTAATCTTTTCATATCTTGATAAAAATTTTCATTAGCTTTCCAACGCAAAAAACAGCACCTCAATCTGATTTTTCTAGAGAAAGTTATGCCCAAAATAGGAAAAGGGGTTCCGTGAGGCAGTCGATAGGCAGTAGGGTAATACAGTCGATTGTAATTGAATACAGTCGACTGCATTGGTCAAAATTCAGTTCCAACGGCTATTTTTTAGGACAAAACTCCAACGGCTATTTTAGAGGGATTACAGTCGACTGCATTGGGAATACAGTCGACTGCAATAGCAGTTTTGCTCACTTTATGCCTATAACGGCTATATTTCATTTGCTCTCTATATAAATGATTTGGGAATTCATTATACACCATGGAAATCACATTCTAAGCCTCCATTCATTAAAGAAACATCAAGGCTCATGGATTAAACTTATCTCTCTTCATCTTCATGATTTTACATCATTAAAGAGAGCATCTTTGTGAGCAATTCTTTGATTGAGAGTGAACATCCTTCAAGTCATCAATTCTCTCCTCTCTCTATTGCACTAGAGCTTCATTTGTACTCATTTCCTTTTTAGAGGGTTTAGGTACACATTTGATCTTTGTAAAAGGATTGTGATCAAGGCTTGGGTTTGTCAAGTCTTGGGTGAGCTTTGTGGATTCAAGGCTCGTGCTTGGTGTGGGGATATCACCAAGTGTTGTAAGGGTTTTGATCTTAACCCGGAAGAAGATTGTTGCTAGTGGATTCTAGTGCTCTTGTAAGGGACTTCCTTGAAGAGGTGGATGTAGGCTTGAGGGTAGTTCAAGCCGAACCATTTAAATCTCCTTGTCAAGTATCTCTAACTCAATCTCTTTACTTATTGCTCTTTAATTGTTTGAGATTGTTTGGTTAGCATCTTCATTGAAGTATTACTTGGTTTCATTGAGATTTATGATTGTGCTTAGTTTAAATTCTCCATTAATTTTCAAAAACCCTATTCCCCCCCCCCCCTCTAGGGTTATTTTATTGGGTTAAGATTCGTTCAACAAGAAACAAAAAAAATGCTCAGATGCCCATGAGTCTTCCCCCATCACCGATCATGACCATCAGTCCACCACTGCCACCAACGAGCCCACCAATTTCCTCCTACCGACGAGTTAACCACCACCATCGCCCTCTATTCCAGATCTAAGCCCTTCTAAAACTGTACACCATTTTTATAATCAATTCATCATAAATGAAACCCAATTCGAACTAACTCCACTAAATTGCAACAAGCAGAAACCTCAAATTTGTAGCTTTTTGTCAGATGCGTTAATCAGACGATGGTAGTTAGGTGTTATTGTAAATGGTGACCGGTGTGGCAGACTTGACGGTAAAGGTGGATTAATGGCAACGCAATTCATGTCGAAAAGTTATGGGGTTGGGCGATGGGATTTGTGGCTGGCAGTGGTGAGTCGGTTTTATGGTGGTGGGTTTTCAGAATTGTGACGGGGTCTGCGGTGGTTACGATGGTGGGGTTGGTGGGTCGCCGACGATAGAGGCCAGCGATTGGGCGACGCGACAATGGCCAATTCTTTTTTGTCTCTGGTGATGAAGCACGGTCGGTGAGCGAGGTAGGCGCGCGCGGGGGGCGAGGTGGTAGTGGCTGATCTAAAGGGAGAAGAGAGGCATGACAGTGGTGGGTTACGGCGATGACGGAGATTCGGTTACGACGGAGGCTGGGCGGCGACGGTGGCCAGGGATGGGGGTTGTCTGGTTTGGTTGTTCTGCTAAGCCTGAGAGATAATGACGGGGAGAAAGAAAATGACGAGAAGGGAGAAAAACACATAACATACATAGTTGTATCAAAACGTCGTAGTTTTGACCGCTAGCTTTAGCCTTAGGCAAGTTGCCTAAGGCTAGCAATATATTCGCTATTCCCATTTAACCTTCTACAATTGTGTAAGCAACATGCGGGGTGACACTGTGTGGACAAACTGCCTAATTAATTAGCATTTGCATAAGCTTTGAGACATGTGGTGTTAACAGGAAGACAGAGAAGTCCGATAATGGGATGGCCATGTAATAGATAATGAATGATGCATATCACAACAACCATGTGAAGATGCCTTGGATAAGTCATGAATTACTTGGTTGTGTGCACAAAAAAAATGAGATATCAGGCCTGCTGATGGAAAAATAGGTCGAACTACTGACGAAGAGCATGATCACACACAAGATTTCTAGAGTCCTTAGAGTACTTTGTTGTTTAGCTCCATAACCCTCTATTGCTTTGTGTTGGTTAACAGAAATTTAGAAATAAGTTTCACTACCTTGATCTTTCTTGAAGTTGTGTTGTAGTAAATTTCGTAATCAAAAGAAATCCCACGCCTAATATAATCAAATCACTAACATAAATTAGCAGAACATTAATGCTGCAAACTGTTCCCCAAGTAAATGGGGAGTAGTCATAATTACTTTGACAAATTTGGGCTGCAATAACGGTAAAAGACGACTTCTCGAATCATGTACATGGAGCTTGCTTAATCCTATACAAAGTGTCTCATCTTACAAACAAAACCAGAAGGCAAATGCTGGAGACCAAAGGGAGAGCGCATGTAAACAACTTGTAGGAGGCTTCCATGAATGAAAGCATTTGTTACTTCCAATGGCCAATTTTGAGAACCAACTAGGGAAAAAGGAATCGTATGGTTGTCATCTTGCCTACTGGTGCGAATGTCTGATCGTGATCCACCTATATTCTTAATGATGACATATAGCAATAAGTTTGGCCTTATAGTGATTTAGGGGTTGTACGTTTACACAACTTGTTTTCGTGTTTTGTATTATGTTTTTGTTTTCCAGATTTTAGTATTCAGTTCTAAAATCGTATTGTGTACTTTTAGTTTTTTCCGTATTTACTTTTTTCAGTTTTTTCTGTACGTTTACCATTTTTATTTTCACAAACTTTTTTGGATCCATTCTTGTATGTTTAGCATTTTCTATACTATTTGTACCCATATTTTCCTATTTTCACCCTACTCTTAACCTAACAAATTATTTTTATACCCTCAATTTATCTTCCCAACAACCCCTCCATACCCCCATTTTTACATCTCCCAAGAAAATCATCAATCTAACCATCACGTCGGCAACATGTTAGTACAGCCAGTCTCAGGCCATTCAAGGCTTCGGATATATAAATGCCCTTGCCCTTCTGTGTGTGACGAGCACATCCATATCCTTCTAACAAGATGATATACTCACGTGTTAGCCTATTAGGTGCAGTGATATCATTCATATGTATGACTAGAAGAGTATAAAACTTGTGCTTATTTGTCAACGAATGTCCATGGACTTCTATAAACTAGTTTGGGCAAATTACACCTATGTCCCTGATGTTAAAGTATAATTACAATCAAGGACACTAAGTTTCAAAATGTAACATACCGTGACCAAAACCTTTTCAAATGTATCAGACGTGTCCATCCGTCAGGGTTCCATCCAAATAGTGTACTTTTTTAATGATGTCATCAATACGTAATTTAAAATTTGCAACATTACCCTTATACTGTATAGTACAGTATAAAGCAAAACTCTCTCACGTGCCAGGGATTTCCCGCTTACAATTTCAAACTGTCCTTTTTAACACAAGCGGGTATTCTGTGTGATTGCAAAAGAAGAACAAAAAAAAAAAATAACGAGGGACTAAGGCAAACTAGGGTTTCCAATCCCTAAATACGAAGGTGGACAACTTGGGTTGTGTGTGATTGCAAAGGAGAAATATACAACAGAGTTGCAAATTAAAGGTAAACTGAGCTAAACTTGAGTTACAAAATTAGGGTTTAGCAAATGTAGGGGAAAATTAGGGTTTACTATATCTGTTAATCCCTAAACATCTACCGGTAGATATGCATCTACAAGTAGAGCAAAAGAGCAAAATTTATCACTAAAAGGCCCAGTCCCAATATATTGCACACCAGGTGTTTGATAAAAGTCCCAGTGTGTTTTTCCCCTTTTTTTTCATGTTTGTTGCCTAATCACTACTTTCCTTTTCATTTGCAGATTGTGAATGTCAATGTCTTCGTCATCTTCAAGTATTGGACGTAAGAGATCGAAATAAGCATGTGACTTGAAATATGAGGAAAAAAATTGTAATTGTGGACATAAGGCTTCAATTAGGGTTTCATGGTCCCACAATAACAAGCAGAAACTGTACTACACATGTCCATTCGGAGAATACAACATGTTTGCATGGTGCAATCCTACCAATCTTGGGCTTTACACCCCAACTTGGGACCCAAACTGTACCTGAAGCACATTTACGGTTTGGTGGTTCAATAGAGCATGACAGGCTACTAAGTATGAGGGTTGACAGCTTGGAAGAAATCATGAAAATGTTGAAAATGGCTTTAATAGGATGCTTCTTGATGTGTTTAGAGGCCATTGCCATTGGAGTGAAGTAGTAAGGTTTGGGCAGTAGGCTGTAATTCCCTAAGATTATGCTTTGCACCCCTATTATGTAATGATTGTGTCTTCTTCTTTAGTGAAGTAATTTGTGTTGTCAAACTATTTCTAATTGGCTTTGTTATTTTGCAACAGTTGTGCACATTATTATTTACAGTAGATGTTACAATAGTGTATGGTAAATATTGCAGAGATGTCCAAACCTCAACATCATTGTAACAGTAATGTCCAACTAACAAGGTAGTCTTGTAATATAAATGTCCAAATATCAACAATCATGTAACATTCATGTCCAAAAGTCACAAATCTTGTAACAGTGAACTCCAAAATGACACAACTTATTCTCATTTTAATGTCCTACTGTACCCATACATTGCAACAAAAATGCAGCTCATAACACAAGACTGTCAAGTCAAAAATACATCTTTCATCCAATTACAAATTAACATCCATAAATACAATCATGTTCAAAAAGACTGTCAAGTCCAAAATGACATCTTTCATTCATCCAATTACAAATTAACATCCCTAAGCACAGCTAACATCCCTAAGCAATTACAGTCATTATAGTCATGTCCAAAAAGACTGTTAATTACAAATTTGGATCCCTAAGCACATTTACAAAATCCAATCCTTAAGCAATTACAGTCATGTCCAAAAAGAAAATATCAGGCTATGGTTGTTGATGCAGGTTGGGAGCTTGAAGGAGCACCACCAGCAGTTGTCTCAGCAGCAGAAGTCGTGGCAGCAGCAGCAGAAGTTGTGGCAGCAGCAGCAACAGTGGTGACAGCAGTAGCAGAAGTGGTGGCAGTAGCAGCAGTCCTCCTCTAATTTCCCTGTAATGTAGGGGTGCAAAAATCCGTTAGAAAGAAGAAATAAAACAAAAAAAAGGATTTGCAAAATTGGTAGGTGTTAGTCATACCCTTGCCCTTACATGAGCTCTTTGGCATGTTCTTTTGTTGTGTCCAAGCTCCTTGCACAATGCACACCTAAGTGTGCTTGACCAATTTTGACTTGGTGTTGGCTCATCTGTTTGCTTTTTTCTATTCTTCCTAGACCTGCCAGGCAGCTTTCTCAGAGGTGGGGGTAAAACAGTTGGAGGAGTGATGAAAATATCAGGCCACAGCTTCCTGTCTAGTACATGATGTACCATACCTTCATAGGTCTTCACAAATTTGTCCTTGTGGAAACAAGGATCACAGAAGTCCTCAAGCATACCCCTTATGTAAGATATGCATGCAGCAGCATGCCTACAAGGAATACCACTCACATCCCATGCCTTATACTCACTGCTCATCCTCTCAAGATTAACAATGTAGTTGATGCTCAACTCCCTAACTTGAAATTCATTGTCATCAGCTACTAGAAGTGTACACTTTCTACCCTTCTCTCTATTCTTGTTCAACTTTGCCAAAACCCTTGGGGATACAACAGTGTCCCAAGTTGATACTGATTGCAACCTCATGTGAAACCTGCCCATCAATTTACTCCTTAGCTGCTCCACCAAGCTCAATACAGGCAGATACCTCAAGTCTCCAATCCAACTGTTGAAGCTCTCAGTGATGTTATTTGTGATACTATCACACGTTGCCATTGGATCAAACCCAAACCTTGTCCATGATGATAATGGTAGGTTAGCAAGCCAATCATGAGCTTCCCTACTTTGGTCCTTTATTTTTTCCCTTGCATACTTATATGTTTTTGCATTATAAGCCCTAGCAGCCATCCAAAAGTTATTTCTCAACAACAAACCAGGATGCTTAGCTTTGAAATTTGCATATACATGCCTGCAACAGTGCCTATTGTAGACATTTGGGAAGATATGGTTGATTGCCTCCACTAACCCCTTCTGCCTATCAGTCATAAATGTCCAAGGCTGCTCATCCCCGCCCTCTCTAATTTGGTTCTTCAGATGGCCAAAGAAAAACTCCTAACTGTCCTTGTTCTCACTCTCAACAATGCCAAATGTTACAAGAAACAAGCCATTGTTCCTATCAATAGAAATGGCAGCCAACAGTACACCTCCATATGTTCCTTTTAGATGGCATCCATTAAACCCTATCCATGGCCTACACCCCTATAGGAATCCATCAATCATAGCAGGAAAGGTGAAAAATAGCCTTTTAAATGAAAGTGGAACTAAGAGGTCAAGCCTATTGTATTATAATTCCAATACTGTTTCAGGGTTTGTCCTCTTAGCCATCGCCTTATACATTGGAAGCTTAGCATATGACTCAGCATGTCCTCCATCTATCTCATCTAATGCCCTCTTCTTGGCCCTATACAAGTACATTTTACTAGGTTGCACCCTATACTTCTGCATTTCTGCCATCATACCAGTAATTTTGATACATGGATTTGATCTAATGAGATCTAAGAGCTTGTTAGCAATCCATGGTGATGTAGCTTCTGGGATTCTACCTTCTCTAACACAAATGTGGGCTGGTCCAATAGACTTAATCTTGAAAGTTGTTTTATCAGGGCATACAGATGCATGAATTTTCCAAGGGCAGTTATCTCTTGCATAGTGTCCACTTACTCTTACCAAATCATTCTTATCTCTGACCAATCTAAACCCCTCTTGTATTACATAGTCCTTCAATGCACTTCTAAAAGAATGCACATCCTCAAATAACAGGCCTACCTCAAAAGAAACAGGCCCAGCAGTTGTCTTTTCAAATACCTTTCCCCTCAATTGTTCAATTCTATCCTTCACAACATCAACACTAGAGTCACTGACATATTTTGGTTCACAGTCATCACTCCCTTCATAGTCAGGCAAATCATTCTCATAAAAACCCACCCCATCATCACCACTTGAATCTATATCATCATTTTCCCCCAGGCTAACAGACTCATAATCACTATCCTCACCACTGCTGTCACTTGCACTTGTTTCATCCCTATCCTCATCACTGCTCACCCTGTCCCTTGTTTCATTATCATCTTCTTCACTGCTCTCCCTGTCACTTGTCTCATCCCTATCTTCCTCACTACTCACCATATCCCTTGTTTAATTCACATCATCTTCACTGCTTTCCCTGTTCCTTGTTTCAGATATAACCTCTTCCATGTTCCCTGTTTCAGTTATATCATCTTCCCTATTATCTATTTCAGCTATATCCTCTGCCCAATTATCTGTTTCAGTTATGTCCTCCTCCCTATTATCAGTTTCAGTTATGTCCTCCTCCCTGTTATCAGTTTCAGTTATGTCATCCTCCCTACGCTCCATGTTTCCTGTTTTAACCCTATCCTCTGTACCGCTCACCCTGGGCATTGTTTCAATTAAAATTATATAATCTTCTGCTTGCCCAGGTTCATGTTCAGGAGCAGCATCAATTTCTAAGGTCTCATATACTATTTCTGGTACTGCCTCCACAATAGATACATAAAGATCTATCAGTTTCACACTCTTGTTTAACCTAAACATCTCAATCAAACTCATATCATCTACAATGTCAATACACATCTCAGTCCCACCAAATGAAGCACTCATAGCAAACATTACACTAACATTGCTCATAACATCCCTAAGTCCCAGACTACATATGTCCTCTAACAGCTCTATGTAAATGTACCCATCTGGATCAACATTGGGTATATTGAACTCAAACTTCTTATCATAATGCACCCTAAGATCATGGTAAAGAGAAGCCATAGCTAAACCTGGTATAAGATCAAGAGAAAATATTCCTAAATTTAAATTTAAATACATCTGTAAAGGCTAAAGAATAACATGTAAGGACAAAAGATTGCAGACACAACAATATTACGGCATCATTTGTTACTAATTAAGCTTTTTGCAGAAAAGTCCCAATTTTTCATTCCCGCAAACTACTTGACCTAAACGGATACATCAAATACATGAGGAGAAACTAACATACACAACATACAACCCATGACACTTTCAATTCAAGGGATATCTCAAGAAAAAAATCCTAGACATCCTTACATTTGCATGATATCACATACATACATTTAAATCAAAAGAGAAAACCCTAAACCCTAAAATTCGAACTGAGCAGTGGAAGATCATAACATGCAATAATCTACGGGGTGTTGATCTACGAGAAAATGAGTGTAAAAAATGGCTACATTTTACAGACAAAAAATCCAAACACAATGTATTAACGTTCATACAAAAGATTGTAAATGGCTTGCAAATGGGTTCGTGAATACTAACCTTAACATGTTTCTTGCCCAGCCTTCTCACGCCGACCACGACTTCGACCTTCCACGAACTAGGGTTTTTTAGGATTTTTTTGTGTCTGAGAGATGAACAGATGGGAAACGAGGAGAGAGAGTGAGAGGAGAGACAAATGGATAGTAAAGAAACTGTCGCACGATCTTCCACTTTCCTGCTTTTTGCCTCCCAGGGGCAAATCAGGATTTTAACTTTTATTTAGGGGCAATTAAGTCTTTTCGTCCAAAAAGTTATGTATTTTTATATTCCGTCTGGTCAACGGACATAAGTGTAATTTGTCCAAACTATTGTCCTTACCTGTAATTATACCCTAACCTCAGGAACATATGTGTAATTTGCCCAAGTGAAATAGTAAAAACTAGTTCTACTATTTCACTTGCAAACATTGCTCACGCACAATCTTTTGGCTCATAAATGCTTACGCACTCACTATAATTTGGACAGATTTTCACCGTTTCATGTTTATTTCAACAATTAGAGAGAAAAATTGCAATTGGCAAGACAACAAACTTAGAAGTACTTGTATATGTCGCACTTTCCCGACTTATACAATTCACGTATAAAAGATTCATACGGTTTTAGTGTTTTTGCTAGGATAATTTTTATATTGTTTTGGACAGTGGACATTTTTATGTAATTTTTGTACATTATAGTGTCTTGCATAGTTTAAGCTTGTAATTTCTGGCCATTTTTGTCTTTATTTTGTAAGCCTTTTCCCATAAGCATTATATTTTGTGTGAATACTGGACAATATTTTTCTTAGTCAAATTTTTGTGATTAAAATTTTAACAGTAGTCTCGATAATGGATTTCATGTGTAATTAAGTGAAATATCTCGTAATTGCAACAAATGTAAAAGCCATTAAACTTCTGCAAATATCTGACTCGGCATATCAAACGTTCAAAACCCAAGAGAAGAGACCCATCAAGCTTTAACAATTTTGCAAGAAACCCAGCAAAAAATTGGCGTCCAACAAAAATCCCATCAATAATTCGGCATAGAACGGAAAACCCATAAAATTTTTAACATAGAATTAAGGAACCCATCAACCCTCTATTGTATATACATCAACAATTTCTATACATACATGCAGAGAGAGAAGACAACCTTACATGTCAACTAAAGCAGAGTAACAATCAGAGAAAGATAGGGAAGACAAAGAGTTTACAAATGGACACAATCAAAAGGGTATGAAGGTATAAGAGTTTATATCAAACTAGGTCTATATGACCAGCTTGGCATCACTATCATCCAATATGAAAACACCACCACAATTTCCCAATCAAGCACAAACTACTTCCAGCTATCCATAAATTCTACATGTATAACTACGCATTGAACGAACTTAAGCCCATGAACAGATAGGAGAACCCAAAAACAGAAACGGAGAAAACCATCTTCAATCAATCAATCCACCAACAAAAATCAAAGAGAAAATAGAAAAGAGAGGAGAGTAGCAGATCGATCGACTGAAGAATAAAGAGAGAAATTGGTAAAAACATTGGACAACTGTGCAGGCGATGGGACTTCGTTCTCTCTGATCACAGATCATCAGGTGCTTGTTTGGGAGACGGTGGGTACCTGTGGTGTGTTCGTCGTAGCTAGACTGGGTCTTCGACAGCCAGAGGCAATCCATCTCGGTGCAGCTTCTCCATTGATTTTGGTAGCTATGGGAAGAGCTTGAGAATGAATTGAGGAGCTGTTATTCATAAAAGGTAGATGAGATAAATGAGAGAAAGAGAGTAGAGATAGGAGAGCTAGGACTGTCTCGATTTGACATTGCAGCTAAGCATCAGATACTTTAGCCAAAAAATTGTGAACAGTGAAAAGGATTTGGTATTATCTGACACAGAGAATATGAGCAGTGGAAAAAGGTGAAGGGTATTTTCATTTTTCTCGCTACTGTTTGGATTTTTTTATCCAAAATGAAACTGAAAAAAGATAAAAGTATTAGAAAAAAAGGCATTTTTTTCATCATCATTACAAAAACGAAAACAAAATTAGGTAAACATAGGCCCCATGTTTGATTCACTTTAAAGGCAATAAGTTCTTCATGTCTAGGCATTTTCCAAGATTCGTCAAGTATAGCTTGTTTAAAGGGTGAGGGATGGTAGAAATCGATGGGAAAACCAGAAATGATACCTTGTTTTCTGGTTTTGAAACTCTTGGAGATTGATGAAGTTATAAAAGTGTTGGAGGTTGTGGTGCTGGTGTCGGGGCCAAAGTTGTTGGGATGACCCATCAGGGGAGATAGAAATAGACACTGTCTCTTTGGACTTCAACTATAGACAAGCCCAGATTTGAACCTCTCAAAAGAATCATAGGTAAAACGTCGGCAAGATAGAGATAGAACGAGATATAGGTGACAATGATAAAGATTGAAAATCGTAAACTTTATCGAGGAAAATGATATTAGAATTGGCTAGGATTTTTATGGAGCCTGTTAATATAGAAAACCCTTTTAGCTGCATGCGTAGCCAACAAACACGCACTTCCAAGATTGAGCAGACAAACTTTTGATGTTGAATGAGAGGCAGAAGAGCAAGACACACGCAGCCAAAAAATGAAAAGCAAGAGGCTATCGATATATAATATAGAAAGATGCTTCAACCATTTCTAACGTGAAACTAGCATGCACGAACTTCTTATTAAGATAACACGAACAACGAATAGAATATGGAAATTTTTTCTAGTTCTGCCACTCCATATTTTTGTGGAGTGGAGCACAAGACCTCTCCCACAAAATCCCAAAGGAATGTAGTAGAATTTAAACACTTGTAATGGTGTCAATTAGTAAAACAGAAACCATTTTGGCTACATGCGTAGCCAACAAACACACAATTCAAAGATCGAGCAAATACTTATGTCGCTCAATGGGAGGCATAAGAGCAAGACACACACGTGCCCAAAAGATTAATAGCAAGATAACTAGGCTTGTTCTTATGCAACCGAAAGAAGTGAGTCTCATTATTCAAATTCGGAAAGGCTATAGATTGAGTTTAAACAATTTCAACCCAAAAATTAGCACAGGCAAAAAACCTTTAACTAAAACGTAACGAACAACGTAAAAAATGTGGCAATTTTTTTTGCCCTACCACCCAAATTTTTTTTTTTTCTATAGTGGACCACAAGACCTCTCCCACAAAACCCCAGATGAACGTAGAAAATCTTGTAATGGTGTCAATCTGCACTCTCATCCTAAATATGAACGAAAGGTGTGAATCTTAAAAAATTCTATCATGCTAACAAATTTATTAAAGAAGAACAATACTTCAGACTTGGCATGTAAGAAATATACCTTGTAAGTCAACTATAATCATTAACCAAGGTTACAAAATACTTGTATCCATAACGAGAAATCATTAATGGTACAGTAAGTAACTCCCTATGAACCACCTGAAAGCAAGAAGTACATATATTTACAATGATGTGGGAAAGTTGTATCTTAGCTTTTGCTAGACAACATGTTATATTGAAAGTTATTGTCGTACAGACGATCATAGGTTGTTCCTAACCTATCTTGGCCGCACACATGGACTCACTATGGGTCCCGTTTTGTGCAACACGTCGATATTGTCAATGATCAATTTTTCAACACTTCAGACTAGTCAAAATGCGCATGCCCTCTTTGCTCAGCCGATCGCACATCTCCCTCCTTGGCGGTCAGTGTTGCTCAGTCAGTCGTACATCTTCCCCCTCGGAGGCCGGCGTACCTCAAACTTTGCAGCCTCATTTTGCTCAGCTGGTCGCACATCTTCCCCCTCGACAGTCAACATTGCTCAGCCAGTCAAACATCTCCCCTCTCGGTTGCCGGTGTGCCTCAATCTTCGCAGCCTTTTTTGTTCAGCTGGTCGCACATCTCCCCCTTTAGGGGTCGGCGTGCCTTCCCCCTTGAGGGTCCGCGCTCCTATCCCTCGGAGGGTTGGCCGCCTTCCCCCTTTAGAGGTTGGCCTTAGCCTCCCACCGGTGCTCACTTCTTTCGTTTTCCTTCGGCCAAGTGCTATGGGAGCGCTGCCCGCATGCCGACTCCACAACGCCCGTCACCCGCACGCTGACTCTACAATGCCCATCGCATGTACCCGCGCGTCGATTTCGTGACACCGGTCGCTACGGCCATACGCTATCTCCATATCACGTGCTCCCGGCACTACAGAGTCTGCCACACCCATGCGTCTCGTTGCTTATATAGTCGCGCCCTCTGGCATCCTGTCACACTTCCATGCCCCTTGCTTTGGTCCATCCTTTTACCACACTATGCACACCTTGCCTTAGTCATAGAACATGCTTCGACCCACTACCCAGAATGAGCAGCATCCTGCGGGGATAGGCGACTCCTCTAGGACAATGTCTCCGCCAGGAAGCTCCAAGTGCTCCGGCGGCATGAAGACTCCCCTTCTGCCAGATAGATGGTTCCTCTGGGATGCTACCTCGGCCCGTCAGGTAGGCGACTCTTCCAGGACACTACCTTGGTACGCTCTGAGTGCTTTGGCATAAGGACTCACTCGTGAGGATGGGCGACTCCTCTGGGACACTACCTCGGTGCGCTCTGAGTGCTTTGGCATAAAGACTCACCCGTGAGGATAGGCGACTCCTCTGAGACACTATCTCTGTAAGGGAGCTCTAAGTGCTCCAGCATGAAAACTCCCTTTTCGCCAGGTAGAAGGCTCCTCCGGGATGCTACCTCGGCCTGTTGGGTAGGTGACTCCCCCGGGACACTACCTTGGCACTCTCCGAGTGCTCTAGAACAAGGACTCACCCACAGGGATATGTGACTCCTCCGAGACACTATCTCTACCAGGGAGCTTTGACTCCCTTTTCGCCAGGTAGATGACTCTTTCGGGATGCTACCTCGGCCCGTCGGGTAGGTGACTCCTCCAAGACACTACCTTGACGCGCTCCGAGTGTTGTGGCACAAGGACTCATACTCAGGATAGGCGACTCCTCCTGGACACTATCTCCTCCATGGCGTCTGCATAACTAACTTACATGCTCCGACAATAAGGGCTTTCATCGGTACCCCCTAGGGACTATGACCCCTAGGTCACTCCAAGACGGGAACAGGTCTCCCGAGGGCATCGTGCCTAGTCTACCTGGAAGTTGGGTGTCGGGTCTTCCCCACCGCTGCTAAGTCCTCAGTGTCGCTGGATGCCCTGTGGAACTCTACAAAGGCTTTGGACTGGTGGCTAGATCAAGGGGGCTCTCTGACCACAACAGCACTGTGTGGGCCAGTCTTTCCAGACAGACAGAGCGACGTTGTGCAAGGTAGGCCAGGTGAATATGCGATCTGACAGTCCGTGGAGTACCGACACCTGTGGACCACTCGGTGATGTGTCACTCCCGGGGAGCGCCATGTGTCAATTGATGACATCATCATCTCAACCTCTATAAATAAGAGTTTGAGAATTCATTCAAGGACTCTTGACATTTTCAGAACTCACTTTCTCCATTGCAAGAAAAATCTTATTTAGCGATGGAATTTTAGCGACGGACACCATTCTGTCGCTAAAAGTAATCTTTCGCAACGGGAAAGACCATCGTTAAATATTCGTCTCTAAATTTTTTACCGACGGACAATCCCGTCGATAATAAGTTTTAGCGACGGATATTTAATAACGGTTTTATACCAACGGAATTTCCATCACTAAAAGGTTTTTTGAATTTTCTATTTTCAGTTGAATTTTGGAATGATTGTTGTAAATTAATTGGCGACGAAGTATTCGCGACAGATATGAATCGTCACTAAAATAAATATTTTACAATTTTTTAAAACTTTTGGTGACTAATTTGTATCCGTCGCTAAATAACTGTCGCTAAAAAATGAAAAAACATGAAAACATGACTTTTAGCGATGGACCTGTAGCGACAGGATGTGTCCGTCGCTAAAAGTCCAAACACAAAAGCCCTAATTTTCTTTCTCCATGTCCGCCGCTTTCTGTTTTCATAATGTCTCTCTCTTTCTCTCTAACTGCCGACCTCCATCCTCCGTCCTCGCAGATAGCAAGAACCGCCGCACATCATAACCATTAGCACTCTGCCGTCCTCCCTCCTCGTCGGCAAATACCCGTCCCTCGCCCCATAATCACCTCACGGGAGAAGCTACCGCCGCTGGCTACCACCTGCCACTGCCGTCGTCCTCCGCCCCCCACTTGTATGTATAATTCTATGCTTTATACATGTATGAATAATTACATGTTATAATTATATTTTATATATGCTTTATATTTTGGTTAGATATGCTTTATATTTTTGTTACATATGCTTTATACATGTATTAATAATTACATGTTAGAATTATATATTGTAATTATTATAATTGTTGTAATTGTTATAATGTATAGAAAAAATTAACCATTATTAATCCTAATCAATCCGAATAAACCTAATCAACCTAATTAAACCTAAGTAACCATGATTAGCCATAATCAAGCCCTAATTAAATCCTAATTAAACATAATTGAGCCCTAATTAAGCTCTAATACATCCCTAATTAACCTAATAAACACTAATTACCCTAATTAGTCCTAATTAAACCCTAATGAACCTAATTAAACCCTAACAATAATAAGCACTAATTAAACCTAATTAAATCCTAATCAACCCTAATTAAATCCTAATTAAACATAATTAAGCCCTAATTAAACTTTAATACATCCCTAATTAACCTAATAAACCCTAATTAGTCCTAATTAAACCCTAATTAACCTAATTACACCCTAAAATAAGCATTAAGTAAACCTAATTAAACTTAATTAAATCCTAATCAGGGTTAAATCTTAATTCTTCTAATTAAACCCTAATACATCCCTAATTAACGCTAATTACAACCTAATTACCAAAATTAGGCTCCAATTAACCCTAATTAACCTAATTAAACCTATTAATCCTAAGTAAACCCTAGTACATCCCTAATTAATCCTAATAAGCTCTAATTAACCCAAATTAAACCCTAATTACCAAAATTAGTTGTAATTAAACCCTAATACATCCCTAATTAGCCCTAATTAACCTAATAAACCCTAATTACCCTATTCAGTCCTAATTAAACCTTAATTAACCTAATTAAACCTTAACAATAAGCACTAAGTAAACCTAGTTAATCCTAATCAAGGTTAAACCTTAATTATCCTAATTAAACCCTAATACATCCCTAATTAAACCTATTAACCCTAATTACCTTACTTAACCCTAATTAAACCCTAGTTCATCCCTAATTAGGGCTAATAAGCCTAATACATCCCTCTGAGAAACGTGAGTCGGCTTCCCACGTTAGGAATATTCATCGTTATTTTTTGAAGTCTATTGACAACGAGTTGGTTCAACTCGTTTCCAATTAATTCTAATTAAAGTGAAATTGGTAATGTATGGAACAATCTTTCTAAAATTTTGAAATTTCAAAAAGATGGTTGCATATGTTACCAATTTTCAAACTCATGCAAGCATAAAAATCCTTAGTTCCCGTTCAAAGGTACTCATTACAAAGTAATGATTTGTAATGAGCCTCTGGATGTCCCGTTTGGACAATTTGGAAAAGCTAAGTGTTTATAAAATAGTATATCGACTCATGCTCTGTGTTCTATGTAGTGGATATTTGCAACACGTTCTTCAGTGTTTCTCCGGGTGTGTACATATCTGGTGTTCTAACATCCGTTAATTCTTGTAAAAGCAAGATTAGATGGATGTTAGAACACCTAATCGATGTCGTGTACTTGGAAAAATACGGAGAGATGCTGCCAAATTTTTCGCAGACATAGGACTAAGCATGAGTTGATAACTGTTTTATTAACATGTGCTTTTCTGAATGGGATAGGACCACTACCTATTAGAGAACAAAATGGGTATATATAGACATGTTGTCACATGCATGCATTCATTTTCAGATTGACCTTGCCTAATTATTGGTTTTAATTTAAGGTGGTATATAGTAATCTCAGTCGTCATGTCGGTCGGTCAAAGTTGGATGAAAAGGAAGAATGGTGATGATATTGAGGATCGAGTTGACGAATTTCTCGAGTTCGCTTACGCGTATCCTGCATATGTTGACTTTGAGATGATAAGGTGTCCGTGCAGTAAATGTGAGTTGTTGCATTGGAGAAGGAAAATTGTGGTAAACTGGCATCTTCTTATGGGTTGATATACAAGGTGGACGCAGCACGGGGAAACGATAGTATTGTCATCTAACCCGACTAGTCAAGCTGACGTTAGGGAGGAAGCACAGTATGATTACCGAGATATGATTATGGATGCTGGGCATGCTAATGTTGAATTGGATGAATACCACGTCGATGAAAGTCCCCAGCAGCCGAACGAGAGGGCTAATCAGTTTTATGATTTGTTGAGAGACGCGAAAGAACCGTTGTGGGATGGTATCCGGAAACACACATGGCTGTCTGCGGTTACTAGGTTTTTACAGTTGAATCATACCACTGGCTAAGAGAGAAAGGATTTAATGAGTTTGTTACTTTTGTCAAAGATAATTTGCCGGAGAGTGAAAAGCTATCCCCGTCGTACTATGATGCAAAAAAGATGATGAGGAAACTTGGATTGAGCTATAAGCGGATAGATACGTGCAATAACGACTGTGTATTATTCTGGAAAGAGAATAAGGACTTGACACGGTGTCCAGTATGTGATCATTCGAGGTATAAACTAGACAAAGGGAAGAACAAAAACATTGTATGAAAGACATTACGATATTTTCCCGTTACCCCAAGACTTCAAAGGATGTACTATTCCTCCAATGCGGCTGAACATAGGAGGGCTTACTGTGAGACTCGTAGAAACGATGTCGATGTGCTAACACCCAACTGATAGAGGCCTCGTGGAAGGAGTTTGACCGCAGGCATTCAAGCTTTGCTCAGGAAGTTAAAAATGTTAGACTTGGTTTGGCAACTGATAGGTTCAACCCTTTCGGGAAATCTAGCACGCCTTACTCCACATGGCCTGTTATTATTGTCCCGTACAACCTTCCACTTGGCATGTGCATGAAGAAGTCGTACATATTTTTGTCGTTGCTTATTCCGGGGCCGAAGAGTCTCGGTAAGGACATAGATGTGTATTTAATTCCGTTGATTGATGAGCTCAAACAGCTATGGGATCATGGAGTTGAAACTTATGATGCATCCCTCAAATAGAAGTTTTAGATGAGGGTTGCTTTGATGTGGACTATACACGAATTTCCCGCATTGAGAATGACGTGTGGGTAGAGCGCACATGGAAAGTTAGCGTGCCCTGATTGTATGGGCGTGAATCCCTGTCATACATTAAAGCACGGCGGGAAGTCCTCGTGGTTCGGATGTTATCGAAAGTTTTTGCCACCAGACCATCAGTTCTGTAGGCAGAAGGATAAATTCAACGAGACAATTGAGTGTGAGGTTGTCACACTGGACTGCCCATCTTGTGAAGAAGTGCTCTCGCACCTGGAGGCACTTGCCTGACATACCATACGGCAAGAGTGTGACGGATCAGAAGATTTCAGGATATTGGAAAGAGCACAACTGGAGGAAAAAATGTATTTTCTGGGAGTTAGCCTATTGGAGGACACTTATTATCCAAAACAACATGGATGTGATGCACATTGATAAGAATTTTTTTGATAATGTGTTCAACACTGATGAATGTCAAGGGGAAATCGAAAGATCACCTTAAAGCAAGAAAGGGACTACAACAGTTGGGTGTACACCGTGAACTGCATCCTCGGACAGTCAGCGGGAGGATGCTACTTTCGAAAGCACCTTACTGTCTAGACAGGAAACAGGTGGAGAAGGTATGTCATTGGGTTAAGAATTTAAAGATTTTGGATGGGTATACGTCCAACATATCTCGTTGCTGTAATGTATCGGAATACAAGTTCCAAGGGATGAAGAGTCGCGACTATCATGTATTTATGGAAAGATTCATTCATATTGCCTTCCGGGGACTGTTGCCAAGGGTTGTATGCGATACTTTAACTGAATTATCTCATTTTTTTTAGATATCTGTTCTTTTACAATCCGGGTGAGTAACATGGAGGTGCTTGAGAATAACATTGTGTTGACAATTTGCATGCTCGAGAAAATCTTCCCACCGTAATTCTTTGATTCAATAGAGAATTTTCCTGTTCACTTGGCATATGAAGCTAAGATGGGTGGGCCTGTGCAATATCCGTGGATGTATCCATTAGAGAGGTATTACTTTGACTCTATGTTGTTCGTTTACAGGTAATGCAAACACTGTTTCATTGATATTCCACCTAACTCTATTCATTAAACTTCTAGGTTCATGTTCTATTTGAAGAAGAAAGTCCGTAATAAGGCTCGTGTTGAGGGCTTCATTGCCGAAGCTTACATAATGGAAGAGCTTGTAAACTTTTGTAGCCAATAGTTTGGGCCAAATGTTGATACAAGGTTAAATCAACTAGGCCAAAATGAGCCCGGAGCCATCACACTTTTGGAAAGGGCAATTGTCAATATTCAAGCAGTCAGGTATTCCGTTCGGACGAACCTATACTCGGTGCCTAACGAATGTAGAGTACAGTGCTGCAACAATATATGCCCTTCTAAATTGTGATGAAGCTTTAGCATTCGTTGAGTAAATTTTTGACTTCAGATAATTACTGTACATAATTGAAAGTGTGTGATCAGTGGGTTAACTCTCTAGATTTGCAGTGAATTTGATGCGAAGTCTTTAATCACTGATCCCGCTCGACTTGAATCTTATAAAAAATCGTAATTTGTAGAGTGGTTCAGAAGACGTGTAAGTCTTTAACCAAAATATATTATGTTTTATATGTCACTCAATATGTGGTTTATTAACTTTCACCGTCTTATATAATAAGTTCAGTAGGTCGATACTCTAGTAGCCTCCTTGTTGAAATTATTAGCTCAAGACTCCTAGTGAACAAGCAACCTATCATGGAGGCTATGTCATCAATAAGTTTAGGTTTAATGTAAAAGATGATGACCGGACAAAACAAATCACTACAAGAAATCTGGTCTTTAGCGACCGCCTTTTTAGCGGTCGTTAAATTACTTATTAGCGACCTATTTTGCGACCGCCTACCTAAGCAGTGGCTAAATGAATAATAAAATGGCGGGGTCAAACCAAAACATTTGGCGGGCAATTTTAGCGACCGTATTTAGCGACTATTTAGCGGTCGCTAAATCGGTCTCTATAACCGTAGCTAATTTTAGCGACCGCTAAGGGCGGTCGCTAAATATAAGGTATAAAATGCCCTAATCTGCCCTAATTTCACTATTTCTTATTTTTTCCGTTCACTGCACGAACTGCCGCCGTCAAGCTCACCACGTCGTCTCTCCCACCACGATGAACTGCCACCGTCAAGCTCACCAAGCCATCTCTTCCACCAAGATGAACTGCCGCCGTCAAGCTCATCGTTGCAGTAAAGGACCTTGACTTGCTTTCGGTGGGTTCTTTTCTTCCTTCCTCTCACAGGTACCAAACCCTCCTCTCTCGCGCTCTCTCTCTCCCCTCTAGAACTACTCTCTTTCTCTATCTGTGGACTGAATTGGGCAACCCAAAATCTAAGTAGTGCTTAAATTAGTATCTATAGTATGGTATTAATGCATTTAATTAGGTTCGTATATAAATTGCAGTATGTGGACTCATATTTGATTTGGAGTTGACTGGGTATTATTGATTTATTTATTTAGTAGAGCTTTGGAAACATAACACTAGCATTCATGGCTCGTGGTCTAAGGTTTTGGTTTGCTGTAACAGATCGATGACTAAGAATAGACCTGGCAAATGGGTAGACCCGAGCGGGTACGGATAAAATCCGATCGGGTACGGGCTAAGTCGGGTCGGGTATAATTTACCCGAATTTTTTCGGGTAAGGTTTTTCTGGAACCGTACCCTACCCTTGCGGGTATGGTATTAACCGCGGGTAAACTATTAAATTTATGATTTTTTTTATTAAACAGATTCACTGGACATTTTATCCATAATACTTTTTTCCTTCTTTTTTGTTACCAGTTACCACAACAATTATCTCAATTCCAACACAATTCTCGATCAATATCTTAACAAAAATACCAGAAAATCACTTAAAAATTACTTCCTACGACTGAGACAGTAACATAATTAATACATACAAAAAAATTAACACAAATATTACAAGTAGATCTAGAAAAAAAATTATTTTGTAAACAAATTTTACAAGTCGGCAGATCCAACAGCATGGTGAAGCCGTGAAGGTGTCATAGTTGGCATCCTCGCAGATGGACACTTCGGTCATGGCGTACAAGAATAAGTCGGAGTCGACGAGGTTGACTGGCGTCGGAGCTGATGGGAGACATTGGAGGCGGAGTTACGGCGGATCTGGTAGCGAAGCGTGAGAGGGACGATGGGACACCGTCATCGGCAGATCTGACTGGTAGGTGAGAAAGCGGCATTGTGGGTGACAGAGCAGAGTCGTGGGTGAGAGCCGCGGCATGGGTGAGTGCGATGGCGTGACTCTACTGGCTAGTTTCAGTAGTTTGTGAGTTCGAAAGAGAGAGAGGGAGGGAGGACAGCGGCCACAGAAAAGAAGATGGAAGAATGAAATGAAACCCTAGCACTTTTTAAAGGGGAAGAACGGGTGGCTCGGGTAAACCGCATCCGACCCGGACCGATCCGAAAATTACGAGTCGGTTTGGGTACGGGTCCATTTTCCACCGGTCTTCAAAACATGTACCTGTACCCAGATTTTTGGGCGGGTACAAATCGACCCGCGGGTCCGGGCCTTTTTTTGCCAGGTCCAACTAAGAACAATTGGTAAGTTTTGAGAAGTTACTGGTTAGTGCTTAAACTAGAAATTGACCAAGTTATGAATCTTGAGATTTGATTGCTACTATTGCATTTGGATTTTTATTTATAATCAACACTGTGTGGACTCGTATTTGATTGAGTTGACTAAGTATTGGGTTTATAGCAGATGGGAAGGGGAAGGAAGGTTGGGTCATCTGGGTTTATACATGTATGTATATAGGACTTGCCATCAAGTTTCTCTCTATAAATATAACATAACAATACATTTGCTCCATGCTACTTGCTTTCTTTATCATATTCCAACAGTTTGCAACATTACCATTTCATAATTTCCTTTATTGGTCCTATGTTGTGTCACTGCACTTGTAAATTTCTTGATAAGGTTTGAAACCTTTTCAATTTTATTTAACAGCTAAAAATGGTACTCATGAGTAAAATCAATAGTTCTCTTTCCAAGATTAAAAAAGTAAAGCTCTGGCCAGCACATATACTGAGAAATTGATGAGACTTCCATGTGCTCTTGCCATCTGGTAAACTAAATTTCCACATGGGTGCAAGCTTTGTAGCCTTGATAAGGGACCAGAAATGAATACATGGAGTAAATAATTCGTACCTTGAGGAAAATGATCTCTTGATGAGATGGGGAAAAGAAAATTTTTATTTTTTTTTCATGAACATTAAGAATAATGGGCTAGATAACTTGCAGGACCTTCTTAAATATCCAGCACCTGCTTTGGTACTTCATGGCTCCATATGACTGTGTTAGGATGCCTTGTTTAGTCCAGAAACATTGCTACCATATCTTTAAGACTACTCTTTTTCTTAGTCGGGGCGACTACTTCATCACTAGTAACAGCATTCTGTTGTTGTTCTCTAAAGTCATGGGAATATGCCATATTCTCAGTAATTAATTCAACCTTCTTCTCGTCAAGAGGGATCTTCAGTAATGGACCCAAAAACAAGTCCAGCATCTCTTTAGTAGGATCCCCCATCATGCTGGAATTGGCTACAACTTATCCACTAATCAAATTGCCATCAGAGCCATGGCGTGGAGCTGTTTCTTTAGAAGGAAATTCATGAGTCCATCTTTAGGCCATAACACTAACCTGTATATTTTTTCTCGTGTATAGTTTGGAACATGATAGCTACTTCGTTGTAGAGCTTTAGTTGCTACTATTTTTGCCATTACCTAAAAAAAAACCATGCGTAATGTATGGTCTAACTTTTCTATTTCGCAGGGCTATTTTAATAATATATCATAATATCTCGGAGTTGGGCCACCACTATATTTTATTGTGAAAAAATATAACTACAGGTATGACGCTATCTTCTTTCCTATGTGCCTTAGGATAATGCTTGTTTCAATCTCTTTTTTTTTTCCTTTTTGTGTGTGTTTTGTTTTTGGGTGAAGTGTCTTTCTATTGCTTTGCTTACATGGATAGCAAACATTCAAGCGAATGTGAAGGGTAATAGAATTGGGAACAACTTAATGAGTTGACAAATGGATTCCATGGATTAATGAATTTACATTAATTTATGAAAGCCTTGTGCGAACAACTTAATGAGTTGACATGTTTCTGAGTAAGCTGAGATATTTGTGGAACTTAGTCAAAGAGGCAAACAGGAAGGAGAAAAGTTCAAATTGGGTCATTTCTGTGGATGTCTTGTTGATTTTTGATGAGATAAGCTTGTTTTGGATTTTGGCTTTCTGCACTAGCTTTAATAACGTGGTGAAGCATGCAGAATCTTGCACCAACCCAAGGCCACTTGGTCAAAAAAAGTGAAGAAGCTTTTCGGGATAATTAAGTAACTTAATTCAACCTAAAAGATTTCTTGCCTAGCTTTAATGCAATCTTCACCTTCTACACAACAGCACTTAGTCATACAAACCATGTCAAATTAAGGGTTTGTGAATAACATGAATTTCATAGACAAACCAAACCCTATGATGCATCAGAACCTTGGACAAAGTGGTTTGTGAATAAACTTGTATACATTCATTTGTTTTCAATTTTGTCTGAATGCTACTTGGTTTCATACTGTAAAACTTTCAAAATTAGACAATGTCATGGCGTATGCTTCTTGGATTGTTCACTTTCCTCATGCGATCATTAAAAATCTAGCTATTCAACAATCGGACAACGTGCCAATATTCTATCCATTTCGGTCTTATCCTTTACCCTGACGCTTTGAAGCTATGTAGTTTTCCTCCCGTAGGTTTTATCGATAATAAAGGGAGCTTGGTTGTTGCCTGCTAGTGTTGGTTCCCCTTTTTGAAATCATGCGTAAAAGTACATTGATGTTAAGAGTTCTAGCATGGAGCTTGACTAAATTCGGTCAATTTGAAAGTCAGATTGAAGATATGCAAAAATAACTTCTGCGTTTATCAAGATGTGTGTCCGTTGTCGCCAAATTACAGCCTGGAGGATTTTTTGCTACGGCGGAAACTTGACTTCCTCTTAAAATGTGAAGAAGTGTTTTAGGCCCAACGGGCCAAGATTACAAGGCTAGATCAGCGAGATAGGAATACTAAGCTCTTTCATACCTCTACAGTGATTAGGCGTAGGGTTAATCATATCACTTCTTGGGTATTGATTTTAAATTATTTGTTCTTGTTTTAGATTTAGGATGTAATTTTGGGTGTTGATTTAGATTATACGTTCTTGTTTTAGATTTGGGATGTAATTTTGACTGTTGATTTTAAATTATGTGTTCTTCTTTTAGATTTGAGATGTAAATAGTATGCACGCTAAGTTGGTTTACAATGATATTTTTTTCTTAAATATATGGAGTTTAACCCTAGACCTTAATGTCCATCAATCATATACGATGATGATGACCACGTCGTGAGGGACGCATTTGAATGTGTGGAAATGGGTGTTTTGGAAACAATTCAAAACACAAGTCACCTCCAAGAGTGAATACTAAATGAGGAACAACAACATATATTAAATAGTCCGGGTTTTTGTTTGTTCACTGTCCTCCTTCATTGGTCACGGCACGACGATTGTCTTATATCCGCTCTAGTTGAGCGATGGAAGAGCGAGACGAACACATTTTACTTTCGCTTTGGTGAAATGACTGTTACATTAGAGGACGTCAGTTTTATACGTGGACTCTCATGTAGGGGTGAGCACGGTTCGGTTGGTTCAGTTTGAAGGCTGAATACTAAACCGAACCGACCACCATTGGTTTGGAAGAAAAAAAACCAAACCGTAGTTGAACGGTTTGGTTTCAGCGGTTCGGTTTCAACGGTTTGGACGGATCGAACTGATTGGTTTGGACGGATTGACCGGTTTGGGTTAGTAATTAATTTTTGGATTTTTTTGGACCTAAATATTAATTATTTAGCATTATTTATACACATAATAACTAGTTTTTAGAGCCTACTTATTGAAATTAGGTAGAGTTTACACATATATGTGGTGGTTAGATCATAAGTATAACAAAAATTAAATAATGACTAGGACTAGATAAAGATTTATAAATTTTTAATTAGATATATATATATGTTCGGTTTGTGATCGGTCGGTTTGGTCGGTTCGGTTTGACCGGTTGGATTGGTTTGAACGGTTTAAATGCTCACCCCTACTCTCATGTTATTGCATACCCATTACTTCTACTAGGGCGTCTGCAATGGTAGCTCAGCTTGCTAGGCAATATTTTTCGGGAATTCCGCCGAAAGCCATTACATTAAGCTTACGTGTACCTAATGAATACACTCGTCATGATTTGGAGACATATACGAAGACATTCTTGTTGTACATTATTGAAGCTCTATTATTTTCGACGCATTCGAAGAACACAGTGCATCCGAAGTAAATGGTGTTCTTGAATGACCTTGAGAAGGTTTAGTCATATTCGTGGTGTTCGGTTGTACTTGCGCACCTATATCGAGCACTGCATAAAGCCACGAGAAAGGGTGCCAAGTGCATTGCTGCCTGCCCGACTTTATAACAGGTATGAGTATTTATATTCTTGGTTGACATGTCAATTTATTCTTGATTATTTTCATACAATGCTTGACTTCACAGATTTGGTCTTAAGAAAGGCTACCCACGGGTCGTCCACGACCACAAAATGATTCTGAAAAGACGTGGCCTAGGTTATTAGCCTGGGATCACGGACCCACATACGAGTGTAATTTTAGGTTGTTAATTGTGCATTTGAGAATTATAATTATTAATTGATGATTTTAGGTTTTTTAATTGTGCATTTTTGCATTTTTGCATTTGAAGAATTGAGATTATTGATGGAGAATGGGACCCAATTGGATTGAACTATCAGATAGGTGCATTGTCAACAAATTTGAGCAGTGATTATTTGATTGTTAATTTTAGGTTGTTAATTATGCATTGAGCATTTGAGAATTGAGATTGTTGATGGAGGATGAGACCCAAATGGATTGATATATCGGATATGCGATTTAGTTAAATGGTGGGTTGAAATTAGGTTAATCAGGTTAACGCGATAATGAAACATGACATGGTAAGGGGTCCGACACCCTGACACCTTCGGACACGTGTCCGACACCTCTCTACGATGTCCCGATCGGTGTCGGTGTCGGACGCCGTGTCCGTACTACCTAGATTAGCAAAAATCAACACCAGTTAGTCTAATTAGCCCTAATTAACACTGATAAGTTCAAATTACCCCTAATTAGCACTTATCAACACTTATTAGGCTAATCAGCCCTAATTAACACCGATTGACACTAATTATCACTAATCAGCCTTGATTACCCCTAATTAACATATTTGGACACTAAATAGCCCTAATTAGCACTAATTAGCTCTAATTATCGCTAATTAGCCCTAATTAATACTGATTGATACTCAATAGTCATAATCAACCCTAATTAGCACTAATCACCCTTAATTATTTGTAATTAACACTGATGGACTCTAATTAGTCGTAATTAGCACTGATTAGCCCTGATCAACTCTACTTATCATAAATCAACCATAATTAGTCCTAATTAACACTAATGCATACTAAACAGCCGTAATTTTGTAACTATATTTATAAATCTAATTACAAAATTCTAATTTCAGATGAAGAAACCTACCGACACCCCGACACCTCACCCCTCACCGACACATCCAGACATGTGTGGGACACCTCTCTACGGTGTCCCAATCGGTGTCGGACGCAGTATCTGAGTCTGTGTGACGGATGACGCGGAAGAGACGCGCTTCAACACGAGGTTCGATGTGCACCTTCAGATGATTATCAATGGTGGTTATCTCTTGCCCGGCCCAAACTTCAGGTAATACAAAATTTCTCAAGTACTTATGTATTTTGGTCGTTCTATATGTGATCTTGATTTGATATATGATGTTGAATCATTTGCATGGCTTCATGCAGGGCGATACTAATCCTAGTGTCGGTGACCCTAGGGCGATGAGGACGTTGTTAGATCGAATGTGCCGTCATCGAGGAATGAAGAAGATGGTGACGGGGTTGGTCGTTCTGCGGACTAGTGATCTAGATAGGGGTTGGGTTTATTGGGTTTATGTATTGACTGTTTTATTGTTTTTAATTGATCATAGGTACTTAACTGTATGAATTGTATTATTTTAATGCATATGTTTATCTATACTTTGATGAATGCGATACGTTATTTGAATGAATGCGGGACAGGGGATTGAAATGGTTTTGAATGAATGCGTTTATTGAATGAATGCGTTAAACGCATTCATTCAAAACCATTTCAACCGAGGTTAAATCGGTTTTTAGATTGGTAGTGTATTGGATGTAAATTGATATTGGTATTGCGACAGGTTTTGAACAGGCTATTTGACCTGTAATTTTTTTTTCAAAATCAGATTTAGCGACCGCTATGTGCGGTCCCTAAATTATTGTGCATAGCGGTCGCTAAATAAATATTTCAAAATTAAAAACATTAAAAAATTAGCGACTGCCCGGTCATAAAATATAATAATATTTAAATAAAAAAATATTACATATTAAAATTTTAAAAAGTATTTAGCGACCGGCGTTGCGGTCGCTAAATATAGTCAACGCGGTCACTAAAGTTAGCGACCACGCCTAGATATCGGTCGCTAAAATTTAGCGACTTGGGCTATAGCGACCGCTTTTCTACGGTCGCTAAACACCTTTAGTGACCGCGGAGCGCGGTCGCTAAAGACCAAAATTCTTATAGTGAACCCAAAACAGTGGTGTCTTGGTCAACGACGGTAATTATGACGAGAATTGCATTGACTTTTATGGAGAGCTGGATGAGATTGTTGAGCTAACATATCTGGGTTCCCAAAACAGCCTGGTAATGTTCAAGTGTACATGGTTCGATGTCACATGCAGTAGAGGAATCCATGTTATCTCGCAAGGGATTGTAGATGTCAATGTTAAGTCAAGACTTGTATCAGACGAGCCATTTGTGTTTGCTAGTAAAGCTGCACAAGTCTTTTACGCGAACGACGTCACAAATCCCCAATCTCATTGGTATACAGTTATCAATTCCAAGAAATTGCCCGTGACATATGACACTGAGGTAGACATCTTTCAAACCGACCAAGCACCTGTCTCAGTACCTATTGAGGTGGACAACGAGGAGGATGATCTCTCTCTTCAACCAATAGTTGATGTAGGAGAAAAAGTCGTAGATGATGACACGAAAGACATAGAAAGTGTTCAAGATGATGAGGTTGAGTCTACTAACGAAGAGGAAGAATTACTCAGTGAAGAGGACGAAGAGTCCCAAGAAGAAAAGGATGACAAGTCCGACAATGATGATGGCGATGATTCCCAAAATGAGAGATGATTGACTTGTACTATTGTAACATGCATTCTTTTAGTACTCAATTCATATAGTATTTTTATACTCGATTCATATATATACTCAGTTCATTTATATAGTGCTGTAACATGATGTGGACTACACATTATTTTGTACGTGTTAATTTCTTTGAACTTGTTGTATACGAAGTCAGGCATGGATAGATTACGGGCCATCCGTGGTCGCAGTGGATGATGAGATGCGTCAACCCCGGTGGCTCCCGCCTCATCATTGCTGCTAATGATGAGGCACATAGTGCTCACATCTAGTAGGTGGGAGCCCAGCCCCAGCCGTAGCCGCTGCCTTGCCCCAGCCCCAGTCCCAGCCACTGGCCTAGCCTCAGACCGATTCCTCCCACACGCCCGCGGGTTCTCCTTCTTCTGTGGGTTCTACCTCATGTATATTTGATAATGGCGTTTGGTCATAATGCTAGACTTATATTTAAATTATATTTTATATGAATTAATGTTGGTGTTTTGCAGGATCTCGACGAGGCCATAGACCGACACGTGGGGTGCACATCAACCCAGCGTAAACAGAGAGTTACTTTCACCCAGAAGGGCCAATAAGTAAAAAAAAATTACATAATGCAGTACTTAATATCTTCAATTCTGATATTTATTACTGTCCACTTAATTAATGTATTCGATATTTGTTTCTTTATCAGGATCTTGGAGACTCCGGCAAAGACGAAGATTGGCGTCCTTGTGAAAGGCCGATTTTTTGAACCACAGATATACTGGAAGGACTCGGATTCCATGACGACGGAGTCCTTATGAGAGGAGTGGCTGGTATGGTTTTTAGTCGTTTGTGTCAATCATTATTTGTTTAATCAGAACGTAATTTTAATTTAATCGTATTGATTGTATAATTGGATGCCATGGCTGCACGACGCATGGGAGCAGGCGAGGAAGATGATGCCCGAGGGTGCCCTGATGGAGGAATGGAAGAAATTTCCCCCTCATTGGATATCTCCATCTATATGGGGAGAGCTGGTTAATAAGTGGAGTACTGATCCATCCTGGGAAGCCAAGAGTAAGAGTGGGACCGAGAACAGACAGGACAAAGATCCCACGCACACAGGGGGGTCGGTGGCTCACGACGTCCTCCGACACAAGAATACGATTGAGCACTTGAACCTGGTGGCGGATGAGGTCTGTCCTCTGATGTACACTCAGACGCATGTGAGGAAGAAGGATAAGGACAATCAACACCAGACGGGGGACTATGTTTCAGATATTTCCCGGCAGATCGATGTAAGTTACGAATCAATTTGTTTAGTTTGTTAAATTTTTTACTTTGTATTCGATGTTTGTCGCCTTAATGTTTTGAATGTCAAGTCACTGTTTTGCAGCCCTCGTACAAACAGATCAGGGGGTCTGGGTAGCAGTCCAAACAGCCATCAGCGTCCACGAGTACGGGCATGGGTATTGGGGGACTGAAACGATGGCTGGATACACTGGGGGTCATCTATAGGCCGAAAGGCCGCGTACATGACCTCCTCGGTACGTTTGCACGTGGCTTTATAGGAGCGTCCCCACCCCCCACTGCCCTTCCATTGACGCATACACCGACTGTGGAGTGACAATCATTACAAGAGGACAAGATCAGTCGCATTGCTATAGAGGTGTATAGGATGACAATCAGGTACAACCATTATATACATTGAGTAAACACTTTATATGATTGCTATTGAGATTAATGCGTCCGTGCCTTTACATGCAGGGCACTGCTGCTCGACATGCCGAGTCGGACCCGAATCACAATGCCCCCGTGGACGAGGACGATCAACAGGATCCAGATCCAGGACTTGCCGACCCCTAATCAGCCCTTCCCTTCCTAGCTGTTTGTATCCCGCTCCCGTGCCCTCCTGAACTTTGTATACATTTAATTTTTCGATTAGTATAGAATCCATTATTTATACATATGTGTTGTGTCTGTTTTAGGGTTAAATACTTGCTTATGGATCAGCAGTTATTTAACCCTAACCTGCATTGAGAAATATTTGTTGGATTGAGAATGATTGTTGAGAATTTGTAATTACAAGTTTGGGTATTAAAAAAATATTATTAAAATTAGTTTGACTTTTAGCAACGAATTTTATTCCGTCGCTAAAAGTCTTACTTGAATAAATGATTTTTAGCGACAGAATTCTGTCGCTAAAGTTTTAAGCCACAGACTTTTAGCGACGGATTTTCCATTGCTAAAAGTCATCATTTTTGAATAATTTTTAGCGACGGATAATCCGTTGCTAAATATATGTCGTTAAAACTTTGGACGACGAATTGTTCCATCACTAAATATTTTACGTAATAAATTATTTTAAAAAAAAATTAAATATGAAAAATACAATTAGCGACGGATACTATTTGTACGTCCGTCGCTCAAGGTCGACTTTAGGTGACGGATTTTAAAATTTCGTCGCAAAACTTTTAGCAACGGGGTTGTAGGCAATGACTTTTAGAGACGGGATGTCCGTCGCTAAAAGTCTTTGGCGACGGATATACGGCTTTTAGCGACGGAATTATCCGTCGCGAAAAGCCATTTTTCTTGTAGTGCTCACCCTAAAATTCTAGAAAGAGAAAATATACAAGACCTTAATTCTAGACCAAAGCATTAGACTGTGACTGCCGCCTTGTATTCACCCCGCGCCATCGCCCGTGCAGCTCTGCCACCCTCAGGCTCTGTCTGGGAAGCCTTTGGTCTCTACCCTTACTCCATCCTTGTTGTGTCCCTCATCAGCATACTTAACATCTGACTCCGGACTGTATTCCTTGTGGCACCTCTACGTCGACTGCGAACCCACTTCCTTGGCATTATAGGTAACATCTTGTTGCAAATCATAATTGGGTCTATGTCGATTAGAATGACCAAATCAACAATGCAACATAATACTCTGAAGGAATGGAAAGAAAAAAAGCAGAAATTGAACTCGTTTGTGGTTTTTTTTTTTTTTTTTTTTTGCAGGGCTCAGTAATACGATCTGCAGGGCTAAGTAAACCCTTCTTGATTTGCTGCAATTATTATCAACAACAAATAATAAATTTCTTAAAAGTTGAGGAATATGAAAAACATTAGACAACTAAAGACATGTTTAAGAAATATATGGTTGGAGGTCACGAACGGCTCGAATAGGCAAAGAATGCATGTCTGCTATTAGATAATAGGATATTTGGATGTAGATTGGTATGTGTAAAGGGATCATAATCCCAGGTTGTGTGATGAGAAGCTCATGAATAAAGATGCCATTTAGATGGGAAAGGATGAGGTTTACCTAAAAGTCCCATGGATGAGAACGCAGTAGCAAGGTTGGCTTAAATCATTTGGTGCAAGAGTTCAAGGATGAGACAAGGACTTGGATTACATGGGAAAAGAAAAAAAATGTTTCCAAAATGTTTGAAAAGCCTGAGGAGTTGGATTCTTGAATGAGAAGGCGGTGGGAGGTCTTCTGGATGACCGCATCAGAAACTTGTTTTTGGAAAATCATGATGGCACTAAAGGCTCTAACATGATTTCACGGGTTAGTGGTGCCATTATAGAGGTTAGAAGTAGGCATCTTAAATCTTGCATCACTTCCATAATGAAGTGATAGTTCACCATGTCAAATTCAATTAGAGTTTCACTAGGTGACCCAAAGTAAGGACTTGGATCCAGTAGCTCATCTTCTTTAGTTCTAAGTTCATATTATATGTGGGGGTATATGAGGTGGCTTTGCGTAAATAGGCTGTATCGACGATTTTTAGGGATCCTCATCTCATCTTCGTCTAATGTGGACTCATGGTAAGAATGCCTAGAGCTTCTTCTTACTTTTTCATCCTTAGGCATATATTGTTAACGGTTGTGTTCAACCTTCACAAGATCATGTAATTCTGTTTGCTCTTGGTCACGTGCCCCATATGCTAATCGAGTTACCATGAATGGCTCAGGGTCTCAATGAGTGTGACACAAATCCTCCCATGTTGTGCCCTAGGCTGAAGGATAGATCGCTGAGCGATGCCCAGGACCAAGACAAAGTGGTCTGCATGGGAAAAGTTGAAGAGCCAATCTGGGCCCTCGACGACCGTACATTTGGTAAAGCCTCACTTGAATTTGCCTACATTTCCTACATCATATGCTAAAAGGTTGTTATGCTTGAGGCCAATTAATCACCGGTAAACGGACATAATGGGCGAACTCGTAGTGCAAAATTCCTTTTCACATCAATCATTTGCTAGTATAGTGAAGGTTACCTCAAGAGCTGGAGAGTTGATGATCTATTATCCACTCTCTAGGGCGGCAGCTGCAACCACATGTGCCTCTACATCAGACTATTTAAGGGAAACGTTGACGATGTGTCTATCAAAGATTATGCAGGTGATGTTTGGGTTGTCTGTTGGTTTCGTCGCCTTTTTAGGCCCTATGACTATCTTTTTGGTCCCATGGACGGTGCTAATTTATTATGGAATGAATCCAGAAAAAAAATTGATGGAATATACCAGGTCATGTCATATATAAGACAAAAGTTAGGATGTCACATATAAGACGACGTTAGCAATCCGATGCTTAAGCCCAAATGTGCTTAGAAAGCTCTAAATAAGTGAAAGTACAAGTGTGAGTGTTTGTGTACTTGGCATCCCCTGGTACTTGTAAATGCATAGTGACCTGGGGTTAGGGATGCTGCAATGAGCAGTCCCTTTCCTAGTAGGATGCAAATTTCTAATCTTGATCCACTTTAGGCAATGCCTCTCAATTGGATGTTAAGTCCGCATTTCCTTAGGCATGCATAGACATAGTCCTTTAAGAAAATGATATACTCCCTCTGTCTTACATAATTTGATCAACTTTCCTTTTTAGGTCGTCCTACAAAAATTGCTCATTTTCAAATTAAGAAAGATTTCGTAGATACATTTACATATTTTTCCTTTTTATACTTTTTTATTCTATTTCTCTCTCCACATTTAAATCTCTATCAACTCATTTTCTCTCTCCTGAACTACTTTCTTACACTTTTTTATTCATTTTTCTCTCCAAATTTAACACTCCACTAAACTATTTTCTCTCTCATGACCCACTTTCATCCTTTCATCTCTCTAAATGGTAAAATGAAAAACATACAATATATCACTTAAATCCTTTATCTGCATGCAAAAAAATGTTGATCAAATTATGAGGGATGGAGGGAGTACTGCGTGAGCCAAGAAAATGGCTCTAATATAGGTTGAGCAAGAGACTGGCAGCTCTGTAAGCTCGAGTCGAGGAGACCCACGTCTCTACTCCATTGTGAGGCGACCCTAGCCCCGACTAGGATGGCAAAACATTTCATGCTCTACAAGTATATTGAGTGACGCGTGTTAGTTAATGGCTTTGGAAGCCAAAGTTAAAGATGAAAGGATAATTTATTCCTTTGGTTGCAATATACTATGTTCGAGAGAAATATTTTGTACTCTTGCAACCTTTTCTCCTTAATTAATTGATTTAAGTGTTTTTATAACAAAACCTTGTGTTTCTCTTTTGCTATAGACTCTACTAGAAAATTTTACTTGGCATATTAGGCATCGCAAGAATTCTCGTGTTTATAAGGCCTCTCATGCCTGTTGGCTTCTAATGCATATATATTAGAGTAAAATACATAGACAACCCATCAAAAACCCACTATGGCGACTCCCTAGTAGTGTTGACTGTCGAGTAAGTCCCTTCTCTAACTAAGATTGTTGGTTAACTGAAAATGCAATATGATTCCCAAAAGACTCTCTTCTTCCTTCAGTTCACAATATATGTACATCATCCCTTCACAAAGCAAATTGGACTATCTTCTCATGGAAATTTGTAGGCAACACTACACTAACAACCATAACCAAAACCTCTGACAAAACCCCCGCCCTCTCTATAGTCGCCACCTAAAACCTCCACCATTTTCGATCGAATTGTTAACCCCGTCAATGTCAATATGATCTTATGCCACGAAAACATTATTTTGGTTCAACAATGGTAACACCCATTGCGCACATTAATAAAGTAGGTCTAGTTGAAGTTTTTTCTTTGCTCCTTATATGAATATAGAAAGAACTTGCGTACAATTTGGAAGAATTTTGGGAGATATTTGAGTAGAAATTGGAAGAAATTTTGAAGAACATACACACTTTTATAGTTAGGGAGAATTAAAAATTTAGGAAAAATTGGGGAATTGTGAAAATGTGAGATGAAAATTTGTAAATTAGGGGGTATAACATCCATCCACATGTAATTGTAGACACATGCAAACATGTATGTAGAGCATGGCAGGTGTCCAGATTGAGAGAGTGTATAATTGCTTTGAAAAGCATTGTGACTGCCATTATATTAACATGTATGATATAAGACTTTTTTTCCCTAAACTTTTAATTTTTGGGATCCTATTGGCATAAGTTCTGAGGTGGTTTTGTAGTTTTATTTTGGGCAAATTACACTTATATCCCTGAGGTTATGGTATAATTACAGGCGAGGACAATAGTTTGGACAAATTACACCTATATCCGTTGACCAGACGGAATACAAAAAATCCTAACGGTTTTAGCGAAAAGTCTTTATTGCCCCTAATTAAAATTAAAATTCCATGTTTCTTTTTATCTTTTTTTTCTCTCCTTTCTATCTCAAATTCACTCTCAGATTCAATCTCCCCGCACCCTCCCCTCCCCTCTCCCCACCCCGTTGTCGCACGCTCGCCCTACGCCGACGCTGCCCTCGCTATTCCCCCCGCACGCCGCCGCTGTCTCTCCCTCCCCACCACGCCGCAAGATCCCTCTCTACCGCAAGACCCCTCTCCGACCCACCGTGAATCGCCCCTCTCTCTCTCTCTCTCTCTCTTATGCCATGACTCGGAATCACAGTAGGTATTTTCTTGGGTTTTTGAATTGATGGTGGGTTTTGGTTTGGGAAGAAAAAAAAGTGGGTTATGGCGGTGGTGCGGGGTGGTGGGTTATGGCGGCAATGCATTTATGGCGATGGAGCTACCGGTGGTGTGGGGCGATAGAGCTGCCGGTGTAGGGTGAGGGAAAGGGCTGCTGCGGGGGCGAGGTGGGGGGAGAGAAGAGATGGAGAGGGATTTAAGTGAAACCCTAATTTGCAGATTAGGGATTTCAGTGAAACCCATATTTGCAGATTAGGGATTTCAGTGAAACCCTAATTTGCAAATTACGGTTTCAAATTAAGATAGAGAACAATTTTAGGGTTTTAAAACCCTAATCTTTAAATTAAGGATTGAAATCTTAATTTAAAATTTTTAAGAATATCCAGTATATACAGTACAAGGGGTAGGATTGTCATTTTAAAAATATGTATTGATGACATCATAAAAAAGTACACTTTTTTGGACGGAACCCTGACGGATGGACACGGCTGATACATCTTAAAAGTGTTTGGTCACGGAATGTTACATTGTTGTCCTTGGTCAAGTGACTTATGTATATGGAAAAGTTAGTATGGGATGCTAAATTTCTCCTTAGAGATGGTGTATCAATTCTAGGGAACAAATAGTATAAAAGCTCTGGAAAAAAATGGCTGATCTTTTAAAATATAGCCCAGATACTCTTTCTATAGAGGTCTGGGGCGAGAGAAATGATAAAGCTGACCATCTCAATATGTGATCTAGTTAAAAAACAAAAAATTTGATGGGATCGCAAACCGAGTACAGTTTCTAACCATCTAGTTTGTCAAAATTTGGCCGATTGATGGTAGAATATTTTAATATTTCTTTCCAAATTTCGGGACATTCTCCAACCCTAATTCGGTAATTATCTCAAATAAAACAGATGGGATGTACCAGATTCAGGAATTATCTCCACATATTATATAAATCAATGATTAATCACACGCATCAAGGATAAATCATAAAATAATTCAAAATCATCGAAGTGAAGCACAATCTTCTAACTTGGACTGGACTCAACTAATTGGGCTCGATTGGATCCGATTACTAGACTGGATCGGACTAACTATTGGACATAAGAGAGTAAGTCTAATATAATATTAGGCCTTCACCCATAATAATAAACTTTAATCATTAATAATGCGTAATAATTATAGATAAATAAAAAGGACTACAAAAATGAGGTGTCTACAGAGCCCCTCGGTAAGGAGCTTGCATGAGGGCGAATATTACCTAGAACAACACATTTTTATAGTAAAAATGCAGAAAAGACCACAAGAATCTGAACAGACTCGTGGACAATCACATGGATATGAGGTAAAAACCTTTAGAGGGCTTCCCACTTATCTTTAGAAAAGGATTCCGCCCAAAGTAGTTAAAAAAAAGTATTGCTCGAAGCTAAAACCAATAACAACGATGATTGGTCCTCGAGTGATCAGGTGAATGAACCTTGTCTGTTGCCAGAGCCACCAAATCCATTTGAATGGTTGACAGAGAAAACTTATATTTATTTACCGGAACTAACAAATCAATTCGGATGGCCGTCTAGGTATGCAAAAACAACAACTCTACCCATTGCCAGAGCCACCAAATCGATTTGGATGATCAACAAACAGAGCCTTATATCTAGATACCAGAGCCACCAAATCAATTTGGTTGGTCGTCTATATATATGGATAAAGAAATTTGGATGGTCAATAGACAAGAGTGGGTATTGCTAGATGCTAGAGCCACCATTCAATTTGAATGGTCGTCTAGAAATATTGAAAACAACTTTTTCCGTTACTGTAGCCACCAAATCAATTTGACTGGTTAATGGTCAAAGTGACTATTTGACTAAAAGCTAAAGCCAGCAACGTGCTCAAGCAGTGGATAGTTGGTTAAAGTCAGGACTCGCATCTAAGAGCCAGAGCTTACAATGCCCTTAAGCGGTTGGTAACTTAGATACAAGGATAAAAACTCTTGAAATATCACTAAAAGTTGAAGCCAACAATGTCGAAAGACACCTGGTCATTGAGTGGAAAAAAAATTAAATTCTTTTCAAATTGATATGGAGAAAGTATTGGTTCTGATAACAAAGGATGGGATGTTGAACTGGCCTTACACAGTACAACAACACTGAACTGAGCATCAAATTTATAGGTTCATTAGATTTACCAATATTTTGGAAAGGAATGTCATGCAAAGATACAAGCATACCGGCATGCAGGTATACAGAGGACTTGGAGGACACTTGACTATTTGTTCAAGCAAACATACATTTGAAGGAATTTTACGCAAACACACACAAGCGTATGAAGGATTTTTTTTTATTTTTAAAGAATTTTTAAAAGACCTAGAACCAGTTGGTTGGTCAGAAAGCTGGAAGATTTATCGAGGAAAATGACCGATTAATCAGAGGTCTGGAAGAGCAAAGGAAAAAAAAAGAAAAATCAATCAGTTGATCAAGAAAAAATTTCATTTGTGAAGTAAAACCAGACACTTAGTCAGAAAGAAAATTTTATTTCTTGAGGTAAAACCGGATGGTTATTCAACAAGTTCTATCCTTACATGCAAACATAAAAAGGAAGAACCGGCCGATTTATTTGATAACTTTTTAAATTTTCAGTCCTAACTATGTACAGCTTAGGGTTTTGTTCCTGTGGGTATTCGGATACATCTTTTATAAACAGCAGAAGGTTTCAATTTTCACAAGTGATTCCCAGTGATATACGAAGATAGTTCGATAGCTTTTGAGATCCAATTCATATCGCTTGCCAACTCTTTCAATAAGGTAGAGCTCATTCACTTAAATGGGTGTTTTTTGCTTTAAAATGATCATGAGTTTATATAGCTATCGTTCGCGAGGATGTTCTCTGGCAGCTTAGTTTTGGGGTGTCTGAGATCATGTCTTCAGATTTAGTCTCGATGAACTGTGCCCTACTTAAGAGGAATTCACGGTTTTGCTGGATATCCCCATGGGACTACTTATTGTCATCCCCGTCATCTAAGAGGGATATCACATGTCTCTTATGCACTTGCTGGAGGTTAGTACAGAATGGGCGAAGTCTTTTATTTGTGTTAAACACATTCTTATCTATTCCCTGATGGAATATTTCTTTGAGAAGCCTGATAATTATGACAAGCGATATGCCAGTAGCCAAGTGGATGCTTCAGTGCTATGTCTGGTTGCCAAGTATTTTACCATTGTGGGTTTAGGAGCTGCAGATGTGAGGTTAGTAGACCTCATGTCTCATATGTCTTTGCAATGAAGGACTTTAGTTCTGGTAATGTTTGCAGAAATCATCAATGCTACCTAATGAAGTACATTGAGAACCTAGTATAGCCCCTTGCTTCTATATGTGGCTCTTGGATCACATGCGATTAATAGTCGTATTGACTGAGGTAAGGTATCATCCTCACTATTTTCGCTCTAAGCCTTCACTCTTTAAGCTTAGCTATTGATGCCTGCACCTGATCCTTCTGTACCAAGGAATCCAGAAATATCTCCTAGTATTGTAATTAGTGGAGGACTCACGGACCTATTCAGCGAACCCTCAGATACCACTGTGTCTGCCTCATAAGACTGTGCTTTTTATATTTCTGATTCACATGTCGAGTTCTTCGATAATCTTGTTGTGAGCAATATTTCAGTATCTTACAGCAATTTCTTCCCAATACGAGAACTCGCTCCTTCTCTAGTTTAGACTATTTCTCAAGTGGAGGAGACCCATCCACACTGTCAAAGTTCAGTAGATGTTGTAGTGAATAGTAATTGTATAGCCTCTGATCTTCTATTACTGACGTACGTATTCTTATATTAATTGGTTGTGGCCTCGAATTCAGGAAACATTTTTGGCTACAGAAAGAAGATTATGAGCTGAATCAAAACTGAGACTTCCCCAATAGCAGGGCAATCAAATTTCTCGAGAAGGCTAAAGAAGAAGCCTATTTGTAAGAAGGTTTAGGGTTTGACTTCCATGACTCTCGCAAATCATCACAAAGTACTGTTCAAGGCTTTCATCGACCTCAGACCAAAGAGGAGACTAAAGTAGAGAAATTTGATGCTGATGAAAATTTGACGATGACATTACATTCCGATGGACGTCAGATCAGTCGATCTTTGTCAGTTAATGAGAATAATCACCGAAGAAAATGGCTGACTGCCAAGGCTATCCCAGGTTCGAAAGATAGTGTAGATGCCAATTTTTAAGGCAGGTTTGATCGAAGGTGAGGAGAGTGGGTAAAGGCCAAAAAGACGGCCACGATTTGGTGACTGAGGCAGGAAATCAAAAGGAGAGGATTTTTGCACTAGAAAGATTGACTTTTCCAATGAGAGATAAGAAAAAATTTGGTCCGTCCATTCTTTTGGATGAGGATGGCCATTCTTCTTTGGGAAAGCAAACATAATAACATAATGATAGATAAAAGCACTCTTTGGTTGCTAATAAGGCTCAGAAGTATTTTCTTTCTTTTCTTCCCCTTAACTTTTGCCTGGGCCGCCCTTTGTAGATTTTCAACCCAGTAAGCTTTCTATTATTTTTATTTTTTGTTTTGCAGGGTTTTCGACCTAACGGGTTTTTTGTCATTCTTTTGCTGAGAATGTATCAAAATCTATGCCAGTGGAATGAGAAGCTTTTATTAAAATTTGACTGCACATGAGACATCTTTACGAGCTACATACGTACCTCCTTCTGAAGTGTACATCAAAATGTATGTGTTGAGTAGTGTTTTTAAACGTTGATCAGGTCATTCGTAGTTCATTTACAAGTTTATATTCAAGCATGAAAGTTCTTTAAGCGGTTTATATTGACCAGTTATGACAGTTCAATCCTATCTAACTCGACTAACCAGGCTGCACCTCTTATCGTGATTTGCTTGATCATATAGGGTCCCAACTAGTTATGCTCAAATTTCCCTTGTGGTTTACTTGTCTGATATTCTCTTTTAGAACCAAATTTCCATCTTTCAAACCATGTTTTTGTATTCACTCGTTAAATGCTTGGGTAATTCATTTCTAATAATCCTGGATATGGTAGAAAGCCTTTAATCTTATCTCGTCTGCCAGTGTTATTTCTTCGAACCGATGGCGCAATCAATCTTCCTCAACTATCTGATTTTCCAACAGCACCCTGAGACAGGCTACCTTTAATTTTACTGGCAGGACTGCTTCCATGCTGTAAACCAGTGAGTATGGTGTGGCCCTGGTGGATGTCTGCGCTGATGTCCTATAGCCTTATAGGACATAGAGTAGTTGGCCTGGCCAACTACGACAAGCATCTGTCATTTTGCTCAAGATATTCTTAATATTCTTGTTGGCGTCTTCTACAGTCCCATTGGTCTGTGGATGGTACGGTGAGGATTAGTGTTGGATGATGCCATATTCTTTTATCACATCTATCACCTGACCTTTGAAATATGTCCATTGTTAGAGATCAACTCATGTGGAACACCATAGCAGCAGATAATGTTAGTTTGGATAAGCTACCTTCTTAGCATTCAACACTCGTGGAAGCTTTTGGACTGATCTTACCAGTCACATCTACTCCCCATACCGGGAAAGGCTAAGGAGATTTCATGTTGTACAACTCCCGAGGGAAAGATATTACAAGTTGGCGTATACTGGTACTTGTGGCACTTATATGCTTGATCGATGCAATTTCATTCCATGGTACTCCAATTGTATCCTTGTTGATGCACCTTTTTCGCTAACATCCTGTCACTCATGTAGGGTCCATACTTGCCAGAATGTATATCTTCCGTGATCTAACAACCTTTTCTCTCTGTGACGGGCAACAGGTGTCCCCCGTCATAATGCCTTTTATAAAGAATGTGGTCACACATGATAAATTGTGATGCCGATCTTCTCAAAGACACACGATCTTTTACAGAGGTTCCTTTAGGGTATTTCTTATCCTAGAATAAATTTTGTATGCCTGTGTACCATGGGTCTTCCATCCCAATTTTATCTATCAGTGTAATCATGAAGCAATAGGTTGTTCGATCCTGTTTTTTTAATGACAAATGGCTCCACTTCTTCTTCCTCAGTTATATCTACAATTGATGCAAGGTCGCTAATGCAGCAGCAAAATTATTATTAAGTGGAGGAAGGTACTGGAATTCTTTGTCTGCAAACTTGTCATAATTTTCTCCAAATAAGCATGGAAGGCATGTAGGCGCACGTCTCTAGTTTTCCACATTCCCTGTCTGATGGATGATTAGAGCTTAATCTTTGTATACCGTAACTTTTTTCACACATAAGCTTAAGGCTATATCCAAGCCGATAATGCATGCTTCATATTAAGCGGTGTAGTTAATACCATGAAAAGTTAATTTAATGGCTACGAGAGTTTGTGCTGCGTCTGGTGAGATCAGAAGTATCCCTACCTTGAATCCTATATCGTTCGCGGCTTCACCAAAATACAATTGCCATCTGGTTTCGGATTCCATGACTCAAAGCTCTTCATTTGGGAACTTCGCCTCTCATTCATCGGTATCTTTTGCTGGACAATCTGCTAGCATGTCTGCTACGACCTTTCCTTTTATATACATCTGAGTGAGATATAGGATATCAAATTTAGAAAGTAGCAAGAGCCACTTAGCCGTGCAATCAGATAAGACTAACTTCTCAAACAAGTACTTTATCGGATCTATCGTAGCCAAAAACTTGATGGAAGCCAACGTGTAGTGCTGCAACCTTTGTGTTACCCATACCAGTAACGCGCATGTCTTCTCTAAAGCTGAATGGTTCATTTATCCCTATTTTAGGTCAAATTTTTACTGACATACTAGATGCCTTCATTATCAATGAATTTTCCTGATGTTGTGTCAGCATCTCCCTGGCTGCCGTATCGGTCACGGTTAACTATGCAATAAAGGAGTACCCTGTACAGGAGGGCAAAAAATTGGAGGGTTACTTAGGTAATTTTTAATCTAGTTGAAAGTCTCTTGGCAAAGGGGTTTCCACTCCTTGGTCGAATCCTTCTTCAAAATCTTGACAATTGGCTCGCATATCATTGTCAATTAAGATATGAAGCGACTTACATATTGCATATTTCCTAAAAACCCATGGATCGAAATCTCATTCCTTGGCAACGGCATCTCTACTATGGCATTGATTTTAACTGAACTTCTATGCCACGCTTACTGATCGTAAATCCTAATAGCTTTCCGGCCATAAATCTGAATACACACTTCTAAGAATTGAACTTTATATTATACTGCCTCAACCTTTCAAAATATTTCCTCAAAACTGCATAATGTTTCTTTCGTTTCTTTGTCTTAATAATCATGTCATATACGTACACTCTACTTCGTTATGTATCATGTCGTGAAAGAGGGTAGAAGCAACGCTTTGGTAGGTAGCCCTGGCATTTTTCAATCTAAAAGGCATTACTGTGTAGCAAAATGCAACCCAAGGTATAGTAAATGATATTTTTTTTTGGTTGTCTTCAGAAGCCATGTTTATCTGGTTATATCCTGCAAAGCAATCCACAAAGAAAACTAACTCGTGCTCTGCAGTGTTGTCTATAATCATGTTGATGATGGAAGAGAAAGTTATTCTTGGGAAAGTCTCATTTAATGTCTCTATAGTAGACACAGATTCAGACTTAGCTAGTCAGTTTATAAACATGCACTATATTAGCCAAACAAGTATGGTACTCTACAACACTTATGACCCTATGTGGAGAAGTTTCATAAATTCTTTTTTGACTTTCAGAGACCATTTGGGTTCTCAACTTATAAAGTTTCTGCTTAACCGGTTGAACTTCAGAGATAGATTGGGTAGGTGATGCTCAACGATCAACGGGTCAAAACCGAGCATGTCGCTATATGACCAAGCAAAAAAATCGATGAATTCTTTAAAGAGTGCAATGATTCTCTTTTTTTCTTCCTCGTCTAGGCTAGCTCCTACTTTTTTCTTTTTATTCTAAGATGTGCCTATGTTGACTTTGATAGTTTCTTCTGTCACTGCTCGACTCGATTTGACTCTCGATTTCTACTTCTTTCATCATTTCTTTCAAATATTTTTTTTATTTTTTGTCCATTAGTTGTGATTCATTATTAGTATTGGATTAATACATCATAACTTATATTAGCAATTAAATAGTAATCAATCAAAAAGTCGCGAAACACATAATAAGCAAGCATACTCAAATTTCCTAGAGAAAAGGAAAGCATCTAGATTATCCTGCTCGGGACTAGACTTGGCATTAGGACGATCCTCGGTGATCTCCCTCACAGCTAGGGCTCCGTACTCAATATTTTGATCCTTCATTTAGCACTGGGTCGAGGTGATCACGCTTTCAGGCCGAGAGTTTGGTCGTCCTTCTCACAGATAAGCATAAGGATCTCACAGATAAGCACAAGGACGTGCATATCATCGAAATATTCCGTCATTCCATCCGATTCCATAAAGTCCATCAAATCAGAGACACTGTCTGTGCTCGACTCCATCAGACTTAGCATTTCTTCATCTTTTACACACTCACAGTCATAGAAAATCTCTCATCCACTCATCAACTTTTTGGCCTCCATGTCGAAGACTGGCTCAAGGATTCCAAATTAAGGTTCTTTCTCACCCTATTTGACAAAATATTCATTCAACATGGGGACCTTAGATACGTTGCCCAAGATTTCTAAAGCCTAGTTACTATTAACTATATTATTTAATTTGTCTGTTAAGCACATGGTTAGTATTTAATTATACTCTAAACCGAAATAGATGCACGCTATCAGTTAAAACATTGTATACCGAAATAGATGCATGCTATCAGTTGAAAATTTGTATACGTGTTTAATATCAACAACATGATCGATTATGCTTCTGATTGCATCAATATCCTTCGATTTGAGATAATATGGGTTCATGTGTCTTAAAAATGCTTTGTGTAATTTATGTGAAGTAATTATGTTAATCATATAGTTAGAAGAAAAGTTAAACCTTGGCTTAATGGATTGTACCTTCTTGTATGCATGTATCTACACCTATACATGGTGTGAGTGTTCCTACAAATAGCATTTCACAATTTTGACTTATAAATATAAATAGTAGTCATTTTACTTTTGCTGAAAAATAGTGAGGAGCTCGAAGAAAAAGAGAGAAAGTTAGAAAAAAAAGGGAAGAACAAGAGAGAAAGTTTGGGAGAACTCTAGAAAGATTTAGATAGAAAGAGAAACGAGAGATTTATATCAAGATTTTGATAAAGGAAGCAAGATCAGTACTGAATTTCTAACTACTTTTTGTGAAGCAAGCAAGGAGAGAAAAAAGTTTAAAGTTAGCAAACCTTTATATGAATGCACAATATCAAGTTTCTTGAATTGGCTTGGGTTTGATTTGTTTTGAGGTAAGTTATATCGTGTCTTTAGATTTCAAAGCATGTATGAGAAGTATTATGTGGAGTAACAAACTTATATACTTGCTTGGTATTATTTTAAGTGAAGTATGTCTAAAGATTTGAAGTATGTTGATGTATGCTTGAAAATCTGCAGAACAGTAATGCAATTGAATTAACTTTGGTGCTTAGAAATATATAGATTTAGTTAAGACGTGGACCTGGTCATTTTATATGCAATACTGTTATATGAGTTTACAAACTAAATTTCAAGTTATTTGAAATAGTTTTACTATGGTTGAAAATTCATGGGTAGAAGTTTGTTATGTGAAACTATTACTGGACATATATGCAATATGCTTAAATACGCAAAATGTTTGAAGCTATCTTTCATAATTTTGAGCTTAAGAGTATTTCAGCAAATTGCATTTTAACAAAAAAGTCTCCTAAGAGAAGACAAAAAGAAAAAAGTATACACTTAAGTATCTTATTTCTAATATCCAGAGATAGTTATGCTCTAATAAATGATTCCTTATATGTTCCCCTAACGTGACCCTTCATTTTAAAACTTCAGTAGATGTTTATAAATTTTATGTGAGTCATAAATCGCCATTAAACTCACCCAGCTAACAACTAAATGACTATGATAGCCCTATTTGTTAGTCCATCCCCATTCCCACTTTTAAGTTTTTGTAATTAGCGGTACTGATGCGCAAGTATTTCAGGTCTATTGACTCCTTTATTTTATTTATTTCATTTCTTACATCATAGCAAAAATTTTAACCCCACTTAATAATACATTATACTAATCACAAATAAAATAAAATAAAATTGAATTCTAAAAACGAAGGAAAATTATTTTACGATCTAACAATTGGGTAATTGGAACGAGAGGTAAGCCGGTACTGAAAGCTCCACTTCAAGAGATGTGCCAATGTCGATAGCTTCTTACTAAAAGTAGAGCAATAAAACAATGTTTTAAGGATACCATTAGCATTCTTTTTGTAATTATGTATTTGGGGTATGTTTGATAACGCAATTACATACTTAAAACCTAATGCGTTTGACAATGCACATCCGTAGATTGCTTGAAGAACTAATACCAGCCCAAAATTGATCAAAAATTTAAATAAGAGGGACTTGCTTAACACTTAATTTCAAGTTGGGAGAGACAAAAGTTATTATATAGGATATCATGTAAAAAGAATGTTACCATCACAAACACCATCTCCACCACAGAGCCATCATCTCCACTGCTATTACACCTCCATGGCCACCTCGCAACCACTACCACAACCATACCCCCACCATAAACCACACCACTGTTGCCACCACGACCACCATCATTTTTCCATCAACCCTACTTCCACCACAATTGAGCCACCACCATAACTTACCACCACCAGGATGACGATGCTACTTGCACCGCACCATCGTTGTCGCTGTCAGCGAGACCACCACCCTGCCGCCACCACCTCACCCCCATGCCAAACATCACTACCAAGGCAACCACATCCAAGATGATGACGTTGTCATGTGCAATACACCATCGCCTCGCCGCGACCACCACCATCACTAGGAATTATGTTGCCACCACCAGGTTGCCACCAAGACAAGCTCCATCTCGAAAACATTATAGCCACCATCATGGTTACCATGTCGCCTATCACCATTCCTACTATGCCATAACCATCACTACTGGCCACCACTATTACAAGCACCTTTCATCCACCAACACCGTTCTTACTCCATCAGCACCACTAGCTTTGCCTCCATCACTAGCACGAACGCAACAACAACAAAGTTTCAACCATAATGAAATTATAAGATATAAACTCGAGTGTTTAGTTCGTGTAAATCTATTCATTAATGACAATTGAGCCATTTTAACGCAGTTACTTTTAGTTTATTAAACATGTCAATTTAGTTCTACAATTTCAGCTCCATAAGTTTTCAATTACTAGTATGGAGCACGTGCGTTGCACGAGGATGTGATAGAGAGTTATGAGGTGATAAGATTACTTTTTTTTTTGGATCAAAATAATATAATTCAATTATGTTCTTATCTCTTTTGTGACTTTTTTTTAAAACAAATGTATACTTAATGTTCGCAATTTTAATTGGTTCAATGCTTGAAAATCTTCTTTGTAAGCTTTTGGATTGAAGAAATATTTGATAGTGTTGCTAAAAAGAAAAGCAAATAGAGCAATTAAAAGAACGAATTTTATTTATGTAATATGTTAAATTAGTTTAAGGTATACATTTAAGATTTGTAATTATCAAAATCAGGTGCTTTGCATTTCACAGTTCTCATTACCCAATTCATTATCCAATGTTTATTTCCTTTCAACCAAATTAAATAGGGAATAATAAAGGGATTTCCTTATTTTGTCAAATTGAGTCCATAAAAAGAGAGTAATAAAGGGATTTCTGGATTTCATTTTCCAATGTCTAGAATAGATTCATTATCCAATGTTCATTTAATTTCAATGAATTTTAAAAGGGAGTCATAAATAGAGGGTAAGAGTGTTATTAACGTAATTAACGATGGATATAATCGTCCAGAAATGATTTATGACATTCGTACTTTTATAGGTAGTATAGATAAATATATGTATTGCTATTGAGTTTTCGACACTATTTCTAATTTTATCAAAGAGTCCCTTAACGTTTTCTCAATGTCAATGAGAATGTTGGTTGTTAGACTTCCATAAATGCTTGTTATCGGGGCACATGTGACGGGACTTACATATTAACGAGTCATTTGGAACGTCGGTTTCTCAAATTCAATGACATTCATTACTGAGAAAAATACTTAGGTCAAAACGTACTTGTTGGGTATTGATATAGCTCAAATATAACTCCCAATAATTGGGGAATACCCGGCAATCCCAGTCAAACTAGGAGATCAGTGATTATCTTATTAGGGATTGTGACGTGATCCTCGAAGATCCTAACGCGATCCTACCACATCTGGCCCACGGCCCAGTCCTACTAGGACTCTCATTCTACAGCTATATAAAGGGGTCTACCCCCCAGGTATGATGGAACTACACAATTCATGCTTTTTCAGAGTTACTATTCTGTAGTTGCGCTCTGACTTAAGCATCGGAGAGTTCTCCGCCGGGAACCCCACCCGGCGGTCACTCGTTTTCTGTCTTGCAGGTCATCGGTCCAGGCTCGAGTTCCGCAACGTACGCGGAGCATGTTTTTAGCAGCAACAGGCTGGCGCCATCCGTGGGACCCGCCAGCCAAACCGACGACCTCAAGAAAATTCAAACGCTCGTTTTGCAAGCAACGCATCGAAACCGCCGCCACCGCCGAAGGCCTCAAAACTGATGGAGTCGCTGCAGCCACCGCGGGTCTGCAGATACGTTATCGTCATCGAAGAGGAAAAATTCCAGATTGTTTATCGCAAAAGAGTTTCATGGTTCGGAGCCCACCACCACACAGTGGTCTCCAATGCTGCTATCTATCGCAGTACTACGGCATCAACAACTATTCAGCTGAGATAGCCCTATGTTCCTGCGTACAGCAACCAGTCAACCACATCCGGCCGGAGGTTGCTGCCGCCGCAATACTCCGTGTATCACTGATGGTAGAACCAAGCAGCCCCTTTTTCCAAGGCTGCGTCATCCAAGACAGCAACCGTGACACTGCCTCCATCATCACAACACTGCCGAAGCAGCGACACAAAAAAAAATTTCAGCGACGTCCCGCCGTCCACCGCAACCTTTCCCGACGTCACGCCATCCACCATGAACAAACGGCAACGGCGCCACAGCCATCCTCAATTACTCGCCTGCAATCACAACTCTTCGCGATCTCTTTCCTTCCACAAAAAGATAAAAATAAAAACGGTGATCACCACAGCGGCTAATGACAGCCCCGTCGTGATTAAAGGCAGCGCCGCCGCCGCCGCCTATCATGAGCAAACACCGCCTCTGTAGTCACGAGAAGCCCCGTTGAAGCCCATCAAGATGCCGTCGTTACCACCACAGTAGGCCCTCCGGGAAACCACCATCGCCGTAAAGAGGTCGGCGCCGATCCCGAGGTAGCAACAAGTAGCGCCGGCACTAACTGCCCAATCGACGCTTCGCAGTGGCACCAAGAGGCGCTGTCGCCGGCACACTGTCAGCCACCGTGATTGGCCGCAGCGCGACGGTGCCATGGTCGGCGTCACATCGCCATCTCACCGCCATCCATTCATCCAGATCTACTTCGGTAGCGGCGCCACCACGCAACCGCCGTACCAGAACCAATCAGGTTTCCCATCCGACGATGCATCGACCCTGGGTCTTTCGCAACCGGAATGACCCATCGTCGCTCCTTCTTTGCTTGACGTCGGCGACGTGATCTGACCGGCAGTGGAGGCAGCCATGCTTCTGTCGATGAGAGAAAAGGTGCAGAGAAGAGAAAGAAAAGGTCAATTCTTTCTTTTTGGCATTAACTCCCATAATTATGCATATTTACTTTCAGACCCGCAAAGGTCTCATTTATTCTACTTATGCCGCATATTATTTAAATGCGTGCACATTTTATTGCGTATTCGTCGCTAAAAATAAAGCGACTATAATTTTAGGCGCTAGCAAGTCTTTCGAAGGCTACTTCCAGTGCGCTTCTATTAGTTAGACTTACGCTCTATGTTACCTAGACCTATTTGTTTGGGCGTAGCATTATCTAATTGCTCCAATTAGCGCAAGCATGTCACAAGTCGGGGCATTCGACTGCAATGATTTTTTAAGCTCACCTGTGACACGCAGTGTAGCACACTCATGTCGGCTAACCGCCAAAACCCTAATGAGGCCATGGTGTTTGAACACCACTCTTAAATTATGTGTTAAAAACATAGTTGAACTTGTAAGTTCGTTCTTAATTCTGTGTTAAAAACATAGTTGGACTTGTAAGTTCATGTGCTTTATTGCTTCAAAAGCTATTTTTCAGTCACGTACTTTTTCTTGTTGCAAGGGCTTAAACTGCGCCCACGAGCATCAACAGTGACATATAAATCGCTTCATAAAGCGAGGAGCAAATTCACCCCGCGGCTTGAAGTCACGTATAGGGTTTCTATTGCAGCATCTTGTGGACTCAGCATTTATCTTGTGATATTCGGTCGCACAGTGACCCCGATCAGTGAAGCAGAGCACATTGTCAGCCTCTGTTAATAAGCATCACTAATATGCATGATGGTCTTCGTATCCTCTATACCTACTGATCATCCGCAAGCTTTATATGCTCATCCAGTCGAGCAAGTAGATTATGGTCTTCTATATTGCTCCCACAGGTCTTCTTGCGACCGGACCCTACATATAGGCTGAAAAGCCATCTTTATATATCCACGCCTTTTTAAAGGCCGGGGGGCTTTATATTTTATAAGATCATTCTTATGCAGGCTTAATGCCTTGTGTCTTATCAGACAGGGAGGTTCGCCACAGTGGCCATATTACGGGCTCCATGACCCGCGGCTTCTTATTTAGCATCGCGGGAACAAGGACGAGAAACCCCCGAGGGCGCATACGACGAGAATTCTAAGTTCCATCAAACCCCCAAGGGCGCGTACAATAAGAACTCTAAAGTTTCGTCAAACCCCCAAGGGCGCGTACAACGAGGACTCTAAAGTTTTGTTAAACCCCCGAAGGCGCGTACGACGAGAACTCCAAGTTTCGTTAAACCCCCGAGGGTGCGTACGATGAGAATTCTTAAATTCCGTCAAACCCTCGAGGGTAGTTGCATGAGCTCCGGCTCCATTCGCCCTCGAGGGCGTGTATGACGAGAATTCTTAAATCAAACCCTCGAGGGTAGTTGCATGAGCTCCGCGCTCCACCAGCCCTCTAGGGCGGTCCCTCGAGGGACGAACACCCCCAAGGGTGATAGGATAGAGCTCGAGTTCTATCTGAACGGTTTAGCTACAGTTCTAACTCGTGAAACGATAAAGGACTATAGGACTTCATCCCCCCACCATTCTTTGTCAATTCAAAACCCAGTCAAGCGTGAGTGCGAGGCTTCTTTGCCAGCTCTTAGCTGATGATAAGAGTTCGCGACAAAGTAAAACGCAAGCATGATGTGGTCGGCTCAAGCTCAAGAACACACACTTGCACAAAATGAACACCTTCCAAAGGAGAGGTGACCCCTCGAGGGGACATTCAAACACTTAGCACATGCAACAACTTGCATGCACAGCTTTGTGTCCTCTCTCGAGATCCCATGATTCGTCTTTCTAAAGATGATTCTGAATAGCCTACTTAGGCGGCATTCTAAAACTTAGCTCTCGAGAGCTAGGGTTCTAGCGCCCTACTTGGGCAAAGTTCTAAGGCTTAAGCTCTCGCTTAGGTCGGAGCACATGGAAGAGAGAAATATTGTTACCCCTACAAGTGGATGAGAATCACTTACAAATCTGACGCGTGTCTCGAGACACCAGGTATAAACTTCCTCAGCCAAACATTTTAGCTAAGGAAGTGGGGGGCTTATGATATAGCTCAAATATAACTCCCAATAATTGGGGAATACCCGGCAATCCCAGTCAAACTGGGAGATCAGTGATTATCTTATTAGGGATTGTGACGTGATCCTCGAAGATCCTAACGCGATCCTAACACATCTGGCCCACGGCCCAGTCCTACTAGGACTCTCCTTCTATAGCTATATAAAGGGGTCTACCCCCCAGGTATGAGGAAACTACACAATTCATGCTTTTTCAGAGTTACTATTCTGTAGCTGCGCTCTGACTTAAGCATCGGAGAGTTCTCCGCCGGGAACCCCACCCTGTGGTTACTCGTTTTCTGTCTTGCAGGTCATCGGTCCAGGTTCGGGTTCCGCAACGTACGCGGAGCATGTTTTTAGCAGTCTTGCAGGTCATCGGTCCAGGTTCGGGTTCCGCAACGTACGCGGAGCATGTTTTTAGCAGCAACAGGTATAAGAAAAGTTAATCTGCATTAGTTGAAAGTGTAATAGGTATTGAAGCAAGACTTCCTCTCTGTATGCTTTTTACCCTTCAGAGCTCAATGTGATGAAGAAGATAGTCAATACTTATCATGTACGGTACATTAATGGTGGTAATGCTACCCCAGTGAGATAGAACATTGGCAACCCTTTTGGCTTTAAAATTACGCACAAAAAGACAACCTTTGGGTTCTAACCCCACACGCCCTCAAACTGCGCGTAAGCATTATGCTCCCCCTAGAAATGTGAAACCATGTTTGCCACATATTACTCCTCACTTTTGAGGCTGGACAAAAGAAATTAAAATATCCTGTCTCCAGAAGCAGAAAGCTGAAAGCATTGTCTTCAAAGGTCATCCATCTTATACTGCACAAAAGCCAGAGCTGTGTTCTCATCAAGTCCCCATCTACATACAGCTTCCCATCAATTTTTATAATATTTCTGTAAGTCCAGGTATGAAACTTTCCCCCTGTGGATTTTCCCTTCAGTCTTTTTTGAGCAATATATCTTAATCATAGCTCTTTGCTACTTCTGGGTGCAGTTTTCTTCAATAATCTTCACAGGCCACAGAACCCATTTCTTTGTATGATTCATGAACTGGGTTTTTCTGGGTTTTCAATCTATGCTCTTGTAAGTTGGAGTAAATGAGGAAATGGGCTGTTTCTGAGGTATTTTAATCTGGGATTGCTTTTATCTCTTTTTGTGCTGCATGTTTACCTTTTCTGCTGCATAAAGATCATAACTTTTAGATTCTCAAAGTTTGTGTCTCAAAGGCTGCGAGGAGATAAAAAGTAATTGGTATTTGTAGAGGGCTATAGAGGATTAAAGTTGCTGAGTTTTAGCACCAACGAATTCCAGATTTATCATCTAGATGGTGTTTGTTTCGTAGATATGCTCTGTAATTATTTGAATCATGTCAAGTGAGGTTGTAAGTAATTCTTGCTGGTTATCAAGTTCATGATTTGCGGATTATTTTGTGGAACAGTGAAGATGTTAATCCTGGAGAGAGATTAGAATTGAATTTGCGTAGATGCACATAGTTCAAGGAGATCAGACAACGCAGGGACTACTTCAGTGTTTATTGGTTCTTGATTTTGTGTCTTAAAAAGAAAAAGATGCAAAGGGTACGAGTTTCATCCCATCAAGTGCCAGTACACAAGCTAGGGGATTCACAAATGACATTATCCCCAAAATTTAGGTTAGCTGCAATTCAGTCCCCTTTACTAGATCCTTCACTAGAACTGGAACTATCACTTAAAGGAGAATCCCTCATACCGGGCCTTCCTGATGATGTTGCTCTCAATTGTCTCCTTCGGCTGCCAGTGAAGAGCCACACCACCTGCAGGGCTGTTTGTAGGCGCTGGTATCAGTTACTTGGTAGTAAGGAGCGATTCTTCACTCGGAGAAAGGAACTTGGGTTCCATGATCCTTGGCTTTTTGTATTTGCCTTCCACAAATGTACAGGAAAAATTCAGTGGCAGGTTCTTGATCTAGTCCACTTTTCTTGGCATTCTATCCCGGCAATGCCTTGTAAGGAGAAGGTTTGCCCCCATGGATTTAGGTGTGTTTCAATTCCCCACGAGGGTTCTCTCTATGTTTGTGGTGGTGTGGTTTCTGATGTGGATTGCCCCCTGAACTTGGTATTGAAGTACGAAGTGCAGAAGAATCGCTGGACTGTGATGAAAAAGATGATTACTGCCCGGTCATTCTTTGCAAGCGGCGTGATTGATGGTATGATTTACGTGGCCGGAGGGAACAGCACGGATCTCTTTGAACTTAATTCAGCTGAAGTCATGGATCCTGATCAGGGTATTTGGCGGCCTGTTGCAAGCATGGGGACAAACATGGCCTCATATGATGCAGCAGTTGTGAATGGTAAGCTTCTTGTGACTGAAGGTTGGTTTTGGCCCTTCTATGTTGTTCCCAGGGGTCAGATTTATGACCCAAGAACTGATAATTGGGAGGGTATGGCTACTGGGCTGAGAGAAGGGTGGACAGGTTCTAGCATCGTGGTTTATGGCCACTTGTTTGTGGTGTCTGAGCATGAAAGGACAAAGCTTAAGGTTTATGACACGAGTACTGATTGTTGGGAAGCTGTTGAAGGGCCTCCTTTACCCGAACAGATATGCAAGCCTTTCTCTGTCAACTGCTGTGATTGTAGGATCTATGTGGTGGGCCGGAATCTTCATGTCGCTGTGGGCCATATCTCGAGGCTGAAACGAGGGAGCAGTTCTGAGAAAAACTGGAGCTTTTCTGTACAATGGCAACTGGTGAATGCACCGGAATTCTTCTCTGACTTGACGCCGTCAAGCGCACAGGTTCTTTTTGCCTAAAGCATTCACTTTTACTTGATACCGTGTAATGTTGCTGCTTATGTAAGTATATAGGACTACTAGCTTTGTAGAGTGTTGATAGCTCTGAGTAAAGGCTATTACGATTGTTGTATCATCGGTTTTAGTTTCAAAGTTTCTGTAGACGTTGTTTGCTCAGTGTGGTGATGTCTGGCAAGTGCTTATAACAAACTTAATTGAACTCTTTGCTTTGTATTTGGGAATTGAGACATTCTGAAGTGAACTATTATGTAACATGATGTTGTATAAAACTGAACCAGTACTTATTTCAAATCATCTCTGCAATTTGGTCTGTAAAAATAATAAATGCTTGTACATTGGCAGGGAGCTATTAGTTTATGCTCTCAATGCCAAGTATATGCAGCCTCTGCAACCTCTTGGGATTCAATACAAAACCACCTATAAAGCTAATCTTCTTTTCCTTCAGATAGGAAACTTCATCTCTGAACTTCAGATAGTCTATCGATCTATTATTAACCAATTTCTCTTGGCAGGAGCAGCCTAGTGTTACATTTTGTTTTCCCACTTTATTCTGCTAGTAAAAATTATGGCATGCATTTTAGTCTACCTTATCAAAGCTATACACTGTTCTTTCTTGATCCAAGGGTAAGAATGGACTTCTCACAGAAGGATATGCCTTCCCTGTACCTGTATGTTAGAATTCACATGTATGTTTGAATTCTTAGTCGTCTCTTCTGCAGCCATTACAGACTTCTCCTTGCAAGAATCCTTATAGAAGTCTTTTTGCTCTGTGTGCACGTGCGCTGTGTAACTGATGCTAAGGATCTCAACCTTTGTATCAAAAGTTGGTATCGATAGTTGGTTCCAAAACAACGTGGCTCGCTCTAGTACGTGCTTTAAACGTGTGTGTGTGTGTGTGTAATGTTTTCCATAACTGTTGATTGTTATTACAATCTTGTTATTGCCACATCATTTGGAAACAAGGTGGGGATCCCTAGCATTCCTCTCGGCACATGTAGTTAAACTATACTCTGTTGATCTTGTTGCAGGTACCCACTTGATGTAATAGTTGGAGTAGTAGTAGACTTCATAAAATTTTATAGTAAAACTGGTTTATTGCAATACTTCGCCTACCTCTGAATTTGAATTATGGTAGCCCATAGCACATTTAATCCGCGCACTTCATTAGATGCAATCCTGAACTCAAGTTCTTGCTTATGCAAGCTGAAGTCTTGGTTTCCTGTTAATTAGTCATCCTGTTTAAGATAGATTCATCTATTATGCTCCTCTAATTAAGAAGTTCCCACTAGTACTAATGTTGTATATGGTCTTGTTGAAACCAGGAATAAGTAGCCCTTCCCCTAGTTGTCGTCATGTAATAGGCTTATAAGAGAGTTGTTTAATGGTACTTAGGCAACTAGCTGAATTGTAGGATGCTTTATGAGTTGCTAGTTAGGCAACTAACCCACTCGTGGGATGCTTTAATTCATTACTCTCTTTCTTCACGCCCCGTCCCCCTTTCCACACACCCTGGATACGATCATCTGGTGTACAACCTCTTTGCTATAACAGCTTTAGAAGTATTTTTTCGCTATTGTTAAAATTTATAGTGACAATCTTTTGTCGTTAAATTGTATCTAGCTACACTTATAGTCATAACAGAGGTGTTGCAGAGCCGAGTATCCTTATCTCCCACCCAACCACCCCAACCACCAAAAAGGAAATGAAGAATAGGTGCATTGGTTGCTTCTTGAGAGGGTATAAAGCTTATACTTCAAGAATGACATTTTATCATCAGTATATGTTAGAGGCAGAGACTGCTTTGCAAGCATGGCAAGATCCAATAGGCTTGTAACTCTTTGCCAAATTGTTTCTCTGTCACTTCCATCTTTACTAATCTTTTCGTCATGTAATAGGCTTATAAGAGAGTTGTTTAATGGTACTTAGGCAACTAGCTGAATTGTGGGTTGCTTTATGAGTTGCTAGTTAGACAACTGACCCACTTGTGGGATGCTTTAATTCATTACTCTCTTTTTTCACGCCCCGTCCCCCTTTCCACACACCCTGGATACGATCATCTGGTGTACGACCTCTTTGCTATAAGAGCTTTAGAAGTATTTTCTCGCTATTGTTAAAATTTATAGTGACGATCTTATGTCGTTAAATTGTATTTAGCTACACTTATAGTCACAGCAGAGGTGTTGCAGAGCCGAGTATCCTTCTCTCCCACCCAACTACCCCACCCACCAAAAAGGAAATGAAGAATAGGTGCATTGGTTGCTTATTGAGAGGGTATAAAGCTTATACTTAAAGAATGACATTTTATCATCAGTACATGTTAGAGGCAGACTGCTTTGCAAGCATGGCAAGATCCAATAGGCTTGTAACTCTTTGCCAAATTGTTACTTTGTCACTTTCATCTTTACTAACCTTTTCGTGATGCTTGTATTTTAGTGAAAGTGAATGCAATTAGAGAGGAAGTTAAGGTGTGCCACCATTGCCTAAACTCTAAATAAACATTTTTGCTTGGGAGATGGAGATTCCATTGTCAAACTCTTTAGCAGATTTCTTTTACCCTACTAAGTTTGTTCATCTGTTTTTCTTGTCTCTTTCTATCACTCTACGAAGTATACAAATGTTGCATAGAAAGTCATTCTCAACCCAAACAGTTCCTTAAAATATATGCAAATTATATTATCTTTGGTTGTCAAACCTGACCAATGGTAGCTTGTGGTACTGTGCACGAGCACGCGCTCGCACACACATATATGTGGGAGCTGATCATTTGACCGCGAGGGTAAAATGGGAGAAGGTGCCTGTGCGATTTGGTTGTTCATCCTTAAGCTGTCCATCCTTTAAGGATGGACGGCCCAGATCTTTTTTTTTTTTAAAAAAAAAGGGAAAGCGTCCGTTACATAGTGTAGTGGACGGTCTTTTTTACCAAAATACCCCTTGGGTGGCGTCCGCTACACAATGTAGCGGGCGGTTTTTTTTTACCAAAGTACCCCTTGCAGGGCGTCCGCTACGCAGTGTAGTAGACGACTTTTTGACCCTGACAATTGTCAGTCAAAAAATCGTCCGCTACACTGTGTGGCGGACGACTTTTGCCTGCCAATTGTCACATCATGCCCCCTATTGTCCGCCAGACAGTGTGGCAGACGACTTGACAGATATACCTAAAAGTGTCCTAATTCTCAGCTCTTTTTTCATTTTCATCTCCTTGCTTCCATTTTCAGCTCCCTTTAAACTCCAAGTAACTTCAAGCTTCACTCAACCAAGGTAAGGTTTTGAATGGTGAAGTTTTCTTTATGAGTTGAATGATGAATTTTTTCTTTTTTTTGGAGGAATATATAAAAAAAATTTGGGATTATCTTTGTTGTATTTATCAGTCTATTCATCAAAGTAATTTTAATTTTTGATGTATAAGAAATTAATTGGGCTAATTACACCTATGTCCCTGAGGTTAGGGGATAATTACAGTCAAGGACAGTTTTAAAATGTAACATTCCGTGACCAAAAGTGTTTCAAATGTATCACCCGTATCCACAGGGGTGGATCCAGAAAGTTTAATCGGGGGGTGCCAAAAAAGAAGAAAACAAATTGTGACTAACATAAAAGAATTCAAAAGATTCGAGTTCATATAAAATATGAATAATCAAAAACACATTATAAAAGCGTCACTATAAAGTACATTAAATACACAATAGATTGCTCAATTTGACTACTAATAATATATATTTGCTATGCATAGTGATATATTTAACTTGTTAAGGTTGGTCAATAATAAATTATCACTTTTGCATAAAAAAAAACTTAACTCTTACTCTTTAGATATATTACTAATGTGATTATCAATTGCATGACTACTTTAATCATGTATAAGTTAACAAATTATAAGAATTTAAAGTAATAGAAATAATTAACCTTAATCTATTCTTGTCCTTTTGTAATATGGAGATTTAGAATATAGAATAGTGCAAGAAAATGACAATGAAAAAGACAAAGACAAGGTACAAAGAGTAAAAAACACGACAAAATAAAATTTTAATAAATTAATGCTATAATATGTGACATTTTCAGAAATATTTTATATATTTATTCATTATCCCAAAAACTAAAAGAGGAGTTCAAAAAATCTTGAGGGGTGCCATGGCCCCCCCCGGTCATGGGGGAGGTCCGCCCCTGCGTATCCATCCGTCAGGGTTCCGTCCAAAAAGTGTACTTTTTTTTATGATGTCATCAATACGTATTTTTAAAATGACAATACTACCCCTTGTACTGTATGTACTGTATATTTTTTTAAAAATTTTATATTAAGATATCAAGCCTTAATGAAAGATCAGGGTAAAACCATAAAATTGATTTGTTCTCTATGTTGATTTCATCAAATTTCTCAATCTGCATCAGAAAGGGTTCTCAATCTGTAAATTAGGGCTTCAAAACCCTAAATCTCAATCTATAAATTAAACTTCACTGAAATTCCCCACGCGCCGGCAGCCGTCTCCCTTGCCCCACGCCGACATCCCCCTCTCCTGGCCCCACGCCAGCAGATTTGAGAGGCCATCTTGTCGGCGTTCATCGTCTACACTTGGGGTGGTTTGAGGAAGCGTTGTCGGTGCTGAAGAGGCGATCAAGGTGCCCGACGTGACGAAGGTTGCGGACCATGCGCTGGCGACGTTCTCGGGGTACATGGTGTAATCAGTGACAGCAAAGGTGCCACCAACTGGTTGCGGCGGTCGGTGACGAGGAGGAAGGCGTCGTCGTCCTCATAGAGGTAGAAGAGCTGGATGATGTTAGGATGGCCGGAGAGGAGGTGGAAAAGCTTGTCAATGGGGTCAGTGAGGAGGCGATTGTCGATGGCCTTGCAGGCAAATGAGGCGGCGGAGAAGCAGCTGTAGACGACGCTGAAACGGCGGCGGCCGATCTCTTTTGGTGTGCTTTAGGAAACAACTCTTTCGTCCGACAGATCTTTCGTCTGGTGATTCCTTCGTCTCCAGCGTCGACGGTTCTCAGACTGCCCCCTCACCCCCATCTCCCCTCAGGCGTGCGATTGGTGTGTGTTTGTATGTGTAAGGTCGAAGAAGAAGACCAATGGCATATCATGAGTTTCAATTTTATTTAGGGACAATCAAGTCTTTTCGTCAAATCTGTTACGTATTTCAGTATTCCGTTTGGTCAACGGACATAATTGTAATTTGTCCAAACTAATGGACACGCCTGTAATTATACCCTAACCTCAAGGACATTGCTGTAATTAGCCCAAATTAATTTGTTAACTTAAAAAATTTAGTATAGTTAAACTCGATTTTTTTGAGATTATGTTTGTTGTATTTTGGCATGCTAAATTTCTCTATTCATCTTAGTAATTTTAATTTGTTATGTTCAAGAAATTAATAATTGTTAATTTTGGAGATACTTTTCAGATTTTGTTTGTTATATTTGTCATGCTAAATTGGTCTATTCATCAAGGTAATTTTGATTTGTTAAGTTCAAGAAACGCCATTTGATAGTTAAGTGTAATTTATTTCTACAAGGTTTTGTTTCACAATGTCTGATTTCGTGTCAAGTTCCAACATCCCAGTAGATACTAGTGATCCGTATATAGGGCGAACATTTAAAACATTGGAGGAAGCCGAAGAATATTTTCGAGCATATTTGTTGAGTGTTGGTTTTGGCATTAGAATAAAGACTATAAGAACAAGCAACATAACAAAAAAAATATGCTCTCGCTTATACGAGTGTCATAGGAGCAGACACCCACTGCAAAATGAGACACACGTTGGTAATGATGATAGTGATGAAGAAATAGGATATGCGGGGAGAAGACGAGATTGCTTTGTGCGCACGAATTGCAAGATCAAGATGTTCGTAAGCCATAAACCCAAGAAGATCATTGGCTTATTACTATCTTGGAATTAACACACAATCACCCATTAGTAACCCCTTCTAAAGTGAGTCAGAAGCATTAACACAAGAAGATGAGTAAAGTTGCAAGGAGTCCGATTCACACAATGAGTAATGCACGGATAGGACCTACCGACATTGTTAATGTTCTTGCTGAACATGCTGGGGGAATTCAAAATCTAAATTTTAACACGACAGACATTCGTAACGCGGTATGAACTCAAAGACGAGCCACATATGACCTCAATGATGCTCAATCCACAATGAGCCTATTGAAGCGGATGTATATGAAGGACCCACAGTTTACCTACGATTATAAACTTGATGACGAGCATCGAGTTACCACAATTTTTTGAGTCAACGGTCGTTCGAGACTTGCTTATAAGTATTTTGGGGATGTTGTGACTTTCGACCCCACATACCGTACCAACAGGTACTCGATGTCGTTCGCTCCTTTAATAGGCGTCAATCATCATTATCACTCCATCATGTTCGGGTTCGCTTTGTTAAGGGACGAGAGCGAGAGTTCTTTTGTATGGTTGTTTAGCGCGTGGCTGGAAGCAATGAACTTCAAAGCAACCAAAGTTATCATCACCGATCTAGATTTGGCAATGAAAAAGGCTATTGCTACCGTCTTCCCAGATACTTGACACAACTTGTGCACTTGGCACATAAGCAACAAATACCCTGAATGTCTGCATCACGTGTATGCAAAGTATCCTGACTTCAAACAGGATTTTGACAAGTGCGTTAATAAGTCGTTAACGATTGAGGAATTTGAGGAGAGGTGGGAAAAGCTTGTTGAGGATTACTCATTGCAAGACAACGAGTGGCTCCAACACTTGTATGAGCTCAAAGAGCAATGGATTGGCGTTTACAAGAGGGGCCACTTTTCTGCGGGCATGAAAACGACGGCCAGGAGTGAATCTATGAATGTCATGTTCGATAGTTATGTGGGTACATCTACCAATTTGAAGAGTTTTGTCACATCCGCCCAAAAATCGGTTGCCTCGTTATTCGTGAAAGAAAGGGCTGCAGACTTTGCAAGCACGTACAAACAAAGGAACAGGTTGCTTGAGACCCCGCTGGAGCTAAACTGTGCAAAAGTCTATACGAAGGAGATCTTCATGCCATACCAAGTAGAGCTGCAAAAATCGGGATGATACAGTATAAACAAGGTGGCAGAAAAGTCTACACGTAAGTACAAGGTTTATTCTCTAATGAACGACCTCGTCCCTGAAAAGCTGCGCAAAATGTATACGGTGGGCCATGACACATTGACGGATTTAGTGACATGTGTTTGTAAGAAGTTTGAGTTCCATGGCATCATGTGTAGACACATTCTGCGCTTTTTCACCCAAAAGAATATCAAGGCAATCCCTGGTAAATACGTCCTGCCGCGGTGGACGAACGTTGCAAATAGGTTGCACGGTACGATTGCCTTCCCGGAGCATCCGTATACTGACTTTAAAGAATCAAAGACGTTGCAGTATAATCATCTGGTGACAATGTTTACCCGTTTGTCCGTAAAGAGTGCTGCTACAATGGTCGGATATAAACATCTCCTTGAGATAGCAGAGCAGCAAAATCCCATCGTTGACCAATTTGAAGTAGCTTCAGTCAGTAATGGCGTTGACACTGAGCCCACACAAGGATCAGAAGATGATGAGCCGGTTGAGGAAGACGACAATGATATCCGGCCTTTGGACCCAATTATATCGCAAACGAAATGCCACAATAGATCTACGCGGATGAAAAGCTCTATTGAACAAGCAACTCAATCTAAAAAGCTGAGAAGGTATGCACTGTGCAACAAAATGACCAACCATGACAAACAAAACCATTACAAGGCACTGGGGATAAGTCCAGGGGGTTTGCAAGACGAGGAAGAAGATGATGCCGAAGACGAGGAAGAAGAAGATGCAGTGGGCCTTTAGTCTAATTAATTTATTTTTGTAATAATCTTTTATGAGCCATCAAGTCTGTTGGACTTTTTGTAATAATTTTTTGTATTTTTTTTTTGTAATAATCTTTTATGAGCCAGAAATATCACAATATAAGACTAAATTGGTGCTTTAGATTGTTTTTTTTTTTTGGTGTTTTAGACCGTCCGCTACATAGTGTAGCGGACGGCCTAACAGAAACCCCAGTCTTCAACACTTGGTTTTTTTAGGTGCTTAGGCTATCCGCTACACTATGTAGCGAACGGCCCAACAAAACCTCAGTATTCAACACTTCGTATTTTTTTTTTTGTGCTTTAGACTGTCCGCTACACTATGTAGCAGATGGCCTAACAGAACCTCAGTATTCAACATTTAGTTTTTTTTTTATGCTTTAGGTTGTCCGCTACATTATGTAGTGGACGGCCTAACAGAAACCTCAGTCTTCAACACTTAATTTTTTTTGGTGCTTTAGATTGTCCGCTACACTATGTAGCGGACGGCCTAATAGAAACCTCATTCTTCAATACTTAGTTTTTTTTTTTGTGCTTTAGACTGTTTGCTACACTATGTTGCGGACAGCCTAGGTTTTTTGGTGCTTTCTTCCATCCGCTACACTATCTAGTAGACGACTTCAACACTTAGTTTGTTTTTTGTGCCTTAGATTGTCCGCTACACTACCTAGCGGAAGGCCTATTACGTCCAGTACATAATGTAGCGGACGTTGTGTCCGTATAGATGCAAAGAAATTACCTTCATTTTCTTTCCCACCATCAACCTGTCTCAATGAGGGCCAAAAAAACCACACCATAACATTTTCTTACCACCATCAAACCTGTCTCAACAAGGGCCAAAAATCCACAACACACAAATAAACCACCACAACACACAAAAATACATGTCTCAATCGAACTTCGATTAAATTGGTATTTAAAATAAAATTATTGTCTTAAATATAATCGTTTACAATGTCATCATTAGGCCTCATCTTGAGCAGGATTCTCGTCGTTAGATGGATGTAGAATAAACCTAACTGCTCTAGGCCAGCCGCTATGAACTTGCCAAGCTATTCTTTATCTAAAGGCTTCTACTTCTGCTTCGCTCCAGACGACCGCCTTGAGGCTCTCACGCCGACAAATATAGTCCATGTACATGCAGACGAAGATGCCACGGTCCGAATGATTAGCTTGCTTGAGCCTCCGTCTCTTCAATCGAACTTCGAGCTTCGGCTTCCTCGGTACTTTTTGTCGACATATAGAGTGGACCATGGCACAAAACAGATCCTGTGGAGAAATAAACAACGGCATAAGCTACGAGTTAACAATTATAATAAGCAAATTACAATAAACATAAAACAACAATTGCAAGATTACCAAGCATCCAATTGGTATTTGAAAAATTGCTTCACGGGGATCTCTTTGGCATCGTCGTGGAGACCTTCAAGGATTGATACAACCATCTCTGTTGGTTCATAGCAAACCAAGTACCAGTGGTTGCTATTACCGCAAAATGGTATCAGGAAGACGTCTGCATCAAGGGCGCTCACCGGACTATCCCTTCTAAGAAATGCAAGGAGCGCATCACTCTGCTTCCACTGGATCAAAGTTTTCCTCCCCCTCCATTTCTTCTAACCTTCCCATTCAGATACAAGCATGCCATGAAAATACACATCCAACAAAAAACCTTGGGGATATGCATTCCGCCTATCCCGATCCCTTAGCCTCAAAATTTAGACGTAGGCAAAAATTACAGTGTCGCCTAACCAAGCCCCCGGAGATAGGGTGGACATTTTGTCCCATGAGATACTGTAATCCATGTCATTTGGTGTTTCCACACCACTTGACGATTTTCCTTCCCGGGGGGCCCGATAAAGTAACGACCGTGCATTGGGTGGCAATTTTCTGGTTATAGAGGCTTCAGTGGATGCCCTTTGGGATAAGTGCGGGGGGGGGGGGGGGTCGACCGAGGGATATTGTCCTCCAGGGGGGTCGACCGGGGGATATTGCCCTCGGGGGGGGGGGGGTTGATAGTAGGATATTGCCCTTCGAGGTGGGTCGAGAGGGAGATACCCCCCTTCGAGGGGGCCGGAGGTCCCCCCCACGGGACAATTGGCAGTATCTTTTGCAGATTGAAGTTTGCAAAGTCGAAGCATTGTGTGACTTCACTCTGAGAGAAGGGTGTAACTTCCGAGTCCTCAAGCAAAGTAAACGAGGGGGCACTGAAGTTGTCCTAATGAGCCATTCCCATGCCCGATGGCGGCCCCCAAGCATCACCCATCCCAGCTACGGAGGGACCCCCCAATTCCCTGGCTCACCCCTGAAGTCTGTCCCGACGAATCCACGTATCCCCGCTCACATGGGGAGGCAGCCACTCCGAATAACCCATTCTCGAGCTGACGCCCGAAGGCTGTCCCGTACAAAGGCACAAAAAATCCTCGCAGCCATACGCCAATGCATTAGCCTGTCCGCAAAGTTCTGCTCCCATGGCATCTAACACTTCCTTTCGCTCACTCAGCTTCTTAAAGAAGGCAAGCGAGGCATTAACCTACATCCAAAGAGATAATAAGTAATGTCACTAAATCCAATTAAAAGCATTGGTTGGGTAACTTACGATATCATATGCCATATGCTCATCGATTTGACCCCTAGAGTGGTACTTCTGCCCTCTTTCAAACCTTATTGGGGCTATTTTCTTCTGTGTGATGCGGTAATACCACTCGTTGTACTGCTCGATGTTGATCACGGGGTCAGGCTCCGACACAATGGCCGCCAGCGTGTCCTGCCAATAACTCTAAAGCTCAATTTTGTCTACGCACAATTCGTGCGCATTCACCTTGCCAAACCGTTGGACACCCATTGGGTTCCTGTTAACCCCCATATACAGGGCATCGGCTGCCAACCCCTGCATACAGTCAAAATGGCGCATTACGCGATTTGGTAGTTGCCACTCCACTATCTCGAAGTGGATCAGTGGTGTGTGTTGCAACCCGGAGAGTGTAAAAATGAACGACTCCGCCACCTATTTTTCCAAATGTTTGTACGGTGCCCAACGTATTTGGCCAGGAGATAGCAAGTCGAACTCCCCCCGATAAAGTATAATGTTGTGATGAGGATCATCTCTCATCTGGTAATGGCTCTCTTTCCTACTGTACTCCCAAGCACAGAACTGAGGCCACACATTATCGGTTCCCTTTCTACGATTTGGTGCACCGGTAGCAATGTGTTCATAAAACCACACCTGAGCACGAAGAAAAATTAGGCTCGTATCTTCAAAATTTATTGCTCACCAAATAATAAAAAATAATCAAAAACGTAATCATAAAGAGTTATATGATGTACCTACAACAGCGAGAGACATTCACATATAGCTTTGGAGTCGGGCCTCGTTGCCTTGTGCAATGCTCGATACAAGTACGCAAGAGTTGCTGCACCCCAGGCATACTCCCCAACGTCTTGCAGGTTATCCAACAAAGGTAAATATTTGCTGCTGACCGTATTCTTCGACTTCGTTGGGAATAGAATTGCCCCTATCACCCACAGTAGTAAAGCCTTTGTGTATAGCACAAGCATCTTCTCTGTGTAGTTTTCCATCAGAACCTTGTAGGTATCTAGCAACCACTTCAAATTTATCCCAATATTGCTAAATTGGCTTTCGGGTATCAAAATAAAGAAGTTCCTAGCAGCTCTCTTATTTGTTACTTCTGACGGAGGAGTAATTACCGGCCGCCCCGTCACCGGTAACCCTAAGATGAACCCTACATCTTCTAGGGTAATTGTCATCTCTCCAAGAAGGAAGTGAAACGTATTTGTTTCACTTCTATACCTTTCAACAAGGGCACCAAATAAGGTCTGATCAATTTGTTGAAAGATATTGTCATGCGTAAAAACCCTAAATCCAATTCCACGCAGCAATATTTTCTAGTATTTGTTCAATTTCCAGGCTTCGAATTGTTCGGATACCTCTACTGTGTTGAGGGGTGCTCTTTCCTACGAATTAATAAATACAATTTAAGCAAAGCAAACGGTATACAATGTTCGTGAGAATAAGAAAATAAACAAAAAATAAGTATCTTACTTGTCCATTCCAGATAGATGTGCTAATATGATTTTCTTGATCGTATAATACAGAGGGATCTTCTGGTCCAGGATTAAAATATATTTTTGTCACTGTAACGACTGAAATTATGAAAAAATGTCAAGTTTGAAAGCTTTTATCATACGCTAGCACTAGGGGTGAGCACGGTTCGGTTTGGAGTTCAAACCGCAAACCGAACCATTACCACTCGGTTTGAAAAATTGTGAACCGAACCAAACCAGACACTATCGATTTGGACAGTTCGGTTTGGTCTGTTTAAACAGTTCGACTTAGTCGATTTGATTGGTTTGCCCACTTAAAAATATTGTTCCTTTGCACATTACTAATTGAAGTTATATTTTTTTTAAATTGCATATAATCTTGTTTTATTCGATATATAAGTTCCCATTGATGAATGAGAAAGGATGAGTAAATATAAACTAGATATTGGTCACAAAATTTTTGTTTCTAAGTGTTGTTAATATTTTCGTTTCTTAAACTTTCAAGATTTGTTTATTTGGAGTTGCTTAGTGCCTTATATGTGTAATTATCAATGGAATATTACTAAAAATACATTAACATATCATAGGTCGGTTCGGTTCGGTTCAGTTTGGAATCGATTTCAAAACTGTGAACCATGAACCAAACCGAACCAAGGTCGGTTTGAAAAATGTGAAACCAAACCGTTAAGATCTTTGGACGGTTTGGATTAGATTGGTTCGGTTTGAGCGGTTCGGATCGATTTGAACGGTTTGGTGCTCACCCCTAGCTAGCATGTGCATAATATATATGGTCGTGATCCATCGCTAACACTGGCAAGTTGTCAGTGCGATCTGACCGTCTGCTACATTGTGTAGCGGACGATAATTTACCGTCCGCTACATTATGTAGCGAACGGTGAAAAAAAATGGCGGTAGTGTCTCGTGATCTGGCCGTCCATTTTCGTGCGTGAACGGCCAGATCGCGCTGGCATCTTGGGTTAAGTTGCCAGCGCTAGCAATGGATCACGACCCATATATATATATATATATATATATATATATATATATATATATATATATATATATTACCAACGCTAGCACATGCTCGATATATAATCAAAACCATGCATAATACACAATACTCATCACAAACTCTAGATTATAAACAAATAAAGGATTGGTTTGTGAACTTACGTGATTAATTAGATGATTAAAGGGTTTCTTGGGAAGCAATTACGCAGATCTGATTGCCAACGCTATTGGGAAGATTGGAAGAAGAAAGAACGGAGAAGAGTTTCAAAATTAGACCGTCCGCTACATAGCGGACGGTATGTCCGTCTGCTACACTATGTAGCGGACGGTGTTGATGAGGACAAAGTAACAGTCGTGGGGGGACAAGATGTGACACTTGGCTGGAAAAATTCGTCCGCCACACAGTGTAGCAGACAACTTTTTGACTGACAATTGTCAGGGTCAAAAAGTCGTCCGCTACACTGTGTAGCGGACGCCCTGCAAGGGGTATTTCAGTAAAAAAGACCGTCCGCTACACTATGTAGCGAATGGTTTCCCTTTTTTTTTTTAAAAAGATATGGGCAAGGATGGATGGCCAGATCGCGCGGGCAACTTCTCCCATTTTGCCGACGCAGTCAACGGATCAGCTATATATATATATATATATATATATATATATATATATATATATATATATATATATATATTTGTGTGTGTGTGTTTGAAAAAGGAGAAAAACACAAGGATTTGTTTATATATATACGGCTTAAATGACTAATCTTTTCTCTCCTTAAGATACTCTTTTCTAATTGATATTTCCATAAAAAGTTAAGGGTGCGTAAGGGTGTTTTGACCTATAACCTTTTTTCCCATTGTATACCATTTTTAAGTTAGAGTGTTATTTAAAATGAGGGTGTTATTAACTTCTTATAGGATATAAAGTCTCTTTCCTTAAAATATCCTTATTGTGATATATGTTTTTATTAGAGTTAAAGATTGTTTGACTTTAAATTGTTTTTTCATTAAATACCTATTTGGCTATTTTTAGTAAGAGTGTGACTAAAAAATAAGGATGTTTTTGACTTCTCATACCGTAACAAACCTCCTTCGTGAAAATATCTTTACTCTGTTAGAGTAAAGGGTTGTTTTGAATTTTATTGAAAGAAGAAAAAAAAGGAAAAGAAACCATATGAAAATTCTATAATCATGCTCTCTAATTATTGAATTTTTTTTTATTAAACCCTACCGCCTCCATTCACGTTAAAACTAAATTACCATAGGGTTATTACATGTTCTCCATCATATTTGATTAAAGAAAATAACTTGCAGATAACAGAGTTTTCAATAGGTTTTTTTTTTAGAAATGTAATATATATAAACTAAATTGAATATTTTGTCAGAAACTCAATCCTTTTTTAATTTTTAATTTCATATATTGTATGTGGATGTGTATACTACATATCTGAATTATTCTTCATGTATATAGATTTTAATACAAATATATTAGTACATTGAAACTATTGTAAACCTGAAGTTTAATTCTAGATTTTGAATACTGACATATTTGTATAAGAAAGCTGTCGTAAAACTGAAGTTTTTTAGGATTTCTAAATGCACATGTAATCCTGATTAGAGTTAAATGGCTAATCTTTTTTTTTTCCCTTAAGATGCCATTTTTAATCTGAAGTCTTCGTACAAAATTAGTGTTGATTAGGGGTGTTTTTTACTTGAAACTTTTTTTCCCGACAAATACCCATTTTGAATTAAAGTATTGTTAAAAAAAATAAGGATATATTTGCCTTCTTTAGGGTTATTTTGTCTTTCTGTAAAAAATAAAAAAATTATGAAAACCTATATAATCACTCTTACTCCTGCCTGTTCTTTGATTACCAAAAAATTTCTATCAAAATCTTCCGCCTCCATTCATTTTAAAGCTAAATACCTCAGAGCTACTGCATCTTCTCCATCAATTTCAATTAATGAAACAATTTGCAGACAACCATGTTTTCTATGGCCTTTAAGAATAACTATAATATACCTACACTAAATTGAATATTTTGTCAGAAACTCAATCCCTTTTTAATTTTGTAAAACACAATTGTATGTTGATGTGTATGCTACAAATTTTAATAATTTTGCATGTATATATTTCAATGCAAACATATTCATACGTTGAAACTATCATATAACTGAAGTTTAATTCTAGATTTCAATTGAGGACACATACTTGTATAAGAAAGCTATTGTAAGGCTACAGCTTTAAAAATTTTAAATGCATATGAATCGCTAGATCATACAACTCTACTCCTAATTATAGCCCGAGTTCGTGACAGGTATAACCCTTTCCATCTTAGAGTTATTAGAATACCCTTATTTGCATGACAACATATCCTTCATAAGGTTATTCTCTTTCTATGATCTAATGTATCCCGAAATATCATATATTTACATGATTATATATTATTCATATAACTATTGTCTTCGTATATTTTACTCTTATAAGTCATAGGATTAGATAAAATCCAATTGATAAAGATTCTAATTTATTTCAACTCAAATGATTAATAATTTTTTTGAGCTTGAAAACTCTCAAATTTTGATACGCAAGGGGTTAAATAATTAAAAAAAAATCTTAAACTATTCTTTTCAAGTTTAAAAGTTTTAAAAATATTTTGATTTTTTAAAGGTGAGGCTAAATTTTACCGTTTTGACTAACTTTATATTTTTTGACGCTAAAGGGGTTCACTAATGCATCTTTTAGTGACAAAAGATTATGAATATAACAAAAACAGGTAAGGATCTGGCCCCAGCGTATTAAATAATCTCAAGGGATTAAAATGGCTAAACATTTTTCATTAAAATATCCTTTTAGAAATCAAAGGATTGCAAAAATTAAGTGTATATTTACTTTTAAGAATGTGAGACTAAAATTACATTTTTTTTGGCTAAATATAAACAATTTGTTGTTAAAGAGGTTAAAAGTTCACTAATGCACTTTTAAGTGACAAAAATGTGGGAGTGGACCTTACCCATTCTTATAAATAAATATGATGCTAAGACTATGTTCACCTTTAAAGAAAATCCTATCAAAACAAAGCCTTAAAAAATATCAACATCAAAATAACCCTTGTTCTTAAGGTTAGGGTGAAATTATAATCAATGACACTAAGTTTTAAAAGGTAAAGTCGTATTGATTCGTTAAAAAGGTACTTTTTTGCTTATATCATCAACACGTATTTTTTTAACTATCAATACTGTCCTCATTTTAATCTACAAGGTATATACAATATAAAAATTTGCAAATCTTCATTTGGCAAATTAAGGTTTCAACCCAAATTCTACCCCTAGCTCGCCGCTGCACTTTCCTCGGCAAGCACTCAGCCAGAAAGTTGGCTAACTGGCTCAGCCTCATCCTCCTCATCTCAGCGCCGGCGAACCTCTACCTCCACATTATCCCACCCTATTTGGCCGCCTCCACCACCGTAAACGTCCTTGGTAGCAACAGAAACATGAAAATCTCAAAGCCACTAATCAGTCATAAGTCTGTAACGTTAGTTGAGAGTGTGAGTGTGTGTGTGTGTGGGCGTGTTAATTGGAAGTGTGGTGAGTTGTGGAAGGTTGATTAATGGTGATTGCGGTTTGTGGAGGGTCAATTTGAGGCGATGGTGGGCCGTCTGGTGGCGGTGGGTTGATGCAAACAAGAATCTTATACATCTTCTTCTAGATTTTGAACCTCAAATTTAAATTTTTATTTTTGTTCATTTGGTTTGCTAAATCGTGATGATTTGCTACAAGTGATTAGAGTGAGAAAGCTGTGACAATTTATTGGAGTAAGAATGCTGAAGAATGCGATGATGGTGGGACGTTGGCTATGGTTGTGGCCAATTGGGTGTGTGTATGGAACCGTGTGTGTATGTGTTGTTTGTGTGTGTTGAAGCTGAAGAAGTGTAAAAGGGTAATGGTAATGGGGTTGTATGGTAAGATGGAGTGACGAGGAATGACATTTGAAAATTTACATTCCTAAGTGATGGGCATTCTGGTCTTTTCATCTTTTAGTATTTTCATTCGGTCAACGAACATAAGTGCTATTGTTCCACCTAATGGAGGCACATGTAATTTTACCCTAATCTCAAGGTCATATGTGCAATTAAGCCTATAATTTTCTTAACCCTTAACAAAACCTTTTGCCATAGATAATTTTTTTTTCCTTTTTATTTTGATGATACATGTCTTTAATTGATGAATGGTCTAAAATTATTCTTGATAAACTTTTGTTGAGTTTGTATTTATATTAAACCTATAATGTGTATACATAAGTATAGGGTGAAAAACGTATGTTTGTGAACATTTTTGAAATTATGTAATTCATTACCATTTTCCGAAATCAATTTCACACATTTATTTCGCAGTATAGATTTCAAAAGGACACACACAGGTACACATGTATATAGACTTTTTAGATGAGTATGTTTGGTATTATCATATAAGTCTGTGTTAAACATAAAAGTCCTCATTTTACTACTAAGATGAACAAGGTCATGCTAGATAATAATAAAAAAAAAAAGAGCTTTAGAGTATACTATCAAGAGAAATTCATAGTACATTATAGATTTTTAATTGAAAAGTAGAAAAAAAAGTAATTAAGATTGAGCGTAGTTTTAGACAAATTGTACTCGAATGTTAGAACTTAAGATAGAAAAAGTAAAAAAAAAAAAGACTTGCTATGTATTTTAATCTTAAAATAAGAGATACATGAAAATTATATTTCCTCCATTCCAAACTATTTGATCATATTTGAATGCACGCTTATTTAGGATATGAATTTTTCATTCTATCCCGAGAGAGGGAAGAGGGGGGGGGGGGGGAGAAGAAGAAAGTGTTGAGTAGAGAGAAGTGGATTGGTGGAAGATCAAATATGGAGAGAGAAGTAGAATAACAAAAAGTATAAAAAGAGTAAACATAAAGAAGTGATGATATTTTGAACTTTAACCCATAATAATCATCGCTATAAGAAATGGCCATCTGTGTACAGAAAGAAGTAAAATGGATAGCGAATAATATTAAAAATCCTAAGTGATGATATTTTGAACTTTAATAGTGATGCTTGTAAGGAAAAGTGTCAAGACTCTAAAAGTGAAGATAGAAAAACTTTGGAAAGATCATTGAAAGTTAGGGCTACTAAATTTGTTGCTTAAGCAGTTCAATTTTTATATGTGTCCTACTAGATCTCTTGAGTTCGCTTAATTTTTTATTTTAAAGATGCAACATGTAAGCTCCTAACGAACTTTGTCTTACAAACTTTGTTATCGTCATAACTTTTTTCCGTTAGACACTTTACTTAACAATCATTTTTGGGTTAATTTTTTAATTTTCGTTAATATCACTTAGCTACAATTTAAACTTCTTCTCAATTTCACTTCCTAGATTTATATATATGTCATCAAAACATATTACAGAAAATTAGACAACTCTAATATATACACTTGACATTAATTATCTCTAAACATTTTCTTCACTTTTATTACTGTACAATCAATCTTTTAATATTTTGTAAGAGTTAGATTTTTGTGGAAGATACTTGACACTAATTACAATGTCAGTGTACCTTTGATGACAAGATATAATATGAAACACTCAATTTTCTCTTTTGCTTGATGTGACGAAAGAAATAAGTATGATAAATAGTAAAAAAATATAGGTGATAATTGGCGTGAAAAATCCGGGTTTGAAAGTAAGACCGTGTTTTGTGCAATTAACTTTTCATATTTTGAGTCTTTGGTTAGAACTTGACATCTTATTTATCGTTATAATTTAATTATAATAGTCATAATCATTATTTCAATTGTGTTTTTCACCAAGTTTCATAATATTTTTATTTCAAATTACTATATAACGTGTAAAGCACGTGATCCTTACTAGTATGTATGTATGTATATATGTGTGTGTATATATATATGTGTGTGTGTGTGTGTGTGTGTGTGTGTGTGTGTGTGTGTGTGTGTGTGTGTGTGTGTGTGTGTGTGTGTGTGTGTGTGTGTGTGTGTGTGTGTGTGTGTGTGTGTGTGTGTGTGTGAAAAAGGAGAAAGACACAAGGATTAGTTTATAATAATCACATAGTGTATAGTTGTGTTGGATTGAAAGCTTTTAGTTAAATGATAGCACTAGGTTGCTTTTATCTTCCTTGTTTTTACTTTTTTTAAAAATAAAACAAATTTGTACAAACATACCATTACAGTTATTTAGTAAGCCCCTTTTCAAGTTTTACCGATTAAAGAGTCCTTTTGTCCGTTAAAAAAGTCTACATGTTCTGCACGTGATTAACAAATGAGAAATACTATGGGTATGAAAGGGAAATACAAAAATACAACCAAGTCGAATATAAATAAAAGCTATACTTACTCCCCAATATTTAGAGTGACGTACTTACCCACCTATATATATAAGGTTCAAAAGACTAATGTAGGGTTCTAAATTCAGTTAGCTCGATTGCAGTGATGGGTTTGGACGAAATTGGTTTACTGACGTGGTGATGGTAGAGAGTTTATTTTGAGTGGTATATATATATATTGTGGTGGTGGTGGTGGCGGTGGCGATGGGGGCGATTTGTGGTGATGACGGTGGCAATATTATCTGGTGATGATGGTGATGGTGCAGGTTTACTTGATTAAAGTGGTGACTAGTTTCAATGAAGTTGGGTTGGGTGAGATGGGGAAGGTAGTGAGCTTGATGTGTGTGAATAATTGCGGTGATGGTGGTGAATGTGATGGTATTGGTGGCGATTTGTGGTAGTATGGTGGTGATGTTGGCGTTATATGGTGACGATTGCTCTGACGGTGGTGGTGGTAAAATGGGTTTGCTAAGGTGGTAAACTAGTTTTGGTAAAGTGGTAATGGTAGTGGGTTTGATTTAAAGATCATGATAATTTTTGTGAATGATTGCGATGGTGGTTGGTGTTCTGCAGTAATGATAATTGTGTTGGTAGGTTAGTCATAATAAAGCTGGTTAAGGATTTGGTGCGATTAATGTGGGTTTGGTTTAGTGGTGATCATTGTTGGATTGAGTCCGTGATAATGATTGTGATGGTGGAGACGATGATAGTAATGGTGCCGAAGCATGGGGGCTCTTTAGACGATTAAATGGATGGAAAACTATTTAAATTGATAAATTTTGAAAAAAATGGCTTCTTAAACAACTTTGAAACATGGAAGGCTTGATAAATCTTGTCTCAAAGGTGAAGAGCATAATCAAGCTTAGAGATTTAGAATCAGAAAAACTATTACATATGAATCAATTTATTTAGTCCATAAAAAGATAAAGGGTTTACCGAATTCTTTGAGCTTAGGATAGAATTATAGTCAATTCCATTTACTTCAAAATCTTACACATCATACCAAAATCTTCAAAACTCATAACACATGTACCATTTCGTTATAACACTGCCTTTATGATGTTTTGTTGTTTATGTCAGCATATCTCGTATTTCGAAATGCCAATACAACCATTCGTAATTTTCCCCTTCAGCACACCTACCTTTAACCTTCACCTGCCTTCAACCTTCAACCTTCAGTCATCTTTAACCTTCAACACCCCCAACCCACCTCAACCTTCACCATTTCAGCCTATAGATTGCCGCATATAACTCTATAGTAGTAGAACTAATAACTTTACATACTAAATAACTCGAGAAAAAAAACTGTCTTTGGAAAGAAAATGTAAATCTGTGCACATACCTTACCCACACTGGCAGTAGACGTGTGTGTTGGGTGGGTTTGACTGTCGGCACTGGTCCAACGGTGATGGTTTCGATGACCGGTGGTAGGTTTGGCGGCCACCAATCTTTGTTGACTACAATTGCCATGGATCGATGGTGGCTACATGATGGACGCGCACGGGCACATACGCTCTCTCTGGGCAGACACACACGTGCATGCACACACAAACACATATATTTGTGTGAGTTTCAAGGTGCTATTGTAATTGAGACTTGAACAACGGTGGCGCAGATGATGTGGTGGTGGTGATTGTTGCGGAGTAGATGATGGTTGTGAGCTTATCACGGCGGTTGCTTAATGTTTAAAGCTAGGTTTTGGTCTTGAATAACACTTGTGGCGGTGAGTTAGTGGTGATTACAGCGGAGTAGGTGGTGGTTACGAGAATTTACGACGACCAGACCTTTGTGGGTGGAGACCAGGATAAAGAGGGTACTAAAGCGATGGGTGAATGCCGAGAGGTGGGGGAGGGGGGGTAATTCTGCGGTTTTATGTGGGGTTGGTGGTTAACAGTGGATGAAGACCACAGGGGGAAGGGGGTTGTGCAACTGTGTATGGGTTAGTGGTCGGCAGTTGATGAAGACCAGAAAAGGGGGGGGGGGGGGGGTGAAAACCTGAATAGATGAGTGAGGTGTGGGGTGTGGGGTGTTTCTGTTACAAAATGAAGATGGAGAAAAAGAAAATTTACAGCATGCAAAAGGGTAGAGTCGTCTATTTATCAAGCATGTTAAAGTCGCTTGTATTTCGACTAGTCAAAGAAGAAATAGAGGTCTTGGGTAGCTCTCAACTCAAGGATGTACTTGATATTTCCCATAATCATTATACACCCGTGTAATTACACCCTAACCTTAAGGGTTTCGTGATATTTTTGCTATGATAAATGACATACAAGTCAAATATGAAAACTGAAAAACGAAATTACCATGATCATACCTTAGATTTCTTTTTTCGTTCTTTTACGTTCAATAGAATTTAAGAAATTAAAGAAAATAAAAATGACATTGTCATCCAAGATCTGTCTCTTTCTTCGATCTTCCAATGTTAAAGCACGTGATAAGTTTCTAGCAATCAAGTATTTTCTCCTTACCTCTTACCATTTTATCGTCGGTCTACCTTATCTCGTCTTACCACATGAACTTGACATAAATCACTTAGGTCTGTTTGAAATCACTTCTAATTTTGGTTTTCTGTTTCTAAAAAAAATAAAAACCAAAACCAGTTTAGTTTTTTATTTTTGACAAAAACAAATGGGTGTTTGATTACCCAGTGTTTATTTTGAATATTTTTTTTTTGGGTGTTTGATTACCCAGTTTTTTCTTTGATGGTGGTTGTGGTGGCGGTGGCAATGGCCGGCGACGTTGGCGGGGGCAGTGTCGACGGGTGGCGGTGGCCTGCAGCGGTACTGGCGGGTGGCAGTGGCCGGTGCCAGAGGTTGGCGGTGACCGGCGGCGGTGCTGTTGGCCTAACTAGTGTCCTGTAAATCATTCCGTTCTGCTTTAGTTAAGACAAGTGTTGCGGTCACATGAGACCTCCATTTGGGCTACCTACTCTTATCTTGTTGCCAACATCCTTGTCAAATTTGTTTGTCCTCGTGCATTATTGATCCGAGATACCTAGGGTACTTGTTGACTATCCATACTTACCTCGTCCCAGACAATTCCCTACTTTTACTGAAAATTGTATTCCAATAACCTAAAGCATTTAGATTCGAATGTACTTCTCTATAACTCTATGGTAATGTTTACTCGCACTCTAGTCTCATCTATTAAAACTATGTAAATATGTAAATAACATACCTCATGGAACCTCATCATCATGAAATCCTTGATGAGCTCGTCCATAATTTGAGTGACGAAATATGGGCTTAAATCTGACCCTTGGTGAATTCTAATCGTAATTGAAAATTTGATTAGTCATTTCGAACCATCTGTTAGCCCCAATTAACCCCTTCTAATTGGATATAATAACCACAAAGCTTTCTCTCATTTGTTAATGATGATTACATGCTCTAAATGAGTCTCTAAGTACTTATTCAAGGGACTTACATTTGGCAAGAAACTAAAGCCAATAAACGCTTTAAGATGACATCTACCTTCAGGATTGGCTAAGGATGCAATCAAGACTATTCTAGGTTTCCTTTGTGTTTATATTTGTAACTAGTCTTGAAATTGTTCACACTCAACAAGAATAGATCTGTCTTAAGGGCAACAACACGTCAAACACTTATCATGAAACTTAAAGCTAAAAATTCTTTCACAAATAAAATTGACTGAGTTTTTGTGCTGAGGTTGTAGTCAAGTCTACTAGCGGACTTGCTACTGGTAATTCTCTGGAAGTTGAGGATGGAACCAAACTGTTCACCGGCTGCAACTGGACACAAGATTTTTTATGTGTCTAGTTGGTGAATAGTCCAGTTGCAGTCACTATATTGGATTTTGGGGTCTTAGGGCTTGAGTGAAGCACTAAGCACAGACGTGGGAAAAGAGGGGCCGAACCATGAGAACACGTCGATTGTTACGTTTGCATTTTCTTTTCACCTCTTTTACTAGCTTTATCAATTCCAATTTTCGTTCATCATTTGGCTTAATAGCTTAGAATTGCTTCCCATTCAAAGAATTTTGAAAAGGGAAATGTCCCCCCTCCCAATTCTGCTCTTGGTATTGTTTAGGACTTAGATCATTATCGTGTAAACTTTTGTTAATGAAATCATCCAATCTCTTGGAATGAAGAGTTGTGATGGTAGAGTTGAGTGAACTGGTGCTGCTGTTGGGTGGTTTTGATGCTAGTTATTGGGTGGTCCATGGTGTGTAGTACGACATAGGCAGTGTTTGGTAACTCTGACGGTGGTTTTGCTGCAAACTAGCAGTGGCATAGAGGATTGTGATTGTACAGCTATGGCAGAAAGGTGTGTCGATGGAGTTGTCAAAAATTGGATAAGATAATCCTTGTTTTAGAGAACAAACAGCCATATAGCATCATTTTCAGGGCAATGCTAAAGAAATCTCGTCTGTACATTTAAACGGTTTTCCCGACTTTTATTTACTGTCTGTTTGGAACCAATTCTTTTAGGATTTGGATTTGGAATTCAATTCACTTCTTTTTTTTTTTTTTTGTGGAACACAACGGAATTTAAATCACATCATTCCTATTTTGTGTTTGGAGAACAAAGGAAATAGAAATATAATAATTTTTTAGATAATTATATTCTTGACTTACGATGAAAAAGGACAATTATATCCTTGCGGTGTTAACGATCTGGTGTGATGCGCCTTGTTTAACGGTTTACTCACCTTAGGTTCGTGCGATTCCTGTTGTCTGCTCTATTGTTACCACGTCATACTTGTGCTTTTACTTTTTATGTTTTGTTTATTTTCGTTTGCTAATCCTGTAGATTGGGCATGTTACTTTAAGTTGAGTTAAAACGTACTTTAATTCAATTGTAATGTGTATAAGTTTACGAGGTTAGATGTTAAAATTTATGTGTACACCGAGTCACGGGTTTGTCATGACCTTTATGTCATTTTGGCGAATGTATTTGCTGCAAAAACTCTTTATCAATACTATTCTCGATCTTTATAAAAAAATAAAATCTGATAAAGATTTTACGGTAACTTTTGGCGACAAACAAAGGCGTTCAGACACAAGAATTGATGCAAAAAAAGCTTTCTTCTATTCACGTGGCGTCGGTGAGGAACCGAGCAAGAGGGACAAACTTCTGATCATCACAAGGGGGGAGAGACAGAGAGAGAGAGAGAGAGAGATAAATGGGGGCATTGACGGCTTCCTTAATCGCAATAGCGGGCCTGGCACTGGGCTGGGTGGCGATTGAGATGGCCTGCAAGCCCTGTCTCGACAAGGGCCGTGAGGCTATAGATCGCAGCCTCAATCCCGATTACGATCCGGACGACGACGACATTCGTGCACCTCTCAATCCAAGCACAACTCCGGCAGATGAAAATGCCTCCGATCCGACGTCTACCGTCGTCAAAATCTCCTGATCGCCGCCGATTTTGCGCCTTCTACGTGTTTGATACTGACCCTTTTAGCGTATTGAATTATTATGTTTGTTGTTGTTTATTTTGGAAAATGCGAACAGAAACTGAAAAGAGAACTGGGTTTTCTGGGCTTCTTTTGAATGTCTGAGGAAATGCTTGTATTGATGGGTTTTCTACGAATAGATCCCTTATTATTATATTTTGAAATGCAAACACCGTTCTTGAATAATCTGGCTAAATCAGTATTGGTTGTGATCACATCATGGCCTAGTGAAGCTGTTAATATAGTCTAATAATGCGTTTGGTAACGATTCAGTTTTGCTAGCCGATCCTTTGGCTTCTTTTTGCCTAGTGCATTTGAATGGAGTGTGTGAAGTGAAGGTATGCGCTGCACTCTCCCGTCTATATTTTATGCCTATTTACAATAACTTATTGAGTTTGACCGAAAATGTAATTGCGAGAAGCCTACTTAAGCAGAGAACCGAAAAGCTTTTACTGCTAGTGAAGTTGTTTATTTTGAGGGCGCTAGACATTCATCAAAGTGCCAGAGCAAAGTAATGCTGCATGAAGTTGAAGCTACTCTGGCACTGGAATGGATGTTCTGGTGTAATGGCCCAATTCGAGTATTCATTAAGCATGTTTCAAACGGACTCGTGATGAGATCTTCTACCAGTAATCATTAAGCATTTGTCCATCTTCTGAACCGAGTAGGAATGTTACTAAAGCTGCTTAGTAGTGCTCTTAAGAGCTTAATTCGACCAGCTTTGTACACAATATAGCATTAGAATAAACCTACAAGCCGCTCTCTCTCTGAACATCCACTGAAGGTGTACAGAGCCCGCTGCCTCAAGGCGCATTTGAGCATGTGGGGCAGCCACCGACTAGCAGCATGTACAGGTAGATGGATCTGTAGGTTCTTTGTGGCTTTTCAGCGTCTTCTGAGCAGGTATTTTAGTCGATGCAGCATGTTGGATATGCACTATATGTAATCACTGTATGTGCTGGTTGGGATGTCCTCATATTAGCAGCGCTTGTTGGTCCATGTCTTTGGTTGAGTTCCTCTGCTTCTAGGACGCTTAATGCTATTGATAAAAGAGCAAACAATCATGAGCACCAATGGGTTACGTATTCTTCACATGCTAAGTATTTTTCACCATCTTCAAGTACTCATGGTGATTTTGTACCAATGCCTCCCAAGTTGAGCTCTTAAGTGGAAGCTTAGGGTTCCTTAGAATAAGACAGGGTAGGTTTTTGGGATGAAAGACGATCTCTGTCTTGGGGGACCCCTTTTCCCGGTGCTTGGGTTCTTGATTGGAGCGATTGCAGCACATATCAGATGGGAGTTTGAGGGATGCTGGTTCGAGAAGTGTGAGGAAGAAACTACGAATTCTGACATAGGCAATCCTCTAGCCTTGATTTTGGGTGTTAGGTTTCGATTGGTTTTTCCAGGTTTGTACTAGGCTCGCCGTTCTCACTTGGTGGGGGTAGTTAAATGGCATCTGGGTCTGATAATTGGTGCACACTTTCTTTCTTCCTTTTGGGTCTGGTAGCCTCTACTTTTGCACCTTGCATGTACATAGTGTCTTGGGGGTCTTCTATGGCTTTGTAATGGAGCAGTTTAGAACGCTATTTAGGCGCTTTACAACCTTTCTTTCTTCCTGCCGATCCTGTCCTCATTCCGGGTAACGCCGAATCAGTAAAGTGAAACCTTACACGGCTGTCTATTGATTCAATGCCTAGGGGATGATAACAGTTAATTTTCTTGAGGTTTACCAAAAGAAACTTGACCAACATTATTGCGACCAGGATCATCTGTAATACTGCGGATGTGCTGTAAAACGTGTCTCTTAGTGTGCGTAGCAACAAAAGAATTGCCGTTACAAAGTTTAGCAATAGCGAGAAAACACTTATAAGTTACACATAGATCCACCTTATAAACTTATAGCCACTTTTTCAGATTACAACCATTTTATTTGTAGCTATCTACAAAAGGTGATTTCATTGGAAGCGGGATCACGTAGTTCCATGACGAAAAGAATGAAATTGCCCGCTTCATTCGTCATGTAAGTACGGGTGTGAAATTGAAACTCTACGTTGTTTTCTTTTCTTTTCTTTTTTTTTTCTCCCCTTTACAGAAGTAGGACTTATTTATTTAGGACAAGAAACCTAACAGTTTTGTAATTAATAAGCATGTAGTACAAGATAAAATATATCACAAAAGAAAAAATGCATAATACCGCACTCCCATTGTTTGCGCAACTTCAGACTAGAGGTGGCTCAAAGTCAAGCCTCTTTGCATAATCGATAGCGGCAAACGAATAAAGGTCTTGAACGCTAATAAATCACCACCGAAGGCTACCGCATAAAGGATTAGTGTATCCTTTCTCAAACCAACCAAGACGCTAACTATAAACAATGAAAACAATCATTTTCCGAACATATACCCAACATAACCAAAAAGTACTTAACAAATCATACATCAAGCCAAAAAAGCAAGTCAGCTTCGAAACAAAAGATAAAGCCAAACAATCGCACTTCCCCAACAAGCTAGCACCTGGCACCGCCAAGACCATGTGCCCCAGATAGACCTTTGCCCACCCGCATCTGAGCGCGTAACCGCCATCTACAAAGGAGCCTAAAGCCAACACCACCGCCTGCCACTGCACCGCCAATTCAACATAGACCTCCCCACTGCAGCCTGCAGGACACCACCAACAACAACCAAAACAACCCCACTGCCCCAAGCTGCTTATCCCTTGTTGTCGGACACCACCACTTTGACCGTAGACCCCAAAAAACAACCAAAGCTAACTAAATCAACACCACTAAGTTGCACATGGACCCCAAATACATTGGTCCAAGGAAAAAATAGTCCGGGAGAGGGGGAAGGGGGACCTAACTAGGGATGGACGGGAGAAGGAGTGAGAAGGAACTCTAGCAGGAGAAAACCTCACCTCAGACCACCCTATCACCACCACCTCAGAGCCCTGTAGGCAACCAATTTGGACCACCACAAACCAGGTAAATGTTTCGAATTAGTGTACATAACTATATGCAGGATGCTCTGAGGTTGAGCCCATTTCAGTGATCTCGAAATTGCTAATACTTGTGATGAAAATGGATCTAGAGAGCTATGTAGTCCCTCCCAACTGTACTCCAAGGGGCTTTATGGCACATATGTTCGCTCTATATTTCAAATAGTAACATTGGACTTTACATCCAACACTAACAAAAATCGTCTGATCTCCTTGGCACTTACAAGAAACTGAGTATAGACCCAGATTTTCCACTTCGATTGTGGTCCATTGAGTTGGAAATTGTTCTTTGTTTTGAGTTTGTGGAGGCTGACGAATCCGGTCTTATGTTTGTCAAGGCTGTCTATATTGCACGAGATTGATGTCATGACCATGAAATGATGGCTATAAGGCTTCCCAAAAATGATTTATTTTCTATGTAAATAAATACACCAAAGTGCGGTGAGAATTCTGGTTGTAACTTTGGATTGTACTAAGGCAACATCATTTCCTCTTGATATCTACGTCTAGGGCTGTAAATTAACCGGGTTGTTTATGAACTGCTCGTAGTTCGTTCTCTAAAGAACTCGTTCATGTTCGTTTGTATAATATACGAACCGAACATGAACAAAATATTAAAGCTCGTTTATTAAACGAGTCGAGTTTAAACATTTCAAAGTGTTCGTGAACAACTCCTCTGGATAATAACTTCATTATAATATGTTCAAAACTCAAAAGTCGTATAACTTAATTATAGTATAAATTATTTTAAACTTAAAAGCCCTAAAATCACTTAAACAATTGGATCAAGTAAGATGTAGTTCTGGTTTGAAGTAATTGTTTTAAACGAGAAGATTAGTTTTCAAGTTCGAGTTCGGTTCGTACAAATAAACGAACGAACTCGAGTTGAACACGAGTTTTGTTAAACGAACCGCGAACGAGTTCAAACAAAAAATTTGAAGATTAAATGAACACGAACATGACCTGAAACTAAACAAACGAGTTTGAACATATATATGTTCAACTCGAACTCGGTTCATATACAGCCCTATCCACGCCTATAACCACTCAAACAATTGCGGAAGGGGTCCATTAAACTTTATTGCAAGATCCAATGCAAACCAGACATGCCGAAGGCAAAGACAATGAAGGAAGTGGTGTGAATAGGTTTTAATGCTGTAACAGTGAAACACACACTTGGCGCCATTTGTATCATCGAATCTTACAAGTCTATACTTAGTAAGGAGCCGATTGATACAACAATTGCCATAGGAAAAGTTAGATTTTATGAGGGATACTAAGGTCCAAAGGCGGTTCCAAATTTTGGATGGGATATCCTTCAAAGGGTGAAAATGTGGTTTTGTGGTTTCTTAATCAATCAATAGACACTACATTTTTGTAAGCTTTATTTGGCATTTTCAGACAGTCTAATTAGTGTATTCATTTTGGGTAACTAATGTTACCATTGCATATGAACTCCTTGTGGAGTGAAAGAAGGAGAGCCTAGTGGTCTAGTATGCCTGTAGACTCTTCATTCTTGCATTATCACGTCCATTGTAGGGTTACTTGGCATGTTTAATCATTTAATCGTTGTTCTTATTAATATGTTACGATTATAGCATGCCATATTATGTTCGCATGAACGTTAAATAATGATTTGTGCTTGTCTTGAACTTCTTATGCTTGGACGGAGCTGAATTTGGGTGCACGTGCACAATGGTCTATTTTGATGAATACTAATTTACTCACCTTGAAAATTGATGCCAAGGAAAGTGGGTTTGCAGTCGACGTGGAGGTACCACAAGGAATGCAGTCCGAGTCAGATGCCAAGCATGTTGAAGTGGGACACAGCAAGGGCAGAGACCAAGGGCTTCCCAGACAGAGCCTGAGGGTGGCAGTGCTGCAAAGGCGACGACACATGGTGAATATACGACGACAGTCACAATCTGATGCTTAGGTCCAGAGTCAAGGTCCTGTATATTTCTCTCTCTAGAATTTCAGAGGATTTGGATTCTAGAGTGAGAAAGTAAAAATGTCGAATGAGAGAGTTTTGTTGAAAATGAAATCCAAAGTCCATTATTTATAAAGGTTGAGATGATGATGTCATCATGCGACACGTGGCGCTCCTCGAGAGTGACACGTCACCGAGGGCTCCACAGGTGCCGGGGCTCCACGGACTCTCGGATCACATATTTACCCGGCCTACTTCTTACAACGTTGCTCTGTCTGTCTGAAAAGACTGGCACCCGTAGCGTCGGTGCGGCCAGAGAACCCCTTTGGTCTAGCCACAAATCCAAGCCCTTATAGAGTCCCATAGGCCTGACAGCGGTGGGGAAGACTCGATGCCCTCCGAAGACATGCTCATGTCTCGGAGTGACCCGGGGGTCATAGTCGTTAGGGGTGCCGACGCAAGCCCCCTGTGCCGGAGCACGTAGGCCAGTAACGAAGACACCCTGGCGGAGATAGTGTCCCGGAGGGGTCACCTATCCCGCGGGTGAGTCCTTGTGCCGGAGCACTCGGAGCGCGTCAAGGTAGCATCCCGGAGGATCCGTCTACCCAACGGGCCGAGGTAGTATCCCGGAGGAGCCGTTTACCTAGCGGAAAGGGAGTTGAAAAGCTCCCTGGCGGAGATAGTGTCCCGGAGGAATCGCCTATCCCCGCGGGTGAGTCCTTGTGCCGGAGCACTCGGAGCGCGTCAAGGTAGCATCCCGGAGGAGCCGTCTACCTGGCGGAAAGGGAGTTGAAAAGTTCCATGGTGGAGATAGTGTCCCGGAGGAATCGCCTATCCCCGCGGGATGCTGCACACTCCGGGGAGTGGGTCGAAGCATGTTCCACGACCAAGGCAAGGTGCGCATGGTGTGGTGATAGGATGGACCATCGCAAAGAGTGTGGTAGTGTGACATAGAGCCGGGGGAGCGACTGTATCAGTGGCGCGACGCATGGGAGCGACGAAGAGAGTGAGGTGCTGGCGACACGATAGTGTGACAGAAAACTTGGGGCGCGATTGTATTAGCGGCGCGGCTCATGGGCACGTCGGAGTGTTGGAGACGGGGAGGGGGCGCGGGCAACGCGGTCGCGGGCAACGCGGGCGACGGGCGCAATGGAGTCGACGCGCGGCGTGATGGCGATGGGCGCAGTGAAGCCAGCGTGCGAGCGACGGCAACGGGTGCCGTGAGGCCGGCACGCGGGGCGACGGCGGGCGTCGCGGCAACGGCGCGCTACCACGGGCGACGGGTGCCGTGGATTCGATGAGTGGGCGACGACGGGCGTTGCAGAGATGGGGCGCGGGCGACGGTCAGTGTATGGATGGCGAGCGACGATCGTATCGGCGACGGAGCGTGGCGGCAAGCGACATTGAGACCACCACCACCACCCTCCCACCGTCGACAGCCACCTCCGGCTCGCCGGCCGCCGGCCACCACCACCGTCGACCACCGTTACGCCCCACCACCGCCACCGCAAACCACCAAAATAAAAAGGGTTACCAAACACCAAAAAAAAAAGGGTTATCAAACACCCACTTATTTTTGTAAAAAAAAAAATTAAGCTGCTCTTTAAAAACTGAAAAGCAAAAAAAAAAAATTTGTCAAACGAACCCTAAATATCTCGAGTTATACTTACTAGTTTTAGTGATTCCAATTGCATGTAAAAGTAGACTTCCATAGCTTTCATTGATATAAGGTAGGCCTGAATTGGACTTCAGATAAAAGAGAACCAAACTCCCAAAGAAGGCCTAGGTGTGCAGTACTATCGGACATTCATTGTATGAGGTATAACTGTCAGTACCCGCAAAAACATACTACTATTGGGCCGGCCGGCACATATTGCCTCGGGCTAGCACGGAGCTCCTAAGAAACTCGGGATTCATTATTATGGCAGTTTATTGGTCACTTTTCAACCCAAAGTCGGTCTCTTTACCTTCCAAGACTTTCATGGCCATAAATTTAGGTCTTGCGGTTCATTATGAGAAGAAGAGTTCATAATCTTTCAACCTTGTTAGCCTCCCCATTTTGAATTAGCCTCGAAAAATCCCAAATCCCTAGTTTCCTCATTCAGCACATATATGAACTTTAAGCAGCTCTAACTTGCTAATACGGTATTCGAAGCAAATCAATGGCCTAAATCGTGAACTTTTTCAAAAAGAAGCAACTTTGCAAAAGAAGCCAAATCCATCAGAGATTATATTCAGGGCCAAAATAATGTCTTCATAATTGGCCAGAATATTTTTTATGGTTTTCGATGCCAGATCGATCTTTACATCATGCAACCAGGTAATCAAGACCAAAGGTAAGCCTTCTCTACTTTTCTCTTATATAAAGTAGATTAAATCCCCTCCTTGATATCAAATTCTGGTCATTTTATGAGTAGAAGTCAGTTTTCCAGTACTCAACTTGATAGGAATAGTTGATAAAACAGTATTTAGAAACCACATACCAGAATTTAGGTTGCCACCCCTTACGCCAGAACTACATGGTCTTGATCAGGATTTGTAAGAACTTGTACGTAGGCCACTCGATCTCCGTTGTTGAGTTCAAACCAACTTAGGTTTAACTTAGGACTTGTTCTTGTTTGTGTTTGGATAAAAATCATTAAAAATCACTTAAAAACAAGTAGAGACCACTCTAGGGTATGATGAGGTACCTAGCACATTCTCGTCATGTAACATAGTCCTCGAATCCAAATTGAGGGTTCTACATATTAGAAAGCTTAATTGGATAATCAGAGTTAAATTAGGTTTTTTTTTTCCTGGTAGTTATGCTGAGTAACCTTGAAACTGAGATAGCGACTCGAAAACCAGTTTTCTTTGGATGCATGTCGCCACAGTGACGATCCTGCTGAAGATTAAATTGACTAGACTCGAATAGGCTTGTCTTTTTATTTTTGATGATTTTTTATCCTTTAGTAAGTTTTTTTCTCATTTGTTATGTGCATAAGTTGCCAATGTGTTCATTTCTTTAGAGGCCGCAAACATGCGCATTAATGTCCCAGCCTACCCACTCAACGGTAATAGTTGGAACCCTAAGTTTCTAAAATCGCGAGGCGGTTTCGACTGTTCACCTCTATGGCCATAGTACCAAAGAGCTTCCTAACATCATAGAATATCAAATTATTTGTGCACGTACTGTTGACTACACCTTTGACCACGTACTGTTGACTACACGTTATTAACTGTCGGAGTAACACGTGAGGTATATTGTGCAAATTGAGCTGAGAGAAAAACCTCAACGGGCATTTGAAGCAACCATACACAGAGAACTATTTTTGGGAATTTTTCCTTTCACAAGCGCATCTGTCAATTTTAGGATGTTCAGGCAGATAAAACAATCGGTACACTATAAAGTCAGTTGACACTCTTGCTAAAAGGAAAGCCACCAAAATAGGTGTGTGTATAATAGGGAGCGTTTTTTAGGATCCTATAAATCGGCCAGCACACCCCTTGAAAATTTGAACCCCCGGAACTATGCCAGCCTAGCACAAATTTATACTTGTTGGGACGTGCCATCCGACATATAAGTGTATCGGCCGGTATAAAATCTCTTCATGTTGAACCGGTTGATACATTTTCCATGTGAACCGTCCACGATGATTAGTAACAGTCGGTGTTGCTTTGATCTGATGTGTTAGTATGGTGTGCTCATGTATTTCTTCTATTTATGTGTCCAATCTTGTGTCACTAGTTTCCTAGTTCAAGTCATCTTTTCTTTCCCAATATTTCCTAGGGTGAAACAAAGAAAAAAAAATCAACAGAAAAGTAATAAAAGATTAAAAATGAAAGTGTATATGTATATATATATATATATATATATATATGTTTAATCCCAAAACTGTACCCTCAAGTTTACCCAAAGTACAGTTTTATTACCCAAGTTTAAAGGTGTACTAAAGAAGTACTCAACTTTTAAAAATCGTACCAAATTAGTACCTAATCTGACAGAGGACGGATGCCGTTAAAAAGTTAGAGGGGTAGGACCGTCATTAATAAAAAAAGGACATAAAAGCTCAAGTCACGGCCACGTGGCCTGCCTTTTCTTTGACAGCCTTTTTAGTTCGTACCTTCTCAATGCAAATTCATATCTTCTTTCCCTCCAAAAACATGTTCTACTTGTTCCTCTTTCTCTCTCCTATTTCGCTTAATTCCCCCCAAATTGGGGTTTGTCCTCCATCAGTGGTCAAGAAGAAATTGTGACACCCTCAACCCATGTGATATCACCGGGCTGAGTTATCAACCATAATCACATTCAAAACCATGTGCTGAATACAGAGCAACTACATCCTCATACTCATACATCATTAATAGACGCTCCAAATTGCGTCCTTACAAAAAATTTCTTACAAACATACATCATACCGAAGCGGAAGACTTTCAAGTCTTTAAACAACATAAAAGTTTACAACCTAATATACGACTATAGTCGTAGGACTCTTAACAACCTATCTCGCAACTCAATCTTTATCCCCCCATTCCTAGCTGGTCTTACCTCACACAATTGATCCCCTTACTCAAATTTTCTAGCTTGTTTCTTTTTCCTTTCTAGCAGGTTCTCCTTGATCAACCTTATAGCCTGCACAGTACAACATAACACTACAAGAAAACACATTTTTAGCGACGGAGTTTTGCAAACGGAGAACAATCCGTCGGCAAAACGAGTTTAACCGACGGATTCTACCGTCGGTAACATTCCGTCGTTAAAAACTTATTACCGACGAAGTTAGTGTCGGCGAAAGTTTTTGCCGACAATATTTTTGCGGCAGTCTTTTAGCGACGGAATTACCGTCGCTAAAACTTTTTTACAAAATTAATTTTTTCGAGGGTTTTATAAAATTGTTTTAGGGACGGAAGGAATCTGTCGCCAAAACTTCCGTCGATAGATATCGCGATTTATCGACGGACTTTTAGCGACGGGACCAATCCATCGCTAAAATTCCTCGATTAAAACACCCAGATCTGCCTTTCTTTCTCTTCCCCCGTTTCTCTCTCTAAAAAATCCCCCACCGCTGTTCTGCTCCGGCGACCAACCTCCACGGTGACCCACCTCCGGTGATCCCCCTCCACGGTGACCCCTCCCTCCACTGCCGCCGAGTGAAAAGACTGTCACCGTCGTCGCGCCACCGACGCCGCCGCCCTCCACTGCCGCCGGCTATTGTGCCTTAAGGCAAGTTCCGTTTAGTCTTATTTATTCAATTCTTGTGCAACATTATCCGCATAACAACGATGAAACTCAAATAAAATTGCATTCTAGGGCAAACTAAAGTTAGTAGAAAATGTTGAGAAATTTGGTTTAGAAACAGATAATAAAAAATAAAAAAAAGACCAGCATTAGATGAATGCCCCTGGGTTACGAGCTAGCAGATGAGCTAACCAGTGCTATGCCAAAAAGTCAGCATTGGATGAATGCCTCTGGGTTACGAGCTCTTGCCACTCTACTGAAATGAAAACAAGAAGAAAGCTTCATCAAGTCTTTTTTTTTATAGCGGATCATTTTGCGATTGCGGATCATCTTGCAATTTCATTTCCTTTATCTGATTGGCAACCTATTCAACTATATGATGCAACCTAGTCTTCGACTGATGCCATAGAACTATTCAGCAGATGATTTTGACTTCTTTTTTATGTTATGTTGGTGTTGCTAGAACGATTCCAAATTATGTAGAGTCCAGTGAAAGGGATGGCTCTAGAATTGAATATGAGTGGCGTTTTCGGTACTGCATCAATTCATGAAAGGCTCGTGAGATGCACAGCTACTCGAGGGGACTATTTTACGTTGAGTTCACACACCTCCACCAAATGGCGTGATGAAAATTAACTATAATGCGGCCATATTAAGAGACCCACCATGCATAAAATGATACAGGAAATGTGGAGACTTTTGTGTCAGCAAAGTGCAGACTTTGTGCCTATCCAAAGTTGCACTAAAATCTAGTTTTACTACTGACCTGTAGGAAATATGTAAGAAGTAAAAAGCAATGTATATTTTCTTATTTCTAGTTGGTCCATCGTGTGTTGTTACAGCAAAAAAAAATACAGCCTTCAACAATAATAAGAATGTCAAGATAAATGTAGTTACTATTTTTTATAAGGCTTCAAGCTATATTAGATGTATAACTGAGAGTCAGTATGTTATTTTCTGCAATTCAGTATGTACACAAGAAATAACTAGGTGGTAGTTACAGGAGCCACGATTTTGGTAGAAATTATTGAGAAGCATAGGTTAGCAAGCGACCTCTCTGTAACGTATTTCAAATGATAAACCAACTCACATCTACAATGCTGGTGTGACCAGTTGGAATTGAAACCACAACCTTCCAAGCACTGTTGGCTTGTCCAGTGATGTTATCCTAAGCTTCACTCCCACTTGCGAACATCAAACTGATGCACTCTAGTGCCAATAAACGCATGAAAGTCACGTGCTAGATCTTCCAAGACTGTCCTTAGTACAGCTTCTTCTTGCCCAACATCAATATCAGCGCACCTGAAAATCATGCTTTAAAAGCTGAATATGTATCGATAACTTCAAATTTTACTTTGGAAGAGCATAAAGTCGGTACACATTATGCCTATTGCCTCGAATGAGATTGTTGACTCAAGATATACATGCTTCTAATCTGATCTTACGGTAAGGGCACTACGGAGGTCATGACTCATGAGCAGGCTTAGTTCATGAGGTTTAATTGCCTTCTCGCTGCACAAAGATACTTGTAACAAGCATGTTCTAATCTTATCTCCTTTTATCGATCAGTGGCAAGCAAACTTCTGATTTTGGTTCTCTTACTACTATGTAGTGTTGTTTAATTTACAACTGCCACTAAAAGTTGTTTTCGCTCGGTTGATGAAAAAAACGTAGAAAACAGTGACACTTGATAGTACTTTTATAGAAAAGCTAGTTACTTCGAAAGATCTATGTGCTTGTTATGTTCTCTGCGTTTGTTTGATGTGCATCACTTTAACATAATTTAGTTACTAAAAGCTTAAAGGTCTCATACAGTGTGACATTTAATAGATTTAATTCAATTATGAAATTGATGATCATCAATTGAATAATGCTCGATTGTTTTTTCATGTTAAAGTAGGTTAAATGGCTTTTGCTTCGGTGAACAGGGACGTTTCAGTCAGCAGGCACTTCTTCAAGGTTATTATGCCTGGTTTTCATACATAACTTGTATGCCATCCTGCTTTCTCTGTGTTTTCGTGTGTGTTAAAAGTTTTATCTTTGGTTAAAAACTTACCTGTCTTACTGTATTATGAATATGTTAGGCCATACCGGTAGCATTTTGGAGATTGCTTACCACATTGAGATTTGAAGCAACTTTAACCAGCCGCAAGGGGTCATGACTTGTTAAATTGAAGAAGAAGGTTGGCCAAGAGGTTCTTTGCTTCGAATAGGGTTGGAACGAATTCGTGCAGCAGCATGACCTCTATCTAGAAGACTTTGTAATCTTTGAACACATGGGGCAAATGCGTTTTCAAGTGCTGGTGTTTGATCAAAGCACTTGTGAAAAACCTTTCCCCCAATGTTAAACTCTGAGTCGTAATTAGACAATATTTTAAATTAATTGAATCGGATATGTACATTTTGAACAATTTTGTGTTATTTGAACATTGACTATTTGTTTGATAATTTTAGGTTGTTAATTGTGCATTTGATAATTGTGATTATTGATCGATGATTTGTTAATTGATGATTTTAGATTGTTAATCGTGCATTTGAGATATTGAGATTGTTGACGGAGGATGGGACCCAATTGGTTTGAATTTTTTATTACAGGTTTGGGAATTAAAAACTTAAAAAAAAATTAAAAATGACTTTAACTTTTAGCAACGGATTAATTCCGTCGCTAAAAATTTTATCCCGTCGCTAATTTCGTAAAAAAGAAAATAAATTAAAATACATAAAACAGAATTAGCGACGGATATTCCGTCGCTAATTTAGAAATAAATCTGTCGCCAAACATTCTATATTAGACGAAGGATTTTATAATTCCGTCGTAAAACTTTTAGTAACGGCCTTTTATACGAGGGACTTTTAGCGACGGTAATTCCGTCGCTAAAAGTTTTCGCGACGGAATATAGGCTTTTAGCGACGGATTGTCCCGTCGTTAAAGACCTTATTCCTTGTAGTGTAAGGAATGAGGGCAAATCGCCCAGTAAAAACAACACGAGGAGTATTGTGTACAAATGATTCAAGAGACTCGGAGGAATAATAATCATCTCAACGATAGAAATGAATCAAGAGTTCCAATAAATTTTTGACATCAACATAATTGTCAAACAATAATTTTTCTTTCGTTAGACTAAGCGGCTTTAAGGCCCAACAGAACAGCATTATTGTCACCTCCTCATGGACTGGACTGGACTGACCGACTATGCAAGTGAACCCGAAATCCAAGGTCATAAAGATAAACATCATTGAAATACAAATCATTAAAATCATCAATATCAAAAGAAATTCAAATGCAATGCACATGGACACGGCGCACAGGACTCGACCAGACACGACAGACTCTACTCGAGCGACATTCATCCTCTTTGGCCAATGATTATAATTCATAGGCCATCCTCCTCATATTGATGTCCCGTTTTACGGGATATTCATCTCAGTCTCAAATAAATAGAAAAGACATTTTCAACAAGAATGGAACTCATTTAGAGTACTTTCCCTAACCACGTTACAGCCAGGCAACAAGACTTCCTCAACAGGTCGGACGAAGGGAAAATTTATTCCACCTTATGTCCTCAACAACACAGCTCAACAAGGAACACCGGATCAGAAGATCAAACGGTGTTCCGACCTAACAACAAGAGTTCAACGTAACATCATCAACAGGGCGGACTTGGGAGAAGATTACCGCAAGCCCTCAACAACATTCTTACATAAGAGAAAGGTTGACTACCAATAAGATCTGACATTTCACAACAACACGCAACAACTCAACAACATCATCATCAACGACAGGGCGAACTCGGGAGAAGTTTTCCACAAGTCCTCAATTGTGTTCTCTGGGAGAAGAGATATCAGCTATCAATGATTGCCGACATATCACAACAAACACGCAATAACCCCTACGCAACATCATCATCAACTTCAAGTATGCTAATCGAATCGAATCATAACATAACAAGACACACATTATTCTCGTTAAATTCCATCAAAAGGGCAGACTAAGGAGATTTATTCTATCCTAAGTCCTCAACAGCACAATTCAAATATATGTATACCGGTCACCATGACTACCGGTGTCCAATCATAACAACAAGAATTCAACAACACGTCATCAACATGGCATGCTAATCGAAACAATGAATTAGCATATCAGAACCGCAGTGTCCTTACCTGATTGGCTTATAGTCGAAATAACTCGCAATCTCTGATCGCAACAAGCTGCATCACCTAGTCAAATAATACTCTGCTCGTTAGAAATCATTCCACATATACGCACTCCCAATTCTACCCCTTCCCATTTAATCATTTATAGCGTCTTACGACAGTTTGTTAATCCGATCCAATAATTGGATCTTTAACCTAGATGACGGTTCATTACCACTCAAACATTCCAAATCTGCTTCAAAACAACCTTTCAGGTGTTTTACAACTCTTTCCGGACTAAAAAGTCCTATGAAAAACTTTACCGAAAAAATTACCAAAATACCCCTCTCCGGGTGACAATTTACCAAAATGCCCCCTGAGGGTTCCCGGCATCAGAAAAATCTCAAAAGTGCTTTAAAACGCTATTTTAAGCCTCCTGAATTCATTCTTGAGCTAAAAAGTATTTTACAAAATTTTTGCCCAAAAATCCCAAACTAGTGTCCGGACCGAGCGCTTAAAAGCTTGTTCGGCCAAAAATAGCTAACGACTTCGGAATGACCCGAAATCTTAGGAAATGGAACTTATCAGCATTATAGAATCCTCATAAAAAAAATTGCGCAAAACCGCATTCGTTTGATATTTTAAATTTTACCGCAAAGTTCTAAACTTCCAGCGTCCGTTCACCCCCTTCCCAACCTCGGAAAAATCTGAAATGTTTTCATGATACATGTATCCTAAAAATGGCTAGGGTTTATTTTTTCCACTTTGGCTAAATCTGACCCTAACTATTTTTTAAAATTAGAATTTTAAACTGTTTACTTCATTTTTACCTTTAGTGACAAAAATAGTCACTATTCACATCAACACACACACTACTTCACCTTCACGCACACACTCTCATCTTCTTCCTTATTGAACCAGCTATGTACCTGGGTATTTTTACCCATAATCACTCATGAAATCTCCATTTTTACACACTTAAATCACTTAATTGCATTACCATTACACCTTGATGCCCTAAATCCATTCGGTTTACACAATTGCTCCCAATTACACACCCACAATTCGAATTAAACCACCATGGATGAAGAACACACACCCACGACTGAAACGTTGCCAAATTCGAAACCCTAATCACTTTCTCTTCTTGGTTGTGGTTTAGATTCTCATATTGCACAATCAATCAAAATTCTATTTCAATTTCCACCCGAATCCATATACGCAGCTGATATATATATATTTATATATATACAAATATCACATAATCTTCAAAAAATTCAACCAATTCCCACAATAATGGGTTTCGAGATTCATACCCTATTAGGGTTCGAGTGCAATCTTTTTTTTCCTTTTCTTCCTCTCTTTTTCCTTCCTCTTTTTTCCTCTTTTTTCTTCCCTTTTCTTTCTCCTCCATGCTTGTTGTTCTTCATGCCAGCTACTGTTCACGCCCAGCTACTTTTCATAACTTTCTTCTATTTGCAACAATAGTTTATAACTTCCTTTTATATTAAACTCCATTTAATCTTATCCCAACAATAGTTTATAATTTCCAACTTTGACTCAGCTTGAAACAACCAGAAGGTGGCCATCATGCATGATCTGATTTCTCTAACTTGTGACACACTTCACAAACTTTCAAATTTTGCACGCCCTCAAGTTTCCAAAATTGCATTTTGACCCCTCGACTTTGGAAAATTGCAACTTGACCCCAAAATCACCCTACCCCCTCATTTAGCCCCCTAACACATCATTATCATCGAAATGATGCTACTTAATAAAAATATGCATCTCGTTCACCATATTTTTCAAAATTACATTTTAACCCTCAAAACCACACTAACCCCCTATTTAGCTCCATAACACTTAATCATCAACAACATATTGCTACTTAATAAAAATAGCACCCCTTAATTAATCAAACTCACGGTTAGATTAATTTCGATATTTTTCAGGGTATCACAGAAATACAACACATGATACGCTTGAAACCCTGGGTTTTCTCTCCTCTTTCACGAAGACCATGGATACCCCATTGTGTCAGTGCACGAGAAGAGAAAGATCTGACATTGTGGACAGCCTGAAATCCTAGGAGGCAATTTTGGAGCTGCGGGAACAGTGGGGTAAGTGTAGCAAAACCCTAATTTTGGAGCTTCATCAGCTTGAATCGCAATTTACTTAGTGTCGCGATTTCCACTCTACAGACATCTCACAAAAAGTCCCACTGATTTTGCAGCTCCAACACTGTGATTACTTCTGTTGGCGGACCCACCAGTGGTCAACGTGGAATTGGAGCGAGCTAGAAGGACGAATTGTTGGCTGAAGGCTGCACTTGCACTGACATGGGCTGTAATATTGATGCGGATATTCAGTGGGAGTAAGAGAAATGTTGTTGAAGAAGGGCTATAATCTGTAGATCTGGCTCTGCTCAGGAAGAACAATAACAGAGCATCAAATCTAATTCCTCATCTCCTGTTCAGAAATCATTTAGCTAATGAAATATATGGTATTTTAGCTGTAAGAATGTCTATTTTATTTGTGTATTTGAAATATCAACATGTGCAATGCTTAGATTTGGTGCTCGGACATGGTGTTATGGGCTGTGTGATGGCAAGGACAGATCTTGACGAAAAGCAACAGTATCAAAAGTAAAACATACCAAAGCAGTACCTGTATGAACTAAATCGTTCCAAATCAGTACCTGAACTGGTTAAAAAGAATACTCAGTTCCTACTCTTACTTTGTACCAAATCAGTACATGAAGAATAATATTGTACCAAACAAGTACATATCCTAATTTATGTGTACCAAATAAGTACCTTGATTATATTAATTATACCAATTAAGTACAAAATCTTACTAAATACGCCATATAAGTACCCCCAGTTTACAATAAGTTCCATTCTGAATACCTAACATATTAACATCCAAAAAACATCAACTACATTGTCATATTAGGTTAGTGTCCTATACATCAACTATTTGCCCTGCTTCTACCTACTACTTGCATTGGCCTTCCTTTGCTATAGCTGCTGCTGGTGTGGAAGTCCTAGTCTCAGGAAATACAAACCTAACTTTCTTGCTTCCTACAGGAACTAGTATGGATGGAGGCCCTCCAAGGCTATACTTACTCCATTTGGTCTTCTTCACTTTGTCAACACTCTCAGAGTCTGTGTTTCCTAGTCTTCCCCTCTTTTTTCCCACAGCTTGGGTGTCCACGGCACTTTGACCCTGACTCCCCTCTGGAGGGAATGCATGTTTCTTTCTTGGACTAACCCTCACTACACTGGGTTGTGCTGAAGCCTGTGGTTGGTTCTGACTTGAGTCTGAATGGGGTGCCTGTTTCCTTCTTGGACGAACCCTCACTGCACTGATTTCTGCTGCAGGCACCCTTTTCCTCCTCTCACCCACTGCACTTGGTGCTGCTGCAGGCACCCTTTTCCTCATCTCACCCACTGCACTGGGTTCTGCCGCAGGCACTCCTATCTTCCTCCCACCCACTGCACTGGGTTCTGTTGCAAGCACTCTTATCTTCCTCCCACCCACTACACTTGGTGCTGCTGCAGGCACCCCTTTCCTCCTCCCACCCACTGCACTGGGTTCTGCTGCAGGCACACCTTTCTTCCTCCCACCCACTACACTTGGTGCTGCTGCAGGCACCCATTTCCTCTTCCCACCCAATGCACTCGGTGCTGCTGCAGGCACATGTTCCTATCTCTCACTCACTTGCATGGGGTCTTGTGCAGGCAAATGTTCTTCTCTCTCAGCCATAGTAATGGGGTCTTGTGCAGGCACATGTTTCTTCCTTGGGCTGACAAATGGTTCATTCCCTAGCCTCCTTCTCTTTGTAACACTTGTGTCCTCACTACCCTGCACAAATAATTATGATATCATTATTGGCTAAAAAAGTTAGGTTTGACTAATAAAAACAACAGTATGTGATGAAGGTGCATTTTTTGAAATACCATGTGGTTGGTCCCCAGGCACCTGTAGATTCACTTGACCCTGTTATAAAGTGGACCAAAGTGTCATAAAGCTATAAAAGAAAGAATTTAAAATTTGGAATAAATGCACATGCATGTCATAAAGTACTTGTGCTTGGTCTGCTTCTTTAGTGCTTGTTTCCAAAGGGCTCACTCAACACTTTCTCTTATTATGCCATCTCTGTTTGCATATGTTACACAGGGAACTGCCCTTCACCCTCTTCAATTTACTTTCATGTTGATCATTCTCCTCCCCAGCATTTTTCCTCCTAATTCTTTTGGGTCTCCCTGACTGTTTCTTATACAATGGGGGTCACACTCCACCCAATCCACTTGAATCCCACATGTCAGAGCTGGTCATAGGGTTGATTATGAGCTCATATGCTTTCAAATATGTCTCCCTCTTGTACCACTGAGATACATAATCTTTAGGTTGCAAGTCTTTCAACCACATACAAGCTATGGCATGAGAACAAGGTATTCCACTCAAATCCCACTTTCTACAACTACATGTGCCATTAGCCACATCTACTGCAAATGTACTCCCCCATACATACTGAACTTGAAACTTTAAGGCACCTGAGTGATATGGAATGCAGTCTCTTGCAGCCTTGGCATTTTTTTCCAAGATGGCAAGTATCTTAGGACACAAAACCCCTCTCCATTAACCCTCTATTGTCTCCCTGTTCATACACCACCACTTCATCACATTAGTTCTGATGCCCTCAAGTAATGTCAGAACAGGTTGTTCCATGTCATGAGTAATTACCCCACTGAAAGCCTCACAGTAGTTGTTGGCTAATAGGTCACACTTAGGGGTTGTACTAAAGTGTGACCTAGCCCACTGTGATGGTGGCTTATCAGCAAGTCACTGAACACTGCTTGGGTCCTCGTCACTCATCTCTTTGATTGTCCTTTCAAAATATTTCTTGTTTGATGCAAAAGCAGCTCTCCATAAAAGATCTTTCCACTTTTTCCCCCTAAAACCTGCATCCCTGAAGTTAGCATACAAATACATAACACAGAACCTATGTTCAGCTCTTGGGACCAATGTTTCAAGTGCATAAACCAACCCCTTCTGCTTATCTAATATGAAAGTCCACTCTTCTTGGTTGGATTCTTGTATCCCCACATTATCAAGCAAAAAATCCAAAAACCACATCCGTGACTACTAACACTCAGACTCCACAACTGCCCATGATATAGGGTACATGGAATTGTTGGCATCAATTCCTACAAAAGTTAACACTTGACCTGGATTTTCCCCCCTTAGATGTGTGCCATCCACCCCAATAATCCTCCTGCAATACATAAGGCCTGCTTTTACTTGGCCAAGACATATGTAAACCCTTTCAAACCTGTCAATCTCATCCATGATACTTTGCTCATCCAGTTTCATCATAGCAGTGGTCCCAGGATTAACCCTTTTTAATTCTGACAGATAATCCCAAAGCTTGCCATATTGTTCCTCTACTGTCCCACTTATCATTGTTTGAATCAATGCCTTGGCAGGCATACCTGGGTTAACCACAAACCTGTCCATGTACTTATTTGTAAGTCATTTACTACATGCAGCCCTATTAATGTGTTGTCTACTACATGTGTGCTTTTCCCCCACTGTCTTAACCTACACTGAAGTGGACTTATCATGTGCTGATGCATATACAACCACCCACAGTCTTCTGACTTGTAAACAGCCCTGATTTTGGTTCTCACGTTCATTGTGAACTTAATTGGCCTTGCTTTGTTGATTGAGTATTGCTTGACATCATCTTTGAAGACCTTATTGTCAGCAAATATCATTCCAACCTCAAAATATGGCTTTTCCCCTGGTGCTCTTTCATCATCAAACCCAGAGTCAACACTCGTGAACATCTTCAGTGCTTACATCCAGCATTATCTCTTTCCCTTTGCCCTTATATTTACCTCCCTCGGCCATAACCTCTTTTCCTTTGCCCTTGCCCTTGGATTTATCCCCCTCAGCCATAATCTTTTTCCCTTTGCCCTTTCCCTTGGATTTACCCCCTCAGCCATAACCTCTTTCCCCTTGCCCTTGGATTTACCCCCCCTCAGCCATAACCTCTTTCCCTTTGCCCTTGGATTTAGCCCCCTCACCCATTGGCTCTTTTCCTTTGCCCTATTTTTGCAACACATCACTTTCCTCATCCTTCTCATGCCAAACACTGTTCCCTCATAGTCACTATCATAGTTTTCTTCAAGATGTGACCTATCACTATCAGTATCCCATTCACTAGAGCTATCCATACCTGATTCTCTTTCTTCTTCACTTGTAGATACACCCATGTTATGAGCAGCACTTGCATCCCCTTCATTGTGCTCTAGAGGTACGCCCCACTATGAGCAGCACTATGTTCATGGGCTTCATTATGCTCTACAGGTACACCCTCACTATGAGCATCAACATGTTCAGCCCATTCACTGTGCCCTCCAGTCACCCCCTCACTGCCAGCAACATGTTCAGCCCCTTCAGTGTGTTGTGCAGTCACCTCCTCACCACCAGCAACAGGCTCAGCCCCTTTATTGTGCCGTCCAGTCACCCCCTCACTGCCAACAACATGTTCGGCCCCTTCAGTGTGTTGTGCAGTCACATCCTCACCACCAGCAGCAGGCTCAGCCCTTTCACTGTGCCCTCCAATCACCCCCTCACTGCCAGTAACATGTTCAGCCCCTTAAGTGTGTTGTGCAGTCACCTCCTCACCACCAGCAATAGGCTCAGCCCCTTCATTATGCTGTGATATCACCCCTTCATAGCCAGCAACATGTTCAGCCCCTACATCATACTGTGTAGGGGCACACTGGCTAGAGCTTACATTTTCAGCCCCTCCAATTGCAGTGTCAGTTACCCTTGACAAGTTTTCTAATGCCCCCATAGTCAACTGTTCTTGAGTGTTCTGGGCTACAATGGTAGGTTGGTATAAAGCAAGCTTTAGACCAACTTCAGGTTGAACCACATTACCATATTCATCTAATTCCTCTATGACAATGTCAGGTTTCTGCTTATGCCAATCATGAAGTTGCCCAGCTTTAAAATGTTCCCTGCTAACCACTTCATCTACTGTTAATTGGACAAGATATATGTCAAAGACCCTATCTTCAGTCTTGTGCACCCACATTTGCACAAATGAACTGTCACCCTCTAACTTAACTAGTCCTTCCTCTAACCTCTTCCTTGGTACTAAATATAACATATCCATGTAACCCATTAGCCCTAAACCATCACAAATTTTCCCAAACTGACCCATACTAAAAATATCAATGTCACAGAAATCCACGAATTTAGTATGACATGAGCCATACACTTTTTGTGGGATATTTTTAAACTTCCCCCCATGGTTGATTCTCAGAGTAAACAGTGTACCATTCGGGTCTGCACAATCAACAAGAAAAGGGGACCATATTATTCTATTGTACAATGAATCGTTGACCCAAGATTAAAAGGATGGAATTAGTCTGGGACCACACTTTCAAAAAACAGAGCATGTTCTTCCACTCACTTTGCAAATACAAAAAAATTGCACAGTGCATGTTTCGGATTAAGATTACCGCAAACACCCATGACAACGAGTTAAGATTTACAAGATTTATGGTTCAATTAGGCCATGATTGTTGTGTTTTGGGTTCAGACGACTTACCGTACACCAGATTGCCTTTGTCTTCCCATTCCGTCGGCCGTATTTCCCACCCCATCACCGATGTCCAATAGTCGATATTCTGCCAGGTTGATTAATGTATCCTTAATCATGTTCGGGAAAGTTTGGCCGTTACAGTTTGGATTTTGGGGGATGAAAGACGAAGAATTTTAGCGGTTACAATGTAATGTAATGAAGATTTTGAATTTGCATTGGGAAGGTATGAACTAAAAAGGCTGTTTGAGAAAAGGCAGGCCACGTGGCCATGGCCTGAGTTTTTATGCCTTTTTTTATTAATGACAGTCCTACCCCTCTGACTTTTTAACGAAATTCGTCCTCCATCAGCTTAGGTACTGATTTGGTACGATTTTTAAAATTTGGGTACTTCTTTGGTACACCTTCAAACTTGGGTACTAAAGTTGTACTTTGTGTAAACTTGAGGGTACAGTTTTGGGATTAGGCCATATATATATATATATATATATATATATATATATATATATATATATATATATATATATATATATATATTACTCTTAAAGGCTTTCCTTAGTGTTCAAGTCATCTAAACAAATTTCATGTCTTGTTTCTTCAACAAGTTTAGGTGTATATCCTTAGCAAGTTAAGAGCATACCAGAAAAAAAAAGTTTTCAACAAAAAGAGGTAACCGAGTTTCATACCGATTGAATTTTAAATTGAACAAAAACTTCAATAACAATAATGGAGGATTTTTTAATCTAAGTCTAATGGTATATTTCTTTGACACCTCTTTTTTGCACTTAAGGGTGGTGATCATTGCTTTTTAAAAATTGGATCAAAATTTCACTTTCTTAGAAATCGTATGTCATGAACCTAATAGAATAATTTGGTCTTAGAATTTGAACATTTGAGTGAGAATTCAAAAGATAATTAAAAATAAGCAGTGACTTTTTTTGTTAACCAATCTCTCACAACCATCACTCACCAGAAACAAGTTGATCTCGACGTTTACTCTGAGAAAATGATGTGTCATATCGATGTCAAAGTTTTCTCGTATCCTAAGCTCACTCACTCTTTTCTAGCATGGACCATTTATCTTGAAAAACAATTCGCTAAGCTGAAAACTCTAAAAATGACGGAATCGGCAAAAGTTAGGCACAAAACAATTGACTAAAAAAAACTTATAACAATGTAAGTTGTGGATGTGTCTCCCTAAAAATAAACATTCTCAGTGATTGGAGGCCATCATTTGGCCACCATATATTATCCTGACTACTCTATTACCCTATGGTTGATTTTTTTTCTTTTGCTACCCCTTTAAGCCTAAACAAGTTAGGATTTCGCTTTGGATGCCTATAATCCTAACCTTGGAGAAGGTAAGTCCCATTGCGTGTGTCTATGTTCCAAGTATAACTATTCAAGTTAGACTCGGAATTGAAAGGATTCTTTCTCATATAATCCAAACTCCTGATAGTGGAAAACATCATTCAAATCTTGCTCTTGAAAAGAAAAAGGTACAAAAAAAGGAAGAAGAAAAAAAAAAGTCCGAAAGTGGTGGAGAATGATCATAAAGGTTGAACGTATGGATTGGTATATGAATTTGAAGGACATATATTCAGCATGTTCATTATTTGATCTACGTCAAACATGATTTTCCTAATGGGGATACGTAGGCAGTTTAGTCACCATCTAGGCTCAGTCTCTATGGGCACAGATAAAAGGTGTCGTATATAGGCTTGAAGCTTTATTACCATACTTTTTTTAACCTACATATGAGCATACATTGTGTCCCATGTACATAGTCCTCCTTAAAGTTATTTTTGTGAAAGGGAGTCAATTGTTCTTTTACGTTTTTTTGAGCTCAAAAAATATTAAAAAAAAAGATAATAGTCCATGCACTTTTTGAGCTTGTTACATTGCGACATTATGTGTTCACTTTCATATGGCTTGTAAGATGACCCTCTAAACCTACCTTAGATTGCGCTACTTTGTGCGATGGTGCATGAAGTTCACTTGTCATATTTTAATATCTTTACCATCACTTCAGTGACAATATAACAAGCCTTATAACTTGATCTTCTGTCTTATGACTTTTCTATCGTGCACTTGAGAGTCAATTGCTTTTCATAAGGCGGTCACATAATTGACCTTTTGGCTACTCATGGGCCAAGTTCACATCAGCCTTGCAGCTCATGCACCTACATCTCCTTACATCCTCATTATTCACTATTATACCCAATCCTTTCGTGGCAATCTTGAGGAATCAAACATGTGTGTTTAACTCAAGGACTTTTTTAGTGAAGTACAATGACATCTAATGATATAGGATTGAAATATTTTTTATTGAAAACTCTTATGATCTTCCCCTCTTTGGGTAAAGATAGACTTATCAACAGAGTGGATACCATTACCTTCAATTCTAGAGGCAAAAAGATTTGAAAATTGAGAATCGATCTTGAATTGAATGGTTGGTTTATAATTTGGGGAAGTCACAATGTTTTAGATCTCAAACTTGATATATTCTTTATTATATATTATTCTTTGTTGACGTCCTTAGGGGCTTTCCTACCTACATTCTTAACACTTCTTCCTTTTAGTGGATTTAACTCATGATATTTATGTCTAGGGGCCTCTTGCATTTCATATAACTAGCACTTTCCTAATACTGTATCAAGTTTATCTTTACGTGAATGGTTATCATATTGTCCAGTATACATCCACTAGGAGCCATTTTCTTTTACTGTATTTTTTCAAGTGCATATTTGTGTTGAGGAGATGCCATTCCTATTTTTCTTAATGGCCTAGGGGATTCCACTAGGATTCCCATCTCACGGGATATGGTTCATATATGTCCTTCCCTATCAACAATCTTCTGTCGAGGGTTCCCTTTATGACTCCTTTTTTTTTTGTGATAACTATAGTAGGGTCCTTTCCCGTTCTCTCACATTTGAGTGGCTTATTTTATGACCTTTGAGTCATATTTCTATCCTTATCGACTTTAAAAGAAAGTAACATATCTTATCACTTAATGACCAACTATCGTTTAGCACTGTTAGATCTAGATTTGTGTGGCTCGTTCTATCATGTAGTCGTATTTCCATCTTCGTCATTCAACGACCAACTGCTATGTGGCATCGTTGGCTTTGGCATTGAGTGGCTCCTCTGCCTCTATCAACTTCGGAATAAAAGTTTATCTATCGTCTCGCTTCATATCGCTCAGCGACCAACTGTCATTTAGCATTGTTGCCTCCGATTTTGAGAGGCTCTTTAGATGTTATTCTCGGTGTTTTCAAACGACTAGCGGATTTCATGCATTGGCTTCGACTTCTAGATAATTTTTTTCCTAGTGCTTAGGCAGCCAGTCGCTGCCACGCGTTGTTGGCTCCAGCTCTAGGATACGAGTCCCAGTTGTTCCCAAACAACCAACTGATTCCTTCTGTTATTGGCTTCGACTCTTAAGTTCGCGTTTTTGGTGTGTCAAAACTACCAACCAATTTTGTTTGGTATAGTTGGATCCAACATCTAGTATGTTTCTTTTCTCATGTCTAAGCAATTAGCAGCTTTCACACGTTATTAGCTTCAGCTCTTAGTTTCACTGTTTCATGTATCCCTAGACAACCAGCGTCTATGATAAGCTGCTGGCTCCGGATTCTGGGGGTGCACCATTTGTTTAGCGACCTATTAGAGACTACCGCCAGGGCTGATGTCAGCCCTAGCTGCACGCCGCCAAGGCTGACGTCAGCCCTAACCATCAGCCTCATCACCTGATCTCATATTCCCTGATCACTTGTTTAAACTTCTTATTAGATTTTCTTTATTCAAATTCTTGTTTAATTTTAAATGTAAGTTTGTTAGAGATTCAAATACAAATCAAATGTAAGCTTATCCATATAAATTTAAATGTAAATCCTTTCCTATATAAATGAGAAAAACTCTCATGAATTCTGTGAGATTCCAGACTTATTATTTCTCTTATTTGGTATTAGCCAGTCTATGGTTCTTTCCTGTTATGTCTTCCCATGGCTTCCTCCTCCACTGTTATCCCATAATTTCACCATTGCAGCACCATCAAGCTCACCAACGCCAACTATCTCCTTTGGCAAACATAAATTCTACCCATTATCCGCTCAAACAACCTCTATGGTCTTGTTGACGAGAGTGAACCATGTCCCCCTGCCAAAATCACGGTTCTCGGCACCACCGCTAGAATCTCATACCCTAATTACAAACAATGGGTTGATCATGATCAATTTGTCATCTGTTGGATCAATACCTCATTGTCGGAAGCTATTCTTCCAATTGTTGTTGGACACAACACTTCTGCTTCAACTTGGCACGCCATCTCTGATGCATTTGGTGCATCGTCCCACACCCATGTCCTTCAACTCCTCATGCAGCTCCACAACACCAAACGCGACGACAAACCTGTCACCATATACCTTCAAGAACTCAAATACCTTACTGATTAACTTGGCGCCGCCGGCAAGCTCTTCAGTCCACCAGAATTCGATGATATTATTTTCAATAACATTAAAAGTAATTTTTACCTGGCAATTGCCACTATTGCTTCTCGGCCTACACTAGTTTTGTGTCCCAAACTGTTGAGCGTCCTCATGAGTGAAGAAATTTGCGTTCGAGGCATGCAACCCACTGTCCAACTCCCCTCTGCTCAACTCGCCCACCATGATAGTCACGACCCTTCCCATTTCTCCAATAATGGGCACTCTTCTTGCAAATGGTTTCAATTCCCATCATACCAGCAACTGTGGTAACTCACAATGACCTTCCTCTTCAAGAAATCATCCCAACGCAAGCAATGGTAACCCCTTTAATCCTTGTTGTCAAATTTGTTGCCAAACCGGTCACTACGCCAATCGTTGTCCCTACTGCTACCACCAATCTCGCAACTCTGGCCCTTCTGCTCACCTTACCGCCGCTCCTCCAGCCATGCCTCCTGAATTACATGCCCCGAACTTGGTTTCCCGATACTGGTGTTACACATCACATCACCAATAATCTTCAACTACTCTGTAAGCTCTATGGTTGGATAACCTAGGCTTACATTTTTGTTTTGATGATAACTACACATTGATTATGTTCTAATGTGTGCTTTGAGTAGATTCTTAGTAGATATAGACATGAACACTCATGAAGACACGTTTGAGAAGTTGGATAGATGGATTAAAGCCAAAGCTATAGTGGACATGCTATGGAAGTTTCATCGAGTACAATGTCAAAGAGCAACAAAGAAGGCATAGACTAAGTTACTATCAATTATGGTTGGTCTTTACTATTATGTAACTAGTCTTGGTTTGATGCTTGGATTGATGACTGTGGCCTAAAATGACCCTAGGACACCTTATGCATTGCATGTGAGTTCACAACCTTTCACACAAGTATGTTTCTTAAAAATGAGTGAACTTTAGAGCTCACTTGGATTTTATCAAAAAAAAAATTGGTGCTAATCTTTTCAAATCTTCATAAAACTTTTCATTAGCCTTCCAACGCAAAAAATGGCACCTCAATTCGATTTTTCTAGAGAAAGTTATGCATAAAATAGTAAAGGGACTTATGTGAGGCAGTAGGGTAATAAAGTCGACTGCATTGGTATACAGTCGACTTCATTGGTCAAATTTTAGTTCCAACGGCTAGTTTAGAGGGAAGCCAGTCGACTGCATTGGGAATACAGTCGACTGCAATAGCAGTTTTTGCTCATAAAATGCCTATAATGGTTATATTTCATTTGCTCCCTATATAAATGATTTGGGGCATCATTATATACCATGAAAATCACATTCTAAACCTCCATTCATTAGAGAAACATCAAGACTCATAGATTAAAATTTTCTCTCTTCATCTTCATTATTTTGCATCATTAAAGAGAGCATCTTTGTGAGCAATTCTTTGATTGAGAGTGAGCATTCTTCAAGTCATCAATTCTCTCATTTTCCTATTGTACTAGAGCTTCATTTGTACTTATTTCCTTACAATAAGGTTTCTTTGTACACATTTGATCTTTTTAAAAGGATTGTGATCAAGGCTTGGGTTTGTCAAGTCTTGGGTGAGCTTTGTGGATTCAAGGCTTGTGCTTGGTGTGGGGATATCACTAAGTGTTGTAAGGGTTTTGATCTTGACCCGGAAGATTGTTGCTAGTGGATTCTAGTGCTCTTGCTAGGGACTTCCTTGAAGAGGTGGATGTAAGCTTCAGGATAATTCAAGTCGAACCATTTAAATCTCCTTGTTAAGTATCTCTAACTCAATCTCTTTACTTATTGCTCTATAATTGCTTGAGATTGTGTAGTTAGCATCTTGATTGAAGTATTACTTGGTTTGATTGAGATTTATGATTGTGCTTAGTTTAAATTCCCCATTAATTTTCAAAAACCTTAGTCACCCTCCTGTAAGGTTGTTTTATTGGTTTATAGTGGTATCAGAGCCTCATCTCTTGATTTTTTGGTTAACACCTAGGGAGTTAAAAGATCATGGGATTTCCTAGTCTTGAGGAGAGTTCTATTACTAGACGTCCACTTTTTTATGGGTCTTCATATAGTATATGAAAATTTTAAATGAAAGTATTTTTAGAATCTTTAGATTATGAAATGTGGGGAATCGTTGAAGATGGCCCTTATGTTCCAACCAAGTGGATTAGGAATAAGCTTGTGCCAAAGGAGAAATCCGAATTTAATGACTATGATAGAAATATACTTTGCATGAATTCTAGAGCTAAGAATTGTCTTGTTTGTGTTCTAAACACAAATGAACTCAATCGAGTTATTATGTGTGATTCGGCTAAGAGTATGTGGGATACACTTCAAGTCACTCATGAAGGGACTTCTCTTCTAAGAGATTAAAAGATGAATTTATGGCATAGAGAATATGAATTGTTTCAAATGTTTTCCGATGAATCTATTATGGAAATGAATTTTCGTTTCACTAAAATTGTTAATACTTTGAAACAATTAGTAAAATATTTCTCTAACAGTGATCTTGTGAGAAATATAATTAGGTAATTACCTAGAGAATGGGATACAAAAATCACCGCACTTCAAGAATCAAAGGATCTCAATACCTTCTCGTTGGATGAATTAATTTGCTCATTGATAACTTTGGCTCTATTTGACAACACTTTTTTTTTTACAAAAACAAGTGGGTGTTTGATAACCCTTTTTTATTTTGAGTTTTTTTTTTTGTGGTGTTTGCGGTGGCGGTGGTGGGGCGTGGTGGTACTGGCTGGCGGTGGCTGGTGGCTGCCGGCGGTGAGAGGGAGGTGGTGGTGGTGGTCTCAAAAAAAACAAAAACTGAAAACTGAATCTTATTTCTAGAGTTTTCAAAAACAGCCTTGGTTTAAAAATTGATTTTTTTAACTGAAGAAAAAAAAACGAAAACTGGTTACCAAACGGTTTTATTTTTTCCAGTTTCCAAAACTGGAAAAAAAGCTCTGTGGAACGGGGCCTTATAAAATGCAACTCGAATCGTCCAGGCAAAAAGGTTCAAAGAAGAAGAAGAAGTGCATTACTCTTAAAGCTTCATCAATGATAGATCAATCTTCAAGTAAAGAGAATAACAAGGAGATGAAGGAGATGGGCATACTTGCAAAGGAATTCAATGAGTTTCTCAAACTTAAGAAAGTTGGAAACTCACACAGGAGCAACAATGATTCAAGTGTAGGGATTACCTCATGGGAGAATAAGACGAAGAAAGGGTCAAGAAAGAAGCACTCCATAAAGACATCAATTGAAGCCATCATTTGTAGTGATAATGACTCAAGTGGAGATGAAGGTGGTCATTTCGATGATAGAGATGCAAATCTATGCTTCATGGCTCAAAAAGATGATGAGGTAAATTCTTCATATAGTAATAGTGATAGTGATAGCAATTGCTCCAATGATGATATTTGTGATGCTTATGCTCTTTCATATGAAGAATCCATGAAATTAGCCAAGAAAAATTATGCTTTGAAAAAACAAGTGCATGCGATTTCCAAAAAGCTAGATGACTTAAAAAGTGAAAATAATGAATTGCATGCCAAGAATGAATCCATATCTAGCCATTTATATGTAGAGCATGTGAATAATGATTTGGTTAAATTGATTGTGAACATTCCTAGCACAAAACAAATCTCTTGTGATACTTCGATTTTAGAAAAACAAAATGAAATTTTGAAATTTGTGATTTGAAAAGATGCCTTGAAAAATTTGTCTATGGTAAAAATAACTTGGATGTCATGCTTGGACACCAAAGAGTTGGCCTAAACAAAGGCGGTGTTGGATTAGATCCCCTCACCTTGCCTCCTAAAGTTTTTAAACAACAAGCTGTAGGTCCCTAAATACACCTAGAGGGGGGTGAATAGGTGTTTTTCAACTTAAGGTATGAATTTAAAAATTAAGATTACAACGTAAAGACGGATACAGCAATAACAAGATTAACACAGAGATTTATACTGGTTCGGCCCCACCAGCCTACGTCCAGTCCTCGAGCACTCCACACAAGGGAGACCTACTCGAGCCTTTCACTAAACCAGCTAGCTTCGGGTGCTAGCTCAAACCTCAGTACAATATCCGAAACCCTTCCTAGGTTTCCAACAGATTACAAATGAAAAGAGATTACAATTTGAGTACTATAAACAGGCTCCTTCTTGAGCAGAATATACAATGAAAGTTTTAAAGCTAAGCCTTCTTAGGTGGGAAGATCTATATTCTTTCAAGAACAAAACCAAGAAGTTTACACAGAAATTTTTCTTAAATGAACTCACTCAAAAGATAATTGATAAGAACAAGAGATTGAGATGAGAGAGTTTTTCAGAGTGAAAATTTGCGCAAGAGAAAAAGGTAATAAATGCGCTAACAGATTCCCTATTTATACAGGAAGGAAATAGAGGACTGTTAGGTAGAAAAGCCAAACAAGAAGGATTCGACTAAAACATTTTAGCTTCGACTCAAATGTCTTGGCTTCGACTGAAAGTCTTGGCTTCGACTGAAAGTCTTAGCTTCGACTGAAAGTCTTGCCTTCGACTGAAATGTTTTGCTTCGACTAAAAGAGTTGACTTCGACTGAAAGACTTGACTTCGACTGAAAGTCTTAGCTTCGACTGAAAGTCTTGCCTTTGACTGAAATGTTTTGCTTCGACCAAAACACTTAGACTTCGACTGAAAAGATTTTGGCTTCGACTAAAAAGTCTTGACTTCGACTCAAAGTCTTGACTTCGACTGAAACACTTGGCTTCGACTGAAAGTCTTAGCTTCGACTGAAAGTCTTAGCTTCGACTAAAATGTTTTGGTTTCGACTCAAAAACTTGACTTCGACTAAAAACACTTGGCTTCGTTCTTTACTAGAATTTCTGTCAGATCCTTTAAGAAAGGCTTTTTGAAGAAAAGACTAGAGCAAGAAAAGATATACGTTAAGATCTTGAATCTCTGTGAAGTCCACAGCTTGAGTCCAAAGTCTTTGTCATCCATTGTCAAGGCTGTGCAAAATCTCTGTCAATCTCTGTCAAGATTATGTCTTTGTTTGATTAAGATAAAACCTGAAATGTTTTACCTTTAATAATATTGTCAGATTAAAGTTTAGATAAGTTAATACCGAATTCATCAGAATGAACAAGTCAACACAAACTAGGTTAAATGTTCCACCAAGACAACCAAAGAACTATCGCACACCTTTTACACATTGTGGTTGGTGCAACAAGAAAGGGCATACGACTAGTTATTATCCTTGTAGAATTGTTTACGTTAGAGGTGTAAAGAAAATGTGGGTTGTTAAAGAGTTTCTTAATGTTGCTAAGACTAACACTTATGGACCCAAGAAAATGTGGGTACCAAAAGTTAGACCTAAATTGTGATTGTAGGTTGTTCAAAGCAAAGGCAAATAGCAACAAGGAGAAGGCTCCAAGAAAAATTGGAAAAGGAGGAGCAACAAGCTAAATCTTAAGGGGGCGTATGCAATATTCCAAGATTAAAGATGCTACTTCAAGGGAGGATAGCCTCAAAGCTTGTCAAAGAAAATGGATTCCAAGAATAATCACTTATTAGATCGAAACCTTGGTAGTTCCCAAGAGGGTAAAACTCAGCTCTATTCAACATTGTGCTATATGCTAAACTTATATGTCATGAAGCATGCTTAAATGGTCATATTTATTTCTCATGATATAAATAACTTGAGTTTTTTGCATTCATGCAAACTATATCTTTGATTATTTACTTCTCCATATTATAATCTTGGATACTTTCGGATTTAGATTACGATGTATGGTCCTTTTGCACTTATATTAGAAATATTGATTATTGATGACCATCATTTGCTTTGTGTAAATTCCATGTTGAAATTATGTCATCATAATGCTTCACAATGCCATTCCTACACACATCCATTTTGATAATGCCAAAATGAGAGCATGACTCGGTTAGACATTTAGTTGTGTTTGTTGGATATTGTTGGCATTAATTGAGGGGGAGCATACATTATGATGGAATATGCACGAGGTAACTTGATAGGGGGAGCTTACATGCTTGAATAACACACTATCTTGTTACTCTTGAAAAATACATGAAGTATATGAGATTATTGGGCTCCATTACATATTTTCTTTGGATCATGAAAGAACTCTTGATGTCATCCGTATAAGTTCAAGTTATATGCACTTCACGTCATTATCTTGCTTATAACTATCTATTCACACATGCATACCCTTGTCTCTTTTGTTGATGACAAAGGGGGAGAAATAATTTTGATTTTATATGATATGTGATTGTGCGTTTTACTTATGTCCAAAGTTCTCATGTCGTTGTTCATATCATCTACATTAACAATGTTAGTCCTCGGAAAAAAAAATGATTAGTCTCATCTAAAGTAACATTTATGGATTCTTCTACAACCAAAGTACTTTTATTATAGACTCTATATGTCATACTATTATTAGAGTAACCAAGAAAAATTCCCTCATTGGTTTTGGAATCAAATTTGCTAAGGTGATCCATGAAATTTAAAATAAATCATTTGCATCCAAAGACTCTAAAAAAGCTCACCTTAGGTTTCTTATCATTAAAAAGCTCATAAGGGGTTTTTAACAAAAAATTTCACAAGATAACTCTATTAAGAACAAAACATGCACAATTGACCGCCTCCGCCCAAAAGTACTTAGGTAAACCATATTCGTTAAGCATTGTTCTTGTCGCTTCTTGCAATAATCTATTCTTTCTTTCAGCAACACCATTTTGTTGAGAAGTTCAAGGAGCCGAGAAATTATGTGATATACCAATGTTATCACACAAAGTTCTTATTTTTGAATTTTTAAATTCTCTACCATGATCACTTTGAATGTAGGTTATCAAATATCCTTTTTAATTTTGAAATTTTTTTGCAAATGAAGTGAACACATCTAGAGATTCATCTTTGGTAGCCAAAAAGAAAGTCCAAGTATAGCGAGAATAGTCATCAACAATAACAAAACAATATGATTTATCACCAAGAATAGTAGTAGGGATTGGTCCAAACAAATCCATATGAAGTAATTGCAAAGGTCTAGAAGTAGATAAGTACAAGTTTAAGCTCTAGAACAAGAGAGATGAGTGTATGATGACTTATGAAAGTGTATATCTCTCAAATGTAAGCTCACAATAAATGCTCTCTTGAATTGGATGAGTAAACAATGAAAACCAAGAAAGATTGAATAATATCTTTGAGCTTTGAGTATATGCAAGATAAGAGGGCTTTGAATGCAATTGATGAATCAAAACTATGCCCAAAATGAGTTTATATAGTTATGGGAATTAATATGACTGTTTGGAAGTATGTAGGACATTTAATGTGTCAAACGGTAAACGCAGTCGACTGTATCGCACCATTACAGTCGACTGTATTCCCAAAGTAGCCGTTGAAAATTCAAAATTTCCAATTGCAGTCGACTGTATTCCAATACATTCGACTGTAATAGGCTACTGGAATTCATTTCAGTCGACTGCATTCCAATGTAGTCGACTGTAACAACTCTTTACCCAACTTGCAGTCGACTGCTGTATTCCAGAAAATGCAGTTTTCCCTATTTTCAAAGAGTGAAAACGTTTATGCATGCAAGGAAAACCTATGGGCAAATTCTAGGTCACGGTCATCGATACGATCAACTCTCTATATCTAGTTACAAATAAAAGAATAAAAGCATTATAAAAATCAATCGAAGTATTTCATCTTTGATGCGTTCCGTTGAGTGTCTTTGATCGATTTGCTAGTCTATTTGTCCGTTTGCATGAGTATGAGATTGTACATATTGCTTCATGAACTCAATGCATGTTAGACAACATAATCATCAAATGTTAGTTATCGTCAAAATCAAATATAATCTCCTAGATTAAATAACCGTAGGGTTAACAATCTCCCCTTTTTTTTATGATGACAAACATTGATTCAAATAATATGAGATATATAAGATAACATATGCAATAGAGCAATACAATCTCAATTTTGATCATTATAAACCATAAGGGGTCATAAGAAAAATCATGGCAATAAGTTCCCCCTATCTTAAGCAAAATAGGCTCCCCCTATCTCAAGTAATATATGCTCATATCAAATCCACACAAGTATGAATCAACAATTTTTCTCCCCCTTTTGACATCATTAAAAAGATCAAGGGTTGTGGGTGTGTGTGAAAGTGATCAACATATGTATCCATCCATGGATAATCAATATAGCCAACAAGGGCATTCAAACAAGAAAGCGCAGGTACTTGAATAACCATCGAGAGGTGTACCAAGCACATGTAACAAAGTAGCACATAAAAAGAAGTGTAATATGAATCAAATGTGCAGCAAGATAACCGTGAATCAAAGTGCTAATTTAAAATACCAACCCAAGTTCTAATGCAATACTACGAGTATCATTCATGACAAGTTTTTGAAATACATAATAGAGTCTAAAAGCATAAGCATAAAACACTAACTATGTCCTAGCTCAAGGACCCGACGGTGGAGGTGGTGGGTGAAATACGTCCTCCTCGGGACATTGTATACCCCAACGATCCTCCATGCGAGAAAGGCGTCGACTGAGCTGGCTATAAGTGAGATCCATCCAACTGAAACCGGCATTTATCTATTGATGCATCATATCAAAGCGTGCAAGGATCGCCTCATATCCAATAACAGAAGAACCGGAAAAAGTACCCGCCTTGTGAGTACTCGACATAACCAATGGAGGTGGATCACGATCATTCCCATCACCGGTATCTCCACGAGCATCATCCTCATTCTCATCCTCCATAGCATCCTCCATGTCAGGCTCGTACAAGAATCGACTACGTCCATCTAAGAGGCCCTTCCTACGAATGGTAGAATAGTCTAGAACGTTGTGCCGAGTTGCCTCAATGTACTCACCGTGAAGAGGGATGTCAAAGGTAGCAAAAATACGAGTGAGTAAGAGGCCATAAGGTATAGCTAAAGCAGGATGTGAGGCGCTCCCAATCATGTTCAACATAATGAGACGAGGGAGGTTAATCAATGTACCGGAGCGAAAAAATGTCAAGAGCTGGACATCTAAATAAGATACTAGCGAAAGAGCGCCAGCTCAAGGAATGACATTATGAGCTATGATGTGATGGAAAAGTCGAGAAAGAAGAGGAAGGTCATGAAGGTTGGGGTTGCTCGCAGTCCTAACATGACATCGGTGAAGAGTGTGCTGAAGCTGCTCCTCGATAGAAAAAGGTCGGTCAAACCAATGTGATTGACCGGCTACATGGATCATCTCTAGTGTGAATGAAAAACCACTATTGGGGAGGTCTAGAAGAGTGGCTAGACGTGACTGAGAGGATGAAATACGATGTCCAAAGACATAAGAGGTGAGGGTACACGACTCACTAGAAATGCTCCAAGTCAACTTCGCATAGAATAAATAAATGGCATCAGAATAATTTAGAATGGTGTCTCTATCAATAAGACGGTCTAGATGACAATCCTGAAGGTGTCTAAACACATCTATGCTAAAAAAAATTGGAGTATTCAATCACAAACCTGGAGCCAAAGGGGAAGAAAGCTGTTCAAAAAAACGGTCTAAGGCTTCTCGGTTGCGATAACGATCGCGATCAAATTCTACGGCGATAGGCTCCGGCTCGGGTGTGGCGCGAGAAGTACTAGCACGTGTACGTTTTTCTCGTGCCATTCTCGAAACAACTAACAAATTTGGAAATATAAGTAAAATGAGTAAGATGTATGTGAATGCAAAGAAAGTATATATACATATTCTCGTGCCATTATCTTGCTTATAACTATCTATTCACACATGCATACCCTTGTTTTTTTTGTCGATGACAAAAGGGGAGAAATAATCTTTTATTCTATATGCTATGTGATTGTGTGTTTTGAGAGAACATTAAAAGAAGAGCATATCTTGTTTTACCTAGGGAAGCTAGCTATGAGCTTAATTGAAATATGAGATAAATTGACATCTCTTGAGTATACTAGAGATGATTGAATATTCTAAGTGAGATTATTGTGCTTAATTGACTACCATATGATACATCTTACCTTATTTAGAATCAACGTTTGTTATCATCAAAAAGGGGGAGATTGTTAGCCCTATGGTTGGATAACTTAGGTTTACATCTTGTTTTGATGATAACTACACATTGATTATGTTCTAATATGTGCTTTAAGTGAATTCCTAGTAGATATATACATGAACACTCATGAAGACACATTTGAGAAGTTGGATAGATGGATTAAAGCCAAAGCTACAGTGGACATGTTATGGAAGTTTCATCAAGTCCAATGTCAAATAGCAACAAAGAAGGTATAGAATAAGTTACTATCAATTATGGTTGGTCTTTACTATTATGTAACTAGTCTTGGTTTGATACTTGGATTGATTTGTGGCCTAAAAAGACCCTAGGACACCTTGTGCATTGCATGTGAGCTCACAACCTTTCGCACAAGTATGTTTCTTAAAAATGAGTGAACTTTATAGCTCACTCAGATTGTCTCACAAATGTTTTTGGTGCTAATCTTTTCATATCTTGATCAAAATTTTCATTAGCTTTCCAACGCAAAAAATGGCACATCAATTCGATTTTTCTAAAGAAAGTTATGCCCAAAATAGGAAAAGGGCTTATGTGAGGCAATAGAGTAATACAGTCGACTGCATTGGAATACAGTCGACTATATTGGTCAAATTTTAGTTCCAACGGCTATTTTCTTGGACAAGACCCCAACGGCTAGTTTAGAAGGAAGTCAGTCGACTGCATTGGGAATACAGTCGACTGCAATGGCAGTTTTGCTCATAAAATGCCTATAATAGCTATGTTTCATTTGCTCCCTATATAAATGATTTGGGGCTTCATCATACACCATGGAAACCACATTCTAAGCCTCCATTCATTAGAGAAACATCAAGGCTCATAGATTAAACTTTTCTCTCTTCATTTTCATGATTTTACATCATTAAAGAAAGCATCTTTGTGAGCAATTCTTTGATTGAGAGTGAGCATTCTTCAAGTCATCAATTCTCTCATCTCTCTATTGTACTAGAGCTTCATTTGTACTCATTTCCTTACAAGAAGGTTTCTCTGTACACATTTGATCTTTGTAAAAGGATTGTGATCAAGGCATGGGTTTGTCAAGTCTTGGGTGAGCTTTGTGGATTCAAGGCTTGTGCTTGGCGTTGGGATATCACCAAGTGTTGTAAGGGTTTTGATCTTGACCCAGAAGAAGATTGTTGCTAGTGGATTCTAGTGCTCTTGCTAGGGACTTCCTTGAAGAGGTGGATGTAAGCTTCAGGGTAATTCAAGCCGAACTATTTAAATTTCCTTGTCAAGTATCTCTCACTCAATCTCTTAACTTATTACTCTACAATTGCTTGAGATTGTGTAGCTATCATCTTGATTGAAGTATTACTTGGTTTTATTGAGATTTATGATTGTGCTTAGTTTAAATTCCCCATTAATTTTCAAAAACCCTATTCACCCCCCTCCAGGGTTGTTTTATTGGTTTCGTACTCCATGTCTTTGATGAATACAAAGGTCCAGACCAGCTACATATTGGTGATGGTAACGGTCTTCCTATTCAACACAGTGGTTCCACTCACATACACACTCCTCAATCATCTTTTCAACTCTCCAATATGTTAGATGTTCCTGATATTACTAAACATTTGCTCTATGTTCATCAATTTACAAAAGAAACCAATGGCTTCTTTGAATTTCACCCATCTTTTTTTGTTGTGAAGGAGATGGCTACCAAGACACCACTACTCAAAGGAACGCTTGATCAAGGCCTCTATCGACCACAACATTCTTACCACCCTCCTCATGCCAACATCTGAGAACGTGCTACCCTTAAGAATTGGCATCATCGGTTTGGTCATCTCAATCCCAAAGGCATCCACCATCTCATTCACAAGAATAAGTTACCTTACTTTTCATCTAAATTGTCATTATGTTCTTCTTGTTGTATAGGCAAAATGTCGAAGTTCCCTCTAACCCTCTCCCCATCTATTAGCAAACAACCTTTAGAATTAGCGTTATGTGATGTAGGGGGCCCTGCCCTACCCTCTGTCAATGGAAATAAATATTTTTTACTTTTTGAGGTAGTGTTCTCTAATGTATGGGGCCCTGCCCTAACCTCTGTCAATGGAAATAAATACTTCTTACTTTTTGTTGATGACTTTCCTAAGTTTTCATGATATTTTCCATTGGTAAAAAAATTAGAAGTATGTTCCATTTTCACTCAATTTCAAGTTCTTGATTATCGCCAATACAATGTCCACCTCAAAGCGCTTCAGACTTAATCGGGTGGTGAATTTCAAAAATTATCTTCTATTCTTGACTCTGAAGGCATCATTCGTCACATTGCCTGTCCCCACACACATCAACAGAATGGTCACGCCGAATGAAAAATTCGTCACATAGTTGACACTGGTCTCTCCCTCATTGCTCACTCTGTTCTTTTTCAAGTATTGAACTTACGCCTTTGAAATTGCCGTGTATCTCATCAATCGCATGCCCACCCTTACTCTTCAAGTCTTATCACCGTGTGAAAAACTAGTTCATAAAACACCCAACTACTATTTCATTTGCATCTTTGGTTGCCTTTGTTTTTCGCTACTTCGACCCTACCGTTCTCATAAGTTCAGTTTTCGCTCCACCCCTTGCATTTTAATAGGTTACAGTCCTCACCGTCATGCCTATCGTTGCTTGGATCGTACCACTGGTCGCATCTGCTTAGCCCGTCACGTCAAATTCCATGAGGACTCATTTCCATTTGCCGGTCATCCTCCCTCCTCACCGCCATTATCCTTGCCCTCCTCCACCCTCTATTCTCATCTCCCTGCAGTCCATTTGGCCTTGGTGCACGCTCCTTCACATGGTGTCTCATCAGGTATGGCCGGTCCACTTCCCAAGTTTCCTCTCCTCCCCCATCTCCTTCACATCAGCCCATGTATTTCTCCAACAAGCTGCCCACCCCACCTTTTTCCTCTCCATCACCTTGTTCTCGACCACTAGCCCTCCCCACTCCGTCTCCCATTCAACGTAATTCCCCTCACGCCCCGCCGTCACGAACTCATCACATGGTTCTTCACCCTAAGCCTAAACTAGAACTCCCTAAATCCGCCTACAATTGTTCCACACACCCCCTTCTGTAAGCTCTTCACTCTACTCTCGCCCATGACACCAAACCCACATGCTTCACCCAAGCCAATCAATCTCCTCACTTGTGCAGTGCAATGCACGATGAAATCAATACCCTGATTGTTAAATCAATGTCCTCATTAAAAATCAGACATGGTCTCTCGTGCCTTTTGATCACTTGATGAACGTTATTGGTTGTAAATGGGTTTTCCGCATTAAACGCAAACCCGATGGCTCTCTTGATCGCTACAAAGTCCACCTTGTTCAGTCCCGTTATAAAACCTACAAAAATTCATGTTGTCCTCTCCCTTGCTCTCTCACAAAAGTGGCCACCTCATCAACTGGATGTGTCTAATGCCTTCTTACAAATTTCCAAAGAAGTCTACATGCATCAACCCCCTGGGTTTCTTGATACCTCACATCCTACCCATGTCTGCGAACTCCACAAATCCTTGTATGGCTTGAAACAGGCCCCTCGCGCTTGGTTTCATCGTTTTTCCTCCTTCGTTCACTTTGATTTTACGTCCTCTCAAACATATCCCAGTCTTTTCATCTTTCGCCACCGTCATCACACTATTTACCTCATTGTCTCTGTTGATGATATCATACTTACTAACAACTCCACATCCCTTCTTGCCATGCTTCTCTTTGAGCTTCGTCACACATTTGATATTCGTCACCTCGGCCACCTCAATTACTTCCTTGGCATCGAGATTGTCTACACCCTATCTGGCCTTATTTTATCCCAGCATTGCTACATCCTTGATCTGCTCCAGAAAACTGCCATGACTGAAGCCAAACCTCTTGCCACACCACTCCCCACTTCCCTTCAACTATCCAAACACACTAGCACTCCCTTATCCGACCCTTCTCTTTACATCCAAGTCATTTGATCGCTTCAATACCTCACAATTACTCGTCCCAAACTCTCTTTTGCCATCAACAAATTGGGCAACACTCATGCAACAACCAATCGATAAACACTGGACTGCCCTCAAACGTATCTTATGCTACCTCAAAAGCACATGGCCTTCATTTTTACCGATCTCCTAACCTCTCTCTCACCGGCTTTAGTGATGTTGAATGGGCGGGAAACTTCAATAACCGTCGTTCCACCGGTGGTTATGCAATTTTTCTCGGCCCTAATCTTGTCTCTTGGTCTGCCAAGAAACAACCTACCATCACCTATTCATCCACTGAGTCTGACTATTGTGCTATTGCTAAGACTACCATTGAACTTCTTCGGCTTCAATCCCTTCTTCGCGAACTCAGCATTATCCTCCTCAAACCCCCGACCCTCTGGTGTGATAACTTGGGTGCCATCTATCTTTCAGTGAATCCCATTTTTCATGCCCGAACGAAACACATTGAAGTCGACTTTCATTTTCTTCATGATCAAGTCTCTCAAGGTCGACTCCAAATTCGCTTCATTTCTACACATTATCATATTGCCGACATCTTTTCGAAACCTCTTTTCGTTGCTCGTTTCATCAACTTACGCAACAAGCTTCAAGTCTGCTCTCGCGATCCTTCAACTTGAGCGGCCCTATTGCCGCCAAGGTTGACGTCAGCCCTAGCTGCACGTCACCAAGGCTAACATCAGCCCTAACCGTTAGCCTCGTCACTTATCTCATATTCCCTGATCTATTGGCCAATCTCTTGTTCAAACTTCTGATTAGATTTTCTTTATTCAAATTCTTGTTTAATTTTTAAATGTAAGTTTGTTATAGATTCAAATGCAAATCAAATGTAATATTATCCATGTAAATTTAAATGTGAATCTTTTCCCATATAAATGAGAAAAATGTTCACAAATTCTGTGAGATTCCAGACTTATTATTTCTCACTGCTTTCACCTTTGTTGGCTCTATCTTCATATAAAGATTATTTCCAATTTGTACTCTTTAGACATCCAACCACCTTCACGCTTCGTTGACTCTGGCTTTAAGTGGTGTTTTCAAATACTTAGCTGCAATTGAGTACCTATTTTCCAATTGTCATTCATAATTGCGTTGGTCTAATTATTTTATCAAGGATATGTAGAAAGCCTTACAAAGGTCTCGCCCCTCTTTGCATGAGTTTTTGTGTCAGTCGTGGTCTTTTTTATGTTTTTCTACAAAAAAATGTGATTCCGATGATGCTCGCTCGCACACGAGCGCTCTCACCAAGAGGTTCTGTAGACACCTCAGTCCAATCCAGGTTGTATACTGAGATTGGGCTTAACCTAGTTTAGAGTCTCATAATCTGGTCTGCGTGTAAACTAGTGTCACATTTATCTTAAGGTTACTTGGCAAGTTTATTCACTTAATCATCATTCTTACTTTTTTATAGCATGTCATAGTATATATTTGCATGAATGTTAGATCATAATTTGTGTTTGTCTTCATTTCTTATGCTTGGATGAAGTTGAATTTGGCTGCATCTACACAATAGTTTAATTTGGTGAAAACAACTTACCCATATTGAATAATTATATTATGAGTTTTATATTTTTCTAAAGTTCTGTCACTGATCTTTCCATCGATATACAATGAACCTAACTTGATTAAGCGATGATTAAGATAATTAAAGAATACCAAACTTGTTCCTAATCAGACATATCCTTAGAATTTCCTAAATATCTCAAGCTATAGGTTTTAAATTTCATGTGAAACTAGACTCCAATAGCGGTATGCCTAAAGTGAACTTTAGATGAGAGAAAACCAAGCTCCCAAAGTCGACCTATATTTACAGCTTTGTGCGACAGTCACTATATAAGGTGTACCGGTCAACACATCCACTCCAAAGGCATACTACTAATGAACTAATCAATACACGTTGCCTCAAGTTTGAGGGTTTTGGGTCCCTTTTGCACCTAAAAGTCAGTTTTGTTAGCCTCCAAGGACTTCAAGGCTATAAATTGAGGTCTTATCATTCATTCTAAGCAAGGAAGTCATAATTTTCAACCTCGTTAGCCTCCCCAATCCAACTTAGCCTAAAAAAACCCCTAAATCCCGACTTCCCTCGTTCAACACACACTTGACCTTCAAACAGTTTTAACTTGCTTATATAATATTTGCTTTAGGCAAATCACAAGCTTAAATCGTGTATTTTTTAAGAGCTACAACTTTACAAAAGAAGAAGAATCTATCAGAGATATTCTTTAGGGCCAAAACAACTAATTTGTAATCGAGGAGAATATTTTTGTGGTTGTTGGCGCTAGATCGATCTTTCATGCAACTAGGCAATCCAGACCAAAAGTAAGTCCTCTCAACTCTTATCTTAGTTAGAGTAGATTAAACTTCCGTCCCTTTCAATCAATTCTGGTCCTTTGATGATAAAACCAGTTTTCCACCACTAAGTTCGATAGGACTAGTTGATAAAACTATCTTTACAAACCCAATTTTTGGTCACCTACCCCAAGGTAAAAAATACGTGATTTTGATCTCGAGTTGTCTGATTGGGCACATAGGCCACTCGGCTCCTGTTGTTTTATTCAAAATAACTTAGGTTTAACTTAGGACTTGTTCCTGTTTTATTTGTATTTGGATAAAAATCATTAAAAATTACTTCAAAACAAGTAGAGACCATTCTACGGTATGATGACGTGTCTAACACCTTCCTGTCACATATTACAAGACTTAATTGGATAATCAAAATTGAATTAGGGGTTTCTTGTTTCCCGTGTTAATTAGTTTAACTGAGCTTGAAAATAAGATAGCACCTCAGAAAACCAGTCTTTTTCCGATTGTACAGAAATTCATAAAATAGGGGTGGTCACACAATCGATATGTAATTGTACAAAAATTCGTAAGCAGTATTAACTAAAAAACTGACCCAAAGGTGTGGCATCCCAAATAACTTTATATGGGGTATTTCTCGAGGAGATAAGGATGTCAAAAATGACAGAGCATTTAGATTCGGAAAAAAGTTGGTTCAACAAGTGTTAGCTTCATTCAGAATATGTTATGAGATCTAACAAAGAGTTTAAATGTAGATTTGATTATGAGGTCTCAAAGTATATAATTGGGACTTCAGGCAAGACGTACTTGTCCTACACAAAGAATGATGATCCATTTTCAACTTGCGAACGTAGACCTAATTTATACCCACAATGTAAAATGCCCCTCCAAGCCCAAAAACTTCAAAGAACGAACGCCTTCAATAGTATTTGCTTCTGAAGACTTGACTTGTAAAGGCTTCCTTTTAAGATTCTCCAACTTGTTTTAGCGAAAAGAACTAGATTGTAAAAATTAAAATCTTTGAATTTCATTAATCCACTCCATTTAGGACCGCGGAGCACAAAATAATTAACCTAGTGAATCGCACGACTCTCTTTGCGTCCAACCAACCAAAACTTGCTAAATATATCTAATTGTTTGCAGACATAAATGAGAAATTTAAATACTGCATGCGATAAACAAGGAGGGATAGACTTTCTTAAGGTAGATTCAATATAACTTGATAAGTTCTATTTTTTTTATACTACACCAGTATTTTGTTAAACTACTGCGAGGCAGAACAACTACCTAACATCCTTATCATCAATGAAATGTTTCTTGTATTCCCAAAAAAGGAATTTATGATTTCATTGTTCTTGATTTTCACCGAAAAATTAGGCATTGCATTTAAAGAGAAACCCTTCCCTCATCCTTAACTTCCCTAACAGCTGCTCGATAAACTTTGACCAAACTTTAGCTTCTATCCGGGTTGTATGAATCTTCCTCCAAATCCGTATATAGTGACAAATAATAGTCGCTAAATGTTTCTAGTGACTTTTCTTCTAACACTTTTAACGACAATTATTAGCAACACTTTTTTAACATCACTAAATAAAAGTCACTCGAAACATTTAAAGACAATTGATTGTCGCTATATAGAAGGTAGGATGAAGGTTCCTCTAACTGAGATAGCAACCAAATTTTTTCCATAAACTTTTACATGCTTAGGAATGCAATTGGCAGAAAAGATCAACTTCATTAGGCATTACAATTTACAACCATAAATAAATTAGTAAAACTCAAATATGCAAAGATTAAAGAATCTTGAAGAGCACCACTTTCCTCCTACAAACCTCTAAATCGAACCCACCACCCTGTTCTCTTGGTCCCTTCTTCCATTCTCTCCCTGAAGTTTTTCCCCTTCTCAAAAGTTTCAATTATTTCATGTATGGGTTGTCCATGGCAGGAACACCATATTGAGAAACTAAAAGCAACAGATGCTTTACAATTATAGTGTTATATTCACTTACAAACGGAAAAAAAAAACTTTAAAAAAAAAGTTCTAACAGTTGCTGTACATAATGTGACATGGACCACAAGAAACTGCAGTTTCCTGTGTCGTATGACAAGTAATCTGACCTGAAATAACATTTTAAGCCAGGTAGTTGTATATTTGAGGGTTGTTCTTGTCCCGCTCAAGGTACTCCCTGTCGATGAGGCTTTCAATCCTTTTCTTCAAGTCGGCTGGTTTTATCGGAAACTTGAGCTGTATCACCAATTAGGAACCCCAAAAGTTAGTCAATCAAGGGATTTGCCCGAAGTTGAAATGCTCACTTGCAAAGGATGCCGTACAACTCGTTAATCACGTTCAGGTAATGGAAAAAAATACGTTTCCCAACCGTGAGTGAATACACATAAAATACTAAACTACACGTACAAAATGGTCCTTAATCTAGAGGGTAGGTGTGTCAAAAGTCCAGTATGTAATAAATGCTTCATTGTTGTGCTCTATTTACCATACGACGAAGTACGCGGTACTTTCTGATAATTTTGGCCGTTTGATGGTCAAAATGAAGGGGAAAATAACGTACATTCACATTTCTTGCCTTCAAAATATGAAAACAAAAAAAACACTAACGAACCAAGTACGATCCAGCACCCAAAGGACACCAAACCTGAAATAGAGAAACCGCAAGCTCTTTTTACCCTTCTGGAAATTCTGCTTTCAACACAGTGACCTAAAGAGATTTGCCACATTAATCGCGTCCCACTGTACGTTCTTAAGTATGAGTCCTTGAAAATTGTCCTTTAACCACTGCTTTCCGAGCCACCATAGCCATCCCAGTCCACCACAATCACAATCTTGATCCACCATCCCGATCTGCTACAACCACTTTGCTGGTTGTGGCCGATTAGGTTGGTGGTGGTGGTGGATTTGGATGGCGCACTGGTGGAGGTGGTGGTGGCAGGGGATGGTGGAGTGAGACGACTTCGGGGTTACGGAGGTGGTAGTGGCAGAGGATGGGGGCGAGGTGACGTGGATGGGGGAGAGTAGGGGCATCCGCGGGAAGTGAGGTGGTGACTGGAGAGGGTAAAACCTGGCAGTGAGTTCACTAACTGATTTCTAGACTTCTTGTAGGGGACTTGGCAAATTAACTTGGTTATCCAATCAGTTTTTTCATGTTTGTTTTCAAGACAAATTGTCATTTTGCAGTTTTGTCCTATATTTTGACCATCAAACGGTCAAAATTAACAAAAAGGACCACAGTTCACGCAATGGTCGAAAGAGGATGACTTTGAAACATTTATAGATAGTGGACTTCATGCACATTTACTCGATAGAGAAAGGATCACTTATGTAAGTTACCAATTGCATGATGATTAAATACAATTTTGCATCATTTTGTTACCTCTCTTGTTTAACTACTGATTGGTGGTGGTGTGGAATCACGATTAGACGAACATGGTAACAGATCTGAATGAGAGCTACAATTCTTGAGTGGGAAAAAGAGACAAAACTATGGGCGTTACCTGTTGAAAGAGTTCAGTAATCAAAAGGGTGTGACTTAGCACTTTCCTCGTCTTCATTATCCGCACAATAGCAGCATCAACCTGCCATACATTGCACAATTGGAGCATGACCATGAATTGCCAGATCACTGCTAGAAAGTCGCAACATTTGATAATAGCAGGTCTTTTGCTGAAGAAGTAGGGGAGGCATGAATGAAACTAACCTGATATTGACGGTCCTGGAATACTCTCTCTGTGGTGCTTGTGTTCTCCTCTACCGTTTCCTTCATCTGGATGGCATTTACCTGCACCCACCAAATTAACATCAGCTTCACGGTTTGCTATATGCTCACATGAGCAGTGGTTCAGCATTAACCCACTTTGTAGAGGAGGTTCAGCAGCTCATCAAAGGGAAAACTGAATAACTAGGGTAAGACATGCTGCCCCCATGAGGCAAAATCATTTGATTGCTGTCATTCATACCTTTATACGATAGAGAGGAGCAGTGAATCCATCATTGAACGCAAATGAATCATCATCGCCTACTTCTCTCCCTTTTGGATGCTGAAAATTATTTTGGTTATAGTAGATGAGACAAATTAAACAAAAAAAAGAGAGAAAAACTTTAGCTACTAGCAAAGGAAAAAAACACGTCCGCAACCATACCAACCTTTTGGAGGACACGAACTTTGCCACATGCAAGGGACTGCAGAGTCCTCCTCAGCTCTTTATCCTCAATGCTAGTAGCATCTTTAATATCTTGAAAGCTAAGGTTTTGCGCATCATTGAACAGCATCAAGACAACAGTCTGAACCAGGATATAGACAATACACACCAGAATATCAGCACTTGCACACTAGTGCATCAAAAAGCTAACGAACCAAGTATGATCCAGCACCAAAAGGACACCAAACCTGAAATAGAGAGACCGCAAACTCTTTTTTCCCTTTTGGAAATTCTGCTTTCAACACACAGTGACCTAATGAGTTTTGCCACATTAATCGTCTCCCACTGTACTTACTTAAGTAGAACTCCTTGAAAATGTCCTATCAACCAAAAGAGTAGTGTGAGATTTTGTTGCTTCATACTACATAGTGCCAAGAGCACAATGCATTTTTCAGTTTGGGCAAAACCTGATAAACATTGAGTTCGTGCGGTAGTCGGACATCCATGGGTGGATATGTCGGCCAGTACCTGCAGCCCAACCAACAGATGCCAAATTAAATTCCTTTAGGGCGCTTAGTAACCAAAGAACACTTGAAAAGAAGTTTGAAGCAAGTGTACAGCGCACCCTGTTGTTAAGACATGGACACTCATCTCAATTCCAGATGGGAGTTTAGTCCTAGCTTGTGATGATTGCTTGAAAGATTCGTTTATCTCTTTTGACAATTCAACGTCCTGTAAAAGTGTTATAAAACAATGATAGAATTGTGAGGCAGCTCATCTCTTTAGTGTGCTTGTAGTATTATTCTTTCTATGATGCTAACTTATAAAACAAAAGATTGGCATTGGTAAAAGTTGAGCTCAGCATATATATAGAAGCACAAGCACATGCTATAATTGCAATATATAAGGTAGCTGTTGAATTTAATGCGAAATTGATCAAATGCTTATATAACAAAGTCAAACGTTCAACTAGACGGGAAAACAAAACGGACTCATCTTTCCTTAATACTAATATTTCCTTTAACATTGCAGTGTGCATTAAGTCCATATTTTTAAAGTTTAAGCAACTCTCTGAACTAGCACTAATCATTTCCATCTAAGACTGGATTTCACCAAAAAAAAAAATTCTAAAATATAATTTCAACCTCTCGGGAAATTTTCAGCTATTAAAAGGATATACGCACTCTTAAAGTCGAGAACTACTTGCTGAGTTTATAGAACCTGTGAAGCAATAGATAATCATTTTGAAGCAAACTAAATTTCACCTAGACCAAAGATCAACCATATTCCAATCTCTCTTCCATTATCCAGCAACTGGGAGACTCAATCAGCCATTTCTTACTCCAGGAAGAATGTGTCACTCTCCAAAAGCATATCACGACTTTATATACTGAACGAAGAATGTGAATTGCCCCAATAAGAAGGCTTAAACAAGTCCAGTTCTGATGTTCGAAAAAGTTAGGGTAGTCCAAATTTTAATTCTGCTTTTTGCAACCCCACACCAATGGGGATGGGCGGAGAGGAGGAAGAAACTTCCTTTAACCCAACTAGGCTCAGCAGGGTTGAGAGCCAAAATATCTGCCACTCGTTCTACATTCCTTTTAGAACGCTGCTAGCAGGATATCTCATATCTGGAATATCAGTTTTTCGGATAGCTTGTCCAGTTATAACGAATATTACCCAAATGCAACAATCTTTATACAAAAGGACTAAAGCTCCCGCAGTCTGTCATCACCAGCTTGTAGGATGGGCATCAGAAGATAATCGTTTATTGAAATAGACATGTTACAACAAAAGATACAAACCTTGAACATTCCTTCCAGTTTGTTGGTGAACTGGCTGCCACATTCAGTCTTCAACTGTAGCAAAGATGGGACTTCTTATTATGATCAAGATACCAAAATTTTGACACACCAGCAAATTGACATTCCTCACCTTAGAAATCATGGATTTCTCTGCATCAATTGAAGCACTCTTACCCAAGAGTAGCCTTTTCGCAAGATCTTTCTTATAGAAGGCTTCAAACACATCCTTACCCTAAATTTGACGAGAAGAAAAGTGAGGCATGTTCCATAGTAGCAAAATCTACCAAAGTACCCAACGGCAGGAATAGGAACAGCATGCTAATAAAAGAGTCACTTTTCTTGTTTCCATTGGGAGTCCACATACCTGTATAAACCTGAATAACACCAAGACTTTATCAAGTGTACCCTCCAATTCCTCCTCTGACGTGCCCTTATTTCCAGCACGGAGCTTCTCGTCCAAAAACTTGGCAATCAATTCAGCAGGTCGGTTCTGATACAAGAAACAAAGAAACACTCTAAATTTAATAAATCAAACAAAAATGATAGACTGGCATAACAATGAGTAATGAAGTTGCAATCCAGATTGACATGAGACGATAGTTATTGAATTCAGACCTACTTTTTCAACCTGTAACTGGCACCTAAACTGAGCAGGATTGCTGTAGGTTGTTTATGTGCAGGACTGTCACTGAACCTATCAGCTTACATTTTTTGTTAAATGCCTAAAATCTCAACACCAAGAATTTAGCCAACACATGAAATGGACCTGTTCTCAATTGAACGTTTGGACACGTACTCAAAGAAAAGCATATTCCCAATGGATTTGCAGCAGGCAAGCCTTGATCACTTTTAACTTTTCTCAGCCAATATCCAAGTGAAGTGTGTGATTATTACACAAGTAAATAAGACGCTTGTATACCGAAAAATAAATTACTTCATCTTGGGTGGATATGCATTCTCATTATGAGAAGGGGTCATTTGAGCCAAACCTAAATATACTCCATATTTGGGAATAAACGGAGAGAAAGGAGATTCTCGTAAGTAATACTTAATAATAACCAGACTACCCTTGAGATAATGAAGACTAAATTTTAATGACTTTCAGGTCCTAGGATCTCTTACAAGAACTGATCACTTCATTACAAACAGATTATTGTTCTGGATGTCAAGAGTTGACTCATGACTATTAATTTTGCTTTTGGTGCGACATTAATTAGATTTGGATGTTGGGATTTTGTAGTCAACTCATGGCTAGTTTGTGTCTTTTTATTGTGGCATTAAGCGCTGGTGTACAGCTTATTACATTAGTATGGTATGACTTTGTAGATGTCATTGATGATTAATTTCTTTCCTCGTTAGAATCGTGTTCTTTTTTAGGATCATACTTTTATAGTCTTTGTTAGAACTATCACAATGTGGCCTAAGGGTATGCATGTACTCTGATGTCTTTTCTTTTCTGTTCTGCTGAACTCACAAACAAGACAAAGGAATGATGTTTTCTTTTCTCTCTTAAACTCACAATCAAGAGGAAGAAAAATTATCTTCCCTTCTCTTCCTCTTTCTTCTCTTCCTTTTTTTTTCTTTTCTCTCCTCTCAAAACTCACAAACAGGCTACAAGTAATCAAATAGATATAGTTCATAGCAGAGTGACCTCCAGTGCTGCGGAGAGACTGCTTTCATGGTTTAACCTCATGACCTCCAGGTCAATGGAGCAACAACCATTGCGCCAAGTGTAATACATCATTTAAGAAAATAAAAACATGGCAAACATATCATTCATTTTACAAAGACACTAAAAATCAAACACATACACTGAATCAGGTTCCAAATAAGATCTATCGAACTTGATAACCCAGTCTCATACGACAACTAGCTTTACTTCAAGATAAAAGCACTACAGTCGTAACCGGATTCTGAAGCAGAATATTTTTTATTGCATACGAATTCAAACATAGCTAGAACCACACTATTTAGAAGCAGTTTGCTACTTAGTTGCAAAATTCTCCTACTCTAAACCCGCTAGTGCTCCCACCAGATAACCTTCCATATTAAAGATGCCCTTAGAACCTCACTCCCACTCCTGCCCAGCTTCGTGCAACGAAGGTATTACTCAATTGTCTATATAACAAGAGTACACTGATGCATTACGAATGAATAAGATGTGATAAAAGAAGACTTACGAATTTTCAGAATCTTCAGGTGTATTTCTGGAAAACATAACTCGAAAGAACAAGTAAATACGCTATGACCCAATTGACACCATCACGTAGTTTGTGTTAGTAATGGCCTATGTTACATGGACTCTTCAAAATGCGTGAAGTACCCGTGTCGAACACTCGACAATTGAACATGGGTATGAGATATGTGTCCGACACATCTCGTAGGATATGCCACTAAGAATACTATATAATAGTGTTTCTTTTTGTTCGTTATTACTTTGAGATGATCTCATTTTAAATTAAAACGATATGCGTAACCTAAAACACCATGTAGACTAAGGAATAAGTAAAACATAAGAATAGATAGGAATATTTTGCCATGTCCGCGTGTCTTGTGTTTTGAGAAATAGACGAATCCGACACTTGGATACGTACCCGACTCGGACACTCATACCGAGTCCATGTAACATAGGTAATTCCCATTGGGGATAAGAGAAGCGTAAATTTTTCGTTCACTACTTAAACAGTTTTTTTTTTGGGAACAAGTACTTGTAGTAGCGGAACCTACGTTAAACACGCAAGTGTTATGCCTTGTGTGGTGGCGTATGGAGGTCACATAATTGTCGATTTACTACGGGTATAGATTCACCTAATATGGAGACCACTCGTATTTTCAATGGTGGAATCCAATTTGGAATCTCTTGATTTTTTCTTTCTTTCTGCTGACAAAGGCAAGGAAACTGATTGATATTCACGTTGCATCCTTCGGCATTTTTTGAAGAATTACTCTTTTGCATAAATCACATATACACATATAGCTATATAGAGAGTGTGTGTGTGCGCGCGCGCGCACGAGCGCGTGTGTAGTTTTCATATTCAAACAGATGCTTTTACTTTGCATGATACAGGAACTGCGAAAAAAAGGTAGGTAGCACAGAAGGGTAAGTTTTTTAGTTGTTCTCGGACACGAAGACTAAAAAATGCCCATACTTCTTTTTAAGTTAGTGCTTCGTTATCGTCCATAATTTTCGTTCTAACTAGAACTTTATACGTATATATTAGTGCATACACTACATATAGACATAAGATCCAAAACTAGCAACATAGCTAAGTTGCCCAAGTAAATTTGTCCACGTCCGCAAAGCAAACAATCCTGATTTAGTTTCCCTGGGAGTTTCACCAGTCTGCAACTGGGAGTAGCAAACGTCCTCTCAACCAACCTCTTAAGCCTTTTCCAAAGAGAATATCACCACAGTAGCTACTAATAGTAGCAAACTGGGACACTCTTTCTACCACCCTAAACCGTATGTACAGATTGCAGAACTAGAAGTCCATCTCTATCTACATATAAAAGTACCAAACCTAGAAAATCAATTTTTGGACAAATATACCCCCATCGAAACTAAAAATCACTAGTTTGCCCACTATAAGATACAAATGTGTCTCCTCTCTTAATCTTCTTAACAGCTCCACCTTTCCCACTTCTCCTTTCTTAATCCTCGTAGCTCCACTTCTTCCACGCCTCTGAAGGTTGAATCACAAAAGGCAAGGATTATTGTGTATTGGTGCAAAAAACCCGCCATTCAATTTCAAAATGCAACATTGTGTGGAGGTAAGTTCTTTGAATCCATTTTCAATATTTTGGCACTCCATAATGCATTCCCAGTGAAGAGCTAAATTTTAGATTTCTTTTATGTTATATGTATGACTGGAATCAGTTTGATTTGAGAATCGAACCACAAATCCCATAACAGCATGGTAAGTACCCTGCTCTTTGGATCCTCCTACGACATTTGAAGCAGTAATATAATGGTTTACAATGATTCCAAGAATCGAGAGCATAAGTTGAATGTTCCATACCATGGATTTCAAAGGTCAACTGATAACACATAGGAAGGGATGGAGATGGAAGATCATGACCTCATTCCTCCTACATCCCCTGTATCTTATTGGTGAAACTGACTACTTCAAATTTAACAGACCCCCTGTTTTCTTTGTTTTCCTCTCGCGAAATAATTGAAATAAATGAAATTTTTACCATAGATCATGACCTCATTCCTCCTATATCCCTACATGGCTAATAAGGTTATTAATCTTTCTCCATACACAAACCACCTTGGAGTTGATTTTGTACAAACTAAATGGCCTTTGCCGAACTTCCAACTTTCCACTTCTACATATAGGGGACGGATGTGCATTCAACTAGTTCTTGCAAAATGCTGCTGATTATCCATTTACCATCATACCCACTGAACACCACATAAGATGAAACCGCTCCTTGCAACTTTTCGGACAAAGACTTAAAGAACTAGGTACTTCTGATACCAATAAAATAGTGCCTTCAGTCATTCTTTAGTGGATTACATGATTCCTTACAACCTTATGAACCCTCTTCAAATATGACTATGGCATGGTGTTTGCACCAGAAAATATCTTTTTTCACTAATAAGTTCACTTTGATTAAATGCCACTAAATGGCATTTACCTTTTATTATTTCTGAAGAGATAATGGAAGATTCAAGAAGTGAAAGAAACCAACTTCTGAAAATGTGTCCCTATTGATAAGGGATAAGTGTGGTTGGTTATTTATTAGTGAGTGGTTATTTTCTAAGTGGGTAGTTTATCTCTAAGTGGGTGGTTTGTCTTGTAATGGTAGTTATTTTCTACAAAGCCTCTAGTATAAATAGTGGGTCAAAGAAGAAAGATTCACAATAATCAATCATCAACCAGACATATCAGGACTTTTTCAAGTCTTTTTCTTTCTTTTGTTTAGAGGCTTTTGCTGCCGATCGATAGGGATTTCAGTTTCCTGTGTAAACATTAGCAATCAATCGAAAGCTCTCTTTGTCATTTATGGGCGCGCAGTCTTTTACTTGCAATTTTCATTTGTTCGTCAAAGTTTCTTGCTTTCAGGGAAGTCCCCAGGCATGAGCGGCAAAAAAGATCCCACACTTTTAATCGATTGTGTCGCCGGCGCACAAATCGATAGTGAGTTTGCCCAGTAGCGCAAGCACATGGCCTACTGCCTTTTCCTGTGGTAATTCAATGATTTGCAATGGGATCCACTGGCCCATGTATTTGTAAATGTTTATTTCTAGAGATTTCCTTCTGCAGGTAATATCTTCGATCAACTGTTTACATTAGCCTTTTAAAATATGTAAAGCACTGCATAAATTTGAGATCATGTTAAGTTCCACTTAGGGATTGGATTCACCTTTTCTATCTTATCTTGAATCCAAAAGGTTTTACCTATACCACTAATATAGTGGCGTTATCTAAAGTGACTCACTCGTTCGGACTACTAACCTTTTATAGAAGCGTAGCTAGTGCATAAGGCTTCCACTATTGTGGATCTAAGGACCAAATACATGCACCTTATCCCCAAGTTATAGACAGGTGCTTTCCATGCCTTGCACCTTGACCTCAAAGTCAACCTTACCCTTGTCAAAAGCTCACTCTCCAACCTCTAATTCTAATCCAAGAATAAAAGAATATGTCCCTAGAACATACGAGATATAAAGAAAAGATAATCAAAAACAAGTTGCCAAAAGCAACTGCTATGGGGCTTTAGTTGAATGCTTATTCATACTTATTATTATATGTCCTAATCCACGCACCTGCTTCCCAGCTATTTCTATTAGCATTAGCTATTGAAGGAGCTATAAGAAAAGAAAACAAGATTGATATCTAGCTCCAGCTGTTGAACACGTCGTCCATTAGACGACTCCTTTAGCGGGAGGAGCATGCTAAACCAGTAGTCAAACTTGGAATAAGTAGAACAACTTATCAATCTCAGCGCTTACCACCCATATAGGAGGCACAAAAAATTTTGGGTATCAGAGAGGACAAACCACTTAACTTCAAGGCCTGACTTTTTTCCTACTATTAAAGATGAATCTGCATTGTGGCAATGAAGTAAGATAATCATACCTGACGGAGATTAATGAGATGCTCAAAGGCATCCTTGATTGTGTTGCAAAATGCTTCATTCTTGGAAAAGCTTACTTCCCATATTGTATCAAGAGATGCCTTAAAATCTAAGAGGCAGGATACCATATCTTTGTCCTTCTCTTCATCCATAACAATGCCCTGCCCTGTTTTACGGATATATGAGCTAATGGCCTGCCTTAATGATTCGAGGGCATTAACTCTAGAAAAAAGATAGTACATCCTCTGAAGATCCTCCATGCGATTTCCATCCATCAGCAACATGAAACCCTGTCATGGAAACTGGGAGCATTCAAAAGCAGCACAAAACTTGTACATGCAGATAAGCCAGCAAGAGGTGGACTGAACGGAATCATAAAAGCAATATAACAACTCGTACCTTTTCAAGAATTGTGGAAATGTGGCGTTCAAGAAGCTGCTTTTCTGCAGTTGCTACCAGTGGCCTTCTTGTACTCACATCCAGGTAGAGTAGACACCTGTCATGTTCTTCATGTAACCTCATCTGCAAGATAGAGCAACACATAAAATCTAGAATCAAATTAAAACTAGATAAGCATTTTCCTTCAGCAAGAAGGTGAAAAGTAATACTAGAAGTTGCTAAAAATCAAAAATAGAAAGGACCAAGCAAGGAATGATCCCTTTTATACAGGGAAAGTGGGTTGGGACACAAACAAAGCACACCTCGACATGCTTTAAGTAATCTGGAACATCTGACTGCTGCATGTATTTTACGCCTTCAGCAGCATAAAATTCAGATGTGCGTTCAAGGAAGGGCTTCTCAAAGCTTTCCGGGTAAATTCCTAATGCGGTGAACATCTTCAGAAGATGGTTAAGGAGAGTCCTATCCACGGCTTCACCTAATCTGAAAAATTAGAAACAAAGTGCTGCAGATTACAATATGTCGATTAAGATTAATAAATATGTGATGCTTTCAGTTCTATTTATTTAGTTTTATGGAAGAAGGGACTTAAGCACATATTAATTCACGATAGTCACATGCAGGACTCTAGGCATTACTGACACAAGCATAAAAGAAAGATGTGGTACAAATTGCCAAGAAGACAAATTTCTCCTGTTATCTTCTTTGAAAGGACATGCCTATAAACGTAGCGGTGGTGCATGCAAAGAGATGAAATGTAAAAATGAAGAGCTCAGCCAAGCAATTACTGCAATAGCTTGTAACCAAGTTTGGGGACAAAAATGTAAATTGCCAAAATAGCAGCTCTTTTTACCATTAACTGTTCAAAGTTCCCCTCATTTTCCAAAACCTTTGAAGGGAATTTGTGCAGCAAGTGAAACCACAATATGTTTTCTACAAGTGACTGCATGAATGTGGCATAAAAGTTGAGATTATGCAGTTATAGCACAAATTTTATATTGTAATTCTTGCCAACTGTTAACTGACATTTCTTGACCATTATGGAAGTAGCTCAAAAAAACTTCTAAACCTCATTCTCTTCACGTCTTCAACAACTTTGCATGTCTTCCAGTCATCCTCAGTTAGAAACAAACAGATAGCAATTTAGATATATGGAGAGCAGGCTAAATCTAAAGCGTCTTTTATAAATCCACACCCCAAGTGCCACCTAAAGCTATCATATTATTACCAAGTTGAATTCTATGCCATCATATCGAGAAAGTGTTCTCTTTCACTACATTCACCTGACCTCTCAGCTTTATTATCAATAGAAGAACTGAAAGGTCAAAAATTCCAATTGAATTGGTTAGAGTAGGTAACTTTCAGGGATATTTGACAGTGTACTTTTCAGTATATAAATGTGATGTGCTTCTTAAGAAACACAATTTTCCACCAAAAACCTAGGTTAACACAGATGCAGGTAAGGAGGGACAAGAAGAACTGTTCCATTAGACTAAGATAATGAAGTAGACCCATCTGTTAAGCATGCTTCAGGTACTCCATATATGAGGTGTGTGAGGAATGAGAAAAGGGTGACTCACTGATTATGTGAGAGGAAGACCTCAAATCAATAATTCAACTGCAAGACTGAGGCAGATGGGGATGTGCTTGAGTTACCTGTGTGAGCTAACATTAGTTTCTTGCATTATAGCCCTTTCTCTTGAGTATATAATCCTTGATTCAACACCAATGTCTTGAAGAGGATCCACTTGAGTACATGCTTCATCCTAGTTCTGATCCAGTTGTACAACCACCGATCACCCCACTCCACATAGGTAAAGCAGTTGTGCTGTCACTTGTCACTCATTTAGATCTTCATTTTTTATTCTTGTCAATTATGAGACATCTTCCCAATTTTGTGTCGTGTGATTGTATTTTAGCTCTTTTTGTTCAGCAGTTAGCTCACATATGTTCCTAGCATCCTATCTGATATGTCATTCTGGATAAGGAGCTGTCATGGAAAATAGAATGGCCGCTGAATAAAATAATGAGACTTGGGATCTTCTCCAGTTGGTTTTTGCTAAGTTTGTTATAGGTTGTCAGGCCACTTGGTGGTTGTGGCGGTGATACACTTTGGTGCTGAAGGGGAGAGAAATTAGAGAGACCCCGGATGAGACAGTGGGGCAGAAAAAGAATTATGCGGATCAAATTATGAAGGGTGCGGAAAGAGCCATTCAGGGTGCAAAAGTAGACAATCCTTCACTGAAACACCATATTTTTAGCAAACTTTGTTAATAATTATCATTCGTGAACGTACATCTCAATTTCTAAAACACAATTATACCGTACACAAATAAATCTAAGACTGTAACTCTTCCCCAGAAAAATGCTAACCTAACATCCAAGATCTTCACCAAAAGAGATTCTAATTTTTTTCTTTTTTTTCCTAATAAGTAAAATGTGCTTAAATGGGCCCATAAAGAGCAGCTTACACGAGAAGTATAGTTCAAAAAAAAAAAAGTAAAGCCCAAACCAAAATCACCTCCCAACTGACCAGTGTACCAAACAAACGCCACCCTCAAGCCTTCTTGCACTTATTAAAGAATGCAACTTCAGATAGCACCCAGAGTATCAGTATGACACATGTTGCACAAGACAATTTGAGCAGCATTCAATCTCCATTGTTTTCAAGGAAAATATTCCTATCAAGAATACATAGCGCGCTTGAATATACAAAACGTATGACTTGATCATACAATCTTTGTTTATGTTATTACTTTATACTTATTAAACTTCATGGAATAGTAGTTTGTTCAACCAACTTTTTAAAGCTACACGTAGTGCCATGACAAACTCCATTATGAATTGATCATACTATCCTTAGTAAGTCATTACTTCACACTCACTCCAGAGCATTGGGTACTAGTCCATTAAAGTAGATTTTAAAGCAACACTTAATGCCGTGACGAACATCCATGTACTACCTCCCACCCCCCACTTCCATAGGAAAAGAAATTAAAGGGAGGGCCTAATCTCAGGGAGAGTTACGACCTGCCCGAGCAGAAGTCCCGATTTTTGGTGTTTGTGTGTGTTTGTCTTGAGTGGGGGTGTTTGGCGTGGGGGGGAGGGGTGATTCTGTTTAAACAGACATGCATATGGCAACCATTAATCCATAATACTAATTAAATAGCTGTCCAAAACTTGAAACAAGAAAAGGGAAACTTCAGAGCTTAAAGTTTACCTCTCACTCTCAATCATTTGTAGAAGGCCAAATACAGTTTTGTACTCGACTTCTGAAGCTAGCGAAAGATGTTTGCGGAAAAGCTGCAAGCCCATGTCCCACAATGAACGCACATTTGGAGCTTGCTTCACATATGTCCGATCTAGATACAATGCTATACCGCGGATCATTAACATTTGATCACAAAAATCTTGCCAGCACTTCTCAACAAGCGATAAGAAAACCACAAGATCTTCACTTTGGCCAACAAGAGATTTTAATGCAGCAGATATGTGCGCTTCACACTCTTTTTCAATGCGTCGATATAGACTTCCTCCCATCTTGTGCAGGCAAAGGTCATTGACAGCCTAGTGAAGATAAAATTAATCAAGTCACAATGAAGAGCTATTGCATCCAAACCAAAGGAAAAATGATGCAGCAGAACCCACCTGATAGAGCTTCTCCAAATCACAAGGATCTGGCTGCTTCAAGAATATAGAACTAATAGCTGACTTCAAAGTTGCCCATGTATTCTCCTCAAAGTTTGTTGGCAAAGTTGGTTTAGCTAGAAAATAAATAGGAAAAAAACAAGTAAGCCATTGTGTTTGGGATGGTGAGAGAGACGGACTGGGGATGTCATTTTGAGCTTTACTGCAGCTATTCCTACAGAAGAAATCTTCCAGAAAATAATCCAAAATGAAATGGGAGGCTTAGCTGGTTATGATATCACCACTTTCAATTGAAAAAGAATAATATCATTTCTAAATGCATGACAACTTTGATAATCGTGCTCTATTTCTTTTCTCTCTCTAGAAACAATCGCCTCTCTTTCCTAATCTTATCAACTTCTACGTTGAAACACAAGCCGTTGTTTTGAACCAATGCCCATTGTCTAACCAAGTCCCCACCAGATCTGATTGACGCCCAAAGTTCACAGAGAATTTAGGTTGCATTCCTGACCACCTCCATGGTTCCCACGAAAGAGCAACGGCAACCCTCCAGCACCCACTTTTTATGCTTTCCAGCCCCTCCATACTAATCTCACTATTAGAATGGAACAGACACAGGAAAGAAGCTAATGGGAGACACATTCTTCTTTACAAGATCAATTAAACTCACAGGGAACAAATTAAAGCCATCAGATATTATAGTAATCTTTTCCTAATAATAGCAGATTGACATGCATTTCTTCTTTCCGAAATCATTAAAGTCACATGGATCCATTTTAGCCATTAAGTTAGAACTAGTCTTGAAACAAATCAAAGAGCAACCCAGAAATAAAATGTTGAAACCGACTCGTGCGGATGAGTTGCTGAATACCTGCAACTTTGAACATTGAGAAGAACGGAGAACAGATAGAGATGAGAGAGAATGGGCCATGAATGGGACGGCTAATCAGAAAATAGAGTGGGGCAAATACATTTATTACTGTTCGCGATATACTTAGTTGGCTTCCTATGGCAAACATCAAAACCCACATGATTCTGTTAGTCAGTTTTTGAACAACTTTTATGTAAAGAGTATCATTTCATTTCGGATTCACCTTTCAACTTGGACAGCTTCTAAAAGGTTGTTCATCTTGGAAAACATACTCAACCGGGTTCAAAATCTTCACCAGCTCCATTTTGGAGAGCATTAATTTTGTACAGAGATTATTTCTAGGACAGTTTTCACAAAACCAGGTCCAAAAATAAAAAAGAATTAGAACCTTCAGAACTTAAGTGATTGGTGTCCACGGACTCCACGCTAGTCCTAATTCTGCAGGTTTGTAATCATGCATTACTATCTTCTTTCAAATATATGGATTCTAGACTAAGGGCTATAAAAATTGTCAATTTTTATCTGGTTCTGATATAATATTACTTTTTCAGGTTATCACACATGGGGAGGGAAAGGCAGGAAATTCGTTCGAAGAATATAAATCAGAGGAGTTTTAAAAGCAGATAGAACTAAAAATTAACAAATCGTAACAAGACCAACAATGGCCCACTAAATAACAGTGAAAAAAAAATAAACTGAAATTATTGCATGGCTTGATGGTAGATAGTAGATAGAGCCCTAGATAAAGATATCATGAACAGAGTTTAAGTACATGGGACAAGGATCCACTAGTTTGAGTTTGAGTGTTGACCTACATAACCCACAGACTGGAAACTATACTTGAGAGTACAACTACCTCGTAAATCAATGTACGGTAATAGGAGTAAACACATTTTACCCCCTCAATTATCTTTGGTTAACAGGTCGACCCCCTCGGGTACTAATTGCAACACTTGACACACCCCCAACCCCTCCCCCCCCCCCCCCCCCCAAAAAAAAAAACAACTATTCCATGTTCGACCCAAATAAATTTGGAGGTGAAACTCCTCAAACATCAATATCTGCAAAACAACCTCCCAATCTCTCTTTTAATGGACAAAGAAGATCTGTCATTTTGACGATATGGCGGCATTCGATCTTGATGCAGAGGAGCAAGCTTGAATCACAGGCGTCCATCCTCCAAGGATTGGTACAATATGGCAACAAAGGGAAGAAATCAAAGCTTCTGATGGTGGTGATGGCGGCAGCTTATGGAGTGGAAAGAAGCAGATGTGGGATTGATGTGGTGGTGCTGCTGTTTAGTTGGTTGTTCGGTTCGATGAGGAGTCGTTATGTTTGGGTGTTTCGAGAAGCCAATTCATGAGTAAGAGAGAGATAAGGATTGATCGAACGTGAGTGGGTCAGTTGATTGGCTGTGGCTGAGCACAACCGCAACGACTGAAGAGGGTGTCACCGGAGAAGTAACACCGGTGTGGAGGGACATTATCCTTTAAAATTATAAGGGGCATTATGTCGTTTTTATAGATCAATTGACCTACTAATTGTCTAAAATCCAAAACTTGTCCTTATTCAGTTAGATACTAAACTTTGAGAGGGAATTTGTGTCATTTGGTATCTGAGGGGGCTGGCCTAAAAACCCGAGAGGAGGAGTGGGGGAAAATGAGATTACTCCTTATAAAAAAAAATGGTAAGACAAAAATGAAAACCTTGTCTGTTTGAAATCTCATACTGTGGAACCTTCCATAAATCCAAGCATGACATTATCCTTTTATGCAAGTCAAGTTGAGTTTTTTGATCTATTTGAAAGAGAAAATGGAACGGCAGATCATTACTTGTAACATTTCCACCATAATAATATTTCCTTCATGATGCTGCAACACGTTTTCAGCTGTAGCATAATTCCCAAACCAGATACTAGTTTTTCCTGAAGCCACCTGAGTCTTAGATTGACTAATTAAATCTTGGGGTGAAAATGATGTGTAATTGCATACTTTTCAATACATACTTAAGGTTTAAAACGGGGAGAAAGACCCATCCTTCAAGTGCCTCTAGGAAAGCTAAAGAACAAACCCTAAACTTCGTAAATTACTCCACTACATTTCATGTGCAGTTAACTAATTGCTTAGGCATGGTAGCTAAAAAAAACACAACGATGCTTTCAACATGGCTTTCAAAAGTCAATAGCTATGAACATCGATGGATAAGATTATTATAATAGCATAATTATTTTTCGAAGGAAACAAACCAAAACCCCAGTTTAACTCTTCTCATCTCTTTTAATAATATCAAAAAGTAACAGAACTTGCAGAAACCAGCTCATAACATACTTTCAACGTGAAAAAGATTAATAAAGTCACACCATCAAACCTTGCTAACTGAAAACTAGACAGATCTGTACCAGACAAACTAACCCAAAATTAACAACCACCCAAAAAAGAAAACAACAGGCATTCCAAGCAATCTTCACTTTTACTCGATATCAAGTAAGCATAAACACAACATAGTTTCCTGAAAGCGCTAGATAACCAACTACATCCCACTATTAGAGCAATTCAAAGTTCCATCCTAGAAAACAAATATATAGCACCCCAATGATCAAGCAAAACACTTAACGGTCCACGTGGGATGATCCAGGCCATTCAAATACGACGGCCTCAAATGCGCGGACACCCGTCCTACACTCCAAGTCACGGACAAAGTTATATGCCACCTCATCAACCTCAATATGCGCATCCAAACATATGTGTTTAGTAACGAAATCGAGTGGTAGTTATTACTCCATGTCAAGTACAAACAAAAGCAGTTCCCTAAAACCCCAGATAACAAACTAAATCCCAGCATTACTAAACAAATAGCACTTTAATTATGGAATAAATACAGAATGGTCCATGTGGAACAATCCAGACCATCCAAACAACGTGGTCCCACATACACATGGACACCCCTCCCTACTTGTGCATCCAAAGTTCTACGACATGTCATCAATCTCAATTCCCATGTCCTATGTTACGTATCTCGAAACAAAATTCAGAGCTCAAAATCCCAACATCTAATCATTTCCAATGCCCTAAAGTCGACAAATTTGCAAATCTCTGCACATGTATAACCTAAAATTCATCAGCACTGTGGCGTCAACGTGTTAGCAGACATCCCTCGCACTTTCTATGTTCCGGATCCAAAGTTATACGCTCCACGTCATCAATCTCAATAAGCACATCCTAAATTACGTACCTAAAAAAAGAATTCAAGCTTATATATCCATTACTCAATCATTTTGAATGCCCTAAAAGTGCACATATTTAACCCGAAATGAGGATTGAACAATTAAAGGTGAAGGGGATAAAGAAGGGGATGTGGGGCAGGCCCGAATAGAACCTTTGACGAGCTTGATGACGAGCTTCTTAGCCGGCTGGGGGGCGGCGGCCTTTTTGCGGGACAGGTTGGGGGTGAAGCCAGGCGATACGGCGTCGCTGGAGTTGGGATCTTCGATGACGGAAGAAGGGTCGTCGGCCATGTCAATGTTGGTGGTGGGGTCGAAGCCGTTTTTGTTGGGGTTGGTGTTGGGGTCCAGGGAGCAGGCGACGGCCTGGGACTTTGCCTTCTTCATCGGCTGTGGCGAGAAATGATGGTGGTCGCCGCCGTCGCCGGTGGTTGTGGTGGTGGTGTAAGGGGAGCGCTTGGCGGAGGTGGTCGTGGTGTTGGTGGCGGTGGTGGGGTGAGACATATAGAAGGTGAAATCTAGCTAGCAGCTCATCGTAAGAGAAGAGGAGAAACTGGAGAGCTGCCCTCTATAGATGAGAGGGGTGGAGAGTGAAACAGATGGTGATTTCTTTCCCTTTATTTTTCTCGAATGTAGTTTTTTTGACTTTTCGATCTGATTGCATTTTTCAGCTTCAACTTTTTGCAAATTTTAAAATAGATTTCTCACTCTAGAGTGACATTTGCAAATGATTCCTATTTAATTTATAACAATAATAATTCTATTCAGAGTTTAATATAATATCTACGTGTGTTTGACATAAATCTTGAGAACTCGCAAAAAATCGGTAAAAAAAATTATTAAATAGATGAAAAAAAAAATCCATGGTGATTACCTAAGATGAAATATATAAGCGTTTGCATTCCAATCTGGTAACGAGCAAGTGAGATAGTGGGTGAGCCTTTAAAACAACATCCCACGGTAGAGCACCAAACTTGATTATATCACGAAAAAATTAGTGGAATAGATGGAGTTTTTTTCTCTTTTTTTTTAATTCATTGTTTTTACATCAAATAAAAAGGTTTCACATTCGACACGGTAATCGGCAAGTGAGATATTGGATAAGCCTCTAAAACAACATCCTATAATGGAACACCGAACTTAATAAGGGTGTGTTTGTTATGCAAAACTAGGGAACTTGGCTAACAATTTGGTATCTTCTAGAATGTAACGTCACAAACGTGAAGTGAGAAGCTATGGAGCATATATCACATATAATTGGCATCATGGGTGGAAACAGTTCAGCACCTCTCGTCATCTGCAAAAGAATGAATTTTGAATCGGTATAAATGCACAAATATATTAGAAATTGAGATTGCCCCCAAAAGACGAGTAGATACATTATTGTTTGACAAGTTTTGACGACGTACCTCATTCTGTGACCATTTTCTAATATTACTTCCCTGTGTTGAATATTGAGCTAACATAAATTTGGATCACAAAAGGATTTGTGCATGAACAAGAGAGCAATGGTGTATTTTTGCTGCTAATTTCGATTGACGTCTTTTTATGCTATGAACAAGGGGGTGGATGGATTCGTCGGCATTGTACATTGGGTTATGGCTTTTCAGCTAGTTCAATTCTTATTGACGCATTAATGTACATGACGATTGACTCAAAGGTACCATTATGCACAAATGACAATTCCTCCGGAGAAGAATGAATCTCGAATCGGTATAAATGCACAAATATATTATATAAGGAGATTGCCCCCAAAAGGTGAGCATATAACTTATTGTTTGACAAGTTTTGACGAGGTAGCTCACATGGTGACCATTTTCTAATGCTACCTCCCCATGTTGAATATTGAGCTAACATAAATTTGGATCACTAAAGGATTTATACGTGAACAAGGGAACAATGGTGTATTTTTGCTGGTAAATTTGACTATCGAAAAATAATTCTTTTTATGCTATGAACAAGGGGGTGGATGGATTCACTGGCATTGTACGATGGGTTATGGCTTTCTGACCAGTTCAATTACTATTGATGCATTGACATACATGGCGATTAACTAAAAGCTACCATTAGGTGTACGATCCTGCAGAAGTTGATCTTGTAAACGTATTCTGAAAATGTGAATGTCGAGAATGTGATGCTTGATATGGTTCATAAAAGAATTGGATAGAGTAACTTCATTCTAGGTAGATTGAGTTCTAAGGTCGGTAACAGTAAACAAGGTGGAGAAAGCCCTCAAAAGTGACCAAAATGGAGGTCGGTAACTATAAACTCTAATATGATCCCAAATGATAATCCTTGTACCACCGCGCAATTTGCCATATATAAGATCTAATAAGAGAGTCTCCTTGTCAGCTAGAATACCTCTCTGACCACAATATGTCGTGGAGGAGGTTGCATCAATAGAAACAGTTGAGACCTGTCATATATTGATCTGAGAAGCAAGACACTATATGCTCCAGTTCAGAAAAATATCTGTTATTATTGCTTAGCGAGGAGAGTAAGGTTCAAGGGTCTGGTGTTGCAAAATCCATATCCACAAATGATATCCGATGTATCCCTCGGGCTGAACGGTCAATGATGGAGTAAATTTTCTCGCAAACATGGACAAGAAAGAGAGAATCCCACATATGACTAGCTAGTAAAGATGATAGAACTAAGTGGATGAGATTGGTTAGACCAACCTCGTTATGTATGAGATTAATCCATTACACGCAATAATCTTGAATTTTGGTAATAAGGGCATGATGGGTCACAATGGCCAAAGTCAAAGAAATATAGATATCGAAGGTGGAGGATATGATATTCCAAGAGTAGTAGTAATCCAAAAGCCGTGGAGGACAATTGGGATTAATTGCTATGAAGGATTTATGTAGATTTATTTGTTGTCCCGAACCAATGAGGTATCTACAAAGGATGACTTTTGAAAATTCACAACAAATAGGGTTTAAATGAAAGAATAAGATTGAGCCACTTGCGAAAAAGGGATGAATAATTCTTTCAGCTCTTAGGGTCCTTTTTAGGGTCTTTTTTATGCCACGAATGCTCTACGTTCTCGTGCTTTGAGAAAATGTCCTTGTGCTTTGAAAAGAGACATAGAAATGACCTTAACGTAAAAAATAAAAAGGATGGCGATATGATGTCTCCTTATCACACACAAGAAGGAATGCAAGTTGTTGTGCAGGATCTTTCAACAAGAATGGATTCCGAAGCTATATTGTATGACCAATTGTTTATAGTTATTTTGAGTAACCAAATTTGTACGGAACTGCTTCTAAGAAGTCCCGTTGTAGTTGATTATAAGCTTTGCTAGTATTTATTTCAGTAACTCAATGATTTATTTACCTTGCTGGTGAAGATCAATATATTACTGGAAAGCTCTACAACAATCAACTTTTTTTTATACGAAAACTATCTATGGTGAAGGCATTTTGAAAAGGTGACATGATAATTGAGATTACCCTTTAAAGACGGTTGACAAGTACTTCCGCCATGATCTTTTAAATCGTATTGTTGATGCTATTGGGTTAGAAGTCTTCAGGGTGTCACCAGTAAGTATTTTTCTGGGGTAAGTGGGGTAAAATTTTGGTAGATGTCCGTAACCATGAACCCCGAGTGTAAACAAGAAGAGGTCAACCATAGCCCTGACACTTTTGACAGAGAATAGGAACGATACCATCCAGTCCTAGATATTGGTGTTGTTCCAATTGAAAGACAATGTCTCAAACTTTTTGGGCGTAAAAGTTGCATCAAGATATTCATGTTGTTTTTGGACTAAACTGCAATGAGGACTTTTAATAGAGTTTATGGTCTAATATATAGCGACGGGCCATTGTGATTGTTTGTTCGAACTAAGGTTTGAAGGGAATTGCAAACAAAAAACACTTTTTGAGAGGAAACTATGTGGCGCAGAGATTCCAAAGGTTATCCTCATTTATGAGATTGATTGCAGGGAAAGCATGGGAAAATTTGGTATTCCAATATTCACGTGGTAACTAAGATTCTTTAGATCTTTGTGCGCCCAATGTTGTTCACAAATCTGAAAGCCAAATTAGATGTTGTTGAATATGGTGCTCTTATAGGATGGCTATAGGGTCATATTAGATCGATTGCTAAGAAATACTGAGAGTCCAAATAAAAGAAATTTGGTGCTTAATTGCCAAACCTATGCCTTGATCCAAAAAATGTTGTTTTATCCGATATCAATTTCTCAAGTTTGAAAATGCGGAAAAGTAGGGAGCCCATGACTCAAGTGTAAAGCGTAATCCCTCTTATAAGTGCTTTGACGATAACAAAGCATATTTAAATTTGTGATGATAATTATATGCTATAAATGTGTTTGTAAGTCATTCACAAGGGTAAAAACATGCAAATGAGATTAAAACCAATAAGAGCAACAAGGAGATTCTTCCCCTCAAGATTGGCTAAGGATGGGAGACTATATTAGGTGTGTGCAATTGTAATCTCTCGTGTAACTCGTTTTCAACCTGCTCACGAACACCATAGATCTCTTAGAAAGGCAAGAACACATCTAGTTCAAACAATGACTTAGAGCCATAAACATGTATTTAAAACCTTGGTTAAGTGGTCTGTAACTTGCGGTTGCAACTTGAGTTACTACAGAACTTACTAGTGATAGCTCTATGGAGTTTGTGGGTGCTACGAGGCTCGTAATCGGTAGTCTTCTAGAAGCTACGGCTGCAACCGGTCTTTCCACCAAGTGCAATCGAAGCATTTAAACTTTATGTTTCTTAATGTCTAGCCACCTGATTGCAACCGATTAGGTCATAAACTGCAAGCATAGATGGCCTTTAGAGAGAGAATATATCAATTTTGTTTTTTTTCAATCATTTTATTCTCTCTCTCTCTCTCTCTCTCTCTCTCTCTCTCTCTCTCTCTCTCCCTCCCTCTCCATCTCACCCCATGTATACCAACTCTTGGCAAAACATTCGATTATGAAACAATACACTTATTCATCGTGCGGTTTCCAAGCTTTAAATACTCTCGACCTCTAATCTTTCACAAAGCTTTGTATTGAGATCAAAACATGAGAGCTATTAGTTGAAAAATCTCTGCCCACACTCACTAATCATACTTATTGCGAGAGATGCTTAGATTTGTGCGAGTAAGTACAACCTAACGATTTTAATTGCAATATCCCTATATTCTTAGTTGTAAAAGTAAGAATTCATATCTGTTACGTTGAATTGCGCGGGGCTCAAAGAAGCTAGCGGACGTCATAGTTGAATGAACTGTAATTATACACAATTTATCATGGTACCTTTAAGCACGACCACTCAAGTGGTTTTGGGGTCTCGAGCTCAAGCAAAGCACCAAGCACGAACTTAGGCAAGAGACACTGAATTACAAGAACACATCATTTGTTGCAGTTTACATTTTAGGGTATGACGACCAAGCACGAATTTAGGCAAGAGACGCCAAATTACAAGAACACATCATTTTGTATTTTAGGGTTCCGTCGTATTGCTATAGAATTGTTCCAAAACAAAGCATTCAAAAGTGGCGATTCTTTTCATCTTTAAGTTGTAGCATTAAATTGAAACAAAATAATTTATTACAATAATACCTATTTATCCCTCCTCTCAATTTTGTACTAGGATTTACAAGGGTACTAGAACCCCGTGCTAGATATTTATATTGTTTTGTGCAAAATTATTTCATTAAGAAATATACCCACATAAGTCCTAAATGACTCTACAAACATTTGGCAAAGTTCAACCCACTCACCGAGCACACCTCTCTACCGGATATAACGATAATAACAGAGAAAATGAATGAGAGCTTATTTGGAACAAGACCCTCTCATTTGGTATGCTTGCAAGCTCAAGCAAGTTGTCTTAGATCCTAAAGCAAAATTCACTCTCTATTATGGATTGGATGTTAACGAGTGCACTTGGGTGGTCGTAGAGGTGTCAATGGGCCAGCCCGGCCCAGGCCCAGCGGGCCAAAGTGGAAGCCCGGGCCAATCGAGCTTAGGGCCGTGGGAATCAGGCCGGGCCCAAAGCTAGGATATTGAGACCCTGTCCAAGCCCAAGCCCTAGGCCCTAACCTTAAGGTCGGGCCTAGGGCAGGGCCGGGGCTTGATTTTTTTTTTAATTCCTGTTTTGTGTTGCTAAAATATTAACACACGAAATAAAATTTTTGATAAGCTATCCTCTTTTTTTTGGGCTTGGGACTGTCGACAAAGTTATATATATATATATACATGGGAGCTGATCCGTTGATAGTGCAGACAAAATATGAGAAGTTGCCAAAGCGAACTGGGTGGACGGCCCAGATCTTTTTTGTAAAAAGTTTGTCAGCCGTCTGCGACACTGTGTAGCGAACGGGATTTTTTTATCAGATTGCCCCTACAATCTCATATGCTACACAGTCTAGTGGACGACCTTTTGACCCTGACAACCGTCAGACAAAAATTAGTCCGCTACACTGTGTAGCGGATGACTTTTTGCCTGACGGTCGTCAGGTCAGTCCACATCCTGTTTGACAGTTGTCACATCAGTCCTATCCCCCCACGACTGTTACGACTGTTACTTTGTTCTTATCCCCAATATCCGTTATATTATGTAGCGGATAGTGTTTAAAACTAAACATTGTCCGCTACATAGTGTACAGATGGCCTTGACTGTCCGCCAAACTATACAGCGGACTGTCCATATATATACACAGAAAACCTAACTTTGAAACCCTTCTCGATTTTTTCTTTTCACAAATTTTTCTAGTGGCGTTGACAAGCAGATCTACGCAATTTCTTCCCAAGAAATCCTTTAATCGTCTCATTAATCATGTAAGTTCACAAACCAATCCTTTATTTGTTCAGAATCTAGAGTTGTTATGAGTATTGCATCTTATGCATGGTTTTGATTATGTATTGAGCATGTGCTAGCGTTGGTAATTTATATATAGATGTGTATTGCGTATTATTTGTTCATGTGCTAGCGTTGGTAAAATCCGACTCCGTGTATGTGTATGTGTATGTGTATGTGTGTGTATATATATATATTGAGCATGTGCTAGCATTGTATGTATTATGCATGTGCTAGCGTTGGTAATTTTCCAGTGATTGATAAAAGCTTCCAAACTTGACATTTTTTCATAATTTCAGTTGCAAAAAAATAGACTTTAACCCTGGACCAGAAGATCCCTCTGTATTATACGACCAAGCAAACCATATAAGTACGCTCATATGGGATGGTGGAGTAAGATACTTATTTTATCAACTTTCTTATTCTCACGAACATTGTAGACCGTTTGCTTTGCTTAAATTGTATTTATTAATTCGTGGGAAAGAGTACTCCTTAACACAGTAGAAGTATCCGATAATTTTGGACTGTGGAAATTGAACAAATACCAAAAAAATTTACTGCGTGGAATTGGGTTTGGGGTTTTCACACACGGCCAGATCTTTCAACAACTTGATCGGAACTTGATAGGTGCCCTTGTTGAGAGATGGAGAAGTGAAACAAATATGTTTCACTTTCATTTTGGAGAGATGGCTATTACCCTAGAAGATGTAGGGTTCATCTTAGGGTTACCGGTGACGGGGCGGCCGATAATTGCTCCTCCGTCAGAAGTAACGAATAAGAGAGCCGTTAGGGACTTCTTTACCTCCATACTTGAAGATCAATTTAGCACTTGTGGGATAAAGTTGAAGTGGTTGCTAGATACCTACATCGTTATGCGAGAAAACTACACGGATGGGATGCTTGTGTTGTACACAAAGGCTTTCCTCTTGTGGGTGATGGGGGCAATTCTATTCCCAACTACGTCGAAGAATACGGTCAGCGTCAAATATTTATCATTGTTAGGTAACCTACAAGAGGTTGGGGAGTATGCCTGGGGTGCAGCAACTCTTGCGTACATGTACCGAGCATTGCACAAGGCAACGAGGCCCGACTCCAGAGCTATATGCGCATGTCTCTCAATGTTGCAGGTATATCATATAAGTCTTGATTACGTTATCGATATTTTTTTATTAGTCAGTGGACAATAACTTTTGACGATACTATATATAATTTGTCTTTGTTCTCAAGTGTGGTCTTATGAACACATTACTACCGGCGCACCCAACGTAGGGACGAAACCGATAATGTGTGGCCTCGGTTGTGCACTTAGGAGTACAGCAGGAAGCTGAGCCACTACTCGTGGAGAGATGATCCCCATCACAACATTACGCTCAATCGAGGGGAGGTCGACTCGCTATCTCCGAGCCAAATGCGTTGGGCACCGAACAAGCGTTTCGAGCGATAGGTGACAGAGTCGTTCATCTTCACGCTCTCCGGGTTGCAACGCACACCCTTGATCCACTTCGAGGTTGCAGAGTGGCAGCTGCCAGATGGCACAATGCGCCATTTTGACTGCCTGAAGGGGTTGCCAGCAGATGCCCCAGATATAAGGGTTAACAGGAACCCACCGGGAGTCGGACGGCTTAGCAAGGTGAATGCGCACGACTTATGCGCACAAGAAATTGAGGTTTGGAATTCTTGACAGGACACGCTGGCGGCCATTGTGTCAAAGCCTGACCCCGTGATCAACATCGAGCAGTACAACGAGTGGTACTACCGCATCACGCGAAAGAGAGTAGCCCCGATAAGGTTTGAACGAGGGCAGAGGTACCACCCTAGGGGTCAGATCGATGAGAAGTGGGCATTTGATCTCGTAAGTTGCCCAACGTTTGCTTTTAATTGGATTTAATGATTCTTGTTTTACATTCAATCTCGTCTGCTTTGTGGTTATGCTTATTATCTCTTTGGATGTAGGTTAATGCCTCGCTCACATTCTTTCAGAAGCTGAGTGGGCGAAAGGATCTGGTGAATGCCATGGGATTGGAACTTCGCCAACGGGCTGACGTATTGGCCCAAGGTTGGGAGGAGTTTATGCGCCATTATACGGGACCCGCTCCGGACGTCCCCCCGGGAATGGACTATCCGGGGTGGCAACCTCCCCATGTGAGCGAGGGATACGGTGATCCCTCGGGACAGACATCGGGGGTGAGCGAGGTAGCTGGTGGTCCCTCCGTAGCGAGACAGGCTCAAGCGCCATGGGACGATTACAGTGTCCCCTCGTTTGCTTTGCTTTCGGACTCGGAACCAATACCCTTCTCTCAAAGTCAAGTCACACAAGACTGGAAATACACAAACATCAATCTATTTGAGTCAATGCCCATCGTCTCGTGGGCGGGACCTTCCGCCCCCTACCCCCCCTAAGGGCAATATTAGCCAGCCGAAGCCCCGGGAGGGCAATATCGCCCGTTCGCCCCCCCCCCCCTCGAAGAGGGATATCCCCCGGTCAAAGCCCCTGGCGGGTAATATCCCCCGGTCAACCCCCCCGGAGGATAAAATCCCCCGATCGACCCCCTCCCCCCCCCCTTATCCCGAGGGGCATCCGTTGAAGCCTCTAGGGCCGGTAAAAGCCCAGCTAATCCACGAACGTTACTTTAGCGGGGGCCCTCGGAACAAAGCGTCATATAGTTTCATTTGCCCGAATGGCGTGGATTACAGTTGCGAGTGGGGGGAAATGTCCACCCTAGCTCCGGGGGATTGGTTAAGCGACAGTGTGATCTCTGCCTATATGGAGATTCTGAGGCAAAGAAGTCAGGACACCTGGAATGAGTATTCGGGCATTTTTTTGTTTGATGCATTTTTTCATGGCATTCTTGTATTAATATGGGAGGCTTGGGTCGATGGGAGGGGGAAGAAAACCTTGAAACAGTGGGAACAGTCTGATGCGATCCTTGCATTTCTTAATAGGGATAGTCCGGTGAGCGCCCGTGATGCGAACGTGTTCCTAATACCATTTTATGGTAATAACCACTGGTACTTGGTTTGCTATGAACCAACTCAGAGGGTCGTATCAGTCCTCGACAGTCTCCACGACGATACCAAGCGAATGCCCGTGAAGCAGCTTTTCAAAGCCTAGTTGGATGCTATGGTAATCTTATGATTGTTGTTTAATGCTTATTGTAATTTGCGTATTGTAAATGTTAACTCGTAGCTTACGCCATTTTTTATTTCTCCACAGAATCTGGTATGTGCCATGGTCCACTCTCTCCGTGAACTAGAAGTACCGGCGAGGCCGCGGATCCAAGTTCGAGTGAAGAGGAGCAGGCCCAAGCAAGCTAATACCTCGGACTACGGCGTCTTCGTCTACATGTACATGGACTATATTTTTCGAAGTGAGAGCCTCAAGGCGGCCATCTGGAGCGCAGCAGAAGTAGAGGCCTTTAGATAAAAAGTCAATGCTCTCTTTCGTATAAATTCTATTGATTGTGTTTTGAGTTTTCACTGTGCCACTTTATAGAATAGGTTGACAAATTTATAGAGGCCGGCCTAGAGTAGCTAGGTTTATTCTACATCCGTCTAAGGATGAGAATCCGGCTCAAGATGAGGCCCGATGATAACTTCTTGTAAACGGTTATTTTTAAGACAACAATTTTATTTTAAATTCCAATTTATTCAAAGTTCGATTGAGACATGTATTTTTTTGTGTTGTGGATTTTTGGCCCTTATTGAGATAGGTTTGATGTTGGTAAGAAAATATTATGGTGTGATTTTTTTTTCCTCATTGAGACAGCATGATGGTGAGAAAGAAAATGAAAAAAATGTCTTTGTAGGTACACTGATACACCATCCGCTACATTATGTAGCGGGCGGTCTAAACCTCCAAAAAAATTTGAAGTGTTGAAGTCTAATGTTTCTGCTGCGCCGTCTGCTATATAGTATAGCGTACATCCTAAACAACCAAAAAAAAACTAAGTAATGAAAACTGTTGCTTCTGTTGAAGTCTAATGTTTCTGCTGCACCGTCCGCTATATAGTATAGCGGACATCCTAAACAACCAAAAAAAAAACTAAGTAGTGAAGACTGTTGCCCTAAAACACAAAAAAAATCTAAGTGTTGAAGTCTAATGTTTCTTTTGTGTCGTCCGCTATATAGTGTAGCGGACATTCTAAACAACTAAAAAAATTACGTGTTGTAGACTGTTGTTTCTGCTGCGCTGTCCGCTATATAGTGTAGCGGACACACTAAACATCCAAAAAAAATGTGTTGAAGACTGTTGCTTCTGCTGCGCCGTCCGCTATATAGTGTAGCGGACACACTAAATATCCAAAAAAAATCTAGGTGTTGAAGATTGTTGCTTCTGTTAGGCCGTCCGCTGGATAGTATAGCGGACAGTCTAGACAACAACAAAAAACTAAGTGTTGAAGACTGATGTTAGGTGCCCTAAAACACCAAAAACATTCTAAGTGTTGAAGTCTAATGTTTCTACTGCGTAGTCTGCTATATAGTGTAGCAAACATCCTAAACAACCAAAAAAAATTAAGTGTTAAAGACTGTTGCTTCTGTTAGGGCGTCCGCTGGATAGTATAGCAGACAGTCTAGACAACCAAAAAAAAAACTAAGTGTTGAAGACTAATGTTAGGTGCCCTAAAATACCAAAAAAATTATAAGTGTTGAAGTCTAATGTTTTTGCTGCGCCGTCCGCTATATAGTGTAGCAGTCATCCTAAACATCCAAAAAAATTCTAAGTTGTTGAAGACTGTTGCTTCTGTTAGGCCGTCCGCTGGATAGTATAGCGGACAGTCTAGACAACCAAAAAAAAGTGTTGAAGACTGATGTTAGGTGCCCTAAAATACCAAAAACATTCTAAGTGTTGAAGTCTAATGTTTCTTCTGCGCCGTCCGCTATATAGTGTAGCGGATATCCTAAACAACCAAAAACAACTAACAGCCGAATACACAAAAGTTGATCTTCCGTCCGCTAGACTATGTGGTGGAAGGAAAAAAAATCACAAAAAAAGAAAGAAAGACTTGATGCTCACAAAAGATTGTTACAACAAAATTATTACAAAAAGTCCAACTAAAGGTCCACTACATCTTCTTCTTCCTCATCTTCGGCATCATCTTCTTTCTCATCTTGCAAGGCCCCTGGACTTATCCCTAGTGCCTTGTAATGGTTCCGCTTGTCATGGTTGGTCATTTTGTTGCACAGTGCACACCTTCTCAGCTTTTTAGGTTGAGTTGCTTGTTCAATAGTGCTCTTCATCCGCGTAGATCTCTTGCAGCCTTTCGTTTGTGATAAAATTGGATCCAAAGGCTGAATATCATTGTCTTCTTCCTCATTCGGGTCATCATCTTCTGATCCCTGTGTAGGCTCAGTGTCAACCCAATTGCTGACTGAAGCTACTTCAAATCGGTCGACGATGGGCTCTTGCTGCTGTGCTATCTCGAGGAGATGTTTATACCCGGTCATTGTAGCAGCACCCTTTACGGATAAATGGGTAAACATTGTCACCAGATGATTATACCGCAACATTTCTGATTATTCAAAGTCAATATACGGATGCTCTGAAAAGACAATGGTACTGTGCAACCTGTTTGCAACCTTCGTCCACCGCGGCATGACGTATTTTACCGGGGATTGCCTTGATATTTTTCTGGGTGAAAAAGCGCAGAATGTGTCTACATAGGATGCCATGGAACTCAATCTTCTTGCGAACACATGTCACTGAATCCGTCAATGTGTCATGGCTCACCGTATACATTATGTGCAGCTTCTTAAGGACGAGGTCATTCATCAACGAATAAACATTGAACTCACGTGTAGACTTTTCTGCCACCTTGTTTATACTGTATCGTCCCGATTTTTGCAGCTCCACTTGGTATTGCATAAATATCTCCTTCGTATAGACTTTTGCACCGTTCAGCTTCAACGGGGTCTCAAGTAACCTTCTCATTTGTTTGTACGTACTTGCAAAGTCTGCAACCCTTTCTTTCACGAATAACAAGGCAACCACTTTTTGGGGGGACGTGACGAAATTCTTCAAATTGGTAGATGCACACACATAATCATCGAACCGGGCATTTATAGATTCATTCCTGCCCGTCGTTTTCATGCCCACAGAAAAATATTTTTTCGTGTAAAAGCCAATCCATTGCTCTTTGAGCTCATACAAATGTTGGAGCCATTCGTGGTCTTGCAATGAGTAATCATCAACAAGTTTTTCCCACCTCTCCTCAAAATCCTCAATCGTTAACGACTTGTTAACGCACTTATCAAATCATGTTTAAAGTCTGGATACTTTGCATACACGTGGTGCAGACATTCAGGGTATTTGTTGCTTATGTGCCAAGTGCACAAGTTGTGTCGAGTATCTGGGAAGACGGTAGCAATAGCCTTCTTCATTGCCAAATCTTGATCGGTGATGATAACTTTGGGTGCTTTGAAGTTCATGGTTTCCAGCCACGCCCTAAACAACCATACAAAAGAACTCTCGCTCTCGTCCCTTAGCAAAGCGAACCCGAACAGGATGTAGTGGTAATGATGATTGATGCCTATGAAAGAAGCGAACGGCATCGAGTACTTGTTGGTATGGTATGTGGTGTCGAAAGTCACGACATCCCCAAAATGCTTATAAGCAAGCCTCGAACGACCGTCTACCCAAAAAATTATGGAAACTCGATGCTCGTTGTCAAGTTTATAATCGAAGGTAAACTGCGGGTCCTCTATCTGCATCTACTTCAATAGGCTCATTGTGGATTGAGCATCATTGAGGTCATACGCGGCTCGTCTTTGGGTTCGGACCACGTTACGAACATCTGTCGTGTTAAAGTTTAGATTCTGAATTCCCACAGCCTGTTCAGCAAGACCATTAACAATGCTGGTAGGTCCTATCCACGCATTGCTCATTGTGTGAATCAGGCTCCTTGTGACTTTACCCATCTTCTTGTGTTGATGCATCTGACTCACCTTAGAAATGGTTACTAACGGGTGATTGTGTGTCAATTCCAAGCTAGTAATAAGCCAATGATCTTGTTTGGGTTTATGGCTTACGAACATCTTGACCTGACAATTCGTGCACGCAAAGTAGTCCCGTCTTGTCCGCGCATATCCTATTTCATCATCATTATCATCATTACCGACGTGTGTCTCATTTTGCAGTGGGTGTCTACTTCTATGACACTCGTATAAGCGAGAGCATATTTTTTTTGTTATGTTGCTTGTTCTTGTAGTCTTTATTCTAATGTCAAATCCAACCCTCAACGAATACGCTCGAAAACATCCTTCGGCTTCCTCCAATGTTTGAAATGTTCGTCCTAGCTACGGATCACTAGCATCTACTAGGGTGTTGGAGCTTGAAACGAAATCAGACAACATTGTGAAACAAAACCTATGTAGAAATAGACTATGCTTAACTATCAAATGGCGTTTCTTGAACATATCAAATCAAAATTACCTTGATGAATAGACCAATTTAGCATGACAAATATACCAAACATAATCTCAAAAGTATCTCCAATTTAACAATTATTAATTTCTTGAACATAACAAATTAAAATTACTAGGTTGAATAGACAAATTTAGCATGTCAAAATACAACAAACATAATCTCAAAAAATTCGAATTTAACTATAATAATTTTTTTTGAAGTTAACAAATTAATTTCTTGAACATCACAAATTAAAATTACTTTGATGAATAAATAGACTGATAAATACTACAAACATAAACCCAAAAAAATCTATATATTCATCCAAAAAAAAAGAAACTTCATCATTCAACCCATAAAGAAAACTTCATCATTCACGAACTTATCTTGCTTGAGTGAAGCTTGAAACAAGTGTTACTTGAAGCTTGAAGGGAGCTGAAAATGGAAGCAAGTGTTGGCAGATCGGAGGTTGGCCGTGTCCATCTACTCCCTTGTGTACTCGACCGTGTACGCTGGCTGCTGTGCTAGGACTATAAGGAAATAAAGTTGCACCATTACTAAAAGCAATTGCTTTTGGTGTAGTGGTAAACGCTTGATCCTAACAGCAAATGGATCTCAAATAGATGAGAATGGAAAAAAGAGCTGAGAATTAGGGTAATTTTGGGATATATCTGCCATGTAATCCGCCACACTGTATAGCGGACGATTAGCGTGGGGACAAGATGTGACAACTGTCAGACAGGATGTGGACTTGCCTGACAACCGTCAGGCAAAAAAGTCATCCGCTACACAGTGTAGCGGACTACTTTTTGCATCACGGTTGTCAGAGTCAAAAAGTCGTCTGCTAGACTGTGTAGCGGATGAGATTGGAGGGGCAATCTGGGAAAAAATTTTGTCCGCTACACAGTGTCGCAGACGGCTGACAAACTTTAAAAAAAAAAAGATCTGGGTCATCCATCCTTTCAGGATAGACGTTCAGGACGCTCAGATCGCGTTGGCAACTTCTCTTATTTTGCCCGCGCTATCAACAGATCAGCTCCATATATATATATATATGCGATTCATTTTTCAAAAAAAAATGAGGAAAAAAAGTAATATGAAATTCAAATATATAATATGGATAAAAGAAGTGGAAAGAAAAACTAATATAAAGTGCTAATGAAATATCATAAAAATGGACATTTTGGGTACAGAAGATACATACAACGTCTAAAAATGAAAAGGAAAAAAGAAATGTTATTTTCAATAAACTCTTTCAATTATGGATATACTTTTGAGGAATTAAGAGAGGGAATCAATGAGCTTTCAAGTGATCATCAAAGAGCCCTTCATTATATTCAACTTTTGAAAAGAAAACATAACCTCTTAAAAAATGATCTTGAAAAACAAAGGAATCATACTTGAGCACAATTTCACAAAGAACCCAAAGTTTGGGGAAAGTGATGAAAAATTGGATACTTCTTATGATGCAAACACTTATTCTTATGAGATTAAGATTAGAGTCTTAACTTGTGAGGATAGAGATCAACTCTCCCTTCTTTCTTCTTTCTCTCACTAAAAAGAAAAAGTAAATCACCAACAAACTTCTCATCAACATCAGTGGGGGGGGGGGGGGGGGTTGGGGGTGGGGGGGAGTCTTCATGAATATATCTCTCTCTCTCTCTCCCGCCCTTTCGTCTATGTTTTCTTCTTTCCACTTCTGTCCTTTTTGTGTTGTGTTGTGTCCTCTGAGAAGTACAACGACGGTGGCCGACGGCAAATGGAAGGGTGATTGAAGGCGATGCAGTAGCAGACACATCTACCCAAATCACATGAGATTTCATATCTAAGTAAATCTTGCCTATTGATTTACTAGATCTACTCGTTGTGACGGTCGATGGTTGAGTTTTACTAGCACACGAATGAAGGGGCTTCTGAGGGCTAGAAGTATCAACACCGGCGATGGCCGAAATTTCACCGGTGTCGGGCGCCGGAATCTCTGTTGGCTATGGGGTTTGTCTTTAGTGGTAATTATGTGTTTTGATTTTTGTATGGGTGTACCATGATGTCCTTGGGGGGGGGGGGGGGAGAGAAAGGGGAAGACATGGCCTCGGGCTAGGGTTTTTTGTGCACGTGTTGGGTGGGGAGGGGCTTAGGGCCCTATAGGGGGTACAGGGTATTCAGGGTCTGGGCGCGCGGGGGGGGGGGGGGGGGGATGTACTTTGGATTAGCATATAATGTGTGCTAGTTGTTTCGTTGCTCGGTCTAACGGTAATGTATCTTTGATGTTGGAAATGCGGGTGGAAAAGAGTGAACCATACTATGTTGATGGCCTCTCACCTCTCATCTTTGTGCCGCGATTTAGGAGGTGGTCGAGTACACCTTTGTGCCGTGATTTAGGAGGTGGTCGAGTACACCTTTGTTTGGTGCGGTTCCGGATGTCATCCTCATTGTAATGTTTATGTTTTATCTTTACGTGATGTTGGATCTCCTAGGTGTTAATTATAACCTTTAGGCCTTGGCATGCTACTTAAAGCTAGACTGAAATGTAAGATATGCTCTAAGTTTTATTGTAATTTGTATAGGTCTTTATGTAATTTGATAATTTCTAACGTTAGTCCTGTATCCATAGAGTCACGGGAAAGTTGTGACATTATCTGCCGTTGGACAAACTTTGTAACATTAATTTATCAATGACATTCTCCTATTTTACCCAAAAAGGAAAAAAAACTTGTGAGGATGAAAATATGAAAGAATGACTTTCCAAAATTGATAGTTATGATGTGAAGGAACTTCTTGCAAAAATAAAGAAATTAATGTCCGAACTCAATAAAGTATGAGTAATGCTAAAAGTAAAAAAGAAGAGCTTGATTATACTCTTTCCCGCTTTACCGGGGAAAGATAGATTTTAGGTGTATTGCTTGGAAGACAAAAAATGTCATGCTGAAAAGGGTGACATATGATATCACGCGAACTTGAAAAAAAATAAAAATTCAAGAAGGTATTTTCAAGAGCAATACAATAACCCAAAGGGTAGTTGAGTTGGCAAGGGATCTCGAGGAACGACCTCGAGGTCCCGAGTTCGATTCTTCCCCCTCCCCCCCTGCGGGTTATATATATATGAAATGCAGTTCTTTCAAATTTCCTATTGGGAAATTTTTTTAAAAAAAAAGAGCAATACAATTTGTGGTCCCGTCACCACATGTGAAACATGAGCCGAACGAGGACATTGTGCTAAAGTATGTAAAGCAAGCAAGATAAATGGTATGTTGAACTTCTATAAAGGTAAAGAAATTTGCTAAGAAGTGAATTCTAAGACTGCCATCTCACAAACCTCCTTCCAAAAACCTTTTACAACTAACAAGGGAGGATCAAAGATGATTTGGGTGCCAAAAATTGTACAACCTTCCTTTGTAGGGGTGTCCATGTGGAATTAGCGAGCACGTACAAATGGAAATCTGATTACGGGTATTCAAGGCTCATGATGGAAAATACATCAGAGATCTCTTCCTTTAAACCTAACGTTGTCGATCGGTGTACGTGGAAATCTAATTACGGGTATTCACGCTCATGATGGAATATACATCAGAGATCTCTTCCTTTAAACCTAATGATGATGTCGGTGTAGTCGCCTTTGCTAATAACACAAGAGTTACATTCTCGATAAAGATAAAGTAGATAAAGGTAAAATTCGTGTAGAAAATGTTCTCTTTACTTGATGGCTCAACGGATAACTTGATAGGGGTTAGTCAGTCGAGGGTGGTCATAAAAATGCTTTTCGCAAGTAAACGTTGTCTCATTAAGCATGCAAGTGCAGAATTGTAGTGTCTTATTTGTATCTAGAGATGGAAATCTATACACCTTTGATTTTGATGACTATTCAAGCATGTCTTACAAGATAGGTCTAGCGCCTACTCAAGATGAGACTTTGCTTTGGCGTAGAAGGCCGGTCATATTCAGATGAGCAAATCAAGAAGCTTACAGCCAAGCAGTTGATAAAAGTTGTTCCCATGCCTAGTTTGAGAAAGACGGATTTGTGATGCACGTTAACTTGGTAAGCAACACAAAACTACGTTTGTGCCTAAGAATGAAGTGAAGTGAGTACTTCCTAAACATTTTATTTGTTGCATCTTGATTTATGTGGTCTACGAAAAAGACATCCTAGTCTAGATGACAAGCAGTTGTTGATGATTGGTCACGATTTATCTGCGTACTATTTTTGCAACACAAGGACGAATGTTTTGAAATAATATATTTCTTCTAGAAAGAGAAACCAAACTAAAGCTCGTGAAACTGAGAAGCGATAAAGCACTGGATTTTATAAGTGTTTTTTATTAAACTTCTGAGGAGCGTGCATGCACAAATTGTATGCTCCTTGAACTCCTCAACAAAGCGAAGAAGGCGTAGAGGAAAAATAGAATTCTCGAGAGATGGCAACAAATATGCCACAAGAACCAAACTTTGAAAATATTTTTGCGTGGAAGTCGTGTGCACAGCTTGCTACATTTTGAACCCTGTTTTCTTTAGGCCTTCGCTGAAGAAAACCCTTTATGAGCTTTGGAACAGAAAAACACCCAAGTTTCATTATTTTGGAGTCTTTTAGTGCAAATATTTTATCCTGAGCAATCATTTCAATGTGAAGAAAGTTCAATGTTAGCCAATCCACCGAATAAATGTTTCTCCGTTAATCTACTCGTTCGAGAGTTGTAGTAGAAGAATTCGGTCCTGCCTTTGATGAAACTATTGACACTAATCTTCAGGTTGCTCTTGATGAAAATGTAGACGATATGCAAGAGAAGATGAACGGTTTGATAACTCTCAACGATCGAGTCAACACATACGGTTGTGCCTGCCAATATAGGAAATCTCCTTCTCTTCAACCCTTTAAATTTCTAAAAGGTGCGAAGTTGGTCGACATTAGGCATCAAAACCAATTGATTAAGTAGGGATCTCACATAGAAAGCAAGCTAAGGGTATCAAAAGAACTTACTCGATTAACCTTTTCCGGGACCAGAGAGGCTTGCTATTCAAGAACGAACTTGCATTCCGCTGAAACTTAGAATACCTCGCCTGAAAGTCTATTACCGGGGGTTTACATTCCGTTGCTCTACCAACTGAGCCAAGGCTGGTTTCGTTCTGGGCAATTTAAATACACGAAAATGAAGGGAAACCAAGTCAAAAGTGAGAAAGCCATGAATGATCAACTGTAACGTGAGAGTCCTTGTGGCTAATTTACCATTAATTGCCTAAAGAACCATGAACTACCCAAAGCCAGAAGGATTTGCACACCGAGGCGCCACCCAAAAACACAATCTTATGCCTACAGATACGAACGAGACAAAATTCCTACAAGTTTCACTAGAAGGAGGTCGTTCAGATTGGGAAGTAGTGAGCAGAGAAAAGAGAAGGAAAGTTTACCCCTTCCAGTGCTTAGAGAGAACAGCTGTGTTCAGTTCTGACATGCTCATGTGACCACCTTTGATATGGGGGTTCTGTGCTTCCTCTGACAATTTGTTTCGGTGTCAAATGGTTTGCTACAGGACAATTTGTTTCAACAGAATAAAAACCATATCATAAAACAAAATCTGCAGAAATAAGTTCTTGAACAAGAGTGAACCCCAGTAATCTTCCATACTTTGGCGGTGGTTTTTGCACAAAATCACGCCAGGCAACTACAGAGATCAGAACAACACATCCAAGGTCACATTTCAAGTCCTCCCATTAATTCATGTACGGATATGGCAAACTTACATGAAACTATTGCTCAAAAATTTCCAGACAAATGATTAACTACATGAGAAGACCTAAAATCCAAAGTAGGTACTACTTCCAAGGTAAAAGGGTTCAAATGCTACTTTCTGCTAATACAAGACACGAGAGAGCGTTACGAGAATTTGAGATTGTAGAACCAAGTTGTTCCAAAAACATTGATACATCCTCAGTGACGATACCTGTTCCGGTCTCTATCACGCTCTCGCCCATGCTCCCTGTCTCTATCATAATCATAATCTCGGTCTCTGTCTCTTCCTCTATCCCTCTCTCGACTTCTGCTCTGGCGCCTATCCCTGTCTTCTCGTTCTCGGTTCTTGCTGCTCTCTCTCTCATCTCTTTCCCTCCCTCTGTCTCTGCTTCTCTCTCTCCTTTCTCTATCACTCATACCTGCAACATCAAAATAAGCAAAGGGAATGAACAATTAATATGCTGTCATAGCTACATCCACATGAATAGTATTTGTTAAGGACTTTGAACCAAGAGAAAAAACAGCATTGAAAAGAACAGAAACATGAAATGCCTAAAAATCAAAAGAAATGTGTTACAATATTGAACGCCAATCTATGAATTAAAAATGAGACAACCACTGCTTTGTCCAGTATCCTCATTGTAATAGATGGTAGGATAAGTAGTGAGGTAGTGCACATTTTCCTTTCAACCCTTCACAGATAATACAGGTTTAAAAACATTATATGTGAGTGAGAAGGAAAAAGATCTACAGTATGCACATATTACATATTAGTATATTACCTTCAGGAACTAGTACGATATAAATCATCATTACCTAATGATGAAAGCTCTTAATGTGTGAGAGCCAGTTCCTATGCAGTACCAATACCAATGTCCTTAAGAAAAATGGTTCCACGCAAGAAACATTACGAATAAATAGCTTGAAGTTTTAAAAAACTAAAACATTCTACTTTATCTAAATCTTCATCCACACAGAAAAGCTACAAAAAAATGCTGAACAGTACGATACTCTTAACTCCTTACAAATTGATAGTTCTGAACAGTGACATAATCCTACATTCTTCTCTTGTTTTGTACTAATAGTGCCATCAGTTTTGCACAATATTGAAGAGACTGAATACTATTGGTGCAGGTGCCAGACCTTCTGGAACCTTAAATCTTAGGCTTACAAAGTATTTATAAATTTCGGGTACGTAAATAGATCATACACATTCAAACAAAATATACTTTTTCACAGGATTAGTTGTCTAACACCAATGGTATGCTAAAATAGAAGGAGAGACAACTTCAGTGGTACATCCATGAATTGTGAACCGTAGAGGTTCATGTTTCACCCCTTTTGGAATCTCTTCACCTTTTCTTACTTAATCTCTGCCTCTACCTATTTTAGGCATTTATATAACGATTTTTAAAGGAAACAAAAGGGAAATGCACTTAGAAATTTGGTATGGGAGGTTGCTAGGGCTAGGACTGTAGAGAGGTTTAGTAAGGTTATAGAGGATTTGCATGAGAAAGATAAAGATGCGGAGTGAGTGGTTCAATGACAGCCATCTCACAACTGGTCTAGGTCACACTTCACTACTCATCCCAACTGTGATATGTTACTGAACAGCTTATGTGAGAGCTTTATCAGATATATACTCAAGGCTAGAGTGGCACCTCTTTTGACACTGTTAGAGATTGTTCAACAGCAATGAATGAAAAGCATCTTTTGACATATTTATAACTCAAAATGAGTCGAAACCTATGAAAATGGAATAGTTAGCATTTTCATCTTCTTGAAAATATTAAAAAATGCCTTTTCACAAAACTTTTAAAAACACGTGTTAACTAATTTACCATTTTCAAAATTACCAAAATAATGACACTTAAATTATATACCACATAAAAAAAAATGAAAAATCTGCATTCTTTGTATACCACTTCCCCTACATTTATAAGGCAAAATGAGTGGAATAAAACCATCATATATATGCCAAGAGTTGGTGAAAAGTGTTTGAATTTGATATGCTTGAAAATTTCTAATTTTTTTTGCAACTGCTTGCTACAATTAATTAGGTTAAATTTGATGTCATGTCCGCAATCTGCTTGCTTCTAGACAGCTTGTCTTTCGATTTTGAATGTTGATCAGGTAAAAGAGGTCTTCCTTGAAACTAAATATGAATAGTCACAATGTATGACATGTTTCTCTATCACGTACTTATGCATCACAGATCAACCATGATTGCAACACTGAGCCATGATCCAGTCACTCTTACGGTGCCCGCTCTGGTACTTGAATATTGCATGTGAAACAGTTGTTAAGGCCAATCATTTGATTCCCAAAGAAGACCCAAGGGACAAACAGATGCATAGTTGATTTAAATATATAAATGTTAGTGTACGGTCAAGTTAAACATGAAAGATTGATACGGAAGAGGTTGACTGCAGCACTGATAACAGTTGGAAAATAGTGGGCAAACATAGCAGTTAGCAGAACTTGATCACATCAATGAGTGATCATTGACACCGTCAATGCCAAAACTAAAGCATTTTTAGTAGGTTATGGGATATGCCATACAAATACAGTTACTGCTCTCTTGGGTTAATAACTACCCACCCTCTAATACTTATTCAAGTCACATCCAAATTCAGAAAAGAAAGAAGTACATGAGTCAAGCACCACTTCTATGAAATGCATATATGACATCACTTATAGGAATGAAGTATAGTAGAGGGCAAAACTATCTTAAACTAAAAATCTCCAGTCTGTTATCGTGTCCTAAAAGCTAGACAGATAATATCTTTTGTTTAATTTTGTAATTAATCTTCCAAGTCCCGGACTGTTGAACGCAGCACAAGATGGCATAAAAAGGCAACAAATATTGTGACAGTTGTCGTCACTGAAAAGCCATTCAGTTTTTGTTTTCTTTCTTTTAGGATGGGGTCGTTAGAATAGGAATTCATGGCTATCTGAGTGCAAAAAAGGCAAAGGTCCCCCACTATCCAAATGGCTAGGATAGTAAAATTGTATGTAAAGCCTCATCTTCTGTTTGTCATTCCTGAGTGTGTAGGGCTAGACTATGAGGAGCTAGGCTCGAAGGAAAATATAATACAATGTAGGCTTGAGTCCAAATATATGACTATGTACCAACTTCACCATCTCCAGTACAATGACAGAAGCAACCTCTGGATTGTTCTGCCTGTGGGTGAATGAGTAAATAACTAACTTGAGTCGATAAATTTCCAAAGAACCCAAGTACCTACAAGGTATACAGAACTTTTCAAAATAACAACTTACCTAGTTCATCAACCTCCCATCCTGCACGCCCAGTGCCAGGGAGCACCTGACCAGTTTCAGCTTGGTGCATTTTTGCTCGAAACTTCTTCTTGAGATTGCCGAACTCATCATACATTTCACCATCATCCTGAAATTGAATCACAAAGACTCGTATTAAATAGGTATTACGTTATATAATTCCAGCTGCTGCTAGGGAAGTTGATCTTACTTCTTCAGCCTCCCGCCGACGCCGCCTAGTTTCCTCTATTTCTTCCTCATCAAGTTCTTTGTAACCTCCACCACGTCCTCCTCTATATGCCAGCAAAACAAATCAAACCAAGATCACCAATACCCACAACTGTTAACCTCTACTTCACCAATATGCCCAAAAACAAACCACAGGTCAACATAGTCATACTTGTTATCCTTCAAAATTCTTATCCTTCAAGATTGATAACTTCAAATACTTGGTTTTTTTATGAATATGGTACCTATAAAGGTAATAAGAATCAATAATCTATTGAAGTACTTATATAATACCTCACACCGCCTTCACTAATACCAGGTTTGTTAGTGTTGCAGATGTTGCACTTCAAGCGCTTTGCCCAGTTGATATTGCCACACCTAAAGAAGTAGCTTAAAGTGTCAGTGAGTAGCAAAAGTAGCGGTAGTACAATTACCTGTTTATCGCATATGCTTTCCTCATTAAGTACTCAACATGCCATGACAACAACACATCACAAACTCTCCATACAAAAGTTCCATAACAGAAGGTCAATACCCCATAAACTGACAGTGCTGGCAAGGTTGTAGACTGGCAGACAGAGATTTTTGCATGACATGCAGCAGCCAAAAAACTACAAAAGCTAAAGAAGTTGTTAACTTCTTTCAAATTATCGTAGACATAACCCAGGTCGATATCATGCATACAGGTGATGCTATAATCCTTCCCCTATCAAAGCCTTCTTCTTTAAATTTTGCGTATATAACTAAGGTAGAACTGGCGTAAGTCAATGAAGTACTACCTTCATTTTCTGCCACTGAAGTGTGATAACATGAAAAAGTTAGAAGAGATGAGCATCATCTGTTTCCACTATCTAAATGAACGCTCACAATACCATTTTCATCGGAAAGGAATCAATACTACCGTAGCCATAACTATTAAAGGTAAGAAGCAAATTGCAAACACAAATTAATCATTCTATCAATGATAGAAAAAAATATTTATACCAGCAATACTAGTATTGCAATTAAGTAGAGATCGTTCATTAAACAAAAGGCACCCCATTGCACGAGGCTACCATCACTATAGGCCTAGAAAGGATTACCACAGTATATGATATACTGAAGGGTTCAACGGAATTCAAATTACATGGAGAATCAGCTTATTAAAGCTCAAAATGATCGGCGCCTTGTGCGGCTAAGCGCAGGGCGCTTAATCACTTTTTTTAGGTGAGTTCACTCAATAGGTAGCAATAGGTAGCACTGAATCACATACGATCTTTGTTTACTAAATGAGTTAAGTCAAAAGAAAGATGCAAATATTATAGTACTTGCCAAACAAAAAAAGTGAATAGGAAGAAGATGCAGCCATGAGCTAACCCACTTTTATCACAAATCTCAGTTACAGAAGGATTAAGATTTCTCTTGCTTGGAAACTTTGATAACTCTTCAAAAAAATGTAAAAAGCTAAGATTAATGAATTTAATGCTTCGTGTTGTTGGTTTTGAGGCTACAGAATTACTTTGTGGAGTAATAACTGGAATCCCAACCTTAGTTGAATGCCGAAATGATGTGGCTCATCATTATATACAGTTACAGCAAAATGCCACTGCCACATTAATTGAGATTAAACTTTTGGGATAATTACTTTTTTTGCATAATTTATGTACAGTGCATCTTTGCTTCAATTACGCGCGCGCCTGTGTCTACGCCTTGCACCTAGGCTTCAGGAGACCTTGGTGCAATAACTAAAGGTCCCTTCATCATTAAACAATAGTATTGAAAAGAAATAAGAATGCTTTAAAGCGAAGATAATAACATAATAGTCCACGCGCATGTTTAACTCAACCTATAGTCCTATGTCCCACACATATGAGAATGGTCTAGCATATACGATAGTAGTCTATGCCACGAATCCCGAACAAGATTTTCAGTAATAGGAACTCGTCAGCATCAGCTTTAAGCCTATCTATTCGTATTAGTTTTCAGAAATATAAGCTTGGTGGATGTTGCAAGGGATGAGAGTGTAAGTTTATGAGACTAGAAAAAGTTGACGCGAAGTTAAGGATATGGACAAGTCCTTGAAAATCCAAGGGCTTTAAATTACAGAGGATACGACACAATGAAGGGTGCAATTCTATTTGACTGAGGAAATAGTTAATAGGCAAAAGGTATTTAAGAAAGATAGTTTTCAGAATCTAAAAAAATATACGAAAAAGGGTTAAACTGGAGCCGATAATCGACTCTAAACTTGAAGAGGAAGAATATTTACGACTGTTGTGAGGCAAGATATGCTATGATACTTTTCCTTGTCCAAAATTGGTACTTCTTAACATCATCAGTATCAATAGTTGACAAGGTAATCAAAAAAATTTCTTAATGTCGCGTTAATATAGGTAGCAATTCTCCTACAACAACCACAAGGCCGCTAGCTATGAGAATCTGAGAGCTGCAACAAAACCAAGCACATGCTGTCTTACAGGAAAAGCTTGCTTTTAGGAATAGTTTCGAAGAGCGAGTAAATCCCAAGACTCAAAACTTTTAGGTTGCTTATATCTTCACACCTTAAAAGAAAATTGTTCACAGGATATAGGATCCACGAGTTAAGATGCCAACAGAAATTGATTACAGTCATCCACTCAAAGGCTTGATATACTTGAGAAAACTGTAAGTTATAGAAATAATAAGCAACTCTCATGTTCGTTTAGATGTAGTACTTTCTCTTCCTGGAAAAAACAGATATAGGTGAACACTTTTAACCTTCCCATGTTGTGGAACAAATTCCCATAAAGTGCACAAAATACCTAAGCAAGCATGTATATACATGAACAAACATTATTTGTGGGAAAAAACATCAAAAAGTAACTGTTTATATTAGGACACAAGAAATGTATAGAAGTGTGTATAGTTGTGTGATTAGACATGTCTATTACTTAACCATACTAGCCAGGGTGTGTCTCCAACAAAACGTGTAGTCAATTTAAGGATACGCTAGATCTTTCCAAAAGAATCTTACATTGAATAAAAGGAATAAATTCAATGACAAACGAGGTTCAGGTTGTAAGAGAACTTTGAGTATTTCAAAAGCACAAGAATAAGAAACTAATTAAAATTCTTACATTGGACAAGGCCAATCATTTGGACCAAAAAGCCCTGTAGGACCACCAACTCCACGGCCAGAGGCTCCAGAGTCATTACCACGGCCCCTACCACGGCCACCAGCTCCTCCACCACCACCAGAGGCACCAGCAGGTCGAGCGCTTCCACATCGATTGCACACACCACGAAATGCAAAGTTTACATTGTTACAACTGCCAATACAGTGCGTAAGAAGCAGATTTAAGAACAAAATAATAAGAACAATACATCAACGGCATGTTAAGAGAAAGAGCAAGAAAGAGCTGCTCACCAATATCACATCACAGACCTTGTATTCGGACACATCCAGTCCCCATCTTGTTGCCATGCCTTTCCTGGAGCATCACCCCGACCTCTTCCAGCACTTCCATTCGCATCCTGCGCATCCTGAGCACCTTCCTCCAGCCCGCCAAATTCACCACCAGTACTTGGATCCTCAACATGGATCTCGGAATTATACGAGTGATCATCTTTCTTTGACTCTGCCATAAAAACTCCAATGGTATTTCCATGAAAATCCTTGGCATTGAACCAATCAACAGCAGCAAGTGCAGCATGTGGATCCTCATAGGTAACTGTAGCATCTCCTTTTGGCTCATTGGTGGCCTTGTCTCGATATAACCATATCTTGGGCCGACCTGTTCGTTTGTCTTTCTATAAAGAAGATAAGCAAGTGAACATAAAGTTGTCCAAGAATTCTCAGTATATCAATCGGAATAAATATAAATCAAGTCATAGCAAAAAGTAGTATTACAAGGACTGAAAGCAATATCAGAAATACCTGGTCAGAGTTCCTACCTTTAGCAATCCAATGGTGCCAAAGTGTTCGGCTAACATACTTTCATCCGTCCCAGGGGGCAAGTTACAAACATATACAGACCCGTTAGAAGGGGCTCCTTTTCCTGAATAGCTAGCCATGGTGCTCCAATTTCATCCAATTCCAACAAAAAGGGAAAAAGCAGCACGAGACACTGAAAACATAGGTCATACAGCTAAATAAGTCATTACAATATCTAAGGAAAAAGTATTCTCCTCTGTTCCAGAATCGTTGTCCTATTTGACATTACACAACTTTCAAGAAAAGCATTTAGAGAGAAAGTATATTTTATATGTACGGTTTCCAGTTTCACCCAACAGCAAGATAAACAAAGAAGAGACAAAAACCTACAGAGATATCATTACAACTACCACATGCCTTGTTACGCCCAGATTTAACAAAATTCTAACAGCAGATCGAAAGTTCATGAGAAAACAATGCAAGCAACCAAACTTCAAGTCGTTTAGAAATGTAGAACCCCTCATCTAAGCACTTGTGCCAATTTTGCAGTTGAGGGTGCCCACATTGCTACGCGATATGAAGATTACTTTTCCAGCGGATATTCCTAACACGCTCTTTCTGTGGAATTTTTTTTGGCGTTACTTTGGTAACTCTAGAGGATCCGGATCTCTTAGTGGGTACCTCTAGAGAATCCCAAATTTCTGGCCAAGTGAGTAGCCAGCCATGAATCTGTCCAGCGGCACGGCCATATTAACGTACAAATTGAGTGTACGACCGCGCTTAATTTAGTCAAATGGTACAATCAGTAGACAATTCCATTTACACATAATCATTTAAACCCTAGAATTTTGAACCCACGTATGAATACGGAAATGAATGGTAGCGCCGCGGGAAGGGGGGGGGGGGAGGATGATTGTACCTCGACGATTCAATTGTAATACCCATCAGATGTTCGAATCGGATCATCTGTTTTAGAAAATTCCACAAACGCGCGAAGATGTAAATATAGAGAGAGAGAAAGAGTGAGAGTACGGGCTTACCAGTTGCAATGGCCGTCTCAGATTTAGAGGCGCTGTTGTATAGTGGGAGCGAGAGCTTCGCTTTTGTTGAATATCGCGAGTTTGGGTTTGGCAGAGGGAGCGGAGCTCGGGTGGGAATTCATGAACGCTTTTAGGGTTGCGGGCGACTTTTTTTTTCTACTCAAATTTATCACGCGCGGATAGTTGTACCATGTGCAGCAGCGATAGTACCATCAAACTACACCTCATGACCCATTTGGTTCCCCGTTGAGCCGCAGAACGTAACATGCGATCGTTGGTAATATGATAATTCTACATTTTTTTTATTTAACAAATATGTGGTGGTAAAAAAAAAGAATTCTTTAGATCTATAATTTGTACTGGGAAAACATGTTTTGGTGTAACACCTCATTTGGTGTTACCAACTACATATCTAGAATGGTGACAAGTGGCATTCCAAGAAATTTTTTAGAAAATGACATAAAATATAAATCTTAAATGCTAAATAACTACCTATAAAGATATGTTTGGTTTTCATAATTCAAACTTCACTAAACAAATATTGTTAAAATAAATTATAAAGCCCAAATTAAACTTGATATTAAAAAAAATATCATATTGCTAACTTTATTTTTGCACATTTTGATTTAACAATTTCAAACTCATTAAAAATTTATGGTTAAAATTAAATCTAAGTTTCATATGATGATAATATTTTGCTATTAATTTTGTCACACGCATGACTAACTTATTTTTCTGCAATCTAAGATTTATTTTAACGAATGTGACAATAAAATTAATATTATTAACTTCATTTTTGCCCACGCTGACTCGTAATCTTTAAAGCAATTACCGTTGCATTTCGTTGCAATTTTAATTGTTTGGCAATAGAATCATTAACAGATAAAAAAAAGGTAAATATTACGTTGTTTAAAACGTGAAATAGAACTCAGAAAAGAGACAATGCTCCATGGGTTGGATAAAAAGTTAGCATGTATTTATTTATGCATTAGGATGTGAAGCCCTTCAGATCTACATTAAAGTTCTTTAAGTTGAGAGCACTGAAAGGTGACAAAAAACAATACCCTATTGATCCAAAATTAAGTCGATAGAAGAGCAAAATAATTCTCGCCTACCGTCAACTTTGGTCATGGAGACGGAGCACCCTTAAAGCAAAGCTAAGTGCGTGCTTGTAACTCCCTCCTTGTAATGCAAGTATTGTGTGTGTGTGTGTGTGTTACTATGGCATCGGTAGAAAATACTGCTGAACTATCTTGTGCTTTTAAGTCCAAGTGGTCCAAGTCTATATGGGATAAACACTACAGCAAAAGAGGGTTTTTCGGCATTTGATTGCCAATAGTTAGGTGAATGCCAATTTTCTGCAGCATTTTCAAACAAATGCCACCAAGTTTGGTGTCATAAGAATTCAAAGCTTATTTACGGATTTTTTCTTCTATTTATGCCCTTAAAAAAAAGCAGTGGCAAAAAGGGAGATGGAAAAAACCGAGATAACAAGGAAAGAGTTTCTCATGTTTCAGATGTCTTCGTCATTAGTGATGAAAATGTAGCTAATCTTACAAGCCAAGAATCAGATTGGCTAATTGATAGCGGTGACTCTACCCATGTTATATCAAGAAGAGAGTTCTTCACATCTTGCACACCTGCAAGTTATGATATTGTCAAGATAGGAAACAAAGGTGTGTGCACAATTGCAAGCATTTGAGATGTGTGCTTGAAGACCAGCATTGGTTCTAAAAGATTGTTCAACATGTGCCAGACATTTGGCTTAATTTGATCTCCACACGAAAGCTTGATGATGAAGGATATGGAAACCATTTTTATGATGGTAAATGGAAACCTTCCAGAGGCTCCATTCTTGTTGCCAAGGATACTAAGGCAAATCTCAGCAAAAGTATGGTGATTGTGGCTGATAATGATTTAGTTACAGATTTATTTGCACAAGAGATTAGGTAACGTGAATAAAAAAGGCCTAGACATTCTAGCAAAAGAAAAGTTCCTACCGGGAATGAAAGTTACATCTTTAAAATCTTGTTTGCATTGCTTAGATAGAAACCAACATAGAGTTTCTTTTAGGGTCCGATTGGATCACAGAATTAGCCTTGAAATTGAGGTAAATTTTGAAATTGAACATTAAGAATTGTAATTCTGTTGATTGGACAACTTATTGAGAATTGGAATTATAATTCATACCAAATTCTATGAAATTAGAAACATACTTTAAAGCACACGGTCCAATTTTTAATGCCAAACCTCAAATTTGCAATTCCAAGTCCTAGTCCGTCTCTCGACGCTCGACACTCGACACTCGACCTGCTGTTCTTCTCTTCCTTCTCTCTTCTGTCTACCTTCTCTATTCTCTTTCATTCAAGAATACCATGGTAGCGCCGATCTTCCGTCTCTCTTCTTTTTGATTCAACCTCTCAATGGCAAATCTGACGATGGTGACATATCTAGGGTTTGCACAGCAAGGGCAGAAATATTGACGACGACAGCAGTGAATGATCCTCCTTTGCTAGCTCACTTTGGGAAAATTACTCATTCTAACATGTTCTCTCTTTGACTACTGAAGAGATGTCCAAGCCAGCAGTATACTTCTGGATGATAAATTTGAAGTGCGATTAGGGAGCCTAAGTGACGTTTGTGCTCAAGAAGGGGATACCCATCAACATAGAATTACCAGGTTGCTGCGTTTGCCACAGTATGTGTTCCTTGACCATGATCTTGATTATTTCGCGATTTTCATTTTAAACCCCAGGCTTCATAGATTTTTTGGGGAGGACTTAGCCTCAAAGTAAGAATCTCATACAAGACGACAGAAATTAGCTTGGGACAGTCACCATGGACTGATCTTGTTGCTACTTTGTCTTCAGTTTCAAGGGTTTCGTGAGTCATGTTAGTTCATTGGTGACCAAATGTCTCTTTATGCCAAATTAGGATGCTCTAAAAATGCACACCAACTGTTCGACGAAATGCCTGACAAATAGGCGTTAGATAGAGAGTGACGAAATGCCGGACAAATAGGCGTTAGATAGAGAAATGCCGGACAAAATGCTCTAAAAATGCATACCTACAGAAGAAGCATGTTGGATGGCTTCTTCCTGAATTTTAGTGTGTTTACAGTGTACCATAAATGAGTCAGAGAGTGACTGAAAATTTGCCATGCGTGTGTGTTTGGAACAACTATGAAGTGTGAGTTTGTACAGCTATGGTGCGATGAAGGGCTGCGGCGCAACCATAGTGCAAAGGAGGGGCTGCTTACAGTGGTGCATAGTGTTGTGTGGGCGTGAAAGGTGTTGTCACATGTATGTGGATGCGTGGGTGTGTATGCATGGATGAAGGATGAATGCAGCGTGTGAAGATGTGCGTATGAGTATACGGTGATTTGAAGACAAAATCATACCTTAGATGGACTGTGGAAATGGACCGCGTTCTTAATGCTGTCTTACTTGATCAACTTAATATTGGGAACAAAGTTCCTAATGGATGGAAACCAAGTGCGTACAATGATGTGATTGATGCAATAAGTGATCAATGTAACGTAAAAGTTACAAAGGAGAATATTGTTGGCCATCTAAAAACATGGGACAAGCATTATGAGGTAGTGTCTAAGTTGTTGACCCAAAGTGGCTTTTCGTGGGATTGCTATTCCAATACGATTAGCGTTTATAGTGAAGCTGCTTGGAATGCGTATGTTCAGGTAAAAAGCATATTACTCTCTCTTATTTTTTAAACAATTGGCGCTACTTATATAGTTTTATATTTACTTTTTGTAGGATCATCCCGATGCAAAGCCATATAGAAGAAAGGTAATTGAAAATTGGGAAGATTTATCAGCTATATGTGGACAAGATCGAGCAACAGGAGAAGGAGCTGAGACTGGTGTTGAAGGTTACAATGAGTTGGCATCTAATTCCAATGTAGAGGAGGCTAGTGAAGATCTTGATAACATGAATCATCAAAAGGCAACCTCTACAGCTAAGTTACAACCATCGAGAAAGAAAAGTCGGACTAGTGATGCACTTGCTACAGCTGTTACTTCAATGGCTAGTGCCATCGACAAGGTATGTGCATCAGAAGCTACAATTGCAAGTGCGGATTTCATTTATGAGAAGTTAGCAGAGGTGCCAGATTTGGATCAGGTTGAGTTGCTCAAAGCTTATGATGTGCTGACTGGCAACGCGAGGAAGTTTGAGTCATTCATGTCCCTTCCGTTTCACTTGAGGAAGCCATGGTTAATGATGCAAATCAGCATTCATAAGACTTAAGATATGGAGCCTAGAACTTTGAATTGTTTTCAAGCTTAGTTTTTTTAGGAGCTATTATCTTATTTACTGATAGAGATCTAACTTGTTAATCGCTTGCTACGTTTAAGAGCCACTTCATTTTGTTAAGTCTAAGCATATTTTTATTTTTGAAAATATTTTCTTGTTGTCAAGTACTAGCATAGCACTAAAATTTTAATATACAGTTGTTAGGTTGCAAATTCAAGTTTTCTTATCAATTAGTTGCATTTTTACATTTTGTACCTAAGTCATCGTGTGTGAACTTTTTATCCTTTTCTTTTTCTTTTGTTCTATAGGGTGGGTGGGCGGGGTGGGTAAAGAAGTGTTGTTGGGTATGATTTGATAAGAAAAATACAACTCTCTTGTTTTGCATACCTCTTATTTTTTTACTTTAGCAATTTCAATTCTTAATATCATTTTTTGTGCTAACCAATCAATAGAATTACAAATTCTACTCAATTCCAAGTCAATTCCAATTCTCATGGAATTGGAATTGAATTACAATTCTCAATTCCAATTTCAATTCTGTTTGCCAATCGGACCCTTAGAGAAAAACATGCATCTAGAAATTTTGGTTTGCTAGACTTGGTGCAATATGATGTATGTGGTCCCATGAAGACTAAATCACTTAATAGTGCATTGTATTTTGTTACCTTCATTCACTTTATTCTGGGAAGATGTTTTTTACAGTTTGAAATCTAAAGACCAAGTGTTAAACGTGTTCAGGCACTTTCATATCAGTGTTGAAAGAGAAATAAGTAGAAGCTTGAAATGCACTAGGGCAAATAACGGTGGAGAATATAGAGAGCTATTTGATCACTATTGTAGAAGCCATGAATTCAAGCATCAGTTTACTCCTTCCAAAAATCCTGAGTTAATGGTGTAGTAGAAATAATGGATCGTACCATTGTAGAGAAAGAGATGTATGCTCTCATATGTAAAGTTGTCTAAATCTTTGTGGGGTGAAGGAGGGAAGACATGAGTTGAGTTGATTAATTTATCTCATTCAGTTCCTTTGGATGGTGATATTTCAGAAAGAGTATGGACAAAAAAAGATATCTTCTATAAGCACTTAAAATTGCTTAATGATAAATCAGGTAATGTATCTTAATAGATATAGACAGAATGGGTTTGGATACAGACGATGGGATCCAACTACAAAGAAAGTAGTTGGAAGCCTTGATGTTTTGTTTTTTGAAGATCAAACATTGATGACTTTGAGAAACTTATTAACAAGCCAGAGCCGTTTGTTGAGGATTTGTTAGATTCCTCCACTTAAGGTGCAAGAACAGGATGCAGAAGATGTGCATGATGATCATGATAGCGTTGAGAATGAAAGTAATGTTGTATGTAGTAATGAGGCAGATCCGTAGGAAGTTGATCCAGAGCTAACCGACACAGCAGATGCTCAATTGAGAAGATCCACTAGAGAGCGGTGACCTTATTAGAAATACCCTTCCACTGAGTCTATGCTACTTACAGACAGAGTGTTACCATGAGGCCTTTAAACATGAGAAGAAAAATGAGTGGTTGAAAGTCATGCAGGAAGAGATGAAATCCTTGCATGAGAACCGCATTTATAAGCTAGTAAAATTGTCGAAAGGTAGCAGAGTACTAAAGAACAAGTGGGTTCACAAATTTAAGACTAAAGAAAAAAAGCTCAAAAGTACATACAATTCTAGATTTGTTGTGAAGGGTTCAATCAAAAGAAAAAAAATTAATTTTGAAGAAATCTTCTCTATCTCTCTACCTTAAAAGTGTAATGTGTTTAACAATGTTTCTACACATTTACATGACCAAAATACCCTCAGAGATATTCAACATAACAAATTGTCTAGGCCTCTTTCAGAACCGATGCAAACACAGAGCCGCCCTCTCACCAACCATTCGAATCATCGCAATGGTAGGAAAACACACTGAAAGAAAATCCACTTTAGCGACGGACAATTCCGTCGCTAATAGTGGTAATCCGTTGGTAAAGACTTTTAGCGACGGACTGTCCGTCGCTAAAAGTCTGTGGTTAAAAACCCCGTTGCTAAAAGATTAGCGACGGATTTTGGTGATCCGTAGGCAAAATTTTTACTTTTACCGACGGAAATAATTACTTTTAGCAACGGAAAATTCCGTCGCTAAAGGTATATCCCTAATTTTTTAACTTCTGAATGAAAAATCTTTTAGTGACTAAAATTCCGTCGCTAAAAGTCCGTTCTAAAAGTATTTAGTAACATTAATTCTGTAGCTAAAAGTCTTTAAATCATTTACCAACATATTTTTAACGACAATTTCGTTGCTAAAAGTCTATATTTAAAAATATTTACCATTTTGTAGATGGACTTTTAAAAACGGAATTCCGTCACTAAAACCCAAAAGGCTGTTTTTTTTTTTTTCATTAATCTTTAAATTTCCAAATTTGTTTCACAAAGTTAATTCTAATGAACTAATCCAACAATTATTTAATTCTTTAAACTAACATTCATCTTTACAAATTCCAAGTAAAACAACACATTGCAAAATAATAGCTACAGGATCCACTTAATGACTTCACACCCTCCTGTAGTTAGTTCTGTTTTGGCTTTCACTATTCACCTTCATGTATCCCCTTCTTAAAAAAACAAGGACAATGGTAACAACATATCATAATCTCAAATAATGACAAGAGCATCAATGACACCTGAATTCCTCATCCATAATCATAATACTGCACGATCTGATAATATACACACCATAATTAACCACTTAACACTTGATCCCATAATACAGGAAAAGAAAAAAAGACAACGGTTAGGGGAGGATGAGAGAGAGAGAGAGAGAGAGAGAGCGAGCGAGCGAGCGAGAGAGAGAGAGAGAGAGAGCGAGCGAGCGAGACAGAGAAAAAATAAAGCCCTGCTCTTGAAAGGAATGCCTCTGATAACTATCTGATGGTACAAAGCAGCAAGAGCGGCCTCGATGAACGGACCAACCCAGAAGATCCACTGAAAGGTAGGATGAAAAACAAAAGTTAGAGCTCATTTATGGATTCAAATCGGAACTTAAATCGTCATCCCATGCATGGTCTTTGTTCTAAATGATTGCAGCAGCAGCTAATTCGCAATTCCCAATTGCAAATTGTATACCAAACCCTACATCTAAAATTGCAAAAAAATTAAAAAGAAAGGGTTCAAAAAACTAAGAATCAAACATTGGATCTGGAAAATTTACCTTGTTTTCACCGTCAAAATAGCCACCATGCAGTGGCCGACAACAATGGAGTTCAGCGGGCAAGATGCGTGCGGGACTGTAGCACCGGGCGTGCGTGGCTGTTTCACCTGCGGGGCGTGCGCCGCGTGCCTAGCTGCTGGCGCCGGCGGGGATGCGGTGGCAGGCGTGGCACGGGGGTGAGGTGGGGGGGCTGTAGAGAGAAGAGAGATGCATAAAGAAAACAGGAAGAGAAGCTGCGGCTGGGAGAAAAGAATGCAACTAGGGTTTGTGTCTATTTATATAACTTTTAGCGATGGATTTTCACCGTCGATAAAAAATATTTAAATATAATTTTTTTTTTAAAAAGAAAGAATTTTCAAATTCAAATAGCGACGGATTTATCGTCAGTAAAAGTCCGTCGGTAAACATCCGTCGCTGAAAATATTTACCGACGAAAAATTATGTCGGTAACTATCTTTAGCGACAGACATTTACCAACGGAAATATCCGTCGCTAAAGTGCTTTTTAGCGACGGAAATTGATCCTTCGCTAAAAATCCGTCGCTAAAAACTCTATTTCTTGTAGTGACAGAAGTACGTGCACCTTCCCTCCCCCAACCGTCCGCCGAATAACAACGCGTGTCAAAGAACCTGCATAAGATGCTACGCAAGAATACGCCTCCAATGAGGAACTCACCATCAACCTTCCGCCAACCACCAAAATCGCATCTCCAATCTTGTTGAAAACTAGCATTTTGGATTTCTGGCAAAGTGAAACCTTTTCTCCGATATAATACCGGTATGCCGACTTTAAATTCAATCCCATACACATGCACCTACTCTCATTTTATCTGTTGTCCACGCCTTCGCTCATCATGGATCCACTGCTTTATGCACCATTAGTTTGCACTTATGCACACCAGATGTTTGTTGTATTGTTTATGTTCTCCTTTTTTGTTGTTTGCTGTTCAAACTAAATAATCAACTAACATTTGATCAACTTCGTTTCAAAGCCAAGACAACAATGCAATAGTTATACTCCTGAGGATTATGTTTATAATTAGGTTCCATACATCAAAATCCCCTAGACAATACTCAATCGACCGTCTTCTTAGATATGCCAACTTAGGACCTTCTTCTTTCGCAAGTTCCCCCCGTTACCGCCTTTTTATCCTCAACCAATCAGCTAACCAAATTAGATATTACAAACCCTTTCTAATCTATAAATAGACTATTGAAAACGATAGAGTCGAAACAGCGTTATAATTCTTTTAAATTCCATCAGCTAAGAAAATTAGATATTACAAACCCTTTCTAATCTATGAATAGACTATTGAAGGCGATGGAATCGAACCAGTGTTATAATTCTTTTAAATTCCACAAAGGTGGTTCCTTATTCAATTGCATTACCTCGAGTCGGACAATTTAGCACGGATTGATGGCGATTTGAACAACTCCTCATGCTAGGATAAATCGTACATGAACCTGTGTGTAGCATTATTACTTTTGAACGCTTGACCAACCTTAATCATCCGGCGCCATTGTAGGCCTGCTCATACGTAACTATCAATCTCTCTCTCTCTCTCTCTCTAATGTTCCTTCACTGTAGACTTCTCTTCTCGTCATTTATATCTTTCACCTCAAAACCAAATTCGTATGCACACCTACAAAAACACACAAAAATGTCCCTAGACAGTAGACACGCATGCTCACTCACACACTGGTTATTGTTCTTATGGATTTGGTTTTGTGGTTTTGTTTACCATTTCATTACTATTTTTCATGTCAGGCTTGGGGTCTCTTTAGTGCTTTCTTATATGTACTTTCTATCTTCTCAAACATGCATTTGATAAAAATAGCCAATTACCAGATTCATTCATGTATGCTTTCTTTGGTTTGTCTATTATTTATGTGGTTGGGTTGAAGAGAAAGTGGGACTGGCAAATATATTTGGCACTGTTTCATGGGCTTGGCAATTTGTTGCATGTCTTCATCAAGAAATTGGATTGAGCCATTATCTTGCTTGAAAGGAAACCAAACTAAATCTCCAAAAATTAGAGAAACTAGCCGGCTTATCAAATATTTTGGTTCACTAATGTTTGCAATTTGAGAAAGTCAATTTCGATTCATGATGTTCAAGAATTTGAGGCCAATTATCTGCAAGGCACTGCATTACTTCTTAAAGCCCAGAGATTTTTTTTTTTTGTGGTTGGTTGCCAACAAAAGTCGTGAACATAAAAAGTTCTAACTTTTCTTTCCCGTCATATGTAATGTATCTCAAATCTAAAAACAGTCAAGTACTTTTAGAGTTAAGTTATATTCTTAAGAGATGGAAATCCATCATGTTGTGGTCTAAAAACTCAAAGTAATGGGTTGGCTTGGATGGTCTAAAAGAAGACAGCTCTATCGTATTGATTCCCCTCTTCTTTTTGTTTTCTTGGGTGACTGTTTATGGGCAAGGATTAATGTACCTGTTGTTTGAAATTTTATGAAATTGCTCTTGCTACAAGCTGCAGAATGCCTGACATCACTGTAGTCCATATGCAGGGTCCTTTGGCATGAAACAAGTGACTCCTAAGTGGAAATGAGGATATCCGATGTGGAAATGGGCAATATTTTTCTAAAAAAATGTTAAAGTGAAAATCTGATGCGTGAACCTATTTTCGCATGTTTTTGGATGGGTAGTAGGTTTTCATTTAATATGCTACCTTACTTTATGACCTTACTAATCTTAAAAATTTCAACAACAAATTAAGAACTATGTTGTCGTTGATGCTGAATCTCAGTAGGTTCACAGGAAATATTCAAGAGTGACAGATACTCTAATGACTATGTAAAAGCTTGCTTACATTAGCCAACCCACAACTTGTGAGGTCCCATAAAGATATGGGTTCTAAATTTGTGATAGGGGCATGGTCGCTTTGGATTGAGTGCCGTACAAACTCCATCCAAATAAAAGAAGAGGTAGATTTTGATAATTTTCAGTTAATTTTAAGGTTATTGCTTGCAATTTTTATTCTCAAAGTCAGACATGAATAACGTTGTACTCCAACTTTCTCAATAGTACTTGAGAACTTAGAGATCATATAGAAAACTTATGTGCCAACCGCTTGGTAGTAATTAAAGATAGAGAATAGCTTGGCCTTTGCTCTTTTATCGATTTAGAGATATGTGCCCAACACCATAAAATTATGCCTTTAACTAATTAAGTTTTTGTAGGACCATGAAAGTACATCTTAGAGTCATGGATGAAGTACATGCATGTCAAAGCAGCACTTGTTGTTGTGATTTAGGGGGGGGGGGAGAGAGAGAGAGATGGAGGGGGGGGGGGCTCACAGAATGACGACCGCGATAGCTCTGTCTCTTTTGGTGTCATACAGGGATATTAGCTATGAACTTGGGAGTATCTTGTAAATGTGCTATAGCAGCAGTATTGCAGGAAGTATACAACTTCGTGTAAATAGTCTGGAGATTCTCTCTAATCAATATCAGTCCCACCACCACCATAGCTGCCACTTCCACCATGGGCACCACTTAACCTATCACTATATGCCACAATACAACTATAGTCCTCCTTTTTTGTCACCATGGCCGCTGTTGTCAGCCTAGCAAACACCACTACCATCATTCACCCATCACCATCTCACCATACCTCTTCCATCGCCAACCCTTTTCATATCAAAAGAATAGACCTATAAGCATCGGTTAGAGCTGTTGGTTCCATTTAGTATTCCCTGGTATTTTGTCTCTTTCTAGAATAAGAGGCATGGATTTGTCTAATTCATCTCTACCACAATCCCCATGGCCGGTGCTTTTATATTTAATGTATATGTAATTATGTTTTTCACAGGGTTTGCTGATAAAATTGTATCATTGTGGTGATTATGATGGTAATTTAGGGATGGTGGTCGCAAATTGGTGGTGCCAAAATGGTTATAGAGGGTTAAAGGAAGATGTTATGCTAGAGATAAGGAGAACGGAAGGAAGAAGAGAAAAGAAAGACCATATTAGTGGCTCAGAGTAAGTACCACTTACATCACATGTAATAAATTCATGACAATGGCGCTACTTGTTTACAAGATGTATTTGTAAGTAGCAACAATATTGACCGTAAGAAAACTAATGCTTGTTGAGCTCCGTCTTTAGTTGGGCTTGTTTGGGCAGAGAAAATAGTTTAAGTTACTAATTTGGTACATTCTATCTATCAGATACTCGAGCTGGATTTCACGTATATATTAACATACAGTTTTGAAATTAGTCATATAGGTAATAAAGCTCATCTTTTAGTTTTTTTTTTCTCTCTATATCTGATTTCTTAACTCCGTCCAAAAATTAGCAATTATGGCTCTCATGTGTCATTGAACTTTTGCAGCTGTATATTTTCATTCACCACAATTATATTATGATTGTGCTATTTAATTACTGGTGCAACTTACGTGGGTTGGGTTGGTTTGTACCCAACATGAGAAAAACCATATGCTTTTAAATCAAACAAGATTTAGCCCAAGAAAAAGGTTAATTAATTGGGTTGGGTTGCGTTCGTTGGATATACTTGGGTTTGAATATATAGTTTTTTTTATTTTGAGCCTAAAACGAAGCACTTGTAGATGGTTGGTAGCAGTGGTGGCCCGCGATAGCTGCCGGTAGCAAGAGGTGGCGGCGGTGCCCTAATAGACGAGATGGCGGCTACTGGTAGTGTCGACAACATGTGTTGTTGGCAGTTTGGTTGCTAGCGGAACAAGTGGCAGCTTGCGGTGCAACAGTAGATGGTGGTGTATGGAAGTTACTAACAATAAATGAATCTCTACATGAGTATTAATTGCCTAGCTCAACATAACCCAGTATAATCTTGAATCAACCCATCATAACTAATTTTGTGACTAAGTGGATTGGGTTGGGTAACAACTCACACTTTTCTTGGGTTGGGTTGGTTAAACCCGTAAAAACCCAACCCAACTTGCAGCCATAGTGCTATTAGGTCCACACTATCTATCTCCTTTGTTCATGGTTAGACAATGTGCATAGAATTCTTTTCTGGCAAATAAGAGTAACTGTTTGGAAGTCAAGACTTTTTGCATCTTTCGAAGCCAAGACTTTTTGCATCTTCAGGTGTTCACATGTGGACACTGGAATGCAATGTTAATGAGACTACTACTACTACCTAGCCTCGTTGTAAAAAGGGAACTCATTCTAGATCATTGTATGTTCGACATGATTGAGTACGTGTTATTTGCAGATTGCAATAGAGTGATTTTTAAAGGAAAAAGGGGTGCTAACATACATTGAGAAGATGAAAAGTGATGACATATGTGACAATAAGTTTAGAGTTCGTTGGATTCTTAGTTAATGGATGACAATTGCTTACAAATGATTTAGAAATTATTCACGTGCAATGCACGTGCAAAATTACTATAGTGGTAAAAATGTTATCTATCATAGTTGTTCTTAGCTTGGTTGCTAGCATGGATTTGGAGCTTGAACAACTTGATGTAAAAATAGTTTTTGTTCATGGTGATTTGTAGGAAAAGATCTACATGGAACAGCTAGAGAGTTTCCAAGTGAGAGGAAGTTTGTATATTGAAGAAGAGTTTGTGTGGGTTGAAATAGCACTCAGGCAAAGGTACAAGAAGTTTGAATCATTCATTGGGGAGCATGGATATGGGAAGACAACTTTTGATCATCGTGTTTTTGTGAAAAAAAATTCTGATAATGATTTCACCATCCTTCTATTTTGTGTTGATGACATGTTGATTGTTGGCATGATGTCAAGAAAATTGACAAGTTTAAGAAAGATTTGAATAAGTCCTTTGCTATGAAGGATTTGAGGCCAGCAAAATAAATTGTTGGCATGAGAATTACTCGTGATAGAAGCCCCACGAAGTTCTGGTTATCATAAGAAAAACGTATCGAGAAAGTGCTTGAGAGGTTCATATGGACAAAGCCAAGCAAGTTGCTACTCCTCTTACTAATCATTTCAAGTTCAGTATTAAGCAAAGTCTTTCTTGTGAAGAAGAGATGAAGAAAGTTTATTATGCTTCAGATTTGGGAAGTTTGATGTATGTTATGGTGTGTACAAGACCAGACATAGCTAATTCAGTTGGTATTGTAAACAAATTCCTCTCTAATCCGAGAAAAAAACATTAGGCTGCAGCTAAGTGGGTTCACATGTATCTTCTAGTAATTGAAAGATGTGCTAGTGCTTCAAAATTGGCAAGCGTATATTATGGAAGGCTTCACAGATGTTGATATGACTGGAGATATTGATTCCTGAAAATCTACTTCGGGGTACTTGATTACTTATGCATAGAGAGCTGTATCGTGGCAATCAAGGCTGAAAAAATATGCTGCTCCTTCCACCACAGAGCATGAGTTTTGCAGGAGTGCATTGGCTATGGTAGATCCTTCCACATAGACATGAGGGGGAGTTTGTTAAGATATCCCTCAATGTGGAAGAGTGTGATTTATGACCTTTGGGTTATAAGCTTATTGATTTAATTGTAGTGGCCCAATTTAACTAAATTAGTGTCCACTGGTTATCTGGCCTTTTGTTTGGAGGCTAAAGACTTAAGGGTGAATTAAAAAAAAAACTTAAATGGTTAGAGAAGTAAAGAGAGAGAAAGTGCAGTTTTCTTACTAGAGAGAAAATCCAGTTAGCCAATTTTAGAGGCTTCATCTAAGGGCTAAACATGGTCCAATTGAGCCCAAATTTGGTAGACAAGTTTCCCAGTGTATAATCTTAACATCCAACCATCAGTTTTGATATTCAGATGTCTATATCTCGGAATCTGAAGATCTGAATAGTAACTCAATTTTTGGGTTAATGTCTCTCTAATCTTTTGCACTTTCAGGCATTTTATTGACAAACCTGGTATAGACACCCCATTTTTGTAGTTTAATTTATCAAATGATTATTGGACTTTATTGTTGATTAAGTTTATTGTTATTACTATAGGCTTATGCCTAATAATATAATGAGCCTAATTTATTTAATTAAGTCCAATCCAATTTGATCTATCTAGTGTAGTTATCCAGTCTAGTTAGAGTCATGTCTATTTGGAGTTCAGTCCAGTTAGTTAAACTAGCAGTTAGTTAGGTTTAACCCAAGTTAAGGTCAAGAGATTGGATTGATTAGATGACTTAGAAATATCTTATGATTTATCCATAATATATGTGATTAATCCTTGATTTATATGAAATCTGGAGATAATTCCCAAATATGGCTCATCCCAACCATATTTTAGGGATAATTACTGAATTAGGGGCAAATAATGTCCCAAAATTAAAAAAAATGATTTTTTGGGGTGAACTAGACGGTTTATGAAAAATCCGCTGATTTGTCAGCTTATTCGGTCGGTTTTTTTGACCATTAAGGATGTGCTACATGCTCCGGATATTATGAAGAACTTGGTGTCCGGTTATCTCCTCAACAAGACAGGATTCAAGCAAACCTTCGAGTCCGACCAATTTGTACTATCCAAGAACGGTATGTTTGTTAGTAAAGGCTATGCATGTGATGGTATGTTTAAACTAAATGTTGAAATGAATAAAGCATCTACTTTCGTTTATATTGTGTCTTGTGTGAATACTTGGCATGCTCGTCTTTGTCACATAAATGACAAATATCTTAAAGATATGAGTCACATAGGATTATTGCCTAATAGAGATGTCAAATGGGCCCGGCGGCCCGCGGCCCAGCCCGAAAAAAGCCCGGGCTGGCCCGGCCCTCTTATGAATAGTGCAGGCCCAAAAATAAAGGGCCTTGGACTTGGGCTTGGACCAGGCCAAGGTTTCACCAAAAATGGCCCGGACTAGGCTCGGCTAGAAAAAGCCCAAAATTGGCCTGAAATTGGGCCTGATTTTGGCCCGAAATTGGGCCCTTTTCTGACTCTAAATTCGGCCCTTTTTCTTAGTTGGCCTACTTTTTTTCAAATTTCGTTTTCCTTCATTTTCCCCCCAAACGGCTATATTCCTCAATAATTCCAAAATTTTCACTTTTACCCCCCCCAACAACTATATAACGGCTAGTTTGGGGGGTATTTTGGTCCAAGTTAATTTTTTCAAATCTTTTAAGGTTTTTTACACTTTTACCCTCCCCAACAACTATAAACGGCTAGTATTACTTCAATAAGAAATTTGAAGCATTCCTTATTAGAAAAGGTTAAAATGCATTTGGTTTGCTTTGGTACTGTGGCTTGCACGTGACGGCAATTATTGAGGACAAGAATATTATTCTTTGATAGCTTAAGTTTTTTAAATAGCTGTTCAAAAACAAGGAAATTGTGCATCTTCATCTCCTCATAAGCGCATTTTTTGGTTGGTATCACACACAACCTCACCACAAAGTCGAAAGAAATTCTGAATTACTAGAGCTAGTTCATTCAGATATATGTGAGTTTGAAGGCATTTTGACACGTGGTGGAAAAAGATACTTTATCACTTTTATTGATGATTTTTCTAGATATTGTTATGTTTATCTCATGAAAAATAAAAGTGATACTTTCGAAATGCTTACTGTGTTTATCAAGAAAGTAGAAAATCGTTTTGATAGGAAGATTAAAAGATTGAGAAGTGATAGAGGCATGGAATATGACTCCTTAGGCCTTATCACATATATCCAATCTTTAGGGATAGTTCATGAAACTACCCCTCCTTATTCACCAACCTCTAATGGCGTGGCTGAAAGGAAAAATAGAACCTTGATCAATTTGACTAATGCCATGCTTGCTAGTTCTGGTGCACCTAAGAATCTTTGGGGTGAAGCTCTCTTGACTGCAAACTATGCCCTTAATAGAACACCTAGAAAGAAAATTTTCAAAACTCCTTATGAGTTGTGGAGAAATAGAAAACCAAATTTAGAACATCTTAGGGTTTGGGGTTGCTTAGCCTTTGTGAGAATTTCTCCTAAATTGGGAATTAGAGCATCATGTTGCGTTTTTGTGGGTTATGCTCTTAATAGTAAAGCCTATAGGTGTCTTGATCTTGAGAACAATGTTATGGTTGAATCTATGGATGTTATTTTTCATGAAGATAAGTTTCCTTACAAATCCAAAGATAGTGGGGGTGAGGAAATCGTAACCATAGAATCATCCCAACCAAGTCAAGAGGGAAGTTCCTCACAACCTCTTAGTATAAGGAGCGAAGAACATAGAAGAAGCAAACGTGCAAGGGTAGAGAAAGACTTTGGCCCTGACTACCTTATATATAATGTTGAAGAAAGTCCTATTACCCTAGCAGAAGCCTTATCCTCACCAGACTCTGACCTTTGGAGAGAAGCCATAAATGATGAAATAGAGTCTCTAATGGCTAATAGAACATGGAAGTTAGTTGACTTACCTCCAGGTTGTAAGTCCATAGGTTGTAAATGGATTCTAAGGAAAAAACTTAAACCCGATGGTACAGTTGACAAGTTTAAAGTGAGGTTGGTTGTAAAGGGGTTTAAACAATGCGAGGATATTGACTTTTTTGATACCTTCTCGCCGGTTACTAGAATAACATCCATTAGGCTTTTAATTGCTATAGCAGTAATCCATAACTTAGAGATTCACCAAATGGATGTTAAAATAGCCTTCCTAAATTGGGAATTGGAAGAGAAGATTTATATGGATAAACTAGAAGGTTATGTCCAACCAGGGCATGAGAGCAAAGTGTGCAAGTTAACTAAATCCCTATATGGGTTGAAACAGGCTCCCAAGCAATGACATGATAAATTCGATCAATGTGTTCTAGCTAGTGGTTTTAGAGCAAATGAAAGTGATAAATGCATCTACTATAAATCTGAAAATAGTGAGCATGTTATCATTTGCTTATATGTGGATGATCTTTTAATTTTCGGCACTAGCATGAGAATTATTGATTTCACCAAATCTTTGTTGAAAAGAATTTTGAAATGAAAGATTTAGGTGAAGCTGGTGTTATTCTAGGCATGAAATTTACTAGAACTAGTGATGGCATATTTCTTGATCAAGCTCATTATGTTGAGAAAATTTTGAGGACATACAAATATTTTGATTGCAAAACTGCATGCACTCCTTTTGATCCTCAAAATCATTTATATCCAACTAAGCTTGATGTTGATGTTGTGAATAAAAAAGAATATGCAAGTATTATTGGAAGTCTTAGATATGCTACTGATTGCACAAGGCCTGATATTGCATATGCTGTTGGTGTTCTTAGTAGATTTACAAGTAAACCTAGTCTTGAACATTGGAATGCCATGTATCGTGTTATGGGTTATCTTAAAAGAATGATTAACCATGGCTTGATGTATCAAAGGCAACCAGTAGTTCTTGAAGGTTTTAGCGATGCAAATTAGAATTCTCAATCTGAAGATTTCATGTCAACAACAGGCTATGTGTTTACACTATGTGGTGGAGCTGTATGTTGGAGATCTAAGAAGCAACATATCATTGCTAAATCCACCATGGAAGCCGAACTAATTGCCTTGGCTTCGGCAAGTGAAGAAGCAGGTTGGCTACGAGATCTATTGTTCGAGATGCCGATGTGGGAAAAACCAGTGCCACCTGTCTTGGTTCACTGTGATAGCACTGCAGCCATTGGCAGAGTGCTAAGTAAGTATTATAATGGAAAATCCAGATCAGTTAGAAGAAAACACAGTACTGTGAGATCATACCTTAGCAAAGGTGTGATCGATATTGATTATGTGAGATCAGGTGATAATCTCGCTGATCCATTTACAAAAGCTCTAGCTAGAGAAAATATCTGGTGTACATCGAGGGGGATGTGACTTAAGCCCAAAAATGTATAAGTCACCTATAAGGATACAACCTCCTAGGGACTGGAGATCCCAAGAACTAGGTAAGGAGACCAACAAATTATAGAGTGACTGGTGTTATACATGTACTACTTTTGTCTTATGACAATGTCCCTCCCTATGGTGTAAGTACATGTTTCTCGTAACGATAATGGAGGTTGAGATTCATTGTGATCTCTTAATGAGTTCTATAGCCCATACGGGTGGGATGTAATAGTTACGAGAGCATCCTTGATAGAATCATCTATATGAATGTGGAAGTGAGGTCGTTTCCTATGAGAATCGGGCTAATTCTCTATAGCACTCATGAAAACTGGGATAAAGCACATGGCCTTAACGTGATGGCTTATGAAGCTTGGTATAGGATACCTTGAGTCTTGTGTGTGTGATGTCTTTTATGTATCCTCAAGTAGCCATCGTTTCAAGGTTGAGTCCATTTTGGCTCTAATACAGGAAGACTGAAACACTAAGTGAAGGTTTCAAGGCAGAGCCACTTTCACAATGCATGAGACTCTCACATTTTGTCCACATTCTAAGTTGTGAATTTTTTATTAAAATAAGTGGGGGATTGTTGGAGTATTTAACAAAAAAATCTCCTTTTTACAAGATTGGTTTTGAGAAAACATTGAAGTTTTGAGTAAAATCATAAAGTGCTTTAGTCCCACATTGCTTGAAAATGGTAAGAAAATGTTTTTTTACGTACTTAAACTTTTGGAAAGTATTTGTCCCACATTGGCCATTGTAAAGAATGTTAAGGAGTATATAAGATGACACTCCTTGGCCTTTTTGTAAGTTGTGCATGAGTCTAAGACTCGCACGCGCATGGGGGGAAGGACAAGTGGGGGGGATGCGAGTTTCTGAAATTTTATTTCTGATATGAATTTCGGATTTATTTCTTTGTAACAGATTCCCAACAGCTATTTTTCTTCACATATAAAATGAGACCTCTTCCTCACTTTTCCAAGACAACTCAAGATTTCTCTTTAGCTCTCTTTTCTGATTTCTAAACACTTAGATTTGTGGGCATTCTGGTAAGGTATCAAGTGAAGCTTCTGCTTCATTCGTTTGTGCAGAATTACGAGTGAAGCAACAGTGAAAGCAGGGCTGTTGTATCCCGAAGGCGACGCGTCAATAATCTTGCTGCACAGGTGGTAATCCTCTGAAGGGGCGCGAATCGTCTTAAGAGAGCGACCTAGTTCACGCCTCAGCCAGCTGATTTACATTATATTCTTTGAGTTGTTCTTGCCTGTTTCTTACAACAATTCCATCACAACGTCAATGCTTATTACAATGATGCGAAAAGATACCTCTTGTAGTCATTCAAAAGCCTATGACATGATACTAAATCAAACAAAATTATGTTTTAGAGTTGATAAAAAAAAATTATGGTGTTGATGCCAAGGCTTGGCAGCATGATGCTTAATAAAGTGGCTTGATCTACCGAACATGATGTGCAAACTCGAGGGCCTGATGACATGATTGCAAATGCAATCCCATCATCTTCTCGAGAGGACATGAAATAAGAACAAACATGTGATGCCAATTCAAGGGCCCGCCGACATGATCTTGAAGAAGACCACATATATGAGAGATTTTTGGCAAGCAAACATCTTGAAATCTAGGATAGCGTTTGGTAACATTTAAGTTTTTAATTACTAGAGAAAAAAAACGCGTTTGACACAGTTTTTATTTTCCTTCAGTTTTGAAAACCAGTTTTTAAAACAGGACTTTTGAAAACTCCCATTTTGGAGTTTTGGGTTTTCAATTTTGATTTTTGTTTTGAGACCACCCCCCCTTCTTCCCGGCCACTGCCACCTGCCGGCCACCGCCACACTCCACCATCGCCACCGCAACCACCACAAAAACAAAAAAAACTAGGTAATCAAACACTCAAAAGAAAAAACTCAAAATAAAAACTGGGTAATCAAACGCTAATTTATTTTTGTAAAAAATAAAAACTAAATTGATTTTGATTTTTTAGAAACAGAAAACAAAAACTGTAAGTGATTTCAAACAGACCCTAAGGTTTTAAGCTTTCCTTTTGTGTTGGAGGTTTGACCAAAGAAGTCATTCAAAAGCTTTAGCAGAGATAATCGATAGAAGTTTTTTCTTTCGTTTTTTCCCCTTGATTTCTAAGTCTGTTAAAGCCAGATTAAATAGAAGGGATCCTAAAAATTCACTAGTTTGTGATAAACATCGGATCAAGTGACTATATTGAACCTCTTTTGTTTAAGACATTCTTTTCCTTCAAAAGATAATGTCAAGCGATGGTAAATGATAAACATGAGAATAATTCTTTTTTATCTTCTAATTATTTGACACTTAACGACTTTTAATTTTAAAAAAGGTACATGTGTAGAAGGTTATACCCAACCCATATTGGCACGCGTTATGCCGTTCCGTTATACATCATCAAGATAAGAACTTTAGTGAAAAGTAAAACGTGTTCTTTTAAAAATTACAATGGACTCGAATAAAAGTTTGCCGCTTGTCATATAACTAGAGATTACTTGGCAATTAAAATAATTACCATACTTATCTTTTTTATTGTCACAATGACATGGCTAAACCTACCAAATTAGACCACTTATTGTGACGAGGTGGCCAGGCCAATCAAAATGCACAATGCATATGTTCTTAGTTAATAAGATTGTGCCTATATGTAGCATAAAATTAAGAGGAAACCCAAAGGGTGGACATACGTTTATTCTTTACAAACTGCCAAATTAAATATACAAATTGTTCAAGCTAGATAGTACATAAATTCGAGTTCAAATTGTTCAAATATGTTTGTTGCGAAACTTCATCAAGTGTTTATGACGAATTCCTTTAAATACGCTGTTTGATGTGGAAACAAGTTGTGAAGCCTTCATTCAAGTGTTAGTAAAGAGAGAAGAATAAAACGACTTCTCTTTGTTCAAGGATTTATTATGCGAATTGTACTCGCTTTATTGAAATCAATAAGTTTCAATATGTAGCTATTTTTCTGTCTTTACTTTCGGACTCAAAATTTGTGTTTACAACACGTTAACCTTCAAATGACTGCTCACTTACCATTAAAGATATTTTGATAAACCAACACAATTCTCCAAAGTTAGTTTAAAATATACACCATCTACACGGTCATTTTCGAACTTATGTAGATGGAATGTAATTTTAAATACCTCGTATCCTTGAGTACAGTAAATTTAAATCTTACCAAGGTCACTTCAATTAACCAATAAAGAACATAGAAATATATGAGAAGTCAACTTTTTTTTTTTTGGTTTGAAGTATAAATGTATACCATGAAGAACTAAATGTTACAAAAGAAGACGAAAGAGAGAAACTAACCGGAGGACAGATCCTTCCAGTAACAGATCCTAGCCAAAATATACCAAACTAGATACAATCTCCACAAACCACTACCAAAGGCCACAGAGGAAATACATCTAGAACTAGCCAAAATCATACTAAGGCAACAACATCTTGCATTGAGCCAAGCCAGACTTGCTCTATTCCTTCGCCTGACTGAGTCACAAAATGAGCTAGTGTCGATGAAAGAGCAAAAATACTGCCTTTTCATTGGATAATATTTACAGAGTGGAAAACACTGCAACTAGCTAGTATATTGCATAGAGAAACATCAATATATACATCATTCAAACCCTGACGAGTCATCTGTATCAGAAAATCAGAGTGAGGCATTAAGAAAATAACACGATAATAACAAAGAGAACATAACCAATGCAGAGCCACAAGTAAGCAATTTTCCAACATTTGCAAAGGATCTTCAGCATGAACCAATTCTATATGAGCAGCGAAAGGAGTCCAACTGGGCATAAAGAGAACTAAACCTGTACCAACTTGGAGTGAATTGTCCAACTGATACACCGAAACAGCACAAAAGATAGGTCTCGACGAAATTGTACAAGAGCATCGCTGTGAAATTAAATTTGGCTAGTGGGGTGGAAAAAAGTGGGTAAATCCAACACGAGCAATTGAATCATCCACATTAGAGGTTAACAGAACACGTCCCACCTGTTGTTTAAAGAGGCGCATATCTCTGACGTTATTAAAAGTGGCACGAATCTTAGCACGAACACGTGTCAAGAAAAATTCTAAATTCTGAAATTCAGAGTCATTTCTAACTTCCCAAATATGCCATAAGACTACCGAATCCAAACCACAATAAATCCCCTAAATTTTTATGATGAGGCAATGCCAACCAATGCACTATCTACCGAGGCATATATTACAAGTTGAACAAGAGGGTATTTGAAGTCGAAGAAGATGAATTTGCCACAATTGAGAAGTTAACACAACGACGTACTAAGAATAAATGCAATATCCACGATTGAGAAGTTAACTAAAATAACCAAGTTTATGTCCCATCTGTACTGTACCTACCGACCCAACTATATGATTAGATATGATGTGCTACTTTTTTCAAACACCCGGTTGACTTTATTCTCTTCTTCTGCATGAAATGCTATTGACAACAGTACAACATTTTCTTGGCTTTGCTTCATGTTCTTTTTCTGAAATACCGTACGCAATGCAAGAGACGGACTTATTCTCTTGCCGTCAAAATTGTCACTTGCCATTTGACTTCCCACAAGTGAATCGTACACTAGCTACCAGTAGATCCCTCCCACAAGAAAACGTTCTCCAAGGAAATAATCTTTTTATGTGCATTGAAGATAACAAATTGAGACAATAGAACTCACGGTAAACTGGCTGAATTAGTACTATATAAATAAAAAAAAATGCTTAACCAGGACGATGAACAGGAAAGAACTAAGAGAAGATCTGCGACTTAAATAATACTTTCCCGTCCCAAAATTTTGATCAGATATCCTTTTTGGACTGTCCCAAAAAAATTGATGACTTTTCAAATTAAGAAAAATTTCATAAATATTTTTCATATTTACCCTTCGTACACTTTTTTTATTCTATTTATTTCTCCATGTTTAATCCTTTACCGACCCATTTTTCTCTGTCCTGGCTTAGTTTCCTCCCTCCCTCTCTCTTTCTCGCTATTGTGATATAATGAGAAGCTCATAAAATATGACTCATATACTAAATAAGCATGCAAATCAAATAAGATCAATTATTTAGGGACATGGGGGCTAGCATGAACATAAACCTTTATAATTTTCGGTAGACGGTATCTCATACATTATGTCGTTCTTTTTACTGGGTTTACAAAACCTCAAGTTGATACAGAGCTCAAATACCTACTATACATCATTTACTCTTGTTTTCGTGTCGTGCTAATTATTATTACTATAACAGTATAACTATAAAAGACTGTATCAAAACAAGTTCTTCGTGGTTCACACGTTAAAAGAACTGCATCATAGTATTACAACCAATGTAACCGATATCGTGATACAACTATCTGGGTGCAAGAAGGACATGACTAATATTTCTCGAACAACAATTCCAATCTTCAACTGTATTGAACTGATTCCTTGTCTCTGTTGACAACTTAGCTTAAGTTGTCAGTATGATCTGGCCGTCCAAAACGTGATATATGGATGGTTCAAATCTTATTCTTGTCTCCTCTTCTTCCTCCGTCCACAGACGTATAGACTCCCCCATCTTCTTCTTCTCCTTTCATCTCCCGCCGCCCACACTAGTACCACCACAGACCGCTGTCCTCCGTCACCCATCAACCCGTACGCCGCCATGCACACAGACACGCCACCAGACAGTCACACACACATAGGCACACACCCTGACACATACACACACACACACGGCACACAAACAACACTCAACAACACACAGTCACTCTGTGTGTGTGTGTGTCCTATGAGTTTGTTTGTGTGTGTGTCGTGTTTGTGTGACTGTGTGCGCCGTGTGTGTGTCACTGTGTGTGTCGCGTGTATGTTGGTTAATGAGTGTCTATAGAAAGTTGGCTGTCAATGGTGCCCTACTGTTGGGGAAGGGTGACCTATATGTGGGGTGGCATGGGAAAAGAAGAAGAAGAGAGCAACAAGAGCAGTTCTGTGGATTATCACCTTCTGTCCAATTATGTGACGGAAAAAAAAATATTTTTCATAGTAATTGGAGAGGCAAAAAGATAAAGTCACATCCGACCCATTGTAGGACGGACGGTTTTATAAAATCGCAGAACTAAAGATCTGAACTGTTCACAAGTCGCTTATGGACGGTCAGATTATGCTAACAACTTAGTTTAAATTGTCAACGTAAACAAGAGATCGACCCTCTTTAAACAAATAGAGAACAAAAGAGCTATATATGCTACAATGACAAGTAATTAGGGCCAACTTAAGTCTAGGATAATGAAAGCGATGGGTTTGTTAATTTGAAGGTTTGACATTCTATAAGAAAATGCGAGGGTAGAGTGAGTAGGGCTCAAATTGAGCTCAGCAACTGCGTCCGTTTGTAGCGTCCGGTATTAGCTCAGTTAAAGCGCATGGGAAATAACAACACCAGGAATAGTATATAATGTGTAGAGAAAACACAAGTCATGGAGGTCTCCTTCAAGGAATATTGTTCTACTGTATAGAGAAAATAGCTGTGTTAGTTGTACTTGATTGGTATCTTTGTCAACCCAAGTGACGAAGTGCACCTTCTTTGACTTATGGGTCCATGATGCCTTAGCATAAAATACATATATCTTTAGGTTATTTGTTACGGTATAGGCTGACTTGGTCTTGACAATTTTTATTCTTGTATCCCACGCATAAGTTTAGCTGTCACATATATTGGTCGTGCTAACTTGGCCTACCTTTATGTTTATACGTTGTGGTGTACCACAGAAGATATATTCTGATTTCTAGCAATCAGTTTTTTTGTCTGATTTTTTTTTACTGACTCTTAATTAATCGTTTGTGTCACGCGACATATTCGTTTTGGGAACATCCACGACGTAGTGACTAGGTTGTATGGGTTTGATGTATCTCTTCGGAATGTCTAACTAGTATTCAGTATGACAAGAAATAGTGCGCAATAAAACGACACGGAAACCTGTAAATTTCGTGAGACTAATTTTTTCTGACTGTGTTCTCACGAATGTAACCAATTCCCATGTCCTCGTAGATTGATCCCCAAATGAAAGGTTTCTTAACAACTTCTTTGATTAATTGGAGAATTTGTTGTATGTTTTTAACACCGTCGTCGGCAAGACTTGGGTTTCGTTTTAGATTTTAAGTTAGTGTCAGCATCTTGTTTATGGAATTCATCTTTAAACTTGATGGGGCCAATTAGCTCTTGGTTTTAGGCTGAACATGTGCTGGAGCCATCGATTACTCTTATACTACATTACTTATTCTTGTGGGTCCGCAGTTACACACGGGGCCGGTTGGGAGGGTGAATAGGTGTTGACAAACAACTAAATGTAAAATAAAAAATTACTTTAGCCAAAAATGTCAAGCAAAGTGATACACGAGATTTATACCGGTTCTTCTCCACCTGTCTATATCACTCCGAGTATTTGGTACAAGGGAGATTTACTCGATCCTCTCACTTATGCCTAATTTCGGGTGCTTTCGTGCTACCGCAAACCACTGTACGTACAATTAAATGCCTTCTCAAGGTCAATACTATTTATGACTGAGAATTTACTTTACAACATAGTTCTTCATTAAGATCAAGAATGGTCAAACTGATTTGGTCAAAGACCAAATAAGTGGAACTGTTATGTCAAACAGTCAAGTTGTTTCACTGATTGGGATAGTTTGACTGAAAACAAAGCAGTTAGACTGTTTTTAATAAAAAAAATAAATGTATTACAAAACGATTCCACTGTTTTGCTTAGAGAGTTATAGCAACAGTTTTAACAGAAACAGTCAGACCATTGAGTAAAGAGTCGGACAAATCTTAAAATTAGCTGAGCTAATTTCCTTAGCTGTTCAACTGTTTTTATTTGCAACTTTCAGAAAGTATTTGCCAAAAGAAACAATAGGACTGTTTTGGTGATAATTGAGCTGATTTAGCTACAAAAGATTCTTTCTCGGAAAAATATATTGCAGTCATTTTTAAAGTTATAGGTATTCTTAAGAATCCATTTTTACTGATAAAACCGGAGACCTTTGAGCAGGCTTACCTCCTTTTAAGATTTAAGAATAGTAACTTTACAGCGATGACGTGAAACCGCCGGTCATGAAGGTCCGAGAGAACTATCGAGAACTTTTGTTGGTTGTTGACCAAGGTTTCGAAACAAATAAAAATCTCTATGTTATGAACTAGTTGTCTTCAAAATGAGGAGATCCTACTTGTTAGAGATCCTACTTAAATCATTTGGTTACCTAAATTCGATAAGAAATTCCGATCTGTATCAGAGCTTCTACAATAACTCAAACTTAAACTCTCAATTTCATTGTTCTTAAATAAAATACTAAAATTTAATTACTCGTGAAACTAAGTTCAACGTTACTTCCCTCGCGGGGGTTTAACTAAAAGAAATAATAACATTTTCAGTCAACTTTTTATTCAGCCTCTAATCACTCAAAATATCCTATTGTTGATGATCACATGCGGAAAGGAAGTCAAAAGAGAGTGAACTTTTGAAAGCCCAGTAAGGACGATCAAAAATTTAAAAACAACAAGGCAATTCGGACGATCATTACATTTACAGTTAAATGATAAATTTTAAAATGATTTTTCAAATAAAACCAATGCATTTCGATATAAATATAGGGACAAGTATCAACTCAATTCCTTAAATCGATCAATAATCATTTCAAAACACTTCAAGTGCAATAAAACAGAAACAAAAAACATTGAACATGAGTAGAAAGTTGTAGCAAAATCGCCCCAACAGTGCTCGATACGCTTTACGTATGTATATGTACACTGACCAGTCTATTTTGGTACTAGTTTAATCCAACCAACAGATCATCTTTATAACGCCAAAAATACGCACTATCCTTATAACTCCCATATTACTAACTCATTTCAACATTTAGAAGGAGTGAATAAAATTGAAAATGCTTTACGATGAGAGAATCAATAACTAGATGAAATGAACAATGAATTCCAAGCAATAGCTTTAAGGCTCAATTTAGGGTTCACGGGCAATTGAAAACATTTTTATATCAATCATAAAGATCAACATTCAATGTAGTTTATAAAAACTGTTATTATAAGCATTTGAAATCAGAGTAACGATGGAGAGTTCAGAGAGAAAATCCTTACATCGATCCAAGCTATGCAATGCTACGCAACCTCGATCCAAATTCTCTGAATAAACCTAGATTGGCAATCCATTTGTTAGAGCACAATCTATGCAACAATACTATAAACCTAATATCAACTACCCACTACGTGCTCACTTCTAACTCCGAAATCGTGCAACTCAAAGCGGTCTCGCACACGACTAATCTAATCGAAATCCCTATACACTCTTTAATGTGTGATGATACTCCAAATACATATTAAATTATAACAAATCACTTTTATAGCTTAAAACCTTATAAAAGGAATTCCAGGGGGGCTCTATGCGAATTTCAAAATATGAATTTTCTAAAATTTTTGAATCAAAATAAATTCTTTAAATGCAATAAAAATTCATAAATAGCCATAATTGTTTCTAGCTAAAAATAAAGTCCCACAAATTTTATATCAGCTTTAGAATACCTATAAAATTATAGAAATTGAAATCAAAATTTAAAAGACATCAAAACTATTTTAAAATTTTTCATTTTGCTAAATCCAATGTGATACGGCAATGATAATAAATCAACTCCAAAAAATACCAAATTTATACTGGGACTTCTTTGTACTATAAACATTACTCTAATTTTTTCCAGAACTTTTCATGAGTTTTAAGGACTCCAAAAGATTTTACAAATCTGAATTTGCAGAAAATATTAAAAATACACAGGATTTCAAAAAATTGTAAAACTTTACTAGAATTTTTATTATAGCCTAAGGTATTATACTTTAAATTTTTTCGTGCTAATGATCTCCGTACACTATCGAAGTCTCGCCCGTACTTAACGCTAGCCCAATACACGATCCACACTTTTCTTCTTCTTCATTTCTGCGCTCAAGTCTCTGCTCTTTCACAGACCACTCATAACCCTTACACTTTATTCACTTAGCACACACACATGCACACAACACTTACCCCCCCCCCCCCCCCTTTTATTTGTCAAATACACATGCAACACTCACACACATTCACTCACATAACTCCTAAAGCACACAACGCAAATCGGTAACTGAGGTTCGTATAAAACCAAACCCGACCTAAAAGAAGATGCTACTTGAAGATATGAAGATAATGACCCATAGCGTCTAATTCCAAATAGAGGTGTGAAATATGTGATATGCATGGCATTCATTAGTCTTGACCCATAGCGTCTAATTTCAAGAAAAGTTAGCATTTTAAAAAAAAACCTAATCCCAAAACTGTGCCCTCAAGTTTACCCCAAGTACAGCTTTAGTACCCAAATTTGAAGGTGTGCCAAAGAAGTACACAACTTTTAAAAAGCGTACCAAATCAGTACCTAAGCTGACGGAGCACGGATGCCGTTAAAAAGTCAGAGGGGTAGGACTGTCATTATTAAAAAAATGTGTTTTTACTTAAAAAGTTCAGGTACTTATTTGGTACGATTTACTTTTTATACGTACTCATTTGGTACGGTTTACTTTTACTACTTTTTCTTTTCACAGCCGTTTGACTTTGGTACGGTTTATCCATTACCACCATCACCCACCAGACTACCACCACCACCACCATCGTCGCCTAACACCGTCGCCGACCACCGTGTGTCACCGTCACCGTCGCCGTCGCCGTCGCCGTCACAAACCCAACACCGTGTGTGGCCACTGTCGCCATAAACCCAATACCGCCGCCACTAACCCAACACTGTCGGCCATCTCACACTACCAACACCATCGCACACAGTAAGAGGCTTGTGCACATTCAAATTCTCCTCGCAACCAAGCCACGGATTCTACAGAACAGTGTCACCCGAAAGGAGTAGATTGAGCACAAACGCCGTGTTATAACCAGTACCCTAGTTTTTAAAAATTGGTGCTCAGTCAACCGGCAGTGATGAGGCCGCTGCGTAGGAGTTACGGTGATGGTGGTGTTAGGTTGTGGTGGTGCTGGGTGCACCATCGACAGTTGGTCTTGGGTCGTGGATGTGAGCGCCGGTGGTCAGGGACGATGGTGGTAAACATATTGGTAGGTAATGGCGGTCACTAGATCAGTGGTGACGGTGGTGCGTTCACTGGTGTGGGAGGTGGCAGTGGCCAGATCGGCTAGATCGACGGTTTATCCATTACCACCATCACCCACCAGACGACCACCACCACCACTATCGTCGCCTAACACTGTCGCCGACCACCGCGTGTCACCATCGCCGTCACAAACCCAACGCGGCCGTCACAAACCCAACACCCAGTGGCTCCGAGATGACAGGGAGACTGTGACTTAGAGGGAGAGGGAGAGAGAGAGAGAGAGAGAGAGAGAGAGAGAGAGAGAGAGAGAGAGAGAGAGAGTTTTTAATGATTAATTAAGGAAGATAAAATAATCAAACGATTAAGATAGTGCCACATCGAACGGCTGTGAAAAGAAAAAGTAGTAAAAGTAAACCGTACCAAATCACTACCTAAAATTTTTAAGTAAAAACACATTTTTTTTAATAATGACAGTCCTACCACTCTGACTTTTTAACGGCATCCGTGCTCCGTTAGCTTAGGTACTGATTTGGTACGTTTTTAAAAAGTTGGGTACTTATTTGGCACACCTTCAAACTTTGGTACTTTTTTGATACACCTTCAAACTTTGGTACTAAAGCTGTACTTGGAGTAAACTTGAGGGCACAATTTTGGGATTAAGCCAAAACAAAATGCAAAGTTTTGGCAAAATTAAGATGCAACTCACCCAGCTGCCTTCTTGGCAGTCTTACACACACACACATGCATGTATAACCACACACAGCAAACACTCATGCACACACCACTCTCTCTCTCTCTCTCACACACACACACACATGCTCACAGCATTCACACACACTGAGACACTCTCCCATGAAGCACTCACACACACATTCACACAAACACAAACATGCATTCATCTCCCCTCACACACTGCAGTCTTTTCTCCCCCCCTTTTTTTGGTTCTCTTTCTGTTAACCACAGTCACACACACCATTTCAGTCCACCATGTATATATATTACACACACACATACACTCATACAAGTACCCAAACACTCCCAAGCACACACCTTACATAATCTCCCTCTCACCGTGGGTCTAACGAGTTTGAAAGGGAGCCTTGGACGGCTACCCTATAGTATATGTAGGTTTATATACAAAACCCTAAATGGAAAATCACAAAAAAAACCCTTTTATACTTTCATTAGTTGCTTAAAATTTACCCGAACCTTTTATTATTGCGAAATGGTCCAAAATAAAATTATTTATGATAAACTGTGTGTTAGGAAAATTATTAGCGGGCTGTTACGCTATCCCGCTTCACTATTTGTCGCTAATTAGTATACCAATGATAAAAAATAATTCGCCCCTAAAAGTTGTAAAAAAAAATCGACGAAAAAAAAATTGTCATAAATTTTTTTAAATCAATCCGTTAAAATATCGGGGTATTACATGCCGGAGCCACCATATTGATTTTATTGGTCATCTAGATATGCTAAAAAACAACTCTGTCTATCGTCGGAGCCACCAAATAGATTTGAATGGTCGACGGGCAAAGTACACACTCCTAGATGTCAGAGCCACCAAATCGATTTGAGTGGTTGTCTAGGAATACGGAGAAGGAAGTATGTCTAGATGCCAGAGCCACAAAATCGTTATGGATGGTCGTCTAGACACACTGAAGACTTGACTAAGAGCTGGAGCCGACAACGTGTGAAAGCGTCTGGTTGCTTAGTTAAGTGGGAAATAGAGAACCTAAGAGCCAGAGCCAATAACGCGCGAAAGCGACTGGTCGCTTAGGAACACCGAAGACTCATTTCTAAGAACTGGAGCCAACAACGCTTTAGAGCGGTTGATCCATTAGATATAAGGAAGATAACTAAAGAGAAGGCGCTCAAATGCATCAACTCAAATTCTAGAGTCAATAAGAAGAAAGTGTTGCTTCTAGAAACAAGGGACTGGATTGTTATACTGGCCTTACACCGTAACCATCCATAATATGAGCAAACAGTTCAAGAATTTATTAAAAATGATAAAGTATGTTAGGAAGCTGGAGCCGACAATGCGTAGTAGTTGGTCGTTTGAATATACTGAGAGAAGTCATTCAAAGCCGGAGCCAACAATGCCCAAGAGCAGTTGGTCCTTGGGTGTAAGAGCAAGATATATCAACTCATCTTCTAAAGTTGATAGGAAGAATGGCAAAGAAGGTTGGATGTGATATTGGCCTTATACCGTACACATCCACTGAGCAACACATTCGCACGTGACATCCACTACATGATGTTCACATAAAAAAAGCAACTGACTTGACAAGGATGATTATTAAGAAAGATAGGTAGTGGTATTCATGAAAAAAATTGACAACCACACGAAGTGACTGAAAAATGGGCTAAAAGAAGCCCTGATATAATTTTAAGGAGATTATCATAGCACATAAGCACGTAAAACCAAAACATGCATGCATGAAAAAGTACAGAGGACACGATATATAGAAGCATGTAAGCAAAAAAAAAATCTAAAAAACGCACGTACTAGAAAGCTGTTAACTGAACAAGCATACAACACACACAAGTAGGCAGAGCACGTAGAATATAGAAAGAGAAAGTACGTAAGCATGCAAGACAACACAGGCACACAGGCATGCAAGACATAAAGATTCTGGGATTATGCAAACATGCAAGACATACATGTAGACAAGCACACAAAATTATCAGACTTGGATTACGCAAACACACAAGCAAACAAGCATGCAAAACATTTAGAGACTACAAAATCATACAAGACACACAGAAACACAAGAATGCAAAACATACAGAGACTGGTCAGATTTCCCTATACTATCACAAATCGTATATGACAATCAAGACAATGCAATTTTTGGTTTCCGATAAAAAGGACACATAGAAATTTCTGCGGAGGCCAATTAGACAGGGATTGGAACTGGGATTAAAACTAGGTTAGGGTTGGACCAGGATGGGACAAGATACCGCAGTGGAGTTGTAAGTGGGATAGTATTGTAACTAAACCATGACTGAGATTGGCCTGGAACCGGATTAGGGTTGGAATTGGACGCCGGGTTGGAACTGAGACTAGATTGAGGCTGGAACTTGGACTAGAACTCAGACTGGGACAAGAGTGTGCGCGATATATGCGTACAACCTATATTGGGGGTTTATACCATTTGACTCAATCTAGGCTGAGAATGGGAGTGGACAATGGGAAGACTGTACGTGACATCCATAAACTAACCTAGATTAAGGGTTTCTACCCTTGAACATACTTCTAGACTAAGACTGGGACTGGATGTCGACTGCACAGAGGAAGATACACTGTATATGTGTGCCAAACTGGATTGAGGATTTCTACCCTCAAATATAGATTTGGACCGAGACTGAGACTGGGACTAGAGAGGAGACTGTACGTGACTTCCACGTACTAACCTGAATTGAGGGTCGAATACCCTAGCTAGGACATAGACTTGGAATTAAAAATGGTTGTATGTGATGAAGGTTGCCTACATACCCTCGTTCGAAAGAGAGCAAGCCAAATGTAGTTCAAACCGGAATTGGAAAAAAGACTATACGTGACCTCCATGAACGGATCTGAATTAAAGCCCAAAAACCCTCAAACATAAACCTAGACTGAAAAATGGCTGCACCGAACGAAGGTTGTCCACATTCCCTCATCCAGAAGGGATCAAGCCAAATATAGTTCAAACCGGATCTAGAAAGAAGACGACATGTGACCTCCACGTCTGACTTGAATTAATGGTAAAAAAAAACCCTTGAACATAGACTTAGACCGGAAGATGCTGATGAGGGGCTCGAAAGATAAGTTGACTCTCTTTTAGAGTCAAGAAGGATATGAAAGTAATTAGAAAGTCACAACAAAACTCATATTTCTTATTTTCTTGTATGTATGTACGTACATATATACATATATCTATATATATTTGAATGTATATCTAATGTACTATTTTCTTATATTTCAATCTATTTTTTTAAGAAAAACCTTTTTTGAAGACTAAGGGTAGGAAGTAGAATTCAAGGACCTAGATAAAAGTGCATGCAGATGAGACTGACCGTGTAATGAACTAATCGAACTAAGACAGACACTACCCTAACTGTCAGGAGAGGGGCTCCCTAAGGAGCCTTTAGACAAAAGTGCATGCAGAAAAAAATAATTATGCACTGGACATGGTAGTCAAAAGACAGACACTATCACAACTGCCACGAGAAGGGCACGACAGGGAGCCAACCCTAAGACAAAAATTCCCGAAACTGACTATGCAAATGGATTGGATGAACAAAAAATAGACGTTACCATGACTGTTGTTAAAAGGGGAGTCATAGGGATCCCCTGCAATGGACCGGAGAAAGAGAGACTATCAAAAATTCGAAGAAGGGGAACCACGGGGATTCGCTAGACAAAATTACTCACAAACGATGCTGACCATGAACCAAAAGACTGACACTACCACGACTGTCGTGAAAGGAAATCACAAGGAGCCCTTAGATAAAAAATGCATGCAGACGATGCTGAACATTCAATGGAACGGAGAAAGATAGACTTTACCATGATTATCGGGAAAGGAGAATCAAGGGGATCCCCTAAATAAAAATGATCACAAGCAATGCTAACCATGAACCAAAAGACAGACACTACCACGACTCTTGTGAAAGATAAATCACAATGAGCCCCTAGATAAGAATTCATGTAGACAATGGACCGGCAAAAGACACACTCAATCACAACTATTAGAAAAAAAGAACCACAGGGAGTCCCTAGGTAGCACAAAATGCATGCAAAGGTACATACCATATCTCGATGATCAGAAAAGAAGATATCAAGGAGCCCCTAAACAAAAATGCATAGCGGGTGTATACTTTTAATGAAAGGTTAGTCACGCAGTAAAGCCCCCTAAAGACATTTACAAAAAAGAATCTAGGACAAATTTATATTCTTTTTTAGTTTGAGAGCATGTTTGAGTTTAAAATCATATTGATTGACTTTCAAAATTTATTCTCCTTTCCTTTTGCAGTTTGTCATTTAGAATTTAAGGTAATGGTACTAACTCTGTTGACACACGTCTATCTCTATCCAAAGAGGGAAAGGCTACTGAAGTTTTTGTTTAGAAACATTTCAATTTCTTATCATTGAATGTCATGCAACTTTACAGAATAAATTAGTTCTTAACTTAAATAAGTGAATTTGAATCTTTGAGACCACCACGAAAATGTTAGGCCTAAAAGTAGGTAGTGAGTATGTAGTTGCCTAAACTGTGACGCTGATTTGTATGTTCTGAAGCTGCCTAAGCTATGAGGTTGATGGGATCTTGGCCCGTGATTAGCCAAAAGTTCAATGATTACGACAGGGCTCGAAAAAAATGACTGAATATCAAGTGCAAGATAGAAAGCTCACAAAGCACAAGAAAAAGCCATAAGGCTTCTCATATTATCACGAAAGTGGAGGCACAAATATCAAACTTCCTCACCAAACATGCATGCAAGAAAGGTCATCAAAGTCGATGGGACTTCATCAAACCACATGGAGGTGAATACATCATGTCGAAAAGTCATGAATAGAAGGGTCATCAAACAAGCGACACAAAGATGAACAAATCGTGTCACAATGTTGCAACTAAAACAAAGTGCAATGACCAATACTTTTGCTCTTTTTTTTCTTAATTTTTCAAAACGTAAGAGATAATGTGACTCCCTTAGACAAGCATAACCTCAAGGAGGACTTGATATGGCATACAATGTAGGCCAGGGTGTGGGTTAAGAAACGCATGGTAAGAAGGCTTAAAAACCCAAATATATATACAACCAATGTCATGTGTGCTAGCTCATAGAGACCGAGCCTAGAAGGTAACTAAGCTGCATACGTATCCCCATTGGGGGAATCAGGTTGGGTGTAGTTCAAACGGATCTGGTGAATATCTATCCTTCAAACTCAATGAAGGGCAATTCTATGCATTGAATTTTGACGATCATTCTTCAACAGCACCAATTTTTCTCTCTATTTTCTTCCTTCTTCTTTTTTTCCAATATTTCTTCCTTTTTTTGGATCGAGCAAATAATCTTCACGATAAAATAAAAAGAGGTATACATCTCGAAAACCACATTTCTCAAACAAAAGAAAATCTCTTCAGTGCACTTGATCCTGTCCTTGGTTTGCCAAACAAACAACTTCCCTATGGGCTCGAAATGTCTACTCGATCGGCCTGCTGAGTAGACGAGCTCCCTGTGGGCTCAAAATATCTACTCGGCTTATCAAGCAGACGAGCACCCTATCGGATCAAGTTGTCTCCTTGACCAATCGAGCAAACAAACTCCTCGTGACATCTGTATATGGGAATTAAAAAAAAAACTTGAGGCTTTAACTCTTCAACTTAGCTAGTCGAGCTTTGCTTGGCCAATGTGTAGAAGAGCCTGTTTAAACATCAACTCTATAATCAGCCTTGCTTAGCTAGGCGAAGCTCTTCGTCAACTCTCTGCTCAGTGGCTCGGCTATCCGAGTTGAAGAGCTCCGCTTAAATGTCAACTCTCTGCTTGGCCAGCTGAGCATAAAAGAGCCCCTTAAGCCTTATCTCTCTGCTCAGCCAAGCAAGTAGAAGAGCTCGTTTTAAGGCTTTTGTTCTACCGAGCATGAGAACCCTCCAAAGGTTCTTGTATTCATTTTTTTTTGCTTAAATCAAATGAATTCCGTACGCAGGCATAAACATGAATTAATAGTCGGATACCATAATAAGCCAATGGGTTTAGGCTACTTGAAGCAATTTCCACGGGCTACCTTCAATATTTTTGTCCTAAGAACATGGAAGTGATGGCAAATGATAAGGGTAAAAATGCGCGGCCAATGAGGGCATGGCACCCGTCCACCTACTTGTTCTGTTGCTTGACTACAACCTAGTCAAACCCTTACTATAATGCTTGTGAACTCTAGAATGGTGTCCCCTAGTTATTACAAAATCCTTGCCCATCAAGAATGCACCACTAATATGATAACCACCAAATATATGATAGCACCCAAATGGGAGAAGGTATCGCTCACTCTATATACTCTATCACACCAACACTCATGTAAGTTAAGTTCTTGACCTTCTACTAGCTTTTATTGTTTCCTTAGGGTTCGTTTGACAATTTTTTTTTTTTGGTTTTCAGTTTTTAAAGAGCAGTTTTTTAAAGAGCAGCTTATTTTTTATTTATTTATAAAAACAAGTGGGTGTTTGATAACCCCTTTTTTTTTTAGGTTTTTTTTTTTTGGGTGTTTGGTAACCCTTTTTTTTTTTACTTTTTTTTTTTTTGGTGGTTTGCGGTGGCGGTGGTGGTGGCCGGCGGCCGGAGGTGGCTGCCGCTGGTCGCCGGCAGTGGTCGCCGGCGGCCAGAGGTGGCAGCCGGCAGTCTCCGGCGGTGGTCACCGGCGGCCGGAGGTGGTCGCCGGCGGCCGGAGGTGGTCGCCGGCGGCCGGAGGTGGTCGCCGGCGGCCAGAGGTGGCTGCCGGCAGTCTCCGGCGGTGGTCGCCTGAGGCGGCTGCCGGCGGTGGGAGGGTGGTGGTGGTGATCTAAGAAAAAAAAACCAAAAGTGAAAACTAGTTTCTGGAGTTTTTTTTTTACTCTTCAGTTTAAAAATTGGTTTTTAAACTGAAAAAAAAAATGGTTACCAAACGCTCTTTTTTTTTTCAGTTTTTAAAAACTGAAAAAAAAAAGAGGAAATTTTTTTTTGTCAAACCTAGCCTTAGTTCTCCTCTTCTAGATCCTGACTTGGACATCAGAGATCTCCACCGGACACCGATTCCGACTAATTACCGGTTGTCCATTTTCATGCTGAGTATATATGTTTCTCCAGATTTTCTCCACAACACAAAACATATATGAGTACGAGTCCCAGCCTTTCCAAATAATGCTAGAAGCGCTCCTTTAAACTTTAAGGAATATTGCGACTCATGTACCAAACTGGAGTAACATTGTTTAACAAAAAGTAAATAGCCATACATATAATTACAGGAGAGATCGAGAGATGGGTTTTAGGAGGGTCCAATGGATTAAACCAAAAGAAATGAAGTCAATGAAGTTAGCACCAATTATTCTGTACCATTCCATAGTACTTTGGTATATTATAGCCAAAGTGACCAAACTTATCTTCTTATCAAGAAAAACCTTCACCGGCTCTCCTTCAAAAGTCTCCAGGTTGGTCTTGTTTGATGATGCATGAAATGCAGTGTCAATGGAGAGAGAGATTCTTGTTGTCAGAATAAAGACAAGGAGAAGCATGTTTCTCCTCCCAAAAATCTGAGTCTCTGTTATGAATTGAATAGTTTAATTGATTAGTGTTATGTGAGCTAGAGCGAGTGACTTTTGGAATTTGGTAGTTTCCTCCTTGGGTCTTCTGCGTAAGTGCATTATGGACCTCTATGTTCATTGTTTATCAGTATGAAAATGCTTAAGCAAATAATTTAGTTTGAAACCAAGGTCAATGAGTGGTGGCTCCTCTTAGAATGCTTTTGTATTATTGAGGGCCATCCTTCCTGTTTTGTCCTCTTTAAATGTTTAGACGTGGCATTTTCTCTTTAAATTAGTATAATACTTAGGCAACTTGGACTAATAATGTAACAAACATTGATTTTAGTGTACGCAACTAGGGCTTTGTCAATAATAACCTAGGCCATCCTTCTTTCTTGATTTTGCCTGCATCCTTTCATTCAGACAATAATAAACTAATAAAAGCAAACAAAGCTGTTGAAACTTTAAAGTGAAAATATGAGAGAAATTTGTGTAGTAGTTTGTCAGGTTGTGTACATTAGCAGAAATCAAATCTTAAACTATGATGCATGAACTAATCCAAAATGGGAGGGTGGGGATGAGGCAGAGATAGAGAAAGAAGCCCTAGAAAAGGTGGATTGACTTTGGGGCTTCTCAATAAGCATCACATCAGCCAGAGTTTCTACCTATAAATGTTTGGTCTTCCCTTCAACAATTTTCCCCAGCAATCAGCGGCAAGCTCTCAACGGTTGTACTTTATTTGGGGAAAGAGATAGCTGAAGAAAGAACAAACAGAGACAGAGAGAGAGATAGAAAGAGAGAAATGGGTCGAGCACCATGTTGTGACAAAACCAACGTGAAGAAGGGTCCATGGTCTCCTGAAGAAGATGCAAAGCTCAAGGCTTATATTGAAAACTTTGGTACGGGCAATAACTGGATTGCTCTTCCCCAGAAAATAGGTAAGGCTACATACCATCTCTCTCTTCCTCTTTGATTCTCTGTTCAGAGACTGATAGGTCTCTATTGCTGAGTTATGATCGGAACAACAAAAACTTCTTTAAACAATCAAACTCAACCCAAGTCGAAACTTTTCCAAAAATTCCAATGTTTTGATCCATGTAACTTCCTATACAGGATTGAAGAGATGTGGAAAGAGTTGCAGGCTAAGATGGTTGAATTACTTGCGACCAAACATCAAGCATGGTGGATTCTCTGAGGAAGAAGACAACATCATATGCAGCCTCTACATTAGTATTGGCAGCAGGTAACTCTCTCTCCCCCTCTCTCTCTCCCTCTCTCTCTACAACATCATATGCAGCCTCTACCATAGTAGTTGGCAGTAGGTATCTCTCTCTCTCTCTCTCTCTCTCTCTCTCTCTAACACAGACACCCAGTTTTCCTCACAAAAAGTTCTTGATAAAAATTTCGCCTAAAGTTACCTTGTCCTTATTTCCTTGTCCGTAAATTTTTTTGTCTAAGGGAACAACTCACAGATCCAAATACCATTCCAGGGCTTTTCCTTGGTGCTTTCTTCTTTGTCCTTGGTTCTCCGTTCTTGGAAGAGCCGCTAATTCTCATGCTATGTTTCAGGTGGTCCATAATTGCAGCCCAACTGCCTGGAAGAACAGATAATGACATCAAAAACTATTGGAACACAAGACTGAAGAAGAAGTTGCTAGGAAAGCGCAAACAGGCGCACATGAACAGATTACTGGTTGGAAATCAGGACCCGAAGGGCAAAAGTGACGTGGAAGATAATTCCTATCCAGCATCCTTGAGCAACTCGGCTCTTGAAAGACTTCAACTCCATATCCAACTTCAAAGCCTTCAAAACACTTTTTCTTTCTACACCAACCCAGCACTATGGCCCAAATTGAACCCCCTTCAAGAAAAGATGATCCAACAAAGCCTGCAATATTTGAATCAAAACCCTAACTCTAGGATGCAACATGTCCAAACTAGCAGTCCCACACTAGGGGAAGAACAAAAGGGAAATATTTTTGAGAAGTCACCAATGAACTATTTCAAGGTAGATGATTTGGACAACTCAGTAAACAGCCCGATCGCTTTCAATGCTGCAAGCAGCCTAGCAGAGTCATTTCCCGTTCAAAAAAAAGATACCGAAGAACAAGTTTCTACATTCCAAGCTGAACTTGACGATTTTTTCAATGACAAGGGGACTGGTTTTCTACCGCAGGAGGGTCAAATAGCCGATTTTGATTGTGTCAAAGAGATGGATGTTACCAAGGAGAGCATGATTTGGTGGTCACATGAGCTTGAGACTAATTCAGCCTCCTCAAGCTCTTGGGATTCTACTTCTCTTCTTTATCAATCTCAAGCAATGTATCAAGATTGTATGTTAGGGTACAAGTCGCAGTGAAAACTGTAGATTGATCCCAGTAATTAGCCTTATTTCATGCTCATAAAAAGGAGAAGACGAAGAATCTGGTGCCTGATATTGTAAATGGGTTGAATAAAGTTAATATTTGCCACGCAAAGTTCCCAGTTTTTGAATGGTGTATGTAGTCTATATCAAAAAAAAACTTGAACGTTTATTTTCTGATCCCATTTTCCTTCGAAGAATATTTTTGGCACATTTGTAGTAAAATCTTCCGGTACTACTTGTTTGTACGTAGCGTGAAATGAGGTCAAGCCGAGATGGAGAGAGTAATTTACTTAGAGTAACATAAATCATGCATCTTTCATAGCACGTCCAAAACGATTATGAAAGAGGGTTGATATACACCAAGTACCCAACACCTAGACTCTCGCTCTCTGCATCTAATCAGTGTAATGGTGCTCAATGTGGCTCATATATGGATGATTGTCGCACGTAGGGTTAAGGCGCGCTCTTGATAAGCTGGACGCCATAAGTGGAGCAGGTGGTGCCATGGTAGTTTTCCTGTGAACTAACACCTTTTGGTTCAATAGAGTTGTGTGTTGACGAGGAACAAATATTACATAGTCCCAACCATTAAGACTGTTGGATCAACGAGAGTGATGTAAAAGAAGGATGGACTACCAGCGGTAAGGGGATATTTTGCAAAATTCAAAGGTCCTAGATTATGAGGGGCATTGATCTCGGACCACCCAGTATTTTCAACTTCATGAGTGTAAAGATAGATAGCTTTGCAATATCGAAGGTCCGCTGTTGGGGGTGGTTCGCGAGAGCTAAGGTGGCCCTATAAACTTTTATTAGAAAAAGTTAACAAAGAAACTAATGGCCAAACCAATATGGTAAGAGATTATTAACTTCTAAAGACCGTCGACTAAAGTCAACAAGGTCGAATAGAGAGGAAAGCATGCCAAGGGTTTGGGCGTGAACCCACTTGAGCTCTGAAATGACCCTCTAGCCACATGACAACCTCGATGTTTGAATCCCAACTCTTTTAACCCCAGGGTAAGTTTTTCGAAATACCCTCAAGGGGTGCGGACAAGGTCTTGAAATAGTTGGAGTTGAGGCCATGATATATCCTTTGCAGTAGGATCTCACGGGACCTAGGGAGAGAATCGGTAAAGATGCTTAAGCTGCACATGGAGCCGCTGTTATAAGGGTCAAAGAGGCGTTGTTTCTTTTATCGTCATTGAAACCAATAAAACAACCCTAGAGAGGGGTGAATAGGGTTTTTAAAAATTAATGGGGAATTTAAACTAAGCACAATCATAAATCTCAATCAAACCAAGTAATACTTCAATGAAGATGCTAACCAAACAATCTCAAACAATTAAAGAGCAATAAGTAAAGAGATTGAGTTAGAGATACTTGACAATGAGATTTAAATGGTTCGGCTTGAACTACCCTTAAGCCTACATCCACCTCTTCAAGGAAGTCCCTTGCAAGAGCACTAGAATTCACTAGCAACAATCTTCTTCCGGGTCAAGATCAAAACCCTTACAGCACTTGGTGATATCCCCACACCAAGCACATGCCTTGAATCCACAAAGCTCACCCAAGACTTGACAAACCCAAGCCTTGATCACAATCCTTTTACAAAGATCAAATGTGTACAAAGAAACCCTCTTGAAAGGAAATGAGTACAAATAAAGCTCTAGTGCAATAGAGAGATGAGAGAATTGATGACTTGAAGGATGCTCACTCTCAATCAAAGAATTGCTCACAAAGATGCTCTCTTTAATGATGTAAAATCATGAAGATGAAGAGAGATAAGTTTAATCTATGAGCCTTGATGTTTCTCTAATGAATGGAGGCTTAGAATGTGGTTTCCATGGTGTATGATGAAGCCCCAAATCATTTATATAGGGAGCAAATGAAATATAGCCGTTATAGGCATAATATGGCCAAAATTGCCATTGCAGTCGACTGTATTCCCAATGCAGTCGACTGGATTCCCTCTAAAATAGCCGTTGGAGTCTTATCCTCGAAAATAGCCGTTGGAGCTGACTGGATTCCAATGCAGTCGACTGGATTCCAATGCAGTCGACTGTATTACTCTACTGCCTATTGGTTGTCTCACGGAACCCCCTTTCCTATTTTGGGCATAATTTTCTCTAGAAAAATCGGATTGAGGTGCCGTTTTTTTGCATTGGAAAGCTAATGAAAATTTTTATCAAGATATGAAAATATTAGCACCAAAATAGTTTTTGAGAAAATCTGAGTGAGCTCCAAAGTTCACTCATTTTCAAGAACCACACTTGTGTGAAAGGTTATGAACTCACATGCAATGCACAAGGTCCTAAGGTCTTTTTAGGTCATAGTCATCAACCCAAGCATCAAACCAAGACTAGTTACATAATTGTAAAGATCAATCAATAATAACTTAGCCTATGCATTCTTTCTTGCTCTTTGACATTGGACTTGATGAAGCTTCCATAGCATGTCACCATAGCTTTAATCTTCTTTGTCTTTAATCCATCTATCCAACTACTCAAATGTGTCTTCATGAGTGTGCATGTATATACCTATTAAGAATACACTCAAATTAAAGCACACATTAGAACATAATTAATGTGTAGTTATCATCAAAACAAGATGTAAGCCTAGGTTATCCAACCACAGGGCTAACAGTCATGTATAGGGACCTTTTTAGGTCTACGCCCTTTTGGCGAGGAGACAAAGTCTGCCTTACCCTTTTCTTACTCTTTGTCCACTACAGATAATTGCCACAAAGTTGACACAAGAGATTCTACTCGTCTTCACTATTTAATCGGGGAATTTGACTTCTCACGTGACTCCTGTTGACTTGTTGATTTTGATGATTCCAGACTTATTATCTCTAACATTAATCTGACAACATTATTAAGATAAATATTTCAGGATTTATCTTAATCAAACAAAGACAAGATCTTGACATGGACAAAGCTTGAACTTGGACTTGGCCTCGGGATTTAAAGACTTGGACTACATTGAAGATGCAAGAACCTGAAGTCTATTTTTCCTTGTTAGCATTTCTAAGTCTTTCTTAAAAGATCTGACAAAAATTCTAGTAAAGAACCAAATATGTTTATTTAGTCGAAGGCAAACAACTTTTAGTTGACTAAATTGGGCAGTTCTTTCTTTTCAATCTTAAAATGTATTTTTAGTCGAAGCCAAATTTTTTAGTCGAAGTCAAATGTTTTAGTCGAAGCCAAAACTTTTAGTCGAAGCCAAATGTTTTAGTCGAAGCCAAATCTTTTAGTCGAAGCTAAAATGTTTTAGTCGAAGCAAAACTTTTAGTCGACTCAATCTCTTATTTTAGTCGAATCATTTTTTGGGATTTCCCTTCCTAACGGTTCACTTCCGTTAATTGTATAAAAAGGGGTCCTTGAGAGCATTTAACATATCTCTCTCTCGCAAATCTTTTTTAGACTCTAAAAAAAATCATCTCAAAAACTCTCTCATCTTGATCTCTGATTCTCATATATTCTCTATTGAGTGAGTTCATCTTTGAGATAGTTCATTGTAAGCTTCTTGGTTTGGTTCTTGAAAGAATATAGATCTTCCCACCTAAAAAGGCTTAGTCTTAGTTTTCATTGTAACATCTGCTCAAGAAGGAGCTTGTTTGTTGTATTCAAATTGTAAATCTCTTTTCATTTGTAAACTGTTGGAAACCTTGGAAGGGTTTTGAAAATTGTACTGCGGTTTGAGCTTGCACCCGACGCTAGCTGGTTTAGTGAAAGGCTCAAGTAGGTCTCCCTTATGTGGAGTGCTTGAGGACTGGACGTAGGCTGGTGGGGCCAAACCAATATAAATCTCTGTGTTGAATTTATTACTGTTATATATGTCATTACTCTGTAATCTCGTTTTTAATTTATACTCGAAGTTGTAAAACATCTACTCACCCCCCTCACTTAGCTATATAAATACCCTCATTTTACACCAAAGAAGCAAGAAGAACATTACACTAACACCCAAATTTTGCCCGATTCTATTAAAAATGAGATTTATTCTAGACGGATCAAGCCTTACTCTATTCCTGTGCAGGAGTAGATAGAATTACAAACACCTTAGTCCTAAGACAACTTAGAATATCCAAATGCATCATTACCTCTTACCCCTCTAGTCTCAAATTGAACCTAATTTCCAAACCTCGTGTATTACTCCATGGGGCCGTACTCTATTGCATGTCACGATCCAACCAATCTTAAGCATACACGTGAAATTTGTGCCACGTAATATTTGATTCCATCAATATCTTCGCGACTCTACTATGGGCTTGTATTACACTGGAGCTTATGCCACCAAAAATATGAAGCAAAATGGTTACAAGCAAGACAACCCAAATGTTGGGTCATGAAGCAGAGGCCACTCCACCTCAAAAGACAGAACCACACAAGTAACCCTCATACTTGCAATTGAAAAGATTCTGGAGCATCCTCAGGATTATCGTGAATATCTATAAAAAAATTTATGCTTCCAGTGCCGGAAGGTCAAGGAAGTTGGTGGAAAACATTTTGAAAGACCCTCAGATATGAAAATGATAATACATCCACCTTCAATAACATCAATTCACCCCAGTCACTTTTGGGGCTCTAGAGGCCTACTAATGAGGCAACCTCCAAGGAAACTTTTGTTATTAAGGAACCCTCCTTGACACGATGCTCGCTGTGGCGAACCGCCTCAAAAAAATCCCGGAAGGATTTAGATTCCGATTCGACATCTTATTTAATTAAAGGAAAATAAGAAAAACCTAAAAATGACTCAAAGGTGGCCAAAAGGACGACTAGACTATCGAAACCAAGAGAGAGGTTCGGGGACTAAGTTATGCAATGGGAACGTGTTAGGCACCCGTCGTGGCCTCTCAATCTCCACTTCACTTTTAGTGATTAATGGCCTTAAAACATGTAGCATATAAAACATGATATAATTAACCCTAAGTTTTTTCTTATGTTTTTTGGCTTGAACTCGACATCCGGGTCGAATTGCCTACATATCCGATAAGACTAATCAAAATCAAAACCACTGTAGTTCGGCTCTGGTTCTACGAGAAGTAATCTACATTTTGGTCCTAAACTTAGACTTAGAAATGAAAAGACTCTATTGATTTATAATAGAAATATGATTACGAGAATGGGAAACACTTATAGATTATCGTATTGTAACCTAGTCTAGAAAGTAGTAAATAATACCTCGAGAATGCTTTGCCTAAAAGAATTGGGAATGCCTTATGATGAATCCACAATGCAAGTGACTTGTGTATATAGTAAACTAAAATATGAAGTGCTAAATTCCCGTTAGAGATAATCTACCACTTCTAAGAGAACTGGTATAAAAGCTTTAGGGATAAAAAACTTATCCTTGAAAATCACTACAAGAAAAGAGGGAATTAGCGACGGACTTTTAGCGACGGACTAAATTCCGTCGCTAAAAGTCGTTTCAGAGACGGAAATAACCGTCGGTAAAAGTCCGTCGGTAAAACTATTTAACGACGGAATAATTCCGTCGGTAAAAACACCCGTCGGTGAAAGTAGGGTTTTCCCGACGGACTTTAACCGACGGGTGTGTTCTGTCGGTAAAGGACTTAAAAAGATCAGATCCCCTTTCTTTTCTTTCTCCCGTTGCTCTCTCTCTCTCTCTCTCTCTCTCTTTCTCTCTCTCTCTCTCTCGCCCTCTCTCTCTCACCGGCGATATTCCTTCTGTCGCCATCCCCGTCAACCTAGCCCCGGACGGAATAGAGCCTGCCACCGCCACTGCCGCCCATCTTCAAAACCGAAGGACCGCCGCCACCACTGCCGCGCTGCCACCACTGTCGCGCCGCCACCACTGCCGATCTGCCACCACTGTCGCGCCGCCACCACTGCCGCGCTGCCACCACTTTCGCGCTGCCACCACTGTCGCGCTGCAACCACTGTCGCGCCGCCACCACTGCCGCGCTGCCACCACTGTCGCGCCGCCAGCACTGCCGCGCTTCCACCACTGTCGCGCCGCCACCACTGCGATTATAAAGCGATCGTAATTTCACGGGTAATAATAAACTTGCAAGTCTACATTTGAAATGAGTGTTTGACTTGGGATTTTTCTTTTTTGACGGTGATGTAGAAAACATTTGGTTCTAATTTTTGTGCTAATAATACTTTAGTTTTTTTCTTCCAATAGCCTTGTTGATAGAAAATTTTGTTATAGTAGTAATACTTTTGCAAGTTAATATCAATGCCTTTATGGTGTTGCCATCACTGAAGGCATCCGTTGCCCTCATCGCTGCCATGTTATCACCATCCAACACAACTACCATCGCCAATATTCATATCGTTCTACTGTAATTTATCTATCAACCGAAAGCCTCTGGTGGACCAAACACAATATTACGAGTACTCATTCGTTGAAAAAAAATTAGTTGTTATAGTTACAATTTTTTATATAGCGACAACTAATAGTCACTAGATGTATTATGTGACATTTCTGCTTATATTTTTATCGACAATATTCAGCAGCACTTTATTTAGTATCACTAAATAAAAACTACTAATTAAAAACATATGACGACCGTTAATTTTCGTTGTACGGTGTTGTAACTATTTTCTTACAACTCGAGTGGAAGTCAAAACTTTTTTCTCGTTCATTTCCCTAAACCCTAAACCCTAAACCCTAAACCAACCGAACCCTAAAACCCAATCCAACCGAACCCTAAATTGAACTAATTGAACCCTAAATTGAATGCCTCAAATCAACCGAACCCTAAATTGAATCAATAGAGCCCCCTAATTGAACCCTAAATTGAAGTAATTGAACCCTAAATTGAATGCCCTAATTGAATCGAACCCTAAATTAAACTAATTGAACCCCTAATTAAACCCTAAATTGATTGCCCCAATCTAACCGAACCCTAATTGAACCCTAAATTGAATGCCCTAATTCAACCGAACCCTAAATTGAACTAATTGAATCCTAAATTTAATGCCTCAAATCAACTGAACCCTAAATTGAATCAATAGAACCCCCTAATTGAACCCTAAATTGAATGTCCTAATCGAACCGAACCCTAAATGAAACTAATTGAACCCTAAATTGAATGCCCTAATACAATCAAACCCTAAATTGAAATAATTCAAGCGCATCGGATATGTGAATTTTGAACATTTTTTTTCCATTTGAACATTGATCATTTGTTTGATAATTTTAGGTTGTTAATTGTGCGTTTTAGAATTGTGATTATTGATCGATGATTTTAGGTTATTAGCTGTGCATTTGAAGTAATTGCGATTATGAATTGATGATTTTAGGTTGTTAATTGATGATTTTAGATTGTTAATTGTGCATTGAGCATTTGAGATATTGAGATTATTGACGGAGGATGGGACCCAATTGGATTGAATGTGTGATTTTTGTTAATTTTTATTGCATTGAGCATTTGAGAATTGAGAATTGAGATTGTTGACGGAGGATGAGACCCAATTGGATTGAGATACCTGTTAGTTAGCGCAGACACGGACACCACGTCTGATCGACGGTGTCCGACATTTAGAAAACAAATTAACGTATGCCGATGTGTCTGGAGGTGCGTGTCGGTGGGCGTCGGACACGTGTCCGGAGGCGTCGGACACGTGTCCAAAGGCGTCGGACACGTGTCGGTATGTGTCGGACACGTGTCCGGAGGTGTCAGACACGTATCGGACACCATATCGACCCCCTATATGAGGTGTCGGAATTGAGGTTGTTGAATGTGCATTAAATTTAGGTTAGTTAGGTTAATGCGACATTTTTAGCATGCACCCCCTGAAATCTAATCGTGGCTCCAGCGCTGGCTATAATTAGCCCTAATTAGTCCTGATTAACAATATTTTAGTAAATCAATTAACCCTAATTAGCCTAATTAGTTTTAATTAACCCTAAGAACCTGATGAAATTCAAATTAGCAGTAATTACCTCAAATTAGCCCAAATGAACCCAATTATGCGCATATTGATTGTAATTAGCCTAATTAGTCATAATTTGCACTAACATAACCCAATTACGCCTAATTAGCGCTAGTTAGGACTAATCAACACTACACAGCACCATCAAAACCCTAATTAGGACTAAATAACCCTAATTAGTCCTAATCAACCCTAATTAGCTATAATTATTCGAAACTAGCCCTCATTAACATTAATTAGTTCTAACATAACCCAATTAAGCCTAATTAGCCCTAATTAGGACTAATCATCACTACTCGGCACAATTAAACCCTAATTAGTCATAATCAACCCTAATTAGCTATAATTATCCGAAACTAGCCCTCATTAACATTAATTAGCCCTAACATAACCCAGTTAGCCCTAATTAGCCCTAATTAAGACTAATCAGCACTACTCGGCACAATTAAACCCTAATTAGGACTACATAACTCTAATTAGTCCTAATCAACCCTAGTCAGCTATAATCATCCGAAACTATCCCTCATTAACATTAATTAGCCCTAACATAACCCAATTAAGCCCAATTAGCCCTAATTAGGACTAATCATCACTACTCGGCACAATTAAACCCTAATTAGGACTAAATAACCCTAATTAGTCCTAATCAACTCTAATCAGCTATAATTAATAATCGTGTCTTGTTCCCTAATAACCCAGTTAGCCCTAATTAGCCCTTGTACATCCCATAATTACTCCATGTTGCCCAGAGATGGTTCAATTACTCGTTGTTTACAAACCCTGCCTTCTTTATATTAATTGTTGTTTTGAGAAGTCCATTGGCAACGAGATGGTTCAACTCGTTGCCAACGAGTTCTATTTAATGTGGAATTGATAACATATGCAACGATCATTCTGCAGTTTTGATATTTCGGAAAGATTCTTGCATATCTTATCAATTTCTGAACACATGCATGCATAGAAACCCTTAGTTCCCGTTCAAAGGTACTCATTACAAAGTAATGCCTTGTAATGAGCCTTTGGATGTCCAGTTTGGAAAAGCTAATTGTTTATAAAACAGTATTTTGACTCATGCTTTATGTTCTATGTCGTGGATATTTGGTACACGTTCTCGTGTGTTTCTCCGGGTGCATACAGATCTGGTGTTCTAACATCCGTCAAACCTTCCTGAGCAAGGTTAGATGAATGTTAGAACACCTAATCAATGTGGTGTACTTGGAGAAATGCGGGGAGGTGCTGCCGAATTTTCCACAGACATCGGACTAAGCATGAGTTATTCACTGTTTTATAAACATGTGCTTTTCTGAATGGGATAGGACCACTACCTGTTCAAGAGTGGAGGGGAAATATGTAGACATGTTGTAACATTCATGCATTGATATTTACATCGGCAATGCCTAATCACTGATCATTATTGAAGGTGGTATACAGTACGATAATTCAGTCGTCATGTCAGTCGATCGAAGTTGGATGAAAAGGAAGAATGCTGAAGATTTTGAGTGTCGCGTTGACGAATTTCTCGACTTCGCTTATGCGCATCCTGCACATGTTGACCTTGATAAGATAAGGTGCCCGTGCGGTAGATGTGAGTTGTTGCACTGGAGAAAAAGAATTGAAGTAAAATGGCATCTTCGTCGGTACGGTTTTATGGGTGGATACACAAGGTGGACGCAGCATGGGGAAACGATAGTATTGTCGTCCAACCTGGCTAGTCAAACTGAAGTTAGGGAGGAGGCACGATATGATTTCCGAGATATGATTATGGATGCTGGGCATGCTAATGTTGACTGGGGTAACGACAGGCCACAACCGCCGAACGAGGGGGCTCATCAGTTTTATGAGTTGTTGAGAGCTGCGGAAGAGCCGCTGTGGGATGGAGCTCCGAAACACACACGGCTGTCTGCGGTTAGTAGGTTATTACAGTTGAAATCAGACCACGGGCTGAGTGAGAAAGGTTTTAACGAGTTTGTTACCTTCATCAAAGAAATACTGCCCGAAAGTGAAAAGCTACCGCCGTCGTACTATGACGCGAAGAAGATGATGAGGAAACTTGGGTTGAGCTATGACCGGATAGATGCGTGCAATAACGATTGTGTATTATTCTGGAAAGAGAATAAGGATTTGTCATTATGTCCAGTGTGTGATCATTCGAGGTACAAACCGGACAAAGGGAAGAAGAAAAACATTGCATGGAAGATATTGCGATATTTCCCGGTCACACCACGGCTTCAGAGAATGTACTACTCCTCCAGTACGGCTGAACATATGAGGGCTCACCGTGAGACTCGCAGCAACGATGCCGATGTGCTGACACACCCAGCTGATGGAGAGGCGTGGAAGGAGTTTGACCGCAGGCATCCAGTTTTTGCTCAGGAAGTTCAGAATGTTAGACTTGGTCTGGCAACCGATGGGTTCAACCCTTTCGGTCAGTCTACCACGCCTTACTCTTGTTGGCCTGTTATTATTGTCCCTTACAACCTTCCACCAGGCATGTGCATGAAGAAGCCGTATATGTTCTTGTCGTTGCTTATTCCGGGGCCGAAGAGTCCCGGTAAGGACATAGATGTGTATTTAAGGCCGTTGATTGATGAGTTAAAACAATTATGGAATCATGGAGTCGAAACATATGATGCATCCCTTAAACAAAATTTTCAGATGAGGGCTGCTTTGATGTGGACTATACATGATTTCCCCGCATTGGGAATGACGTGTGGCTGGAGCACACATGGGAAGCTAGCATGCCCTGCATGTATGGGCGTGAACCCCGGTCATACGTTAAAGCACGGCGGAAAGGCCTCGTGGTTCGGATGTCACCGTAAGCTTTTGCCACCGGGCCATCAGTTTCGTAGGCAGAAGGATAAATTTGACGGGACAATCGAGCGTGAGGTTGTCACGCTGGACTACCCATCTGGTGAAGAAGTACTCTCACACCTGGAGGCACTTGATACTGACATACCACACGGTAAGGGTGTGCCGGATCAGAAGATTGCAGGGTTCGGGAAAGAGCACAACTGGAGAAAATTTTGTATCTTCTGGGAGTTAGCCTACTGGAGGACGCTCGTTATCCGAAACAACATGGATGTGATGCATATTGAGAAGAACGTTTTTGATAATGTGTTCAACACAGTGATGAATTTCAAGGGCAAATCGAAAGATCACCTTAAAGCGAGAAGGGATCTACAACAGTTGGGTGTACGCCGTGAATTGCATCCTCGGACAGTCAGTGGGAGGACCATACTTCCGAAAGCACCTTACTGTCTAGACAAGAAACAAGTGGAGAAGGTCTGTCAGTGGGTTAAGAATTTGAAGCTTCCGGATGGGTTTGCGTCCAACATATCTCGTTGTTGCAATGTATCGGAATGCAAGTTCCAAGGGATGAAGAGTCACGACTGCCACGTATTCATGGAGAGATTCATTCCTATTGCCTTCCGGGGACTGTTGCCACGGGTTGTTTGCGAGACTTTGACTGAATTATCTCATTTCTTTCGAGATATATGCTCTTCTACGATCCGGGTGAGTAACATGGAAGTGCTTGAGAAGAACATTGTGGTGACGATTTGCAAGCTGGAGAAAATCTTCCCACCTTCGTTCTTTGATTCAATGGAGCATCTGCCTGTTCACTTGGCATATGAAGCTAAGATGGGTGGACCCGTGCAATATCGGTGGATGTATCCCTTCGAGAGGTAATCCTTAAATTGTTACAGTTGTTCGTTTACACTTAATGCGACATCTGTTATCATTGATATTCCACCTAACTCGATTCCCTAAACTTCTAGGTTCATGTTCCATTTAAAGAAAAAAGTCCGTAATAAGGCTCGGGTTGAGGGCTCAATTGCGGAGGCTTACGTAATGGAAGAACTTGTAAACTTTTGTAGTCAATATTTCGGTTCGGATGTTGGTACAAGGTTAAATCAACTAGGCCGAAATGATCCCGGAGCAAGCACAAATTTGGAAGGGCAATTGTCAATATTCAAGCAGTCAGGTAGTCCGTTCGGCCGAACGTATACTCGATGGCTAACAGATGAAGAGTACAGTGCTGCAACAATATATGCCCTTCTAAATTGCGATGAAGTTTCGGCATTCGTTGAGTAAGTTAAAGTCTTAATTCACTTACATTGCTGTACATAATTGAAAGTGTGTGTTAAGCGAGTTAAATGCATATTGGTTTGCAGTGAGTTCGATGCGGAATCTTTAATCACTGATCCCGCTGGACTTGAATCTCACCGGAAATCACAATTTGTACAGTGGTTCAAAATCCGTGTAAGATTATTTAACGAAATTATATTATGTGTTATATACAGTTCTGTGGCCAATTAGTATACTGATTTATCCTTAATTTTTACCGTCATCTACAATAGGTTCAGTCAATGGATAGACCAGTGGCCTCCTGCTTGAAATTACTAGCCGAAGGCCCTAACAAACAAACATCCTGTTACGGAGGCTATATCATCAACGGGTTTAGGTTTAACGTAAAAGATGATGACCGAACAAAACAAACCCAAAACAGTGGAGTCTTGGTCAACGGCGACTGTTATGCCGAGAATTGCATGGATTTTTACGGAGAGCTAGATGAGATTGTTGAGCTAACATATCTGGGTTCCCAAAACCGCCTGGTAATGTTCAAGTGTACGTGGTTCGATGTCACATGCAGCAGAGGAATCCGTGTTAGCTCTCAAGGGATTGTAGATGTCAATGTCAAGTCAAGACTTGCATCAGACGAGCCCTTTGTGTTTGCTAGTCAAGCTGTACAAGTCTTTTACGCGGAGGACGTCGCCAATCCCAAATCTCATTGGTATACAACTATCAAGTCCAAGAAATTGCCCGTGACATATGACAGTGAGCTAGACTCCTTTCAAGCCGACCAACCACGTGTCTTGTTCCCTGTTGAGGTCAACAACGAGGAGGACGATCTTCCTCTTCCAACAACACTTCTTGTGGGAGAAGAAGTCGTAGATGATGACGCGGAAGATGTTGAAAGTGTTGGAGATGATGTGACCGAGTCTACTGATGAAGAGGATGAATTAGAAGATGAAGAGGACGACGAGTCCCACGAAGAAGAGGGCGACGAGGATAGTGATGAAGATGATTCGCAAACTGAAAATGATTGACTTGTAATGTTGTAACATCACGGGAAAAATGTAGTAACATTTTAGAACTTGGTGTTTATTGATGTGTTTTTGCACATCCGTTCATATATATATATATAGTGCCGATGATGATTTATGCCTAAATTATTGTTTTTCACGTGTTAATGTCTTTGTATATAATCTATATGAAGTCAGATATGGATAGGATACGGGCTATTCGTGGCCGGGCTGGACGCCGAGCTGCTTCCTCCCCGGTTAGTCCCACCTCGTCATTGCCTACTGATGACGAGGCACAGAGTGATCGCGGACAGCCATCGGGGGCCCAGCCCCAGCCGTCGCCGTCACCGTCGCCCCAGCCCCAGCCCGAGCCGTCGCCCCAGCCATCGCCATCGCCCCAGCCATCGCCGTCGCAGCCGTCTCCATCTTCCGTGGGTTCTACCTCAGGTATAGTTGATAACGGTGTTTCGTACATTTTCGCTAGCCTTATATTTGAACTGTATTAATGTCTGTGTTTTGTAGGATCTCGACGAGGCCGTGGTCCGACACGCGGGGTACGCATCGACCCCCAGCGTAAACAGAGAGTTACGCTCACGCAGGAGGGCCTGTAAGTACTAAAAATATCACCTCATGCCTTATGTTTAAAATTTTTGGGTGTTAATTTATATTTGAACTGTATTAATTAATTTAATTACTTCTTTGGCAGGATCCTGGAGAATATGGCGAGGACGAAGATCGGCGTTCTTGTGAAGGGCCGATTCTTCGAGCCACGCCTGTACTGGAAGGACTGGGATGCCGCTGCGAGGGAGGCCCTATGGGAGGAGTGGCTGGTACGGTGAAGTATTTTTTTCAGCGTTAGTAAATGTTAAATTACAGTTTGTTTTATGTTGTTAATTTGTGTTATTGAATGCATTACAGGAGGGGTTCACGTTTGACACGCCTGAGCAGCAGGTACTGGGGCAGCAGGCTTTCTTTGCCTACATCGGCAAGAATTACCGCCGATGGCTCCACGATGCACGGGACCGGGCGAAGAAGGCGCTGCCCGCGGGTGCCCCGATGACGGACATGACGAAATATCCCCCACATTGGATATCTCACCGTGTATGGGGGGAGATGATAGATCGGTGGGCTGCGGATCCAGGTTGGGACGCCAAGAGTAAGAGCGGGGCTGAGAACAGACAGAACAGAGATCCGACGCACACGGGGGGGTCGGTGCCACACGACATCGTCCGACACATGAACGCGGTCGAGCACCCGGATCTAGAGGAGGATGAGGTCATAGCTCTGACCTATACTCAGACGCACGTGCGGAAGAAGGACAAGGACGAGACGCACCAGGCGGGCGACTATATTTCAGATATTGCCCGGCGGATCGATGTGAGTCAATTTATTTAAGTTAATGTTTTTTCTTTCTATCCTCAATGTCTGTTTCGTTAATTAATGCCCTAACATATCGTTAAACCACTATTTTTGCAGGCCTCGTATGAACAGCTAAGGGGTCCGAGCAGCAGTCCGGACAGCCATCAGCGTCCACTAGTACGGCTGCGAGTACTGGGGGTTGAAGCGATGGCTGGATACGCCGGAGGTCGTGAATCGGCCGAAAGGCCGCATACGCGGCCTGCCTAGCACGACTCCTCGTGCCGTGATAGGAGCGTCCTCACCCCCTGCTGCCCCTCCACAGACACCGGCTCCTCGGCCTCAGTTGGACGACGAGGAGATCCAGCGCATTGCTACAGTGGTGTGCCGGATGATGAGGGAGCAGGGCACTGCTGGACCAGCCGCCCCGGCCCCGGATCAGCAGGATCCAGATCCGGGACTCGGGAACCCCTGATGAGCCCCTTCCCGTGCCCCCCGCGCCCGGCTTGTACTCTTCTCCCCTCTCCTAACCGGCTATCTCCGGTTCCCGGCTTGTACATGTTTGAGTTTCTTTTATAATAAATATTTTTTATAATTGATTATATATATTTCTTTCTGTATTTCGCTTATTGCGCGTTGTTGTTGAGAATTGAAAATTGTATTTCTGTACAGGTTTAGGTAATTGAAAAATTCAAAAAAAAAAAATTGACTTTTGGCGACGGATTTATTCCGTCGCTAAAGTATTCCTTTCAATCAGTTATTTAGCGACGGAATATTCCGTCGCTAAATAAGATTTTTAGCGACGGAATATTCCGTCGCTAAATATTTAATCCGTCGCTAATTGGACAAAAAAGAAAATAAATTAAAATTCTAAAAATATAATTAGCGACGGAATATCCGTCGCTAATGAAAAATAAATCCGTCGGTAAAAATCACATATTTAGCGACGGATTTAAAAATTTCGTCGCTAAACTATTAGTGACGGGCTTTTATACGAGGGATTTTTAGCGACGGTGAATCCGTCGCTAATTCTTTTAGCGACGGATTTTGGGCTTTTAGCGACGGATTTCCCCGTCGTAAAAGCCTGTTTTCTTGTAGTGAATGTAGCCCAAATACCCTATTTGTAGAGGTCCGGGCGCCAAAACTGATTAGGATGAGTATCCCAGTCTGTGATCTGGTGATAGAGCAGCATATCTTATGAAATTTTGCAATTTGAAAAAGAGTCATCTTATCAGCCGGTTAGTCAAAAATCGGTCAATTAAGTCGACGAGCTGGTCGATTTATCGAAAATCGGCAGGTTCACCCAAAAAAATCTTTTTCCCGAATTTTAGAACATTATCTGCCCTTAATTGGGTAATTATCTCTGAAAATACAGTTGGGATGAACTAGATTCAAGAATTCTCTCCAGATTTCATATAAATTAACGATTAATCACATCTACCAAGGATAAATCACAAGATATTTTCAAGTCATCTAATCAATCACAATCTCTTGACCTTAACTTAGGTTATGCCTAACTAAGTAAGCTAGTTTAACCAACTGTACTGGATTCCAATTGGACTGAACTCTAACTAGACAGGACTGGACTGGACAACTGCACTGGACTGGACTCAAATTGGATTGGACTGGACTCTTTATTGGACTTAATTAAATAAATTAGGCTCATTATATTATTAGGCCTAAGCCTATAATAGTAATAATAAACTTAATTAACTATAAAGTCCAATAGCCATTTAATAAAGACTACAAAAATGGGGTGTGTACAGAGCCCCTCGGTGAGGGAGCTCGCTTGCAGGCGAACATCACCGTAAAAGGGTGACACATTTTTGTTGTAGAAACACATAAAAGACTATAAGACTCAAAACAGACTAAAAAAACTCACACATATATGAGGTTGGACCTTTATAAGACTTACGTTTCCCTGGATAGGAATCAGACCAACGTAGTTCGGATGGTAGAGATATTACTTAAAGTCGGGGCCAATATT